>CM060900.1:288031783-288631783 GCA_030762935.1 Hymenopus coronatus
AACATTTACCTGTGTCCTCGATTTCTGGTGTAATTATTATTTACGACTGGACACACGTGAACTCCCAACTGATGTAAGCTGTTTACGTGTCCTAATTTGACAGTAGAGACTAAGAACTGAGTTAAACCCTTCCCATCTGCAATAATCAGACAGTTGAAGGCTCTGTTAAGTCCATGCTATGATGCAGACAATTTTCCTTTTTATAGTAAACGATCAGTTGCCCTGCTTAAAAACCATGATAGTAAAAAAAAAGTGTATCTTTTGGAATAGTAACACATTGCACTAAACGTTTCGTGTACTTAGGATCTGTCTAGTGTCATTCATGGAAAGGATATGTGTGTGTGCGTGTATTTGTATTACGGATATACGAATACATTGATTGGTTGATTGATTGATTGATTGATTGATTGATTATGTTTAAGAGCGCTCAATTACTAGGGTAATTGGCGCTCTTATAAAGAAGACGTGTGATCAAACACAAAGGACAAGCAGCAATATATAACAAATAAAAGAAGAAAGGCAAGTAAAAACCGTGAAATAAAACGAAAAGGTACTAAAACTGTAGAGCATGTAATATATACCCAAAAGGAGTGAAAAGGACATTATTATACTAAAAATTCAGTTAACTGGGTAAAATGAACAGGGCTAAAAGCAGATAAAATTTGAAACCCCATGAATTTCCGCTCCGTTACAACCCATCGCCAAAAAGTAAGTTAAAAGCTAAAACCTGAATGGACTGGTCAAATTCGATAAAAGGTTAAAAACTCTATAGATCGCTCTCCGGTAGTCAACAAGTACTTCTACGAGAGAGGCGGCAGTTGGAAGGTGGAACGAAGGGCTGCTAGACCACGACACTCTAACAGAGCATGCAGTACCGACAATGCTACTACACACAGCGGGCAGATAGGAACAGGGTCCCTCTTAAAAATATAGCTATGCGTAAAATTACAGTGACCGATCCGCAGACGAGCCAATATGATCTCCTCCGGACGGGATAAACGGGAGGGGGTAACCTACGCCACAGGGAGGTCTGTCACTTCCCTAAGCTTGTTTCCACGAAGAGCTGATCATTCTTCGTGCCAGCCTGAAACAACAACTTTCCGTAAAACAAGCCGAAAATCCGCTGATGAGACAAGTGATTAGCATGACTGGGATTCATAGATGCCGTCTTCGCCGCCGAATGTGCAAGTTCGTTCTCCGGCAGTTAACATGACTAGGCATCCAAGCGCATTCCACAATAACCCCAGAAACGTGCAGAATGTGGGGGGTATCTTGGATACGTTGTACAAGAGGATGGTACTTGTACAGCTCACGAATGCACTAAAAGAATCGCTCATTATAACGCAGTCACCCAGCTTTGCACGACGAACATAGAGAATGGTTTGACATATGGCGTAAAAGTCTGTGGAACATATGGATTTTCTGCCAGGCAAACCGAAAGAATACGTGCGGTCCCATTCACAAAGATACATTCACCGCCGTTGTTGAGCTTACTTCCAGCGGTGTATATACAAATGCGGTCAAAGTAAGGCGATAAGAATTCTGTAAAACTGGAAAGGATACTAGCCGCAGACTTCGGGAAGGCTCTCATCCCCAGATCCATGTGGGAATTAGCACGTAACCAAGGTGGGTGCACCCTCTTTCGCTTGGTAAACAATCTAGGCACTTCAATATCGTGGTTTTGAAGGAGCTTCCGGACGCGAAAGCCTGGAGGCCGCGGACTAAGTGGGAGGCTGCGATAACGTGCGTCCAGTTCGGCAGAGAAGAGAGACGTAAACGTTGGATGCGTAGACATGCACTTAAGAGCTCACCCATAATGCACTAGTAGGACTTCTCACCGACATTGCAGAGGAGGTTCACCCGATTCCGCATAGAGACTAACAACTGGGCTGGTTGGAAGGGCTCCAACCGCCACATTGATGCCCTTATTATGAATACTGTCCCATTTTCTTAGAACAGATAGTCACGCTGGCGCATAAACAATGCAGCCACAGTCTAATTTGGACCGGATCAGTGCACGGTAAAGACACAACAACTGTGTCCCATCCGCTACCCAAGATGTCGCACTTAGTATTCGTAAATATTAAGAGAACGGTCGGATCGCGCTTCCAGCTGTGGTACATGTGCTGACCAGCAAAGATTTGGAACGAATACCAACCCATCAACAGCATATGGAAGCAAATCTGGCCCAAGTCGAAGAGAAGCGTCGGTCGACTCCAACGGCGTAAGAAGTTATCATGCACGGACGTCTCAGCTGAGAAACGAAAACTGTTTTGGGACTCTAAGCTGAAAGATTGTCTAAACATTAATGGAGATGGCGTTCCAAAAAAAGCGTAGGCTGAGAAGTACAAAAGATGGCAATATCGTCTACAAATAAGCAGGACGAGACCCCTGGGGGAACATATTGCGATATAGAATTAATCGCTATAGTTAACAGCGTCACGCTCAGAATCGAACCCTGTTGCACACCTTTTTCTTGAATAAAAAGTCTGGATATAACCGAGCCAACCCTTACTCGGAAAACAGTCCCTTGTAAACTCCTGAATGAATAAAGGGTAGCGTTCCGTTAGAGTTCAGTTGTAAAGGGAGCTTAAGATCCCTGCTCGCCAACACGTATCATAAGCCTTTTAGAGGTAAAAAATATTCCAATTGTTTGACAGTGCTTAAGGAACCCGTTCATGATCTGTATCGACAGCGATATAAGATGGTCAGCTTTTGATCGACGTCGTGGAAAGCCGTAGTGGAGGTTATTCAGCAGATTGTGGGATTTCAGCCACCTCACCAACCACCCATTAATCATGCTTTTCATCACCATGCAAGCTCAACTGGTGAGGAAAATAGGACGGTACCTGATAGGTAGATGGCGGTCCTTTTCTGGTTTGAAAATAGGGATGATGGTGGCTTCCCGCCACCTGTCGGAAAAGTAGCTTCAGCCCAGACAAGATTATAGACCTCGAGCATGAAGGCCCTACCTTCAGTAGAGAGATACTGCAACATTTGGACAAGATGCAATCTGGTCCTGGTACAGCGTTTCGCGAAGAAGAAATTGCGTGATCTAACACTGCTATGGTGAAAAGAGGATTGTGTACTTCAAGGTTCCCAGAACGAAAGGAAAACCCCTGAGATTCCAACTGAGTCTTGATGGTAAGAAACGCATGAGAATAATTCTCCGAGCTAGACACCTGAGCGAAAGCACTGCCTAAAGTGTTTACCACGTCAAACATATCAATAACAGATTCGACAGGCGTTTTGAGACCAGCAAATGACATCTGAGTCGATTATACGGCCACACGTCTCAGCTTATCCCATACGATAGAGGAAGGGGCATTTCGATTAAATGAAGCTGAAAATCTGTTCCATGACGTCTTTTTGCTATTCTTAATTACTTGTCTAGAGATGGCACATCTTTTCTTATAGTTGATTGGGTTATCCAGTATAGGGCGACGATTGAACACTCTAAGAGCACGCCTACGGGCACGTATAGCAGTCCGGTATTCCTCAGTTTTCCGAGGGATAGGAAATCGACGAGAGTGCCCAGTCGACCGCGGAATAGAAATCTCAGCAGCTGAAAGAATGGCCTTTGTCAGGTGCTTGACTAACGAATTCACAGACTCATGCTCACTATAGCGAAAAGTGGCCAAGCAGGTGTACCGGTCCCAATCGGCGTGATCTAAGCGCCATCTAGATAAACGTGTGGAACATATATACATCTTGGGCTAAGAGACTGATAAGAACAGGAAAGTGGTCACTAGAGTATAAATCAGAGATGATACTCCAGTGTAAAGAAACTACCAACTGTGGAGAACAAAATGCTATATCTATGTGTGAAAAGCTATTAAAGGCGTCAGAAAGAAATGTAGGCTCTCTGGTATTCAGGAGAACTAGGTTGTGACTGTTTAAGAAATCGGAAATGACCTTACCTTTCGCACAAGCCCGAGGTGAACCCCAAAGTGGATGGTGGGCATTCTCGTCGCCAACCAGCAGAAGAGCGGCTGGTAGGTGTGAAAGTAGGTCGTCTAGATCAATGGGCGAGAGGTTATATGATCGGGGTAGATATATGCTGCACAGGGTAAAGCGAATGGACGGGAGCCTAATCCATACAGCAAAGTGTTGGACTTCAGATCGTAAGGGCATAGATGCAGCATAGATAACATCTCTAAGGAGCATCATTGAGCCCCATGTGCAGGAACTCCCTCCGCCGGTGCTAAATCACACCGCATAGAGGAGTACTGCCTGATGGTAAAGTTATCCGCTGGACGGAGCTTAGTCTCTTGTAAGCATGCCACCAGAGGTAGAGCAACAGTTCGAGCTCTGGTCAGTTTGGTTTAATCCCGCGTATGTCCCACTGTAGAATAGCCATGGTCTATGTTATAGGATAAGTACTTGTTAGAAAGACGAAAAGACGATTCTGCAGATTGGGCTGTGCTGGTTTTTTTTTTTTTTTTTTTTTTTTTTTTTTTTTTTTTTTTTTTTTGCCTATTGTTCAGGGGCTCGATCCTGTCGCTTATGCACTAGTCGTTTGACAGTGAGGGCAGAATCCTCCTGGTCCATCTCCTCCCATGGGGAAGACCCCTTCCAATAGAAAATTTCTGTTCGAGCACCTCCAACAAATTAGAGGTCTGGATCGGCGAAGATGGGCGTCGCCGATCTATACTCACTTCAGAAGATTCCTCAGAAGAGGTTCGACGTGGAGAGTGGCGTATATTGTTCCTTACTTTAGATGATTTAGGAGGAGACTTTACACTTTGTTTCAAGAAACCTTGTCGAACGTAGCTGCTCTTGAAAGCTATCTCAGTTACCGATGATGGCACAGATATACCAGTGTGAATTCCTGAGGTAGAAGTTGTGGGTGACAAGCGTGCTGGACTACTACTACGTATGCACGCAGATTTGTCTGCGATGGTATCGCCGGTCTGAGTTGCGATTTCCCAACTCGGCATCGATTTAGCCAACACTTAGTTATAGGTGCCGGACTTCGGGACAAAGGGTGGGTGGATACGCAGGAGGTTAAGAGCTTCCGAGTAGGACACCTTCTCTTCCTCTCGTATCTCCTGGATCGCTCTCTCCTCTGCAAAACGGGGACACTCGCGGGAGCTGGAGGGATGTTCACCGTCACAGTTCACGCATGATGGAGAAAGAGTACATTCATCGTGGGAGATGTTACCGCAGTTGGCACACATGTTTTTGCTGTTGCAAAAATCACGCATATGGCCAAAACGTTGGCACTTAAAACACCTTATCAGGTAATACAACCTCGATACCTTCATACGCTGTCTGAATCTTTTTAGGGGAGTCTACCCGATCAAAAATAAGGAACAGTGTACGGGTAGGCATGAATTCACCGTGTGCCTTATGTTGTACCCAACAGAATGATGTTACTCCTTGTGTCGCCAGATTCTCTTGTATCTCCTCAATGGCAAGTCCATCAAGAGCGTAGGTAATTGTCACACCGCGTGAGGAGTTTAATGTCTTGTGGACTTCGAACTTCACGGGGTAGTTGGCTAACAGTTTGGCCTTGAGTATTTTCAAAGCCTGGGAGGCAGGTGTTGCCTCGACAATGGGCGTGCCGTTACGGGCTCTGATAAGCGACTTTACAGGACCAGCTATTGCATCGATACCCTTTGTATTACAAAAAGGCTCACCATGGAAAACTTCCACCCTTCTTCTGTCCTATTAACATCTTAGTAGTGATGACCACAACACCTGACCACTTCTTTTCCCAAAGTTGCACCATAGTTATTGTGTATGGTTTTAGGGCCCATAAGAGATGGATAGAATTCATTTCCCAGTGCTCCTCATTTTTGTCAGTGTTTAACGCCCGCTTTTACTACTTGCGGCACTGCAGGCGTTCTTGCTTCTCACCCACCATGGAGCTCAACATGGAGTCACTCCACTGGGGTGAAAGAGCTACACACGGGATATAGCAGGCTTGCCGTCACACTCATCCTGGAGTTCCGTATAGAACCTAGTCCTGGCCCATTGACTAGGGGTGGGTCAGTTCTTAGCCTCCTGTTTAGGCGAAGCAGAAACCAAAGTGGTGCATTAGGTTGCGCACCCTCCTCAGTTACTGAAAAACAGAAGCCCAGGTTCAGATACGCAACACTCAACCGACCACGATATTCCTTTCCACCAACAGGGGTCTCCACGCAAGGCCTACACGAGGGTGGGCATTTGGCCTACTGACTGCCTCACCACTCAGAGGTTGCACACGGAGGGAGTCAAGGTTGGCTCGGGACCCTCGGTGCGCCAAACCCGTACCTACCGTAGTAGGCCCCTGGGGGGATACGAACACATCAAGCGCGTTTTTACTCATACAGCAGACACTAGGTAAGACAACGAAACTACTCAATGGAAAAATATGTACGTCGTCGGGAACCAAACTCAGTACCTTACTCAGTCTCTCAGACGGAAATTATATAATGACCACTGAGCTATGATCACATCGGAGAGCCCCGATATGTAAGTGCGTGGGTGTTTTGGTCTTTTATCCCGCAACGGATATATAACTCGAAAAATGGGGGAAGAAATTCTGAATGTTTCCTTCGAATACGTTGTCCACCCGCGATAAGTTCGCCAAGTGATTACCTTATAGGTAGTAATGAAATATGTCCTGCAATGCTAGTCGATAGCGATTCCAAGGTGAAATATTTGGAGCTGTATGAGGAAAATCTGAATAATTGGATCTCAAGTGAATAATTTCCATTGGACCGCCAGTTTTTGGGCGAGGAAGAATTTTGTAAACATTATAAGATTGTTTAAAGCTGTATTGGTTGCTTTAATTTGTATTCAACTATTGCTGCATAATTCCTCCAGCATTACTTTTAGAATTGTTCGCTTATTGCTCTATTTTTTTAAATATTCAGCAGACAAAGCGTTAAACTAATTAAATTTAATGCAACCGATAAACTGGTTTTCGTAAAAGGCGTAACCTATTTTAAAGCTAACTTTAAAAAAACATCAGCCTCGAAACTAATTGGGATAAATAAACTTCAAAGTTGCGTCAAAATAGTTTCACAAGAAGCTGTTTGACTACATTTTTAATGAAGAAGTCTATGGTGGCCATATTATTTGTTCGCCAAGTTTTCGGTACTGGTCGAATGACCATGTTGATTGTATTATGTTCTGTTGATATATTGAAAATGAACAAAAATTATATATGTAATAGTCCAGTGATTTTATTACTGGTGTTATATCAGTGGAAATCCAACAACACTTAAACTTAAAATTACAAAAGCTGTAGTTCCTACTAATCTATAGGAAGTGTGAATAAAATCGTTGTATGTTAGTGCTCCTAAGCCACTAAACATATTTACACATTCATCTATAAGAATTGATTGACGGAGAAATCCTATTTAGTTCATGGTTTCCTTATTTTTATTTTTTGAGGATTTCTTCCAAACGTAAACATTTATCAAAGACTTTTTTCGCATTTTACCCCGTTAAAAGGAAATTGTGTACCTTGGTATTTTAAAATGTTTGGATCTAGCAAAACCCTTTTGTAGCAATACTGTTATCTATATCATAGAAAATCCTTGGAAATTTAAATTCGAGGAGAGCGATGAGGACAATTGGAAAT
This sequence comes from Hymenopus coronatus, assembly GCA_030762935.1. Lineage (NCBI taxonomy): Eukaryota > Metazoa > Arthropoda > Insecta > Mantodea > Hymenopodidae > Hymenopus > Hymenopus coronatus. The sequence continues at coordinate 288,039,360 of CM060900.1, forward strand.
TATTTAAGGTTCACGAATACCGTAGCATAGGTTTATATTATATCGCACTTATGCTCAATAATAGTTTATAACAGCATGACAATATCTCTCTGGGTTTATGGTTCCTTTTTAACTTAATCTATTTGACCAACTTCCTTCTTAAATCTATTGGAAATTCCAATGTAGCGGAATAAGCCTTATATCTAAACCCCTGTACAGTCCCATAACTGAAAAAAGTAAAATATATACGATGCTTGATGTGTCTTCTTAACTTCCGGAAAAGGCCACATTATCTTGGATGAGATAGCCGACAGTTCGCTCATCTGGCCGTAAGCTTCTTTGGGCTCTTGCGCGTTGTTGTTGTTGTTTTTTTCTCGACTGGATGGGAAAAATCCACTTTAAGGACTGACCCGGGCGAGCCCGGAGTGTCGGGGTCTCCCATGTAGGCATACCGACTAAAAAACCCCTCCACCGGTATTAAAAGGAAGTAAGCAGTGATGGTTCCGCAAGATTGCCCCCGCGGATATAAGATGACATTTATCTGGTTGCAGAACGTAGTCAGAGGAGTGTATGAGGGCCGGGAGACAGACTTGACCTATGCCCAGACTGTCACTGCGGCGGATTCGGGGAGAGGCATGTAGGATTTGGGGGAATAAGGATTGAGATAGTGCTGGTTAACTGTTCTTATCCAGTCGTCATACCCTGGAACGTCTTGACGCTTAAGGTCGTAATGTCTACGGAGTAGGTTGAATCGTGAAGTTGTTTGAGATTCCGACTTCTCCAGTAGGGCTTTGACCTCCTCCCTGAAGATGGGAAGAAGCCAGCCAATGGCTCTCCTTGTGAGCAGAGTCGCCCAGATGTTGTGATGATGATGGTTAAAGTTTAAGGGCGCACAACTACATGGTTATGAGCGCCCTATAAATACAAGCCGTGCTAAAACCAAATTAAAGCTCAATAAAAAGGTGAAAATTAGTCATTAAGGATAAATAAAATGACAAATAAAACGCAAGGCCAATAAAGCTGTCCACTGCATAAACCATGGAGAGCTATAAACTAGTAAAAAAGACTCTAAAAGTGATAACTAAAACAGCTCCCAGCCCTGAGAGGCTAAAATAGCTCAAACCAGCAGCTACCAGTTCAGGAACATACCGAAATGGAAAGTAAAATAGAACTAGACTTTTAGCTTAAAAGGCAATGATGATAAAAACTTAAAAATCCGATCTACTTCTCCGGAATCGTCCAACAAGATCTCTTTAGTACTGACCGGCAGCTGTAGAGTGGCTCATAATCGGGCTAGAGGAGCACACTCTACTAGTACATGGCAGACGGCCAATGCTTGGCCACACTGTGAACAGACAGGAGCAGGATCCCTTTTGAACAGGTAGCTGTGTGTAAAAAACAGTGACCGATACGGAGACGAGCCAAAACAACTTCCTCACGACGGGAAGTGCGTGACGAAGTTGACCAGTGTACCGGAAGACCTTTCACCGCTCTTAGCTTCTTGTTGTGGAGAGCAATCCACTCCGCGTGCCAGGGCGAAATCACCGCCCTCCGCAAAACCAGTCCAAAATCTGCGGCTGTTGAACAAGTAATGGTGACACTGGTCTCCGTGGTTGCTGACTTTGCCACCTCATCCTTTAATTCGTTGTCTGACAACCCAACGTGTCCTGGAAGCCATGCGAGAACCACATTCACGCCGGAGGCGTGCAAATTGTGGAGGGCATCCTGAATGAGCTGCACTAGAGGATGGTGGCTGTACAGCTCACGAACGCTCTGAAGTGCGGTAAGCGAATCACTCAGAATAAGGCAGTTCTAGCTCCGCAATGGTGAAAAGCCGATTATAGTCTTCAAGGTTTCCAGAACGGAAGGCGAACCCTTGAACTTCTACCTGAGTCTTAACTGGAAGGAACTCGGGCGGAAAGTTGTCTGAGGTAGACACGTGAGCGAAGAACCTGCCAAGAGTCTTAGCCACGTCAAACGGATCTACTGCAGTATCTGCGGATGTTTTTAGACCGGATATGGGCATATGGGTTGCTTTGCCAGCTACACGCCTAAACTTATCCCATACGACAGAGGAAGGTGTGTATCGATTAAAAGACGCTACAAATTTGCTCCATGATGTTTTCTTGCTATCCTTATAACTTGTCTAGATTTTGCACGTAGTTTTTTATAGTGTATCAGGTTATCCAGTGTAGGGCGACGCTGGAAAACTTGGAGAGCTAGTCTGTGAGCACGAATGGCGGTTCGGCAGTCTTGTGTCTACCAAGGAACAGGAAAAAGACGAAAGTGGCCAGTCGAGCGTGGAATAGACTGCTCAGCAGCAGAGTGAATGGTGGTTGTGAGGTGTTCAACTGTACTGAAAAACAGCTAAACAGGAATAAAGGTTTCAGTTGGCGTAATCTAGGCGTCATCTAGGTAAAAGTGTAGAACATAAATTGTGGGTTAAGAGAGTTATAACGACCGGAAAGTTGTCACTAGAGCATACATCAGAGATGACACTTTAACGAAACTGTTAATTGCGTAGAGCAGGCGGCTATGTCAATGTGTGAAAAACTATTAAAGGCGTCAGAGAGAAAAGTAGGCTCTCCGGTATTCAGGAGTGTGAGATTAATATGATCCAAGAAATCGGCGAGTAGTTGGCCTCTCTACAAGACCGAGGGGAGCCCCAAAGCGGGTGTTGGGTATTTAGATCCCCTACCAACAAAACAGGTGATGGTAGCTGGGAGACTAGATCAGTGCGCGAGAGGCCATCAGAAGGAGGTACATATATACTGCAAATGGTGAAGCTAATAGAAGGTAGCTTAATCCTGACAGCAATGTATTGTATGTGAGATAGAATGGGTGCAGACGTAGCGAAGATGTCTTCTCTGATAAGAATCATAGTGCCCCCATGTGTAGGTACTCCATATCACCGGAGATATATCACAACGGACACAAGAGTACTGCCTGAAGGTAAGGTTGTCTTGGGGATAAAGCTTGGTCTCTTGCAAGCATACGACCAAAGGCTGATGCTGGTGGAGCAACAAGTACAGTTCTGGTCGACGTGGTCTAATGCCGCGTATGTTCCACTGTAGGATAGCCATGGTCTCTAGGATGGGATATGTTCCAAATAGAAAGGCGTTTCTGCATACTGGCCTGCGCTGGTCGGTTTAATTTATTCTTTTTAACCGGTGGAATAACACTTTTTCCAGGAGTACGATCCTGCCGCTTACGCGCTGTCCCTCTGCAGCGAGGGCAGAATCCTCCTGGTCCATCTCCTCCACATGGGAGGACTGCTTACCCATAGAAAATTTCGGCTCGAGAATCTCGAACAGATTTTGGGTTCTGACCGGCGGAGATGGACGTGGCCGATCGGTGCTCCTCCCAGAAGATTCCTCAGAAGAGGATCTATGTAGAGATTGATGGGGACTTTTACCACTTTTTGGTGCAGACGTGTCATGCCCTTTAAGGAAGTCAGTCCTAACGTAACCTTTCTTGAAATTCTTTGCTGGTACAGAATAGGCTACGGTTTTGCCGGTCTTATTGCCGGAAGTCGAAGGTTGCGGTGACAATATTTCTCGAATATGTCCTACTGTGGCGTATTTGGCGGGTTTGGCGGATGGTGATGCCGACGTGGACGTGAATGTTGGGGTCTTCGGTAGTGGTGTGGCAACGATGATCTTTTCCGCAATTGTAACCCCGTTAATATCGCCGGTTTGTGTGGCGATTTCCCGCTTCGGTACCGGTTTAGCTGTAACAGAGCTGTAAGAACCGGACCGCGGGACTGAGGGCTGTCGTATACGCAGGATTTACGGGCTTCGGAGGACACCTCTTTCACCCGTATCTCCTGGATGGCTCTCTCCTCTGCAAAACGGGGGCAGGCTCGGGAACTAAATGTATGTTCCCCGCCGCAGTTCACACAGGTTGCAGTTTTAGCACAATCCCCATCGTGGGATGCGTCGCTACACATTGTACACGTTGACAGACCAGAACAAAATTCGCTCGTATGCCCAAACTGCTGGCACTTGTAACATCGTAAAGGGCTGGGAATATAGGGCCTAACCTCGTTGGCTTCGTACCCTGCCTTAATCCTTTGAGGGAGATCTCCCCGATCAAATGTAAGGAACAGGGTACGGGCAGGCACAAAATCACCATTACCTTTCCGCTGAACCCTATAAACGGATGTTACGCCTTGTTCTGCAAGATCCTCTTGAAGCTCCCCATTGGACAAACCTTCCAATGCGCGGGAGGTGATAACGTCACGCGAGGAGTTCAAGGTCTGATGATTTTCGACCCTAACCGGATAACTGCCAAAAAGTTTCGCCTTAAATATTTTCCCTGCCTGGGAAGTAGATATTGCCTCTACCAGAATGGTTACATTTCGGGCTCTAACACAGGATTTAACCGGACCAGCAATTTTGTCGAGACCCTTCTGAATAGCGAAAGGGCTGACGGATGTAAAGGTTTTACCTTTCTCTGTTCTTAATACGACTAAGTAGCGAGGACCATCGGACTCGGCTACTTTCTTTCCCAATACTAAATTGTTTTTGGTTTTAATTTGGCATTAAAGATATGGTTTATATTCATCCCCCAGTGCTCCCCACCCACCACGGAGCCCAACCTGGGTCAACCCAATGGGGTGACAGGGCTACACAAGGGCACGCCGTCCCATTCACCCTGGAGTTCGGTAATATACCTAGTCCTGGCCGATTGACTAGATGTGGGTTAGTCCGTAGCATCCCGTTTAGGCGGAGCAGAAACCAAAGTGATGTATTACGCTGCGCACCCCCCCCCCAGTTACTGAAAGTTAGAAGCCCAGGCTCAGGTACGCATCCATCAACCAACCAGGATTGTCCTTTCCACCGACACGGGTTTCCACGCACGGCCTACACGTGGGTGGGCATTGTGACCTACTGACTCCCTCACCACTCTGATGTTGCCCACAGAGGGTGTCAAGGTGGCTCGGGACCCCGGGTGCTCCTAACCCGTACCTACCGTAGTAGGCCCCTGGGGGGTTCCAGATGTTGTGGAGATGCTTTCCACCGTCCCTGCGGATGTTGTTCTTTTCTTTGAAAATTTCTATGCCTTCACGGTCATTCTGTGATGAAAATTGCGGCAGGTGGCTATAAGCTGTGTTGTCAAAATCTATGTGGTGGCCGGTTGTGATTACGTGTTCAGCTATTGCGGATTTTCGGGTTGGTTTAGTTTTAGACTGCGTATGTTTTCTTTTCTGCGCGTTATTACGGACCGTTCCTTTTTGGCCAAAGTAGGCACTCCCACAGTCGCATCGAATTCTATATATGCCCTGGTTTAGGAGCGGGTTGCTGGTATCTTTGGCTGGTCGTAGGTACGATGTGAGCTTTCTTGTAGAATTGTAGCGCGTTCTGATGCCGTAGCTTTTAAGGACGTTGGAAATCCTGCCTGTGACGCTTCGAATGTATGTCACACTGATCCATTTTTGGTTGTTTTTTCCAGAGCCCGGATCGTCCTTTTGTTGTTTTTTGGGGGGGTTGGTATTCCTTTGTATTCCCCGTATTTCTTTGTGTGCGTAACCATTAGCCCTGAGAATGCTGTTCTGGTGTCTCATTTCCTCTCTGACGAGCACTGGGTCGCATATACGAATGGCTCGGAGGAATAGTGCGTTATATCATTCCTCGTTTCATGGTGGGTGGATGGTGAGAAGACGCATCTACATATCCGTTAAATTGAGTGGGGTTTCTGAAGACTGAGCAGTGTACAGTCTTGGTCGTTTCATCTGGTTGTACCAATACATCTAAAAATGGTTGTTTTCCGGTCTCTTCTATTTTCATTGTAAATTGTATGCTGGGATGGAGGGTGTTTAGATATTGGAGAAAACGGGCTATGGTGTCTCTGCCTTTTAGCCATACTACAAAGGCATCGTCCGCGTATCTTAGCCAGAATGCTGGTTTGAGGTTGTATGTGTCTATAACCGTATTTTCAAAGTCTTCCATGAATAGATTTGCGACAATGGGTGAGAGAGGACAGCCCATCGCTACTCCCTCCTTCTATTCGAAGAGCTCTCTTCTGTAGCTGAAGTAAGTGGATGTTAGGCAGTACTCCATTAGATCCAGCCAGTCTTCTGGAAACCCAGTGCTGTCCAGTTTGTCTGCGATGATTCTTAGTGAGTCCTTGATTGGGACCTTGGTGAACAGCGATTGCACATCGAAGCTAATGAGAATATGGTTGTGTTCAAGGGTAATTTTCGAATTGTTTGTACAAAGTGTGCGGAGTCTCGAACGAAGCTGTTTGTTTTTCCCACCAGAGCCCGTAGTTTTTCAGCTAGGAATCTGGCTAGAGAATGTGTTGGCGAGCCAGTGGCACTCACTATTGGTCTCAGAAGTGTGTCTTCCTTGTTTATTTTTGGTAGCGCATAGATGAATGGCGTTCGGGAATCGTTTGGGATCAAGCCTTTCTTCTCTTTTGGAATTGAGGATGTCTGTATCATGATCGTTGTGCGTCTTTCCACGGCAGAGCTGAGATTCTTCTGTATTCTGTTGTAGGCAGAGTCGTTTAGCAGGTAAATCATCTTCTCATGTTAGTCGTTGATGTTCATGATGACGGTGGCATTGCCCTTGTCCGCAGGTAGAATTATGATGTCTGAATTTGAGGAGATGGCTCTTAGTTCTTCGCGTTCTGCATTGGCTATGTATGGTTGTGGTGGTTTAGCCCTGTTGAGGATCCCATAAATTTAGAATCTCAGCTCGTTAGCCGCCAGTTCTGGGAGGCTTGCTGCGAGTGGTTCTACTGCTGCTATGATTTCTTCATTGGGAATCCGTTTTGGTGAAGATGCAAATTTAAGACCCTTTGCTAGTAAGGTCTTAGTGGGCTCGTTGATGAAAGTGCTCGATAAGTTCACTACAAAAGTGTCATGGTCCAGTTGTGGTGTCGGAGAATCCTGCCGGTCATACAATCGCTGGAACCTCTTCTGTTGACGTTCTGCAGTTATTTTGTGGACGTGGTCTGCGGTGGTGTCTGAGATACGCTCAAGCGTTTCCCAGTCTGATGGCTGTGGATCCATTGTCAGCTTTGTGTGGAGTTTGTACAAGACAGTTTCTACGTTGTGAAGGACTTTCCTGGTGTAGGCAATCCGTTGTCGTAGAAGTTTGAAAGATGTTGCTGTATGATTTTCTTAGCCGTCACAGAGTGTACATGGTGTTTGATTCTGAGGAAGTTTGGAATGGTTCGATGATCCCTGCAGCGTTTCAAGAACGCTAGTTGGCAGTGAACTATATTTTTCTTCTTGCTTAGTTTCGTGAACCGCTCAGGTTCTTTGTAAGTAAGCTCCCCGTAGAGGTTTGATAAATGGATGCGTAGGCTTCAACGACCTGAGTCTTGATGTGTCTTCTTAGCTTCTGGAGAAGCCCGCGTTATCTTGCATGAGATTGCCGACGTTTCGCTCATCTTGCCGAGAGCTTCTTCTGGGCTCGTGTCCAGCGGTTGATTATTTGCTCTCGCTTATATAGTGGCAGTGCGGTGGAGGTTGCTCACGAGATAATAATAGAGCAAGAATCAATTAGCAATCTTCTACTACGAGTGAACAATATACCTAAACAGGGAATCTATCTACAAACACATGCGCTCCTGACCATAGCTAAAACCACTCTGACCAGAAATGCAAAGGGACGTCGTACAACCACTCACTTCAGGTAAGGCCACGGTCGACCGAGCATTCCATTGGAAGTCCAAAGGCATTTTCTCCCACTATAGGAAGAAATATTACTGACAGAAAACCGCCACGGTCACCCAGTCCCTTAAGGCCGAGATAAAAGCGAACAGTTTCAACTAAAAAAAACTCATTTCTTATAAAATTGCACAGGATCATCCCATAGGTACCTAAAAATTAATACTAATTTTACTCAAGCTCGAAATGTACTATTAATTTTCAATTTACATTCCCATTACATACTAATATTTTACAGTTAAGTTGTTTTAAGAAACACGTTCCACATCATAAACTTTCAGGTACCTAAAAATTAAAATCATACCAATATTACTCAAACTTGAAATGCACCACTAATTTGCAAGGTAGATCCCAACTACATGCTCATGTTTTACACTTAAGTCATCTTAAGAAACATATACCACATCAGAGACTTTCAGTAAAAAAAATACCAATTTTACTCAAACTCGAAATGTACTACTAATTCTCAATGTAGATCCCCACTTCATACTCATAATTTGAACTTAAGTCATTTTCAGAAACATATACCACACAATAAGCTTTGAGATACCTAAAATTTAAAACCATACCAATTTTACTCAAACTCAGGATTACTACTAATTTCCAATGTGGATCCCAAATAGATACTCATATTTTACATTTAAGTCATTTTCAGAAACATCTACCACACCATAAACTTTCAGGTACCTGAAAATTAGAATCATACCAATTTTACTCAAACTCGAAATGTACTACTTATTTTCAATGCAGAACTCAACTACATTCTCATATTTTACGCTTAAGTGATTTTCAGAAACATATACCACATTATAAACTTCCATGTACCTAAAAATTAAAATGCTACCACCTTTACTCAAACTTGAAATGTACTACTAATTTTCAGTGTAGATCCCAACTACGTGCTCATATTTGACACTTAAGTCAGATTCAGAAACATCTACCACAGCATTAACTTTCCGGTACCTAAAAATTAAAATCATACCAATTTTACTCAAAATCGCAATGTACTACTAATTTTAAATGTAGGTCCCAACTACAAGATGATGATGATGATGATGATGATGATGATGATGATGATGATGATGATGATGATGATGGTTGAAGCTTAAGGGCGTACAACTACAAGGTTATTAGCGCCGTATCATAACATGACGTGCTAAAACCAAAATAAAACAGCCATGAAAAAGATAAAATCCAGTTATCAAGATGACTTAAATGACAAATAACACGATAAATATATAAAACTTTCCATATCGGAAACAACAGGGAGGCTAAATTGTATTAAAAACAAGTAGACTAAAATGATAATTAAAACAAAAGCTCCAGTACTGGAAGACTAAAATAGTTGAAATCTGCAGCTGTGATTCCAGGGACGTGTCAAAACTATGAACATTAAAATAAAACTAGATTATGAGCTTAAAAGGCTATGAAGGTAAAAATCTAAAAAACAGATCTACCGCTCCAGTATCATCCAACAAAACCCCTTAAGTACTGGCCGGCAGTCGTAGAGGGCTTGTAATTGGGCTAGAGGAGCATACTCTACCAGTTCATGGTGGACCGTCAATGCTTGTGCAAAAAAATGGCGTGTTATTTATGGACGCTCTTTAACTACTGTGGTTCTCAGCGTCCCATTGTATACTGGGCGTGAAATACCGCTTAATTTTGCTCAGAAGCCTCTCTATCAGGCTTTTACGTGCCGTAAATCTACGACACGGGATCAACGGCTTTACTTCCCTTCCGAAGGAAGACATGCTAATGATTTTTACACCCGAAAAAATCCATCGTCCTCCGCCGGGTTTGAACCCGCGACCTTGGGTATATGAAGTTAGCATGGCAACCATTACACCACGGAGGGTGACACAGATAGGGGAAGGATCACTTTCGAACAGGAAGCTGTGTGTTAAAGAAAAACAGTGGCCGATACGGAGACGAGCAAAAAACCACTTCCTCGCGACGAGAGGTGCTTGTGAAAGTTGACCAGTGTACCGAAAGATCCTTTACTACCCTTAGCTTGTTGTTGCGGAGAGCAGACTATTCTATATATCAGCCCGAAAACACCGCTCTCCGCAAAACTAAATCTTTGGCTGTTGAACAAGTATTGGTGATACAAGGCTGCGTGGTTGCTGACTTGATTGTCTCATCCGCTAATTCATTTCCTGACATTCCAATGTGTTCAGGAGGTCATGTGAGAACCACATTCACGCCAGGGGCGTGTAAAATGTAGAGGGCATCATGAAAGAGTTGCACTAAAGATGGCAGCTGTACAACTAATGAACGCTCTGAAGTGCGCTAAGCGAATCACTCAGAATAAGGCAGTTACCCAAGTTTCGACGGCAAACGTACTGAATGTCTCGATAAATAGCATACGGTTCCACAGTATAAATGGATGTGTGACTAGATAACCGAAAGTACGTTGTTCGGGTCCAGTTACAAACGCACATCCAACACCGCTGGTGCATTTACTCCCATCGATGTATATACAACTTCGGTCACTGTAACGGGATAAGAATTCTAAAAAAGCAAGTACGGATGCTACACGAAAGCATCATAGACATCCCAAGGTTGTTGTGGGAGGCAGCAGATAACCATGGTGGATGTACCCTCTCCCTTGGGAAACATGCTAGTTATTGCTATATCGTAGTACTGAAGAGGCTCTCTAAAACGAAAGCCTGCAGGCTATGGAATAAGTGATAGGTGGCGATAACGGTTATCTAGCTCAGTATAACGGGGAACGTTGGATGCGTAGGAATACACACAAGTCCAATTCCATAATTCACTAGCAGCACATCACGCCGAAAGCGAAGGGGCGGTTCCGCTGATTAGGCGTAGAGGCTCACAACTGGGCAAGTTGGAAAGACTCCAACAGCCTCACGGATACCTTGATTGTGGACTGTTTCTAACTTTCTCAGCATAGATGGTCATGCCGAAGAATAAACAACAGAGTCATAATCTAACTTCGATCGGATCAGTGCACGATAAAGACGCAGCATTACTGTCTAATCTGCTCACCACGCTTTGCCGCTTTGTATCCGTAAAATATTAAGAGAACTGTCACACCGCATCCCACCCCAACTACATGTTCATATTTTACACTTAAGTCATTTTCAGAAACGTACACCACACCATAAATTTCAGCCAATAAAAATTAAAATCATAGCAATTTTATTCAAACTAGAAATGTACTACTTATTTTAATGTTGACCCCAACTACATGCACATATTTTACATCTATTTCATTTTCAGAAACATACCACACCATACACTTTTAGGAACCTAAAAATTAAAATCACACACAATTTTAATCAAACTCGAACCGTACTAATAGTTTTCAATGTAGACCTCTACTACATCCTCATATTCTACACTCAAGCCATTTTCAAAAACATCTCATATAGCATAAACTTTCAAATGTGTAAACATTAAAATCAAACCAATTTTACCCAAATTCCAAATTTTCTACTAATTTTCAGTGTAGATCCCAACTACATATTCATATTTTACAGTTTAGTCATTTTCAGAAACATACTACACCATAAACTTTCAGGCACCTAAAAATTAAAATCATACGAATTTTACTGAAACTCGAAATGCACTGCTAATTGTCAATGTAGATCCGAACTACATACTCACGTTCTACACTTATGTCATCTTCAGAAACATCTATAACGGCATAAACTTTCAGGTGCCTAAAAATTAAAATCACACAAATTTTACTCAAACTCGAAATATATTACTAATTTGAAATGTAGATCCCAAATACATACTTATATTTTACACTTAAGTCATTTTCAGAAACATATAACTTTCAGGTAGCCAAAGTTTAAAATCATACCAACTTTACTCCAACACGAAATGTACTTCTAATTATCAATGTAGATCCCAACTACATACTCACATTCTACACTTATGTCATTTTCAGAAACATCTACAACAACATAAAATTTCAGGTGCCTGAAGATTAAATTCATACCAATTTTACTTAAACTCGAAATGTAATACTAATTTTCAATGTAGATCCCAACTACATACTCATATTTTACACTTATGTTATTTTCAGAAACATCTACCACTACATAAACTTACAGGTACCTAAAAATTAAAATCATACCAATTTTGCTGAAATTCAAAATGCATTGCTAGATTTCAGTGGAAATTCAAACTTCATAATCACAATGGTTTAAGACATTCAAGACATACACAACGTAACACGAGCAAGGAGACGATAAGTCAACGTATCTATCTCAACCTAGTATAATCTTATCTAGTCTAACTTAGCCTAAGGCTGTCCTAAGTTGGTTTAATCTAACAAATCTATGTGATCCTAACTGACCCTACCATGAAAATATTAGTTGGAGAGGTGCCAATGACTTCCAGGTGCTCTATTCACTGAATTCATACCTCTACTTGCACCCCTTAAAAAAATATGGGCGGATGAGGGATAGTGGATTGCCTACAGAATTTCATAACATTATCACTATTCTATTAAAGCCATTTAGACAACTTTGAAAATACGTTCCTGTTTTATATAACTAAACTAGAGAAGCATTTAAAATTGGCACAACTACAATTTCACTTCTAATCGTTTCTGAAATCAAGAAAAGCAATGATAATGCGTTCAATTTGATTTTAGAAGTAATTTTAAGGAAACTACATATAAAACTGCAAGCTACATCTTCAAAGAAACACCCAACGATCTTTATAAGAAATGCAATAGACCCAACCAAACTGACCACATTGAATTGGGCCTCCTTTCAGAAAGCAAAATTCTACACCAAGCAAAATGCAATGTAAGCTTCACTGTTTTAAATTCTAATGTTCAACAATTAGAAGAAAACGAATACATCAATTCAGAAGAAAATGATTGAACCTAGAACACATCTACAACCAGATCAGCATCACCTAGTCACATCTACCTAAAGAAAACCTCATAGAATACCAGAATACTGATGAAATCATAAGCATTTTTGATTGCGTTAACTACTAGCATAAAGTAACACTGCACGATTTAACTTAGGAGTTCAACAGACCAAATATGATTGAGAGATAGATTCATAAATAAAAAATAACAAAACAAAAAAAACACTAGGAGCCAAATGAAATGCGTGCTATATCTTCATACATGGCAAAAGCAAATATATAAATCAAATTACAATGGCAAGTGAAAGAAAGATGATATTTCAACAACAACAAAATAAATCCCAAAGTAAGCAGTGGTCAATGAATATGACAGAACTAACCAATCACAGCCGGCATTCTCACCAAGCAGAAGGATGCAAACATTACAATACAAGAACTCTGTTAAACGAGCTCGCATAAGCAGAACAAAAGGGCGAACAAAATGACTGTCTGAAAATAGAATTTTATAATTCACATCCAAAATCAATAATTTTATGCAATGACGCTTTAACTTGCGGATCAATAATGCCCCTTTATTTAACTAATTGGGTGTTTGAACATCTTTATATAAATTAACAATATTATTCTGAAAACTGTAATATCACAATGTATTGTATACAATCATTATCTTGATAAATACAATTAAGAATAAAGAGCAGTGTTTTTATTTACACCTATATAACACCATATCCAGTCCTTTTCATCAAGTCTAAAAAAGACCAAGACCAACACAATGCGGATAAAATGTAGTGAATAGCATTCAATAACATTCGTGCAGAAAATTACAAATATACTACATTTAAGGAAGTATTAAAACAAGGGTAAAGCAGCACACATATAAAAATGAGTGCATAGCTCAGTGCAAGAAGCTGTTATCTTGCCTAACCTAATTTAACCCATTCTAGCCTAACCCTAAACTAATGATCCTAACCAAATTTTTACCTCACTTCCTAGGAGAATACTTAACATCAAAACTTTAATTAACTACGCCATGTAACTAATCAAATTAATTAACTATGCCACGTAATTAATTAAGCCGCGTAATTGATTACATCAATTAACCGCGTCGTGCAATTAACTACACCACCTAATTACATAGAGTGTTTAAATATAGCCCCCCTAATATATTATTTTCACTACAATGTGGGAAAAGGATATGGCTGCATATGTGAAACACAATTACATTGGAAAAGTCATTTATTATAAATCAATTCCTTTATAATCATGGAGATTTCTTTTGAGTTATATCTTTTGTAAGCTGTTTGCAAGCACATTAACAAACTTTGATGATTTACCAGAGAATTGGATCTTCATAAGAAAGCGATCTGAATATATCCTTCTCAATGTTGACACTGTTCAAGCATTTTAATTCACAATGTCCTCCATTCGCTTTATTATTATTATTATTATTATTATTATTATTATTATTATTATTATTATAATTATTATTATAATAATAATCATTATTATAATAATATTCAGATGAGATGATGAATTCTTTCATTGCAGAGACACTTGTTTCTTCTTCAATCCGAATAGCATTCGAGTAGATAATCCATGATCATTATCTGAATCAGTTGCATCATCAGACATCGACATTGTATTAGTAAGGTAAATCTCACCATGGTCTAATCTCTCACTATCACAAATTGCACGATGTGACTTAAGTCGAGAAATAGATGTACTTCTTCATCTTTTTCTGCGCCCTCCACACACAACATATCTCTTCTTTCCCTTCATAGCGCTATAGAAATTAAGTTTATCATAGGCTCCATGCCACGGTCTCCCAGGATGTTTTTGCGTATTCAGAGCACTCTAGTACCAATATGACAATTTGATGACCAACTGATATCTGAAGCAGAATATTAAAAAAAACAAAAAAAAACATATTTATACGAAATATTCTATGTTGTAAACATCACAAGCACCAATTAGACTAATCCTACTTTATCTTATCAAATAAAATATGCAGATTAAAATAAAAATCGTATGATTCTACCTATACATCTAAGTGAACAGGACAGCCTATACAGGGTAGCACACAATTGAATTAAATTCACCGACAGAGAATCCTTATTAGATACACCATCAATAACAAAAAAGTCATATTTTTCAGGCTCCAATACCATTTACATAACGAAGAATACCAATATAGGACTCCACGAATTCACAAAAGTGGCGCTTTCATCGAGAAAACCAAATGGACTGCTAATGCCTTGAATTTTGAATGTCGTGAAGCCATATTGCGATATACTTCAATGCTGTGATGGATTAGTTCTGTCATATTCATTGACAGCTTACTTGGCGATTTATTTTTTGTTGTTGAAATTTCATCATTCTATCACTAGCCATTTTAACTTAATTTATTTATTTGCTTTTGCCTTGAATGAAGGTATAGCACGCATTTGATATGGCTCCTGATGTTCTTTTCTTGTTCTTTTTTAATTTATGATTGTATGTCTTAATCATGCTTGGTCTGTTGAACTCCTTAGCTACATCGTGCAGTGCTGTTGTATACTAGTAGTTAACGTAATGACATATGCTAATGATTTCATAGGTATTCTGGCATTCGGAGAGCTTTTCTTTATGTATGTGTGACTAGGTGATGCTCATCTGGTTGTAGAAGTGAACAAGCTTCAATTTTTTTTTTTTTTTTTTTTTTTTTTGAAACGACAAATTCGTTTTCTTCTGGTTATCGAGCATTAGAATGTAAAACAGTGAAACTTACATTGCATTTTGCTTGGTGTAGAAATTTTCTTTCTGATAGGAGGGACATTTGAAGGTGCTCAGTTTGGTGAGGTCTGTTGCGTTTCTTAAAAAATCGCTGAATGATTCTTTGAAGATGTAGCTTGCAGCTTTACATGTAGTTTTCCTTAAAATTATTTCTAAAATCGAATTGAATGTATTATCATTCCTTTTCTTGATTGCAGATCCGATTAGAAAAGAAGATTGTAGTTGTGCCAATTTTTAAATGCTTCGCTAGTTTGGGCCATATAAAACAAAAACGAATTTTCAATGTTCCTCTTATATGGCTTTATGGTGTGGCTTAAATGTAATGCTGATAATGTTATGAAATTCTGTATGTAATTCACTATGCCTCATCTCCGTGTAATATTTTTTTTTTTTGAAAGGGTGTAAGCAGAAATATGAATTCGGTGGCGTAGCATCATAAAAGACTAAAGCGCCTGGAACTTATAGGCACCTCTCAAACCAAAATGTTCCGGTTAGGATCTCTTAAGATCACATAGATTTGTTAGATTAAACTAGCTTAGGCTAACTTTAGTTTAGGTTACACTAGATAAGTTTAGGCTAGGTTGAGATCGATACATTGACATATTGTTTTCTTACTCGTGTTTGGTTGTGCATATCTTGAATGTCTCAAATCATTGTGATTACGAAGTTTGGATTTCCACTAAAATCTAGCAACGCATTTTGAATTAAATAAAAATGGTAGGATTTTAATTTTTAGGTACCTGGACATTTCTGTAGTGTTAGAAGTTTCTGAAAATAACATAAGTGTAATATATGAGTATATAGTTGGAATGTACATTGAAAATTAGCAGTACATTTCAAGTTTGATAAAAATTAGTATGTTTTTAATTTTTAAGTACGTGAAAGATTATGGTGTGGTATATGTTGCTAAAAATGACATAAGGTAAAATATGAGTATGTAGTTGGGATCTACATTGAAAATTAGTAGTAGTACCTGAAAGTTTATGGTATCTTACATGTTTCTGAAAATGACTTATGTGTAAAACATGGGAAAGTGTTCAGCATTGAAAATTAGTAATACATTTCGAGTTTGAGTCAACTTGGCAAAATTTTAATTTTTAGGTCCCTGAAAGTATATGGTGTGGTAGATGTTTCTGAAAATAACTTAAGTATAAAATAAGAGTATGTAGTTGGGATTTACTTTGAAAATTAGTAAGACATTCCGAGTTTGAGTAAAAATGGTATGATTTTAATTTTTAGGTATCTTTGGTATATGTTTGTGAAAATCCCTTAGGTGTAAAGTATTCGCATGTTGTTGGGATCTACATTGACAATTGGTAGTACATTTCGAGTTTGAGTGAAATTGGCATGAATTTGAATTTTAGGTACCTGAAAGTATATGGTGTGGTATATGTTTCTGAAAATGACTTAAGTGCAAAACATGAGTATGTAGCTGGGATCTACATTGAACATTACTACTACATTTCATGGTTGAGAAATTATTTAGATTTTAATTGTAAGATACTTGAAAGTTTATGTTGTAGTATATGTTTCTGAAAATGATTTAAGTGGCAAATATGAGAATGTATACGAGTTCCGAATTGAAAATTAGTACTTTACTACAAGTTTGCGTTATATTGGTATGATTTTAATCTATTAGTACCTAAAGTTTATGATGTGGTAGATGTTCCTGAAAATAACTTAAATGTAAAATATGCGTATGTAGTTGGGATCTAAATTGTAAATTAGTAGTACATTTCAAATTTGAATAAAACTGTCATGATTTTAAATGTTAGCTACCTGAAAGTTTATGGCGTGGTGGATGTTCCTGAAAATCCCATTAGTGTAGTTATGATCCATTGAAAATTAGTAACACATTTCTAGTTTGACTAAAATTAGTTATATTTTAATTTACCTAGCTGAAAGTAGAGTATTCTGAAAATGATTTAATTGTAAAGTATGAGTATAAACGTGGGATCTTAATTGAAAGTTACTAGTACATTTCAAGTCTGAGTAAAATTGATATGAGTTTAATTTTTAGACACTTCAAAGTTTAAGGTGTGCTATATGTTACTGAACATGACTTAAGTGTAAATTTTGAACATGTAGTTGAGTTCCGCATTGAAAATTAGTACTTTATTTCGAGTTTGAATAAAATTGGTATGATTTTAATATTAGGTACCTGCAGTTTAACGTGTGGTAAATGTTCCAGAAAATGACTTACGTGTAAAGTATGAGTATTTGTTTGGGATCTACGTTGAAAATTAGTAGTACACTCCGAGACTGAATAAAATTTGTATGATGGTAGTTTTTACGTTCCTGAAAGTTTATTGTGTGGTATTAGTTACTAAAATGACTTAGGTGTAAAATGTGAGTATGTAGTTGGGATCTATATTGAAAATTACTATTACATTTAGAGTTTGAGTAAAATTGGTATGATTTCAATGTTTAGGTACCTGAAAGTTTGTGGTGTGGTATATATTTATCCAAATAAGTTAGGTGTAAAATATGTAGATCCCAACTTTGGGATCTACTTTGAAAATTAGTAGTACATTTCGAATTTGCTTAAAATTGGTATGATCTTAATTTTTAGGTACCTAAAAACTTATGGTGTGGTATATGTCTCTGAAAATTATTTAAATGTAAAATAACGTAGTTGAGTTCTGTGATGAAAATTAGTACTTCATTTCGAGTTTGGGTAAAAATGGCATGATTATAATTTTTAGGTACCCTAAGTTTACGGTGTGATAGATGTACCTGAGGATGACTTAAGTGTAAAATATGAGTATGTGTTTATAATTAACATTGAAAATAGTAGTACATGGCGACTTTGAGTAACATTGGAATGATTTTAATTCTTAGGTACCTGAAAATTTATGGTGTGGTGTATTTTACCGAAAATGGCTTAAGGGTGAAATATGAGTATGTAGTTGCGATTTACATTGAAAATTAGTAGTACATTTCGAGTTTCAGCATAATTGGTAGGAATTTAATTTTTAGGTACCTGAAAATGTATGGTGTAGTATATGTTTCTGAAAATGATTTAAGTATTAAATATGAGAATGTAGTTCAGATCTGCATTGAAAGTTAGTAATACATTTAGAGTTTGAGGAAACTTGGTAAGACTTTAATTTTTAGGCACCTGAAAGTTAGTGGTCAGGTAGATGTTTCTGACAACGATTTAAGTGTTAGGATTTACATTGAAAATTCCTAGTACACTCCGTTTGAGTAAAAATGGTATGCTTCTAATTTTTAGGTACCTGAAAGTTTATCGTGTGGTATATGTTTGTGAACATCACTCAAGTGTAAACTATGCACATATAGTTGGGATCGACATTGAACATTAGTAGCACATTCCGAATTTGAGTAAAATTGGCATTATTTTAAATTTTAGCTCCTGAAAGTCTATGGTGTGTTATATTGTTCTGAAAATTCTTTAAGAGTAAAATCTGAGGATGTAGTTGAGATATACATTGAAAATTAGTAGTACATTTTGAGTTTGAGTAAAATTAGTATGATTTTAACTTTCAGGTACCTGAAAGTTTATGGTGTAGTATATGTTTCTGAAAATGACTTAATTGTAAAATATGAGTATGTATTTGGGATGTACATTGAAAATTAGTAGTACATACTAATTTGAGTGCAAATGGTATGATTTTAATTTTAGATACAGGAAAGTTTATGTTGTGGTATATGTTTCATAAAAACATTTAAGTGTAAAATCTGAGCATGTTTTTGGGATGTACATTGAAAATGAATACTACATTTCAAGATTGAGTATAAGTGGCATGATCTTAATTTTAGGTACCTGAAAGTTTATGGTGTGGTATATGTTTCTGAATGACGCAAGTGTAAAATATGAAAATTTAGCTGGAATGTACATTGAAAATTATCAGTACATTTCAAGTTTGGTTAAAATTGGTATGATTTTTATTTTAAGTAACTGAAACATTATGTTGTGGTAGATTAATCTGAAAATGACATCAGTGTAAAATATGAGAATGTAGTTGAGATTTGTATTGAAAATTGGTAGTATATTTCTAGTTTGTGTAAAATTGATATGATTTTAATTTTTGGGTACCTGAAATATTATGGCTTTGTAGATGTTTCTGAAAATCACTTACGTGCATAACATGAGCATGTAGTTGGGATCTACATTGAAAACAAGTGGTACATTCCGAGTTTTAGTAAAAATAGTATGATACTAATTTTTAGGTACCTGAAAGTTTATGGTGTGGTTTAAGTTTCAAAAAACGACTTAAGTGTAAAATATGAGAATGTAGTTGAGATCTGTATTGAAAACTGTTGGTACATTTCAAGTTTGAGTAAAATGTATATGATTTTAATTTTTAGGTACCTGAAAGTTTATGGTGCGGTATATGTTTTTGAAAATCACTCTAGTGTAAAATATGAGTATGTGCTTGGGCTCTACATTGAAAATAAGTTGCACATTGCGAGTTTGAATAAAACTGCTAAGCTTTTAAATTTAAGTAAGGTACCTTAAATTTATGGTGTGGTATATGTTACTGAAAATGAACTAAGTGTAAAATATAAAAATGCATTTGGGAGCTACATTGAAAATTAGTGGTGCATTTCTAGTTTGAGTAAAATTGATATCATTTTAATTTTTAGGTACCTGAAAATTTATGGTGTGATATATGTTAGTGGAAATGATTTAAGTGTAAAATATGAGAATGTAGCTGTGATCTGCATTGAAAATTAGTACATTTCGAGTTTGAGTAAACTTAGTAAGATTTCAATTTTTATGTACCTGAAAGTTATTGGTCTGGTAGTTGTTTCTGAAAACGACTTAAGTTTAAAATAGTAGTTAGGATTTACATTGAAAATTAGTAGTACATCCTGAGTTTGAGTAAAAATGCTATGATTTTAATTTTTAGGTACCTGAAAGTTTATCGTGTGGTATATGTCTGCGAAAGTCACTAAAGTGTAAACTATGTGCATGTAGTTGGAATCCACATAGAAAATTAGTCGTACGTTCCGAATTTGAGAAAATTGGCATGATCTTAAATTTTAGGTGCCTGAAAGTCTATGGTGTGGTACATATATTGTTCTGAAAATCCTTTGAGTGTAAAATATGAGTATGTGTTTGGGATCTACCTTGAAAATTATTAGTACATTTCGCGTTTGAGTAAAATTGGTATAATTTTATTTTTAGGTATTTAAAAGTCTATGGTGTGTCATATGTATCTGACAATGACTTAACTGTAAAATATGAGTATGTAGTTGGGATGTACATTGAAAATTAGTAGTACATTTTGAGTGTAAAATTGGTATGATTTTAATTCTTAGGTACCTATGGGATGATCATATGCAATGTTATAGGAAAGTAGGTTCTTTTAGTTGAAAGTTTTCGCTTTCAGCTCGGACTTTTGGGGCTGGGTGATTGTGGCCGTTTTCTGTCAGTAATATTTCTGCCCACATTGGGAAAAATTGCTTTTGGACTGGAATGGGCTATTGGGTCGATCATGGCCTTACCTGGAGGGAGTCATTATACGATGTCCCTTTGCATTTCTGGTCAGAGTGGTTTTAGCTATGGTCAGGAGCGCTTGTATTTTCAGACAGATTTCCTATGTAGGTATATTTTACGCTCGTAGTAGGAGTATGCTAATACATTTTTGCACTATTATTATCATCTCGTAGTTTTGTTAATATTCCAGTGACAATCTTTTTAAAACTCATGTTATTGAAACCCGTGTTCGAGTTTATGTATGCGTGGTTGAACAAATGCAAGTATAGTCGTGTGTGCGTGCAAGTGTGTCTGTGTGTGCGTGCAAGTGTGTCTGTGTGTGCGTGCAAGTGTGTCTGTGTGTGCGTGCAGGTGTGTCTATGTGTGCGTGTAACTGTGTTTGAGTATTTGTGTGTGTACGTGCAAGTGTGCATGTGTATGCATGTGTCAGATTGTGTTTGTGTGTGCGTGCAACTGTGTCTGTATGTGCGTGTAACTGTGTATATGTGTGTGCAAGTGTGTATGAGTGTTTTTGTGTGTCCGTGCGTGCAAGTGTGCATGTGTATGTTTGTGTGAGATTCTTTCTGTGTTGTCTTTTGTCAGTGTTTAGGCCAGAGTGTATGCGTGTGTATGTGGGATTGTGCGTGCATGTGTGTGTTTCTGTGTGTGTATGAGTCTATGTACGTATATTCCAATGTCCGGGGTTTGATTGCCACTGGGATCATGTATGTACATCTCAGCACTCTTGCCGTACATTGGAATTTGTCGTGCTGATGATTCATCGACATTTTATACTCTAAGTATTGGATGCATGCCCCCCACCCCTTGCCCCAACAAGTCTATTTTCCGTCCTCATATAGTGCTCTGCAATGGGATAAAAAACAAATAAATAATTCATGTTTTCCTGTTTCTCTGAGTCATGTACTGCCTTTATTAGTTATAAGTTGCATAAATACACTTAAGTCTTACATATTTTAAGATATGTTCTGCTTATAGTCCCATTATTTTGTAATTTCGGCGAATTTGTAAGCGTATTTCACTAAATAAAATGCTGAAATTTGGTTTTTGTATTCACTAAGCGTGGTATTAAATGTTTCTAAATCCTTTCATGTCCAAATAGGTAAAGTACTATGTCATCTTATGATCGCATGCCTGAAATGATTATTCATTCACCATTAAATAAATTATAATAAATATTCAAATCGGGTAGTGTTTAACGTTTTTAATGTGCAATGATAGGTAAAGTCGGATTGCATAATTAGAATCCTCATTAAACATCAACTGGGAATAACCCCTCAAAATTCCATATACCTCAATAATTGCCGATCTGCGATTTTATGCGCGGGTGTGGTCCGTGGAATCATTAATATGCATCAATGATTGACAGCGGTCAAATATGCAAATAAATTGCTCTATTGTTATTACATTTTATATGTAATTTTAATGAACATTAATTAAATGATTATGCAAATTTATTGCTGTAATTATTATGCAAATCTGTCCCAGATGTAACGTTTATTACCTACTAATATTCTTTGAAACAAACACGTAACGTAAAAATCAATCTCGTCTGAATTCTGTAGAGTCAACTAAGAGAAGTAATTGTGTAAAAGTGCTATTGATTATGTACATGGTAATATAATTGAAAAAATGAGTCTTTCTTATCATGAACCCAATATTCTATTGGACAATAACTTTGGCATAACAGTTGAAAATACAGGGAGTCTTATTAGTGATAGTGAAGCTTTGCTGTACATCATTCATATAATCCAATATCACTGATAACAATATGTAAATGTTTGTCAAACTATTAGTGGTAGGGAAATTCAAATATTTAATGAATAGTAATATTTTAAATTATATTTTCTAACATTTTCTGCTGATTATGAAGGAAGTCTTGAACAGTGATCTACGCTCAAACTAAGCAGAGTGAAAGAGAAAAAACACAAGAGAAGTGTATGCGTACTTTAATTATAAACCAAACCAGGAAGTTGATTCATTTTCTCTTACTACTACTGCTATTTACTGGCAACCGGCTACTGCTGTCATCTAGGGGCTATTTACTGGTTGCGTTCCCTTAGCATTGTCTGCTCATCTCTCAAGGGATTTTTCCCATTCTAATATTGGTATGGATTAGCGACATTGCGCAGTAAAGAGACCCCCATTCAACAAGATTAGGTATCTATTTTTTAGGTAGTATGCCTTTACGTCCATTGTAATCTTTATCTACGGCTAGTTTAATGTTGTCGTTATTGAGTTCAACTAGGAAACAACAAAGTAGCGTGTAAAAGGATTTCCATACATTTATAAAGATTGAAAGGACATTTTCATGAATTTGGCTGTAATTTTAATTGACTCTGAGTATTCGGAAAGGAGTGAAAATCGGAAAGTATTTTAGCACCGTTAAAAAGAGAAGGCCAAAAATAACTTATGGGGTTTCTTTTGTCTTAACCCCTCTGACCAATTTTAAGAGCCCGATTGTGTTTCCATTCATACGTTTATTAATTAATGACCTACGCATAAAGGTTCCAAAATAATAAAAAATACATACATTTTGGCCTTGTTTGCATTAACATGTCCATTTGTTGCATGTTGCATGTGTTTTCAAGGTGTTTAAATTTGACGAACATACATCCGATATTTTTGGTTTCGTTGATAATGAGTTGGAAATGATTACACCTTTAAATCCTTGGCAGCGAGATTTTTAACGCATTTCATATTATTGATGCTAGTTAAAGGAAATAGAGAAATTTTGTCTTTTATAATTCACACTCTAGACAGAGCTTTCGCCTACATAGTTTAAGCCAGTGTTTTTCCTCAAGTACATTTTGATATTTCTTGTTATCCAGAACCCTTTTAGCAATTAAGCACTTCTATGCTAAACATATCCCACAGATCTTAGAGCTGCAATAAGGATACGCAATTGATATATGCAACCCCCTTAATGTATTTTAACATCACCACCTATTTTTGCACTTTCTAATGTTAGACTTCCTTTTTTAAATTAACTCAGTGTATCAGCATTTCTAACTTTGCCGGGTTCGTTTTTTACCTTCTAGGACTTCTCTTATGCTTGTGTAAGTACTGATATTGGCAAAAATGAACACCGCTTCCTTTTCGATACTTCTTGGAAGTGTCCCTATGATAAATAATGCCAGTATAATTATTTATTATATTACATGTTTTGAAGATAAAAGGTGGTCCACCGCCAGTTGAAGCATTTTATTTAAGTTTTATCTGCATTTAATATCTGTACGATTTCTACAGGAGAAATTATGGTTCATATATTGTGAGTCTATTTCTTGATGGGTGGATTATCTGACGCTAATCGTTCGTCTAGCATTGTAAATGGTCTGCAGTACCATGAAGTTTTACTACTTGTGAAGTCGTACATATATATATTTCTGAATTTAAAATGTTATATTATTTTATAATCCTCAACCATAGTCACAGCATAAAATGCCGTTTGGTAAACATCTGATTTTAGACGCGAGATGTATTCAGCCTTTGGATTGGTGTACACATTCGTATCGATCAATTTAAGCTCACCGTTTAGTTCACAACTTTGTCGCCTGCGATTCTTCTACTAACGCATGTCGACTTTTGAATGATATCTCTTCAAATACTAAATATGTGCACTCCATTTGAAGATATTGTAAATCATTTATTTTCACCTACTTTTATGTCTTCTCTTCGTATTTTTAATACTTCGAAATAAAGTTCTTACAGATTTTATATATATATAACAAAAAGTTGCATACAAGATAGATGGGATGTTTTCAAACAGCAACAACTGAACGATGTGCCACATTATGTTTTGCTTTAATCCATAACGTTGTGTTAACTTGGTGCCTTTCGCCGCGTTTTTTTTTTTTTTTTTTCTTTTGCTTGCCTTTTGTTGGCGGTGTATTTCGAAACTTTGTCATTATTTTCTTTTTATCTTTCACTACTTTTTCCGAACACTCGAAAGCATTGCCTGTTTCTCTTGTTGCCTTAATGACACTTATTTTACTTTAATAATCTAACCAATTCACTATTATTTTGCATTTCCTCTTACTTGGTGTCTTTAACTTTCCCTTCCATAACTATCAATATCTACGTAAAATGCAAAGAACCAGTCTACGCAACTTTTCAGTGTTCCACACACTATAAATGCTTTACACACTTTACCGCTAGTCTATATCTGACACTTGTATGTAAGCGGAACAGTTTGTTTGTCATAAAGAATGAATGCAAGAAGTTACAGGAAAGTTGCTTGATTTTGAAAACTTCCCTAACGCATGTCAGCCGCGCCTGGCTGAGTGGATAAACTACTCGCCTCTCGCCTAGGCGGAGCGGGTTCGATCCCAAGCGATCACATTTGGGATTTGTGGTGGACAAACCTGCGGGGTTATGTTCGGGTTCTGCGGTTTACCCCACCATCGCATTCCACCGGTGCGCCATCTTCATTCCATGTTTCATCAGTGCCATCGCCTGCGGTACCATATATACTAAAAGACGATTGTAACAATAACAAAGTTATCTACCCTTCCCAGAGCTCGGAAATAAAACAAATAGTAAATAACCTGAAAAACAGCAAAGGGAGTGGGTAAAATAAAAAAGAGATTAAAGAAGCTGGCAGATAAACTCCGTTTTTGACCAAATTGTACAGTGACTGTTTATGGCAAGGAAAGTTTCCCAAGATATGGAAAAAACAAACTCAATTATTTCTAAAAAGAGCTCGGATATGAACCCACAACAACCAAAATCTTACAGAGGCATTTGTCTACTGAACAACCTAGCTAAAATTTTTGAAAATCTAATCAACAAAAGATAAATCCTTAAATGGAACTAACAATAATCAATATGGATTTATGTTATTTTATGTAGCGTTTAACGTCCGCTTTTACTACTTGTGGCGCCACACGCGAATATGGAGTTAGAAAGGGAAGATCCACAGCGGACGTTCTTAATGGTGTTGAAGCATTTTCACCTTAAGTATGTAATGGCAATGTTTATTGATATTTCTGGGGCTTTCAACAACCTTTGTTTGCCTTTTTTCTTTCAAAGAACTACAGTGCATTTACAAATTACTTAAAGACTACTGCAATGACAGAGTTGTACAGTTTATAGGAATAAATAACACTATAACAAAGAGCATAACCAAAGGTTGTCCCCAAGTTTCTATCCTAAGACCAACTTTCTGATACATAGTTCTGGAAACGCTTCATTTTAGAAATTGATAGAAATTAGTTAAAAACGGTAGCACACGCAGACGAAGTTATCTTCTTAATTGAAGGAGACAGCCGACAAGAAATAGAAAAAAATAAAAAATTAAGTAATACTTCACTATTGTGGCGGAAAAGGTAAAAAATGAACATCTCATCTTCCAAATTGGATTATATAGTTTTAAAAAGAAAACTTAAACATGGTTCTCTAGTGAAAACTGACAATAGCACTGCCAGAGAAGAAAAGAATAAAACATCCAGGCATGTTTATTGATGAAAAATTAAATTTTCGACACCACACTGAACAAGTGAGAAGTAAAGCACAAAAAACAATGATGATATTTTCTAGATTGGTGCAATTGAAAATAAAAATTCCACTAAATACAGTATCAACATCCAGGATGACGATGATGATGAATCGGGTTTAAGGGCGCTCAACTTCTGGAAGTAAAAACACCTGAGATAAAAGTATGCTAAAAGGATCTCAATCAAAAATAGTTAAAATAGGAGATAAAAAGCAGTATAAAAAACCAAAACCAAGATAAAATAACTGTCCAGCCCCGAATCCAGAGCTGGCGATAAAACCATTACACTAAACTAGCTAAAACAAGAGAGAACATAAAAAAATAATGCCTTAAAGTGATAAAAGATTTAAAAATCCTCAAATATCTGCAACAAATCCCATAACATCTAAATAAAACTACATGCTTAAATCATATGACACTGTGGGTAAAAAATTAAGAAAGTTCTCCTCCGCTCCGGGATCATCGGCTAGGACCTACGAAGGCCCGGCCATTAGTCGTAGAGTGGATCGAAGTGGTGCTAGACGAGCACACTCTATAAACACGTGTCGGACGGTAAACGTTTCGCCTCCGAGCGTGCATTCAGGTGGAGCTTCATTCTAAAATAGGTGCCTATGAATACAAATACAGTGGCCATCACGTCATCTAATTAAAGCAACCTACACACGGCTAGAGAGACGTGAGGAAGTCACCCAGTGTATGGGGAGCCCCTTCACCCCCTAAGTTTGTTGCCGCGAAGAGCGGACCACTCTCCATGCCAGCACGATATTATTGCTCTTCGTACAAGTCTAAAATCTTCGGTAGTGATAAATTTAGTGGCAACACTGGGCGCAGATGGTGCCTTCTTTGCCGCCAAATCCGCCAGTTCATTTTCCGGCGCGCCAACGGTTCCAGGAACCCAGGCGCACTCCATATTTACACCCGAAGTGTGCAAAATCTGGAGGATGTCCTGAATACGCTGTGTACTAGAGGATGGTAAATGTACAGCTCAGGAAGGCTCTGAAGTGCACTAAGGGAATCACTCACAATAAGCCAGTCACCCATGTTTCGACGGCGAATATATAAAACGGCTCCGTAAATGGTATACAGTTCTGCAGAATAAATTGATGTGCTACTCGGTAAACTGCAAGTAAATGGTTCGGTTCCAGTGACAAAGGCACATCCAACTCCATCGGTGCACTTACTGCCATCGGTATATATATATATATATATATATATATATATATATATATATATATATATATATGTATGTATATATATATGCATATGCACGCACATGACTGCGGCCACTATATTTTGATAAAAACTCTATAAAAAACGGATACTAAACATAGGAGCAGACGATTTCCGTAAGCCGTCATCCCGAGATCTACGTGGGAAGCACGTAACCAAGGTGGGTTCACCCTCTCCCCCTTTCAAGTCCGTGCGTTCGAAGCAGTTCCTGGAAGCGAAATCCTGCAGCTGTTGGACTACGTAAGAGGTTTCTATAACGGTCGTCCAATCCGGAATCAAAAAAGGAAGTAAACGATGGATGCGCAGATAGGCACTTCAAGCTACAGCCACAGATAGAAGAATATCCCGCCGACAACGCAGAGGGGGGTTCGGCAGATTCGGCATAGTAGCTTACAACTGGGATAGTTGGAAACGCTCCAACAGCCATCCGGATGCCCCGATTGTGGACAGTATCTAATTTTCTCAGCACAGATGGGCGTGTTGAGGCATAAACAATAAACCCATAGTCTAACTTTGATCGCATCAGTGCACGATAAGGACGCAGCAGTACTATCCGATCTGCTCCCCAAGATTTGCCGCTTAGTATCCGTAAAATATTCAGAGAACGGTCACGCCGCGCATTAAGCTGTGATACATGGGATGACCAGCATAGTATTCGATCGAATATCAACCCCAGGAATTTCACTTCATCTGCGAAGAGCCCGCAGGCTATCTGGCCCGAGATGAAGAGGACTAACGCAGATTGTTTTCTCAGGTGAGAAACGAAAGCCGCTTTTTGAGCTCCAATCATAGAGATTGACCAAACACCGCTTGAGATGACGTTCCAAAGACGGCGTACGCTGAGAAGTGCAGAAGATGGAAAAGTCGTTCACGAACAAACAGGGCGAGACACCTGGGGGAACACATTGCGATATGGAATTAATCGCTATAGCAAACAGCGTCACGCTTATTACCGAGCCCTGCGGCACTCCGTTCTCTTGAATAAAATGGTCAGAAAAACCCGAGCCGATCCTTACTCGGAAAACGCAGTCCCTCATAAAGTCCTGAATGAACAACGGTAGGCGTCCACGTATATTCCAGCTGCGGAGGAACGTAACATCCCTGCCCGCCAACACGTGTCATAAGCCTTCTCGAGGTCAAAAAAGATCCCAACCGTCTGACAATTCTGAAGAAAGCCGTTCACGATCTGCGTCGATAGTGACACAATGTGGTCAACCGCTGAACGACGCCTTCGAAAACCTCATTTGATGTTGGTCAGAAGATGGTGGGATTGCAGTCACCACACCAAGCGTCTATTGATCATTCGTTCCATCATATTCAAGACGTAGCTGGTGAGGGAAATACGACGTAACTGGAAGGAAGGTGACGATCCTTTCCAGGTATCAAAATAGGTATGATGGTGGCCTCCCGCCACTAAGCTGGGACATAGGCATTCACCCAGATACGGTTATATGCCTCGAATAGGAAAGCCTTACCTTCAGGAGAGAGATTATGCATATTTGGACCTCAACACCATCTGGACCTGGTGCAGAGTTTCACGAAGATGAAAGTGCATGGTCTAGCTCCGCCATGGTGAAAAGTCGATTGTAGACTTCAAGGTTTCCAGAGCAGATGGCAAACGCTTGCGATTACACCTGATCCTTAGTTGGAAGAAACTCAAGGGAATAGTTCCCTAAACTAGACACGTGAGCAAAAGCACTGCCAAGAGTATTAGCCAGGTTCAACGTATTAAACATAGTGACGGGTATCGACATATGGATCGCTTTTGCGGCCACACGCCTTAACTTATCCCATACAACAGAGGATGGGGAATGTCGAGTAAAAGATGCTGCAAGGTTGTCCCACGATATCTTCTTGGTATCCTTAATAAGTTTCCTAGATTGAGCACGCAGCTTTTTATATTGTATAAGATTATTGAGGGTAGGGCGCCGCTGGAAAACCCTGAGAGCACGTCTGCGAACACGAGTGTCATTCTGGCATTCATCTGTCCACCAAGGGACAGGAAATCGACGGGGACGTCCTATCGACCGCGGAATAGAAAACTCAGAAGCGCAAATAATTGTATCGGTGAGGTGCTGGACTAAACAATCTACCGAGTCGTGCTCGTTGTAGTAAAAAACGGCCAAATTGCAATAAAGGTTGCAGTTGGCTCGTTCTAAGCGCCATCTAGGTAAGCTTTCGGAACATACCTCCTATGCTAAGAGTCAAATATGAATAGTAAAATGGTCACTGGAATGTAAGTCAGAGATGATATTCCATTGTAAGGAAACCACAAACTCTGAAGAACAAGCTGATATATCCAGGTGAGAAAAACTATTGAAGGGGTCAGAAAGAAATGTAGGCTCTCCAGTGTTCAGGAGAGATAGATTAATAGAATCCAAGAAATAAGTTGACCTCTCGCACAATTCCGAGGGGAGCCCCAAAGTGGGTGGTGGGCATTCACATTCCCTACCAGCAGAAAAGGTGTTGGTAGGTGGGAGACTATATCTGCTATATCAGTGCGCGAGAGGTCGTCAGATGGAGGTACATATATACTGCAACTGGTGAAGCAAATGGAAGGTAGCTTAATCCTTATAGCAATGGACTTTATGTCAGAATCAATGGGTACAAAGTCGGCGAAGACATCACCTCTGATAAGAATCATAGTGCCCCATGTGCAGGAACTCCAACCACCGATGATATATCACACCGGACAGAAGAGTACTGCTTTACTCTAAAGTGGTCTTGGGGACGGAGCTTGGTCTATTGCAAGCATCCGACCAAAGGCTGATTCTGGTGGAGCAACAATTCAAGCTCTGGTAGATGTGATCTAATTCCACTATGCTCCATTGTAGGATAGCCATGGGATTTGTATAGGGTAAGTTTTAAACGAAAAGACATTTCAGCATATTTAGCTGTGCTGTCGGTTTAGTTTGTTTTACTTGGCCGTCGGAATGACACTTTTTTCAGTAGCACGATCCTGCCGCTTACGCACTCTCCGTCTAGCAGTGAGGACCGAATCGTTCTGGTTCATCTCCTCCAACTAGGAGGACCCCTGTCCAATTGAGAATTTCGGTTCGAAAACCTCGAAACGATTAGAGGTTCTGAAAGGCCAAGATGGTCGTCGCCGATCGGTACTCCTCCCAGAAGATTCCTAAGAATATGATCTGCGTGGAGAATTACGAGAGCTTTTCCTTCCAATAGATACTTTAGGAGAGGTCTTTGCATTATGCTTAAGGAAGTCGGTTCGCACATAGCTGGTCTTATAGGTCTTTACGGGTGCAGAATAACCTATGGGCGTAGCGGTGTTTTTGCACAGGTAGACAGTTTGGGTGACGCTGCTGCCGGAGAGGTCTTCTCAATGGTAGATTTCGTGGGTGCTGCAGTCCATCTAGATGTTTTGGGTTTCGTTATTGGACTGGCAACTATAATCTTCTCTGCAATAGTGGCCCCGTTTACATCAGCGGTTATAGTCGCGATTTCCCGGCTCGGTGCCGGTTTAGCTGCAACCGAGCTATAGGTACCAGAACGCGGGACAGAGGGTTGGCGTAGGCGCAGGAGCCTACGGGCTCCGGAGAAGGATACCTTCTACCGCACGCGTATCTCCTAGATCGCTCTCTCCTCTTTGAAACGGGGGTAATTGCGGGAACTAGAACGATGGTCCCCGCTGCAATTTACACAAGACGGAGTGGTAGTACAACTTCCATCGTGCGATGCGGCTCCACAGATATCACAGATAGGATTGCCAGTACAAAAGTCACTGATATGCCCAAACCGCTGACATTTGTAACATCTGTGTGGTTTGGGTATATAGGGCATAGCCTCGATGGCTTCGTACCCTGCCTTAATCCTTTGGGGAAGATCTACCCGATCAAGGGTAATAAACAGGGTACGGATAGGCATGAACTCACCATTAGCTTTTCTCTAAACCATATAAACAGATTTTACACCTTGGTCTGCTAGGTCCTCTTGATGTTCCTCATTTGACAAACCTCCAGGGCACGTGTGGTGATAACGCCACACGAGGAGTTCAAACTCTTATGCTTTTCGACCTTTATGGGGTAGCTTCCTAAAAGTTTAGCTCTAAGTATCTTCTCTGCCTAGGATGCTGACAGTACTTCTACCAGGAGAGTTCTATTTTCGGCTCTATTAGAAGATTTCACTGGACCAGCAATATTGTCTAAACCCTTTTGGATAGCAAAAGGGCTAACCAAGGTAAATTTCCTCCCTTGCTCTGTTCTATTGATAACTAAGTGGCGAGGACCACTGCACTCAACTACCTATTTTCCAGACATGTTACTATTGAAAGATTTGTTTTTTGCCATAAAAAAGCAAAATAAATTCACCCCCAGTGCTCCCCACCCTCCACGGAGCCTAACCTAGGGTCAACCCAAAGGGGTGACAGGGCTACACAAGGGATATAGCAGGCACGCCGTCGCATTTACCCTGGAGTTCGGTAATATACCTAGTCTTGGCCGATTGACTAGGTGTGGTTTAGTCCCTAGCATCCCGTTTAGGCGAAGCAGAAACCAAAGTGGTGTATTAGGCTGCGCAACCTCCCCAGTCACTGAAAGTCAGTGGCCCAGGCTCAGGTACACAACCCTCAACCAACCAAGATATTCCTTTCCACCGACACGGGTCTCCACGCACGACCTACACGTGGGTGGGCATTGTGACCTACTGACTCCCTCATCACTCTGAGGTTGCCCACAGAAGGAGTAAAGGTTGGCTCGGGACTCCGGGTGCGCCTAACCCGTGCCCACAGTAGTAAGCCCTTGGGGGTTTCATCACCAACAGTATTTTACACAGTATTTTTGTCTCAATGGCTACCAATGGAGTTGGCACATAGGCATATAGAATGTCACATATTAATATAAAAATGCATCTAAGGAGAAGTCAGAGAAAGGTTTTGCTAAGATTTACTGGAGCGGTGTGCACGAGGCCAACTCTGGCTCTACTTGTAGCAACAGGATTCTGGTCGGTTTATTTGACGATAAGATTGAAAGCAGAAAATCTTTTATTAAAAAGTGCAATGTGACTAAAGTATCGAAAATAATTGGAGTAAATTGCACAAATATCAAGGAAACAAAACTAAACTTAATAAGAATGTGATAGAAAGAGTGGCATGAATGTAATGCAGGAAGAAGAAAATATTCATTCATATATAAAGTCCCGGAATGATTAAAATGGCACATTTAAAGCCAATTAAAGGAATTGTTCATTACATTACTGGACATGGGCTCTATGGGATCTATTGGAAAAAATAAACAAAATAAAAAAACGACATTTGTATATCCAGGATTCACCGGAACATGTTTTAATATAATCGGATATTGCATCAGATGTTCATACAAGACGGAAGAGGAACGAGCGGGAAATATATGTACCAAACATAGAGAGACGAAAACTTTTCTAAATCACTGGAACCTTTGGCAAATAACATAAGCAAATTAGCATGGGAAGAAGGAAGAATACAACCTGCACATACACACGATCAAAAATAGCGCAAGAACAACTTAGGAGATTAGAAAAAATTCGATTACTACCCAACTTAAACAATCACCATGGAGTAGGAAGTGGGGAGCTACGGCATGAGCATTTATTAATTATAGAACAAGAGAAGGTCGACGAAGAAGAGGAAGAAGAAAATATAGATAGCTACAGAAATTATCCAGAAGAAGAGGAAGATGTGATATAAGTAATTTGGACTCGACATACCGAGAGAAGAGGAGAGGTAATATTTAACCTAACCCAACAAAGTGAAGACAGGAGAAGGAAGGAGAGCAGAGAGGAAGTAAATATATCTAACCTTCACCAACAAATCGAAGAAATGAGTAGTACACCCAACTAACCCAGCAGTGCCTATAATGGAAAAGGGAGGAGAGCAATTTACTCAACAAAACCCATGTTGTGGATGGAGGGCAGCCGTGACTGGAGGGGAGATGAATATGAACCGGTTAAGGGGTCAAAGACGGCACATTTTGGACGCCAGTGATATTATATGAACCTCAAGTGTTTAGTTAGTAACAATTTAAGTAATATCATTAAACTTTCTTTTAAGAAATTCTTATCACTATTTTTGTATTTCAATATTTAATCAAAGTGTGAAGATATTATTTGCGTGCACAGAAGCGAAGGATTAAAATGTAAGTGGCCAAATATACCTTGGAAGAATTAATGGTTTGAAAAACAGTTAATACTTTAGAAACAATAACCATTGTTTCAACGTATTATTTTATAAATTAAAGGCTTTTGGAGACTAAGAGTAACATAGAGCATGAGTTTGTTATTTTCTTTACCACATACATATGTTAAAAGATATGTTCATATATAAGGGTATAACTATTTTAGTTGGTGATGGAAACCAGTACTTAGGGTGTGCACCGCATACTGGCGGTCTTAGTTTAGGTTGTAGATTATAATTAAATGTTAAAGAAATAGCTGGATACCAGTTACTTTTATTTTATTTCTGTTTATCATTTATTAAACTACTGGGAGCCGGTAAAGTTTATAAATGTATTTTAAGAAAGGTTTTGAAAAACATTAATTTATATAACATGGAATAAAAAAATAAAAATTTGAAATTGTTAAAAGGAATATTTATTAGATGAACTAAAGTTGAGATTAAAGGTAAAAAAAAGTATTTAGATTATTATTAATGCAAATTTTGGGCATTGTAGTTTAATATTAGGTGGTATATTGTTATTTATGGTAAAAGTATCTGTAAAGTAATGATATAATGATTGCATGTTGATATAAGAAATGTATGTAAGAATTTGAAATTCATACCCTGGTTTAAGAAATTAGGTACCGGATATGATATTGCAGATTTTTATTTATTTATTTTTGTGGTGAAAGCGGACGTTAAGCACTGTAAAATGCTTGTCAACGCTTGTAAACCCAATTAGAAGAACGTTTCTCGTTGTCTGACTCCTTTACTATATAGCTGCAGAGTTTTCCGAAAACTTTTGATTTAGAAAATCACAGTGCTCTACTCATTAAAGATAGAAGTCATACTGGGCAGGTATCATCCCTCTTGCTAAGATAAAATCGTGTTGCGCTCTAACGTGTAATTTATTAGTCTCTGCGCGATAAGGATAAAAACAAAATATTGGATTTTTTTTTTTCTGAAAAACGGTTATTTTATTAGAAATGTTGGCCTCCGAAACCTAAAAGCTCTAAAATGATATATTCTAATATAAAGAATATTCTGCTCATAATAATGTGCTCAAAGCTAAAATAAAAACTGAATATTTATACCATTTTATTAGCAACTTGACGATTGCACTGGTGGTGGTATAGGACGAAAGACAAATATGCGTTAGATAGAGAGAGAACTATCCCAGTTACCTCCATGCTGTCTTTTAAGGACGAGAGAGAAGATTTAGATCTAGATTTTTCCGTCATTAGCTCCCAAAATTAGTTTAAGGTAAAGACTAAGAAATGGGGGAAGGCAATAAAGCCACAATGAGACTGAGGCCAGTGTTCATCTATTGTACTTCCCCTTCTCTAGACTGCCAAGATCGTTGCCTCCTTTATAAAGTCGGCAAACTTCTTAGCCGATACTTCTAGAAACCCTCGCAGGAGTATGGTTTCCTGACCAAAATATTTAACCAGAATGACCTTTAAGGGCGCTCAACTACGAGGTTATTAGCGCCCTAAAAAAGCATACGTTCGTAAGTAAAAACATAAAAAGGAGGCTGGAAATAAAATATGGCCAACGTCACAAATAAAGTCTCAGAATATATAAAATATATGGCAATGACCATAGAGGGACATTAAACTAGGTCGCACATGAAAACTAAAATGAAAAGCCTTCTAAAAGTAAAACCACAGTGTTAAAAGTGAAAAAGAGCTAAAACTACTTCAAAGAATGGATGTCAATGGCCTTAAAAGGATCTAAAAACTGGGTCTAACATGAAAATTCAGAAGCAAAGCCCTGTAAAAGTAAACCCTCAGTGTTAAAAGTGAGAGATAAAATCACTAACGATAAAATCTTCAAAACACTTGGCGTAAAAAACTTGGCGTAAAAAACTATAAACTTCATCTATCGCGTGGTTGTCATCCCCAAAAACCTCAGAAAGGGAGATTGGAAGCTGGTGTGTTGCTCGAAGGGCGGTGAGAGCAATACACTCCAGCAGCACATGATGAACAGACAAATGTGCCTCACAGAGCGGACAGATAGGTACAGGTTCCCCATTAAGTAGATAGTTGTGTGCAAAATTACAGTGACCGAAGTGCAGACGAGCCAAAATCACTTCCTCACGACGAGATGCACGAGAGGAAGTTGTCCAGCGTACCGGAAGATCCTTTACTGATCTGAGCTTGTTGCTGCGGAGAGCTTACCAGCAGAAGGCACTTCTCTCCGCACAACAAACCTAAAATCTTCGGCGTTGGAAAAATTAACTGTAACAGCGGGCGCCGTAGTTGCCGCCTTTGTCAACACATCCGCCAGTTCATTACCCGACAACCCGACGGGTCCCAGAATCCATGCGCAATCCGCGTCAACGCCAGAAGCGTGTCAAATGTGGAGGACATCCTGAATGTCTGCACTAAAGGATGGTAGCAGTACAGCTCAAGAACGCTCTGAAGTACGCTAAGCGAGTCGCTAAGAATGAGGCAGTCACCCAAATTACGACGGCGAACACAAAGAATGGCTCGGTAAATAGCATACAGCTCTGCAGTATAAATGGATGTGTAACTAGGCAAACCAAAAGTATGTTGCTCGGCTTCAGTAACAAATGCATATACAACACCCTCGGTGCATTTACTACCGTTGGTGTATATACAAAGTCGGGATAAAAATTCTATAAACAAAGTATGAATTCTACACGCAGGGCATCGTAAGAGTCCCAGATGATGTCATCCCGAGGTCGACGTGGAATGTAGCACGTAACCAAGGTGGGCACATCCTCTTTCCCTTGGGATACATTCTAGGTAGTGCAATATCGTAGTTCCGAAGCTCTCGAAAACGAACACCTGTGGGCTTTGGACAAAGTGATAAGTGGCAATAACGTTTGTCCAGTTCAGCGGATTTAAAAGGGGTAAAAGTAGGATGCGTATGTAGGCACTGAAGTCCACAAACATAATTTGCCAGCAGGAAGTTCCTCCAACACCGTAGAGAGGGTTCTACCGATTCGTCGTAGAGGCTGACAACTGGGCTGGTTGGAAAGGCTCCAACAGTCACATGGATGCCCTGATTGTGGATCACATCTAACCCTTTCAGCACCGATGGTTGAACGGAAAAATATACAATGCATCCATAGTCCAACTTTGAACGGATCAGCGCACGATAAAGGCGCAGTAACACGGTCCGATCTCCTCCCCAAGATTTTCCACTTAGTATCCGTAAAATATTAAGAGAACGGTGAAAACCGCGCTTTAAGCTGTGCTATATGTGTTGACCAGCATAGTTTCCGATTGAAAACCAACCCCAGGAATCTCACCTCATCTGCGAAGGGAAGTAAATGTGGCCCAAGTTGAAGAGTGGGTGCCATTCGCTACCTACGACGCCAGAGGTTAACGCAGACGGTCTTCTCAGGTGAAAAGCGATAGCCGGTTTTAGAGCTCCAATCATAGAGGCTGTTCAAACGCCGCTAGAGACGGTGTTCTAAAAACGCTGTACGCTGAGAAGTACAGAAGACGGTAAAGTCTTCTACGAATAAACAGGACGAGATTCCTGGGCGGACACATCGCAATATGGAATTAATCGCTATATCAAACAACGTCACGCTTAGTGCCGAGCCCTACGGCACACCGTTTTCCTGAATGAGATGGCTAGAATCGACCGATCTGACCCTTACTCGAAAAATGCGGACGCGCAAGAACTCCTGAATGAACAACGGAAGCCGGCCACGTATGTCCCAATTTGTATAGAACATAGTATCTCCGCTCGCCAACACGTCACATAGGCCTTCTTGAGGTCAAAAAATATCCCTATTGTTTGACTGTTCTTAAGAAACCAGTTGAATTTAGTTGACAGCGAAACAAGGTGGTCAGTTGCTGAGCGTCCCCGACGAATACCACACTGGATGTTAGATTGTGGGACGCCATCCACCACACCAACCGACCATTGACCATGCGGTCCATCACCTTGAGGGAAATACAACGCTAACTGGAAGGAAATTACCGGTTCTTTCGGGTTTCAAAATAGGAATGATGGTGGCCTCCCGCCATTTAACTGGAAAAGTGGCGTCAATCCAGACACGATTATAGACCTCGAGAAGGAAAGCCTTACCTTCAGGAGAGAGATGTTGCAACATTTGGACATGGATGCTATCTGTACCTTGTGCAGAGTTTCGCGAAGATGAGGGTACATTGTGCAACTCCGCCGTAGTGAAAATCCGATTGTAGTCTTCAAGGTTATCAGAACGGAAGGCAAAATCTTGAGATTCCACCTGAGCATTAACTGGAAGAAACTCAGGGGAATAGGTTTCTGAGCTAGACACTTGAGCGAAAGCTCTGGGAAAATTGTTAGCCATGTCAAATATCTCAACCATAGACCCTGCAGTAGCTCCCTGGTGTCTTCTTGCAAACCTTAATAATTCGTCTAGGTTTGGCACGCAACTGTTTATATTGTATAAGGTTATCCAGAGTAGGGCGACGCTGGAAAGCCCTGAGAGCACGTCTGCGTGCATGAATGGCCATCAGGCATTCAATTGTCCACCTAGGGACAGGAAATCGACCGCGGAATAGAAGGCTCAGCAGCTGTAATAATTTTCACTGTTGGACCAAGAAATCTACCGAATCGTGCTCGTTGTAGTGGAAAACGGTTAGGCTGGAATATAGGCTCAAGTTTGCCTGGTCTAGGGGCCATCTAGGTAAACGTTTGGAACATGCATCTTATGCTAAGAGACAAATAAGAATAGGAAAGTGGTCCCTTGAATGTAAGTCAGAGATGATATTCCATTGGAAGGAAACTGCCAACTGTGGAGAACAAACTGCTATATCCAGATAAGAAGAACTATTGAAGGCGGCAGGAAGAAATGTTGGCTCTCCGGTGTTCACGAGAGATAGATTGAGATTATCCAAACATCGACGAGTACTTGACCTTTCGCACGCCCGAGGGGAGCTAAAAAGAGGATGATGGACATTCACATCACCTACCAACAGAAGAGGTGGTGGTAGCTGGGAGGCCCATATATACTGCAAATGGTGAAGATAATGGAGGGGAGCCTAACGCTTGGAGCAATGGACTTTATGTCAGAGTGTATAGGTACAAATTCAGCAAAGACACCATCTCTGATAAGAATCATGCTGCCCCCATATGCAGGAACACCATCTGCCGGACAGGAGAGTACTGCTTTATGGAAAGGTGGGGACGGGGCTTGGTCTTTTGCAAGCATACGACCAAAGGCCGATTCTGGTGGAACAACAATTCAAGCTCTGGTCGATGTGGTCTCTTGCCACGTATGTTCCACTGTAGGATAGCCATTTAACTTAAATGGAATAGGCGTTAAATGGAAAGGCGTTTCTGCATATTCGGCTGTGCTGGTCGATTTAGTTTATATATATATATATATATATATATTTTTTTTTTTTTTTTTTTTTGCTGTCAGGCTAACACTCTTTCCGGGGCACAATCCTGCCGCTTACGCACAGGCCGTCTGGCTGGGAGTGCAGAATCCTCCTGGTCCATCTCTTCCACAGGGGAGGTCCTCTGTCCAATAGAGAATTTCTTTCGAGAACCTCGAAAAGATTAGAGGTGCTGATCGGCGAAGATGGTGGTC
The DNA here is from genome assembly GCA_030762935.1 of Hymenopus coronatus. NCBI lineage: Eukaryota > Metazoa > Arthropoda > Insecta > Mantodea > Hymenopodidae > Hymenopus > Hymenopus coronatus. The sequence continues at coordinate 288,078,545 of CM060900.1, forward strand.
GCCGACCTTCTCTCTCCCCAGAAGATTCCTCAGAAGAGGATCTGCGTGGAGAATGATCGGCACTGGTTCTTCCCTTAGATGCTTTGGGAGACTTCACCTTTTCTTTTAAGAAGTCGGTCCGGAAATAACTGGTCTTGAATGTTTTCCCTGATACAGCATACGCAACGCTCATGCCGGTCTTTACGCCTGAAGTCGAAGGTTTGGGTGACTCCTTTAATGTAGTTCGCTTAACGGTGGCGGATGTGGTAGATGCCGATATAGGCTTAGATGAGGAAGCGGATCCTTCGGCAGTGGTCTGGCTATGAGAATCTTTTCGGCGATTTCTTTTGTAGTGCTTAACGCCCGCTTTAACTACTTATGTCACCGCAGGCGATTTTTAGGCGATGGTGGCCCCGTTTATATCGCTGGTTTGAGTGGCGATTTCCCGCTTCGGTACCGGTTTAGCTGCGATAGAGCTATAGGTATAGGATGTCGGGACAGAGGGTCGGCGAATGCGCATGAGCTTCCGGGCTTCAGAGAATGACACCTTCTCCTTCCCCCATATCTCCAGGATTGCTCTCTCCTCTGTAAAACGGGGGCATTCTTGAGAACTTGATGAATGTGCACCGCCGCAGTTAACGCAAGATGGAGTTGACGTACAATCTCCAACGTGTGTGAGGTTTCTATAGTTGGAATAAGAAGATCGAGCATTGCAGAACTCGCTGGTGTGACCAAAGCTCTGGCACTTGTAGCATCTGTGTGAGTTAGGGATATATGAGCTAACTTCGATAGCTTCGTACCTTGCCTTAATCCTTTGAGGGAGAGCTACCCTATCAAAGGTAAGGAAGAGGGTACGAGTAGGCACAAATTCATCATTTACTTTCCGCTGAACCCTGTACACGGCTTGTTCCGCAAGATTCTCCAGAATCTCCTCATTGGATAAACCGTCCAATGCGCGGGTGTTGACTGGACCAGCTATCGTATCCAGTCCGTTCTGTATTAGAACTTGGCCTAACCGATGTGAACTTCTTCCCTTCCTCTGTTCTATAAACGACCAAGTAAGGAGGACCGCTGGATTCGACTACTTCCTTTCCAAGCATTAGGTTAAGTTTGTGTTTGTTTGCCATAAATATATGGAATAAATTCATCCCCCAGTGCTTCCCGCCCACCACGGAGCCCAACAATGGGTCACCCCACTTGGCTGACAGAGCTACATAGGGGATATAGCGGGCTCACCGTCCCACTCACCCTAGAGTTCGGTATAATACCTAGTCCTGGCCGTATGACTAGGGGTAGGTTAGTCCCTTGCCTCCCGTTTAGTCAAAGCAGAAACCAAAGCGGCGTATTGGGTTGCGTACTGAAGAACTATAGCCCAGGCTCAGATACGCAATCCTCAACCAAACAGGATATTCCTTTCCACCGACACGGGTCTTCACGCACGCCTACACGTGGGTGAGCACCACTCGGAGGTTGTCCACACGAGGGAGTCAAGTAGCGCCGGTCAAAACCCGTGCCGCTCTCGCTCGTTACTCGTAAGCCATGCCACTCTCGAGAGTGTGGCAATGAGAGTCTCGTGTATCGAGAACTAGTGCTCACGAGCGAGGCGACTCGAGAATTCTCGTAACTGCAGGCAGAGTAGTTGAAGTATGATCCGCGGAATAAATTGGTTGCGTAAAAACCTGAGATCGGATTTTTAGGTATTAATCTATTTTCCCCTTGTAAATTAGAAAGTTCCAAACTACTTTTACGTTTCAAGCGGTTTGAGGGCTAATCTTATTCAGTCTAGAAAAGCTAAATGGGACATTAAGACCTAAAACTCACTGAACTTAAGTATTTTTTTTTTCTTCTTCAGTTCATTTGAATTAACAATTTTTGTCAGCAATTCTTTTAGTTTTGTTCTGAGTTTACATGTGGGGTTATCCAGGGAAAGAATGCTCTTAATATAGAAATTGCGAATGAAGTATGCGCTAATAACATTTTGCGATGTTGAAAGATTCTATTTTCATATAGGAATATATTAAAGAACAGCAGAAAATTTGCAAATGTCGCTGGTTGTATATAGCAACAGTGCTACCAAGTGAACTTTATTTTATGTGAGTGTTATAAATTAAAACTTGTGCTTGATATGTTAAGTACAATGTTTTAGCACGCGTTTACTGTGTAATACATTGTTTTAAATTATTGTACATTTTAATAGCATGCTTCCGTGAAGTAAAATAATTTTCATATTTTTATCTATATTATGTTTGAAAGGATTTTGTCTTCGACTTGCTTAAATAGCTAGGGAAAAGGCAGGAGCATTGTTTAAAATCCTACAAAAAGCTAGGAAAATTGTTTATAAACCTAACAAGATTAAAAGAAGATAACAGGCTAAAATTGCATTTATAAAAAGCTAAAACTCCGGGCCCTATTAATAACACAAAATGGCTCATCGTTTAACAGCTATTATGTATATCCAAACGCGTTTACGCGTTTGAATCAGCGATATTAATGTTAATGACACACCTATCATTTGTGTTGCTATGTATATAACTTATTCCCGAACTTCAGATGAAACCGAAAATAGAACTACTTCATGCAACATAAACTTCTTGGGAGTAATACAATATCTAAATACTTATTTGTAATAAAAGTGGACACCACGTACATTTATACCTGCAGGTTCTGTGATACCACATTTCGTTTTTAATCTGTTCTCTAACGTGGTTATTTAAAGGTTATCCCTGTCTTGGTGGCTATTTAAATCTCAAACCATTTAAACAGATGGAATAATAGAAGTTACAGATCTTAGGCAAATATTGCTTTAGTATATGTTGTTCTCGTTTAGATAGACATACATAATTTTATCAACTTTTAGCCCATGTTAACAATTTTATAGACGATTTCCTAATCACCCGAAGGAATGCTATAGATTTGTCATCACTTCTGGTATGTTATGTTTCGATGCTGCGTTGGCTTGCTCCCGTCAACACAGTTCCTAACGTATTAGTTTCGCATATTTCTGCAGCTGTTGTGATCTTGAATAAAATGAAACTGTCTAGCATTGCGATTTATAAACGGAATAGCACTTCTTCATCCTATATAAAAGTTTTAGTGAGCACCATGTTTGCCAAGTTGTATGACTGGCGAAATTAGTTTTCACGGATGACGGATTTTTTGACGGATACTATTAGGAATTGTTTAGTTGATTTTCTTTAGAAAAACTGTCACGTATACAAATGTTTGTGTACCAATAAGACAGAATCTGTTAAGCTATGTAACGCTATGTTTTATTTAGAGCTAACAGCAAAAAACTTCTCGTATAACCGAATAACTCCGCAAACATGACACTATGGTATATGGCCATATGTTTCTCAGAATGAATTCTGAATTTAGCATAGTGAATGCAGAGTTAATGCTTTCTGTTTTAATGACTTAATTGAATAGAAGGCTTTGCGGTATGTACGACATTTTAGAAAAGAATGGTTAAATAATGAATAATTAAAGGAATGGTGGATAGAGGTGTCATGGGAACCTAGTAGTGCGCGGTGCCAATATTGCCAATGCAATGAAAATGTGCTTTTGTCAGATTTACTTTTTCGTGAAAAAAATAAGAAACATCTAAAAGCAGCTCAACACTTTTTAACTTCACAGTCAAAGGCACGTACGAATGTGCAACTGCAGAAGCTGTTCTCATGTTGTTTGTAGTTGATTACTTCACTTGATCATCAGACCTGACCAAGAAATTGTTCCAAAGTGCTTACCTTGAGAGTTTTAATATTTATTTTCGAAAGAAAATACCGAAATTACTAATTTGAAGGATTTTGACGGATATTTATGAGCTGCTCTGACGGAAAAAATAATAATGTGTTGGCAACTCTGGCGAGCAACTTACTCAAACTGCTCCAGCGGAACACGCTTATTGTAATAAAATGCAGGCCAAAATAAACACATGCACTACTTTCGGTTATTCAGCTTCATTTGATTGCTGAAAGGCCTCAAGGTAAGTCACAAGGTCAAGAGGAGACGTAACATTTAATTACAATAGGCATCTCTTTACTTTCTAAGTCACAAAGTATAACAGAGTAATCTTTCAACGCTTCGCTCAGTCCAATTGTCTGTTAAGACAGGAAAAGCTGTTTTTAAACAACGTTGGCATGACCGTCAAGCTCACTCCTGCCTCTCCCCAGTTTTATCTGTTTTCCGACATAGTCACGTTTAAGAGCTACGTCGATATCTTTTCGGCCACGCTGCGCATAAGATCCGTACGCTCCTCGCCAACTAGGTCGTGCTCGCAAAGAGCAACGCCAAGTACCATCTCAAGGGTGTGAGCTTTTACGCTCTGAGCACCCAAAAGAGTCGCGAGTAATGACGTTTAGCGACGTCTTCATCGGGAAAATTCCCAGAAGTGTGGTCGTGGCCATGGTTATAGACAAGGCTTATTCCGGTCATTTTAACGCAAATCGGTGCAATTTGCGACATTTTAAAACGAACTTCTTTCAGCTTTATGTGAATGGACAACCCGTTCCCTCTTAGCCTCTTCAACCTGAATACGCAAAGGGACACTATTTGCAAAGCTTTCGAATCCTGCAGGACGGACTAGGTATTAATTTAAAATACGAGAGTCACTCTAACTCTAGAGAAAGATACCCGCAAGAGAATACCATAATGGCTTTCGATCGCACTGCAGACATAAGCGCCAACGAGTCTCACATCTCGGAATAGCGCCACGGCACCGTGTCTATAAACATCGGTTTTGCCGATAAATTAACAGAACCCGTTATTCTTCTGGAGCTGGCGGAAATACACCGCACCTCGAAATTTACGCAAACACATCCAAATCCAACTGTTTCTATCCACATGCCCCTCTACTTCTACCAAGTCTTTAGGCGTCTACTCTGCGATAGACTACCCGCTTTTCACGGCATTCAAACGCTTCCCTTGGCACTAGTGGCCAACACCGACCCCAGCACCAAACCGGGTCAACTCTGGGTTTGCAACTTTATGGACAGAAACTCGCAGGGCGAATATTTCGACAGTTACGGCATAAGACCTCTTTCACCCCATTTTCTTCAGTTCTTAAATTCAATCTGTGGCACGCGTTGGTCGCCCAAATCCAGAAGGCTGCCAGGTTTCAACAACACTATTTGTGGTCATTATGTCATTGACTACCTCACCCACCGCGGCTCCGGTCTGCCTAAGCATAAGTCCTTTTCTAAATCTCACATCACCAATTTCTTTGATAACGATGACGTCATTCGCAAAATCTACAAAGACGTATGCCGCGCCAAGTGCCCCGGCGCTCAGCAAACTTGTCAAACGTTCAAGGTGAGTACGTATCATGATGATGATGATGAAGATGAGCAGGTTTTAGGGCGCTCAACGGCTAGTTCATCAGCGCCCACCAGATACATTCGACACTAGAACAAAGCGATTGGGTCAAAAGGTTAAAAAAAAAATTAGGAAGGAATGAATCTTAAAAAGGACTAAAACGACAATTAAAATTTAAAAAATAATAAGAAGAACAACATCATCACCACCACTACCACCACCACCAACAACAACAACAACAACAACAATAATAATAATAATAATAATAATAATAATAATAATAATAATAAAACTTCCCATGATACAAAATTAAGGGGAGCTTAAAACAGTTAAAACAAGGGAGCTAAAAGGTGTGACTAAAAGTAAAGTCCCGAAATAATAAGGAAACTAAAAGGTGTAACCAAAACCAAATGCCTAAAACAATAGGCACGCGTAGCTAAAATGGAAATGGATAAAAGAACTGCAGCTTACACACCAACAGCATACCAGAAGAAATGAAATAGAACTTAAACTGTATAATAATTCTAAAAGTAGGGTTGATAAGAATTTAAAAAACCGATCGACCGCTCCGGTATCATCTTCCAGAATCTGTTTCGTACCCGCCGGTAGTTGCACAGTGGCTCGTAGACATGCTAGGCGAGCACACTCTACCACTCTACCAGGACATCGCGGACCGTCAATTCTGGACAGATAGGAGCGGGAACCCTCCTAAACAGGTAGCTGTGGCTGAAAAAAAAAAAAAAACAGTGACCGATGCGTAAGCGCGCGAATATCATCTCCTCTCAACGAGATACGCGGGTCGAGGTGACCCAGCTGACAGCGACGTCCTTCACCTAGCGGATTATGTTATTGCGTAGAGCTTTCCATTCTGTATGCCAAGACGAAAGCACCGCTCTCTTCACAAAGAGCCTGAAGTCTGGAGATGATTCAAAGTGAAGTGCATTTCTCGGTGCCATGGATGCCGTTTTGCTGCCTGCTCATTCCCAGGCAAGCCAACGTCACCAGCAATCCAGGCAAACTCTACATTTACGCCCGTAGCGTGCATAGCATGGAGTGTATCCTGAATTCGCTGTACAATAGGACGGTGGCTGTACAGTTAACGAAGGCTCTGAAGGGCACTGAGGGAATCACTCATATTAAGGCAGCCACCCAGGGTCCGTCGGCGTATATAACAATGGCACGGTAGAGGGCATAGTGCTATGCAGTATAAACGGAGGTGCTATTTTGCAAACCAAAGCTAATGGTGTTGGTTCCAGAAAAAAAGGCACACCCTACACCATCGGTGCACTTACTTCCATCGGTGTAGACACAAATTCGGTCACTGTAACGATATAAAACGTCTAAAAAACATGTACGGATACAAGACAGAAGCAGACTTTCCGTATTCCGTCATCCCGAGATCCACACGGGAATTAGTACGTAACGAGGGCGGAAATAAACTCACCTCCTTAGAAGCATGATAGGCATTTCAATTTCGTGCTTAAGAAGGAGCTAACAGAAACAAAAAAAAAAACCTGCAGGCCTTGGACTAAGGAAAAGATTTCGATAACGTACGTCCAGCCTCGTAGACGTAAAATATGTATATGTTGGATGCAAAGACATGCAGTTAAGCCCGCAGCCGTAATTTCCTAGAAGGACATCACGCCTGCATCGTAGAGGGATTCCTGGGGATTCGGCATAGTGGTTAACAACCGGGCTAGTTGGAAAAACTCCAACCGCCACACGGATGCCCTGATTATCGACAGTGTTTAACCTTCTGAGCACAGATGGTCGAACTGAAGAATAAACAATGCATCCATAGTCTAACTTGGACCGCATCAGTGTACGATAAAAACGCAGCAGCATTGTCCGATCCTTCCCCAAGATTTGCCACTTAGTACCCGTAAAATATTAAGAGAACAGCCACAACGGGGGCTTTCAGCTGTGCTATATGTGGTGACCAACACAGTTTACGATCGAATATTTTTCCAAATAATCTCGCCTCATCTGCGAAGAAAAGGAAATCTGACCCGAGGTGAAGAATAGGTGGCATCTGCGCTTTAAGGTGCCAGAAGTTAACGCAGACTTCTTCTGAATCGAGAAACGAAAGCCGTTGTTCAAGCTCCAATCCTAGAGATTCTCTAAACACCGATGGAGACGGCGTTTCAAAAACGGCGTACAATGAGAAGTAAAAAAGATGGCAACGTCATCTATGAATAAGCAGGACGAAACACTCGGGAGGAACACATTGAGATAAAGAGTTAATCGCTATAGAAAACATCGTCACGCTCAGAACCGACCCCTGTGGCACACCGTTCACTTGAATGCAAAGGTTAGAAAAAACCTAGCCGACCCGTGCTCGGAAATCGCGGTCCCTCATAAACTCCTCAATAAACAGTGGTAGGCGCGTCCACGAAGATTCCAGGTGAGTTCCATCACCTTGCTGATGCAACTGGTAAGAGGAAATAGGACGGTAGCTGAAAGGGAGGTGACGGCCCTTTCCAAGTTTCAAAACTGGAATGATGGTGGTCTTCCGCCACTTCTCTGGTAAACTGCGTTAACACAGATACGATAGTACATCTGGAGTAGAAAAGCCTTACCCTCAGGAGAGAGATGTTGCAACATTTCGACGTGGACACTATCTCGACCAGGTGCAGAGTTTCGGGAAGGTGAAAGTGCACACTCTAGCTGCGCCATGGTAAAAAGGCGATTATAGTCTTCAAAGCTCCAGAACGAAAGGGGTATACTTGAGATTCAACTTGAGCCTTGGGGGCAGGAACTTAGGGGAATAGTTATCTGTGCTAGACACTTGAGCAAAAGCACTGCCAAGAGTGTTAACCACGTCAAAAGGATCAACTACAGCGCCTCCCGCTGTTTTTAGACCGGCGATTAGCATTTGGTTCGATTTTCGGGCCACCCGCCGTAACTTATCCCATACGACAGACGAAGGTGTATATCGGCTAAAAGATTGTACAAATTTATTCCAGGATGTCTTTTTCCTATCCTCAATAATTTGTCTACATTTTTTATATTCTTTAGATTATCTAGTGTTGGGCGACGTTGGAACATCCTGAGAACATGTCTGAGAGCACGAATAGCATTCTGGCAGTCATCTGTCCACCAGGAAACAGAAAAGAACGGGGTTGTCCAGTTGACAGCGGAATAGAAATCTCGAAAGCAGAAACAATGGTCTCTGTTAGGTGTTCCACTAAAACGGTCACAGAGTCGTGCTGCTGTAATTTAAAACCGCCAGGCTGGAATAAAAATTCCAGCTGGGTTTGTCGAAGCGCCATCTAGGAAAACGCGCGGAACATACATCTTGGGCTACGAGACTAATAAGAATTGGAAAGTGGTCGCTAGAATGCAAATCACAGATAACACTCCATTGTAAGGAAACTGCCAAAAGTGAAGAGCAAACCGCCATATCCAGATTTGAAGAACTATGGGAGATATCAGAAAGGAATATAGGCTCTTCGGTGTTCAAAAAAGAGAGGTGATTAGCGTCAAAGAAATCGGCGAGTATGATAACCTCCCGCACAAGCCCGAGATGAGCACTAAAGTGGATGGTGGGTATTCATGTCTACCACCAACAGGAAAGGTGTTGGTAACTGGGAAACGAGGACTTCGAACTCGGTGCTCGAGTGGTCATTAGAAGGAGGCAGATAGATACTACAAATGGTAAATCGGGCAGATGACAGTGTAATCAATACAGCGACTATCTGGAGGTCTGACTGTAAGGAGACGGAATCAGCATAAATGTCATCTCTGATGAGCATCATAGTGCCCCCATGTGCTGGAACACTTTCTGTCGGTAATAAATCAAACTGAACAGAAGAGTAGTGCCTGAAAGTAACATTGTCTTGTGGACGACTGATCAAGTTCTTTTCGTCGTAGTCGAATGCCGCGTATGTTCCACTGCAGGATAGCCATGGTCTATATTATGAGATACATTCTAAATAGAAAGACGTTTCTGCATATTCGGCGGTACTGGTTGGTTTAATTTATTCTTTTTTTTTTTTTTTTAGGTTGGACTGACACTTTTTTTTTCAGGAGCACGATCCTGCCGCTTACGCACTGTCTTTTTGGCAGTCGGGGCAGAATCCTCCTGTTCCATCTCCACATGGAAGGATCCCTTTCCAATAGAGAAATTCGGGTCGAGAATCTCGAAACGATTTGAGGTAATGATAGGCGAAGATGGACGTCACCGATAGGAGCTTCTCCCAGAAGATTCCTCAGTAAGGGATCTCCGTGGAGAGTGACGAAGACTTTTACCAACCTTGGATATTTTGGGTGGATGCGCAACACGTTCTTTAAGGAAGTCAGGCCATATATGTCTGGTCTTGAAACCTTTCTGTGGTGCAGAATATTCTGGGCTTTTGCCGGCCTATTGCCTGAGGCCAGCGGCTGGGGTGACAACTTTGCTTTGATATGTTTCAATTGGCGGATTTGGTAGATGGTGATGCCGACGTTGATGTAGATTTTGAGGCCTTCGGGAGAGATCCGGCAACAATGATCTTTTCTGCAATAGTGGCCCCGTTGATATTGCATGTGTGCGTTGCGGTTTCCCACCTCGGCACCGGTTCAGCTGTACCAGACCTATAAGAACCGCACCGCGGGACAGAGGGTTGTCGGATACGCAGGAGTCTACGCTTTCAGAACACGCTCCTGCTCGTATGAAACCAGCGTCACGTCACCGTTTGCCTCATTCACAGTGAGTCATGCAGAACGCGGAGGTAGCCACGCCGTCCAGGACAGTACGCACCTATATTTGGTTGCTTCGTATATTCAATCCGTTTATCCATTTTCCTCACATGCTTTTTTTGTATCCCTGTTTCAGTGCATCCGCAATATCCAGAACTAAAAGGAAGCTTCGCATCCCCGATGAAGATTACGCACAACAGTTGACAGTCGTGCTCCTCCTTTGCACATACAACCCAACACGGTGGTGGGCCCTCTGTCAGACATCTACTTCCTCAACCCGCAACAGACCAAATTCTTGAGTGTCGGATTTTCACACCTGTCACCGCACCAGCTGGTAGTCACCATTGCAAAATGCGGGCAACGCAACGCGGTGGTCCTGGGTTCCATAGAGAAGCAGAAACTCGTCGAAACCATACCCATCATCCACAACAGCATGCATTGCTTCGATGGACGTGTTTAACATTATCAGCCGTCCAACAGCATCACCATTGTGTTTAAGAACGCCTTCGGAAACCTAAATTTCGCGTGCAAAAACCAGGAAGGTTCACCTTCACGCTCAGCCTTTAAGAGTGGCAAATGTTCGATAGCCTGGAATTCACTGTCACCGACATCATGTACCAGAAGAAGAAAGAACAGACGGAGGTGCAAAATTAAATCATGGCATACTACAAGTACATGCTTCACAACCAAGCTTCCAGCGTTCCTTTGCATAACCCAAATTTCCCACAAATTAACCAAGTACATTCGATGCGCTAATTTTAGAACAATCCTCGAGGTGCACTATTTCATCAAGAGCGATTTCGCGTTGCGCATATCGCAAAATATTCCTTAGTGCGAATGCTTTTCCACCCATGTTGCACTTCCACCTCACTCAGTCATTCTTCGCCCTTCGATCAACGATATTCTCCAGCACTGGTTACAAAAATTACCTCTCGGTGTACTGTGAAGGCACCAAGGTGTTTAAAAACTACGCAGTGGATGGGCACCCACGCAAAAATGCTCCTTACGCACATCTCTTCATTGACAGCACAAACGACGGTAAATCCTCGGTCAAAGTTCACAGCTGCGAAAACAAGATTCATTTTGTGCTATCCAACATTAGTTTCAACGACATCCATTTCAAAGCAGACCCTTGGCGTTACAGGGGTGACGCTCTTTACAGTGAAGAAGAAGAAGAAAACGACGCACCAGATCAATGGTTCCAATTTGTTCCCCCAAGAGGGTTACATTGTTTTTTTACGAACAATACATTACCGCTTCAAAATGCAGCAAACGTTAAACAAAGACGGTCATTGCTACGGTAGAAGCTTAACTGCGCATTTGGGCCTTGGTGTGTTCTATATCCTTCCCGATCACATATATGGCGACTGAATGTTAAGCGTCAATCAAAACCGACTTCTCGTCCAAGATGAAGACGAAAACAATTCCATCAAATATTTTAAAAGCAACGGTTGGGGGACAACCGACGCACCAATGATTTTCCCACGGATGTTGTGCTTCCTCTGTGTGTGATATCTCGCTAAACCATTAGTGCTTCCGCCGGATGGATAAACCCTTATCTTCCTGTTTCCCACCAGTGCTTTCCTGCAAATATCCTGCCTCCTAAGATAACTCACAGTGTAATTAGAATTTCCGGCGGATGTGATAAGCCCTTATCTCCCTGTTTCTCACCTGTGTTTTCCTGCGCATATCCTGCTTCCTGTGATAACTCACAACCCAAATAGCACCGGCTGTGATCGCTAGCTCGGCATATCTACACGTCCGTCTTTCACTTCTATCTATGCTAAGCCGACGTGCGGGAATGCGAGAACCGACGTCAAAGGACTTCCGCTGCTCGTTTTGCTTCCACCAAACGTGAAGCTGCAATCTTACTCACCGACTCACCTATGCTACTGCCGTCTCGGATTCTACGAAGATCTAGCTCATCTCAATTCCTTCGCAAGTACACCGCAAGAATCAGCCCATGACTTGCGTTTGCTTCGCTGTACTGTTAAAGTTTCTCGAATACGGGCGTCAAATCCAGGTGCTACTGCCCAGGGAACACCAAGTGTTGCTACACAGCGGTAACACCACCCTTAGCCGTTACCCCCCGTACGACGTCAACATAGTGTGCAATCAACTTCCCATAGACCAACAACAAGTTCACGAACCTTTCCGCAGGTGTAAACAACATTATAACCTCCCCACCCAACCCACTCATTTGGACGACTGTCCTTCATTTGTTAAACATTGCCACTTGTGCTCTAAGAGTGATCATGTCCTAGGACGTACTTAGCCAACTAGAAGGTTTATCACACAACTGCGACACACGCAGCGTGTCTTCTCATAAACAAAAGGTCCCGTGCAGTGTAATCCGTGTGAAACCCCTCGACACCATACACGGATAAAAGCTGGTCGTCAAACTCCACAACGAGAACGAAGTGTTTCTACCCACCAGATTCGGAAAAGCCACTCCAGAGCTCATCACCTCTCCACTTCTTTCTCCATCATATACCAAGGAGAAGAAAAACTTTGCAGCGGATTCAAACGATACGTCGTCAAGTTCATTCCCTACATCCCAAAATAATGTCCAACTTAACCTATCCCGTCGACTTAGGCAACAACCTCAACCTCCAACACCTATTCAACGCACAATCTCATATCCTCGTCCCCTGCATCCACCTCCTATTTCAGCCGCGCCGTGTATCATTAGTGTCATCGCCTGCGGTGCCAGAGGATTAAAAGCGGGCGTTAAACACTAAAAAAATACCTTCTATTTTAACGGCAACAAGTTCATCACCGTCTCACTCGATATCCAGAATGCTGACGCCATCCACATCAAATGCGTACCTACCCAGAACAGCTATAAAAGTCAACAACAAGACGCACTCTCCTCCATATACTTCAACAACAGAAAAACTCCTGATCTATACTACAAAATCACTTACACTGGGTGCTTCTCAATCAGCCACATCAACGATTTCCCCATCTACATACCTACCTTCACCGTGTTCGTCAACGAAAGTTTTGTTCACCTGCTACTCCCCTGCGTCACCACACCCATCCACGATAGCAGCAGCAGCAGCGATGGCGAGATGCAAAGTGCACCACGCATTTTAAGATCATTCTAACACGCGAAAATAGTGTGTCTAAGAAACGATCACAAACGTTGTGCAAAAACAGTGTTCTTTCTTAGTGCATCCAATAGCGGCAATCTGATTTCTTTAAAGTGTGTGTAGTATATCTTATAGTGTTAATTTCATTCATGTATAGCAAAATAAATAAATAACGAAATCCCGGGTTATCCCATTGCGATTGCGGTATTCCTTCCGCTCTAACGGCGCTTTTCAAACTTACCGCCGTCGCTTTTAATCCACCTTAATGCGATGGATTAAAAGCGACACTAGCGTCGCTAGCAACAAGATTATCGTTAATCCAAGGAGATAATCCAGGACTATAGCTACTACCGTCTTGAGTTGTAGCATTCAATTCTGACGCCCGCGATGTTCCTTTGCCTTCATCCCAGCATTGACCAATTGGGGGACCTGGATAGAAGAATGCAACAACTAATACTGCGAGAACATAAATGTTGTGGAAAGATAATAGATAGTCTGATAGTATTGACACGGCCTCTAGCAAATTTGCACAGGAAATTCTTTCGGGCGGAGAAGTTGCAGATAAACTTTGTAATAAAGTCAAATTTTGGATTCCTACCCGTGGATAAACTTGCTTAGAACATTATGGAGTTAACTTAGTGGAGCAGAGAGATTTAGTGAAAAAAATGGCAAGTAACTTAATAAATGTGAATGGGTATATGGAGAACTCAAACAACTCAACTATAAACGAACTGACATTCTAGTCAGCTTCGATGTCAATTTTTTGTTTACAATGGTGCCCATTCCTGAAGTTTTCAATTACATTAAAGATCTTTTCCCGAAAGATACAGTGGATCTGTTTAAACATTGCCTCACGAGCACCTACTTCCAGTGGAACAGTGAATATTTCGAACAGCTTGACGGAGTTGCTATGGGAAACCCGCTAGGGCCTGTAGTAGCTAATTATTTTATGGAACATTTAGAAAATACAGCTCTAGAAGCTGCTAAGAAAAAGCCGACTTGCTGGTATCGATATGTGGACGATGTTTTTGCCATATGGTCCCATGGGAATGCTGAACTCCAGTCTTTCTTGCTGCATTTAAACCATATAAATCCAAAAATCCAATTTACAATTGAGACGGAACATGACAACAAACCCCATTTTTAGACGTTTTGGTCACAAAAGAAGCAAACGGTAGACTCGGCCACTCTGTTTACAAAAAAAAACAAAAAAAAACAGTTAGTTGAGATCAATACTTGCACAAGGACTCCAACCATCGTCCACAACAGAACGAGGTGTGATTAAGACCTTGGTTGAACGTGCCAAAAATATTTGTGAGCCACAGTATTTAGATAAGGAACTTAAACGACTAGAACATGTGTTCGCCCATAATGGCTATTCTAAAAAAGAATTTACACGTGCCATTCATCCTAACAAATCTCAAAAGGAAAACCCGAAATCAAATTCAAATAGAGCTAAAGTCTTTCTGCCATACATAAAAGGCGTCACTGACAGAATAGGCAAACTATTAAATAAACAGAAAATTAAAACAATATATCTTCCAACACGAAAATTAAAACAAATTCACAAATATGCCAAAGACCCACTGGACCCGCTCTCTACCGCCGGGGTTTACAAAATACATTGTACATGCGTCCAATCTTACATAGGCACAACGAAACGTAGCATAAAAACCTGCATAGCCGAACACAAAAGATGCTGTCGCCTCGGTCATGCAGACAAATCTGCCGTTGCAGATTATGCCCTCGTCCTAGACAAACATGTCATATTATTTGATAAAACAGAAGTTCTCGCAAACACCAAACATTACTACCCAAGAATGGTCAGAGAATCCATAGAAATATACAAACCTCCCAATAATTTCAATAAAGACGGATTTAAGCTAAACCAGACGTGGATTCCTGCCTTACAGCGTCTTCGCACAGGCCAGCACAACAGCCAATCAGAACACAGCAGTCCAATTACACCCCTCCCACTACTGCAACCGTATATATTGCCGTCCACTGTTCCTTCAATCTGTAGTCGCTATCCATTCCTGCCTACGCTCATTCTGAAGATGTCTTCCACAGCTGAGGACGAAACGTCAAGTTTTAATTATTTTAATAATTTAAATATTCGACCACGGCCTACAAGCCCGGATATGTTATATTTTACCAATAACACCGGCCGTGAAAGTCTACGAGCATAAATAATGCATCGTTTATAATGATTTGTGATGGCAGTGTGGGTAATCTCGACCCATCCTAATATTTAAGGTTTATTTATGCCATTGTCGTATACATGTCATTTTTTATGGATAAACTATTTTCATTATCGGTAACTTATGAAACAAATATTCCAGTAGAAAGCAAGTTTTGTTGTAACTCTTGAGTAGTAAAATGCTAGTCTGGGGGAAAATAACGAAACAAAAGAAAAAGAACAAATCACAAGCTCATATTATTTCTTCGGTGTAAAGCAAATTCAGCAGAAATAGATTGCACCATCATATAGAGGGCTGGAATATTCATGTATCCTTGATATTTCAAAAAGTATGTTTTGCAAAAACGGTCTTCAATTAGTAAACTCTGTGTGCAGAAATAGAACTAAACTATGGGACATGTTAAATGCTATGCTAAAACACTGTCTACACACATAATATAAAACCTTAGCAACAGTTTTATTGTTTATTTATTTAGTCCACTTTTGAAGAACTTTAAGTTGCTTTTCCTTTGAATAGTTTGAGTAAAAATATTCATCTTCAGCAATGTGTTGCATATCCTTCGAAATGAAGAGATGATATTTTGAATTGTCAACACAAAAAGAAACAACACAAAAACAACTCGCTCATCTATAGGCGCATTACGTTCCTAATGTGAGCGAGTTTTCGAAGAAACTGTCATCTCTAGAAGGAGTTTTCGAAAAGAAAAAAATCACAACTATAAACGAATTTAGGCCGCGCCGTGGCCAAGTGCTTAGACCATTCGCCTCTTACTTAGACGGCCCAGGTTCAATCCCAAGCGACCGCAAGTGAGATTTGTGGCGGACAAAGCGGCGCAGGGGTGGGTTTTCTCCGGGTTCTCTAGCGTCCTCCGCCATCGCATTCATCCGGTGCTTCATTTTCATTCCTTGTATCACAAGTGTCATCGCCTGCGGTGCCATGGTAGGAAAAATTACACACTATAAACAATAAGCGAATTTATTACAACTAGTTTGATAATATTTTAACCATTTATAGCCAACATTTTGAAATTATTCTAAACTGAACCCTTTTTAGACTTATATTCACTTGAGGACTGTGGACAACATTCTAAACAGTTACCCGAAATCAGTCTTCAAAGAGCCTAGTTTCATATGGAATAGTCTTTAGCAGCACTCGATGGAAAACTTACCTGACTGTAGTGAATTTAGGAAACAAACCATGAGTTATCTTGCAAAACAGCTGGGCACAAATTCAATACTAAACAATGATTTCTCAGCAGTTTAATGCCAGTATCTTTATGGAATAAACTTCCTGTGAGTACGCCTTTAATAGGAAGCTTATTTTCAGTGATAAGTTATTTCTGAAGCTCTACTGGAGAATAAAGGGTTTCTCATCCTGGAACTGTTTCAACAGGAACTAGTCTACTTGAAGAATTAGGAATAAGGTAATGGTTCTTTGGGAAGGTGGTTACCAAAATTTCTTCCCAAGAGAGATTGATAAAATTTCAATTCCATTGTTATCGCAGGTGTGAATTTAAGTTCAGAATTTAATTATGTTGTTTAAATAATTTCGTACAGTAAGTTTATTAAAATGGAATTATAGTATGTCTAATTATCCCATTAACTATTATTTAAGTTTAAACCATTATTAACCTTAATTTTTATTACAGCAAACCTATTTCTGGATTTGCTATTATTTATATAAAGCTTTAATACTGAACTGGTTCGGCAATCTGACCATCGCCGCACGGCACTGCTGAAAGTTTTTTGCGTTTAATACTATTTGTGCTCATTGGGAAACCCCCAAAATAAATAAATATATACCTTGAATTCAATTATATTTGTCGTAATTATGTTACATGGAAAAGGAAAAGTTTCTTGGGATATGTACTGGGACTGGTACTTTAATATATGGGAGGTATATGTAAGCCTGGCTTGAGAATGTGACCTCAGATCCAAAGTGTCTGTCGGTCTCACTAAGGACGCTGACAGTGTTATCATCGCGGGTTCTGCCAACATCATTGATGCTGATTATAGATATTCGCCTATGATGCCATATGTAGTAAAATCAGGCGTTGAACACTAAAAAAAGGTGTATTCAGACCAGGAAGATCTGATTTACACACATTAATGACAAATTTGTTGAACCATTCCAAAGACATAACAAGCCCGTTCTTCGCCATGTGACAGGACGAGTGAAGGTGACCTATGGAAAGAAATTACTGTCTTCCATTACTTTAATGGTTCCCCAGCGTTGGGCCTCCATCGAGAGAACTTCTCACAGCACAGATTGTGTCTCAACTTTTTAGGCAAAGGGGCACTTAAGTGTCATATTGCATAGGAGTTTACCTCGCACTGACACTGCGATACTCATATTTGCAATAATCTTCTGTTTTCATGTCTAGAAACAAAAGCAAAATATCTAAACCATTTCTCAAGAGGTTACGAACTTTTCGCCTTGCATGCAAATGTTTTGTCAAGTTAGGGACAGATTGCTCATACTATCAAACGAATGGAGCACACCGTTACCAACTGAAGAATAGGTTAGGTCGTTGAATTAAACGTCGCCCTCTGTCGCGGATTCGAATCTTGTGCCCCGCATAACTGTTTTCTGTCATTGAATGATAACTATTTATTTAATACTTCCAGATTCTTCTTCTTCTTCAACTTATTATTATTATTATTATTATTATTATTATTATTATTATTATTATTATTATTGTTGTTGTTGTTGTTGTTACTATTATCATCAGGAATGGAGCATCAGATTAAAGGCGCTATTCTAGACAGTAAGCTAATTACAAGCCCGTTGTGCTCTGTTTAATATACATTAAATACTTTATTCGTTGGCGTCAGTTACTTTTAAGAATGCTTTTATAACCAGTAATGGCCCCTTTTATGTTAATAACTTCTTTTCTATGCTATGTAATGTATTAGGTCCACGTACTTTGAATACAATGAGTCCTATTTTCACATAGTATTGTATTTGTGTTGCATTACTGCATAGTTAACTATAGAAGGAATGTAATCATCCTGAGCTGACTCAAAATTTATAAAATAATTATTTCCGTGTCTTGTGCCTGAAACATTTGAATTTCCTTCCCTTCGAGCGACACTTTCTAACATGAAGTTACAATGTTTGCTTAGATCCACTGTGGGTTAATGTAAACACTAACAATGCATGACCGAAAAATTTCTTTAACATGGTAATAGAATTTGAGATTTATACAGATGCCGTTGAATGTGGATATTGAAAGAAAACATTATTAATTTTGGGAGGAATTATTGTTAGTTGAGGTAGGCGTATTTTCCTGTTTTATTTGCAGTATTTGCAATTAATGTTTTATAAAACATTCAATTGTAAATTTTTAAATGCATTGCAGCATTTGTATGTAAGAGGGTGGCAATATTACAACGCTGTGTGAAATAAAAGGCCTTGTAATTTGCTGCTATAAAGTTTCTTTTCTTCTCAGAAAGAGGTTCCATTAAGCTGTGAAATGTTGTATTTTGCATAAGTTACGTAAATAACGCAGTTCCGTTAAAAAGAAAAAAAATAGTACTCAAAGGGACTGGAGGCACTTTCCCACTCCTTTGCTTTACTAGTGTCACGTTCCAATGACTTTAGCTATCCTAATCAGATGTATGCATTCTTGCTAATTAAGGTTACATTTGCAAGTAGAATACTCAACACTGGAATCGTTCTTGCTTCTACTACACTACTTAACCGAAAAACAATACCAGCTCTATTTCTACAGATGTATTGAAATCGAATTTATAATATTTTCCCATTAGTTTACAATGATTACTGAGGTGGGCAGAGGGAGGTGGGCGGTTGGGCGCCATTACCACTGAACAGCAAAGGAGCTTAGTATGACAAATGTTATTCTCATAAACTCTATGCAAGAACGCCCTTCGCGCGCTGCCACCAGAACATAGGTATTTACGTTTATGAAAAATAGTACTTGCTGGTCGTCAGTTGTCACTTGGTTTGGAGTGCCTGTCATCTGCTGGTGATTTCTAGTACTTTTACTGCCACCTAGTGATACGTCTTGTCGAAAAGGAAAAACTTCCTTTGGATTGATAAAGCATGCAATGGCGGACGAAATGCGAGTTACTTCCATCGGATACCACATCGATCCGAGATACAAATGGATCCGATTGTACATTGACACAATAAAAGGCATGCAGGTGAGTTGCATATACAAGCAAAGAGCTTAAAACTGTTAAAAAATGATGCTACTATACTGCAATACACATTTTAATAAACATGCATGTTACCTAAAACTGTTAAGAAATCCTAATCAACATAAGGGTTTTAAGAAAGAGTTTTAAAAAATCCTATATGTTCACTCCCCATTCACTGTAGAAGAGTGTTTCTTAGTATGTCATGCAACGGGTAAATATTGCGCATAAAGGGCAGATGACTTACACTTGTTTGTTATTGTTTTACTTACATTAATGCATTGTGTATGGCTAAGCTATGTATGTATGGGATTAATTTAACGGTTACTTTTGGAAAAAGTTGTGTGAGTTTATTCTTAATGGGCTGGATGTGATATGATGGTAAACCATGTGACCGACCTTGCGGGGTGATCACATCCACCTTTTCGGTCGGTGTTCTATTTCTGCAGCTAATTTCGAACCTCCATGCTTTTAGACGCGGACTGCAGTAAGGCACGTTCCCAAACGGAACTCGCTGCAAGATCGTATTATCCGGATATACTAATCACGATCCAGAGTTTTTTTTGGGGGGGCAGTGTTTAACTCCCGCTTTAACTACTTTTGGCGCCGCAGGTGGTGACACTGATGATACATGAATGGAGATGGAGCACCGGTGGAAACAGGAGAACCCGGAGAGAACCCTCCCCAGCTCCACTTTGTCCACCATAAATCTCACATGCGGTCGCTTGGGATCTTACCCGGGCCGTCTAGGTGAGAGGCGAGTGGTCTAAACACTCAGCCTTGGCGCGGCCTGATCCAGAGTTCGAAATGCCTAATGGCCTATTTGTCATTAACAAGTCACTCTGCAAGTCCTTAATTAAATGAATGGATAGCCACAGGAATCACACAATCTAAACTCAAACACAGATATAACTTTTAGGAAGGGGTGTATGTTAAACTGATTAATATTTACAATATAATATGGGTATATATTTCCTTCCCTCGAAGATTCTAACACAATAAATTATCAGAGCTACAAATAGATTAACATATTAAAAACATCACAATAAAAAGAACAATTTAAATATTAGCATTAGGTTGGCAATGCCCAACATGTTAAAATATACATAAACTCTGAAAACGTAACACGAATATTAAAAGCATAAAACTTCATTAAGACCTGGGCAAAGTTTACTAAATACCTTGCCCGGTAATGCATTTTCATGTGAAATGCAGCTCCTTTTCTTTAACCCTGGAACATATACCCACTTTTTGCATCTTTTAACACTTACCTAGGGTATTTGAGTACCCCAATTGGTAATCTAATACACTTTCCATTTAAACGCACATTTTATTTTGTAAACCGCATGAACTTGTATTTCTTGATCAAAAGTCAATCATGTGTTTGGTGTTCATAAATAATAACAATATATAGGAATAATCTTTAAATAATATTATCTTAGCGTACTAGCTGATGTATTAAAAGAATATCACTATGCAATGTAATCATGGCGCTGGGAATATGTTATTATGTATACATAATTTCAGGGAAAGAAGATATATTACAGTATACACAATTAGAACAAACGATATGCTTATGATAGTCAAGTGCATGACGCTTACTGCTGTCTGTCTTAGTTTTTCTTTTCTCTGGCTTTTGCTCTTGAAATAAAAGATCGTCTGGTTGGCTTTCCTCTGGAAATCTCTGGCGTAGTTTCAGAATCAGTGATACATAGAGTACACTTGATCTCTTGCTTTAATTCTCTACTTATTGGCTTTGAACGTCCAGTGTTCCATTAGTGGCCTTGTCAGCTCTAACCCTTGGTCCATCAGGAAGTTAGGTTGCCTTATTTTTCCATTCATTCCATATACTTAAATAGCACCATGCTGTTCACATCAGCTATGCCCATAATGCAATAAAGAAACCCCAGCGGTCAGCGTCAAATTTTCTTGACTGTTGTGTAAGTATTCATTAGCTGGTCCAAGGTATCGTTCTAGGTGTGAATGATCTCAGGTCTATTGTAAATTTATCTATGCTTTCGTTACAATGCATAGTTGAAAGTCGGGTTACACTTTTGTCTTTATTCGGGCAATATGAAACCAGGTCTTTTCTACAACCTTCTTTCTGTAATGAAGAAATGAAGCAGGAATCTCCTGCTTGCTTCGCTACATTGCTTCCATAACCATAATACTGAAGTCTTTCATCATTGTTTCATATACATGAAAATTACCTCCACTTACAATTGTGAAAAAATACTATACTATCGTGTATATATATATATATATATATATATATATATATATATATATATATATATATATATATATACCGGCGTACCGCGATATCCCGCACACTACGTGAGCAATCATATGGAATTTCTAAAGGTCTTGCTTGCCCACAACAACGCAGCAGCGTCTCGCTTCACAGCAAAGTCTTAAATGTAGTTATCTGGAACCCAAGTGCATTCATTTAAGTTTATCGCCATCTAACGACAGCTCTTTGAAACACTGGGGTAATCAAATACCCCGGTATGTGTTCCAGGGTTAAATACATATATAAACTTCTTCTCACAACCTGACATTAATTCGAAGGTTAAACATATATCTTGATTTCTTCTCACAATCTGACTTTAGTTCTACGGCTCTAACAATTTTACACTTGATCCAACTGGTAAAATACTTAGTATTCTGTTTTACCATAGTATAGCGGCTACTACGCCATTTTGTGAATCTTGATCACTGACACCAGTTTTCACCACACTTCATGATTTCACTACCCTGCAAAATCTGGGCAGGGATTTACTAAACAGGAACCCATTTACGTCCTGCCATAATTACTTTGCAGCGGAACGATGTTCATGATCCTCGCCACTATTACGAAACCTTGGTTGTGACCTCCCGAAAGCAATAGAATGGCAGCAGAGGAAATTCCATCGATATAATAAAATGCAATGATACCGCTTTGGAAAGGTTTTATTAAACTCAACACAGCTACTATACATATAGATACGAGTAAGTATCGTAGCAACATAAGCATACGAGTAAAAAAGGAGAGAACTTTTATGCAAGTAACAAACAACAGAGATATCTCATTCTCCCCCACTTAAATAATAGCCTTGGAGGTAGACAGGTGTGTGACGAATCCTTGTACTTCGTCTAGGTTACTGGATAGAAGTAGATCCTGACTCGAGAGAGCTGGAATTAAAGATCTGGGTGAAGTCGGAGGAGTAACTGAAGAATGATGGTTTTCGGAACGTTCATGAGGACAATGATCGTCTGGTGTTTCCTTTGTTAACGAATGAACAATTCAACAGTTGAAGGCGTAGCTTGTGGAGCATTTTCTCAAAACATTTTTTTTTCTTACTATGCGTAGTAATCTGCATTTCTTTTTAGTTTAACGTCCTTTAACCTGGTTTGGCCATATCGGACGACGAATGAAACTTGTGAAACTATACTCAAATGATCTCGGGGTTCATGGAGCTTGAAGTTACTCGACATTTGTCTTCTCAGGATAAGGGAAAACCCCGAAAAAAAACCTTATCCGGGTAACTCACCCTAAGCAAGATTCAAACTCACGACCTTTTGAATGTAAGGTAGACACGCTACCACCACACTACCCAGGCGGGCTTGCGTTTTTCTTTGAATTAAGCAAAGTCACGAAAACTTTACATAGATTACACAACAGGTTATGGGCCCAGATGTCGCAACGGAATAATTTGGAAATAAAACTTCTGCACGAATGATCAAGGAACTGAATGTGTGGTTGAGGGTAGACGTACAGCCACAATTGAAAGTGATAACGAAGATAAATACAAAATCCTATTATTCGATGGAAGCAATTATGAAAATTGGAAATCCCGTTAAAAATATGCAAGATAAACTACGGTTGCTGCAGATTGCTAAGAACCCTATATTCCTGGAATAAGTACCGGAATCTGAGACCACACAGCACACAAAAGCACGGGAGCAAAGGAATGAAGTCAAGCTACAGAAGGTCAGATGATGCAAGAATGGGATAATCTAGAAAATTGCTGAAAATTAACAGCACATGAAATATGGAGAACTTTGGAAACTACATTTAAACGGAAATACTCTAGCAACACAACTGTCGGAAAGAAAAGAGGTGCTCTCTCTCAAATATAATTCTAGAACAGAAAGCATGGAAAATCATTTTCAAAGGTTTGATCGATTAATCAGACAACTGATATCAACAGGAATTGAGGTTAAGGAATTTGAAAAGATTGTACATCTGCTCCTAACTTTGCCTGTAGAATATAATAGTGTATCCGCAGCCATTGAGACTATGTCCACAAATAACCTAGTTCTTGCGTTTGATAAGAGCCGTCTATTGGATGAGGAAGCAAAAATGGTGCTGACAGGATCTTCAAAATCAAAACAAGGAAACTCCAGCGGTACTGTTTCTACCATGGCATTTACATTACAGTGTGGTCGGAGCAAAAGTAGAGGCAGAACAAAAGGAAAGGGTAAAGGAAGAGGTAATACAAACCTCAATAGATCTCAAGGAAGTAGTAACTTGACAAAACAAACCAATTATGGTGTGCCAAAATTCCCGTGTAATCACTATGGACAACGCAGTTGGAGCCCAGTGGAAAAGTCTTAAAAGGATACTTCGCTATTTGAAGGGTACCTCTAAACTTGGGTTGATGTACAAAAGGAACCAGTCTACTCCCTTACAGCCATTCGCTGATGCAGGATCAGCCGAGGATCTTTACAGAAAATCCACCTCAGGATTTCTAACTGAAGTGTTTGGGGCTAACGTTCTGTGGACTAAAAATTACTGTTGTTATTTCACCTACTGAAGCTGAGTTTGTCTCTTTAGTTATGGCTGCTACTGATCGGATTTGGCTAATTGGTCTCCTATCTGACTTAATGTTAAAATTCAAAACCCAATTCCAGGTCATGAGGACAATCAAGCGTGCATACTTTCATTGGCCAAGTTTGGTCAAAAGCGCCTTAAACATGTGGTTGATTGATTGATTGGTTGTGTTTAAGGACGATCAATTACTATGGTCATTAGCGCCCTTATAAAAAAAAGTGGAATCAAACACATTTTAAAACAAATAAAAGAGGAAGGGCAAGTAAAATCGTGAAATGGAACGAATAGGTGCTAAAATTGTGGGAAAGTAAAATATGCCCAAAAGGAGCGAAAATGACATAATTATACTAAAAACTCGCTCAGCTGGGTAAAATGATCAGGGGAAAAAAACAGTTAAAATACTGAAAACCCATAACATTCGCTCCGTCACAAGCCATCACTAAAAATTAAGTTAAAAAACTAAATCCTGAATGGGCTGATCAATTTCGATAAAAAGTTAAAAACTCTATCGACCGCTCTGTGGTTATCGGCAATGACCTCCGCGTGGGAGTCCGGTAGATGAAAGGCGGAACAAAGAGCTGCCAGAGCAGGACACTGTGACAGTATATGCTGTACCCAGTATATGGGCAGATAGGAACAAGTCCCTCTTAAAAATATAACTGTTTGTAAAATTACAGTGACCGATCCGCAGGCGAGCCAATGTGACCTACTCCCGATGGGGTAAGCGGGAGGAGGTTACCCACGCCACAGGGAGGTATTTCAGTTCCCTAAGCTTGTTTCCAAGATGAGCTGACCATTCTTCGTGCCAGCCGGAAACAATCACTCTCCGCAAAAAAGTAAAACATCCGTTGATGAGACACAGTAAGTTGCATGACTAGGTTCCATGGATGCCATCTTTGCTGCCGAATCTGCAAATTCGTTCCCCGGCAATCCAGCTTGGCCAGAGATCAAAGCGCATTCCACAATGATCCCAGAAACGTACAGAACGTGGAGGGTATTTTGGATGCTTTGTTCAAGAGGATGGTAGTTGAATAGCTCACGAACACTCTGGAAGGCACTAAGGGAATCGCTCTGTATAAGGAAGTCACCCAGTTTTCGACGACGAACATAGAGAATGGCTTGATATAGGGCGTAAAGTTCTGCATACTTTTACTGGATGTGCTGCTAGGCAAACTGAAAATATACGGTGCGGTTCCGATCACAAAGGCACATCCAACATCGTTGGTGAACTTACTTCCATCGGTGTATATACAAATGCGGTCACTGTAACGCGATAAAAAGTGTGTAAAACAGGAACGGATACTTGCCCCAGGAATCGCAGACATCGCGAAGGCTATCATCCCCAGATCCACGTGGGAAATAGCACATAACCCAAGTTGGGTGCACCCTCTCTCCCTTGGTAAACAGTTGCGATATCGTTCGTCCAGCGCGCCAGAGAGGAAAGGAGTAAACTTTGGATGCGTAGGCATGCACTTAAGCGGACACCCATAATGCGCTAGTACTACATCACGCCGGTATCGCAGGGGAGGTTCACCCGATTCCGCATAGACTAACAACTGGGCTGGTTGGAAAGGCACCAACCGCCACACGGATGCCCTGATTGTGGATACAGTCCAAACTTCTCAGCACCGATGGTCTTACTGACGCATAAACAATGCAGCCATAGTCTAACTTGGACCGGATCAGTGCACGGTAAAGACGTTGCAACTGTGTCCGATCCATTCCCCAAGATGTTCCACCTAGTATCCGTAAAATATTAAGAGGTCACATCGCGCCTTCAGCTGCGCTACACATTCTGACCAGAAAAGCTTTCGATCGAATACCAACCCAAGGAATCTCGCCTCATCAGCATGTGGAAGGAAATCTGGCCCAAGTCGAAGAGAAGGCGGCGGCCGACTCCTACGATACCAGAAGGTAACACACACACGGACTTCACAGCTGAGAAACGAAAACCGTTTTTGGAACTCCAATCTGAAAGATTCTAAACACTGCTGGAGACGGCGTTCCAAAAAAGGTGTACGCTGGGAAGTACAATTGATGGCAAAATCGTCTGCAAATTAGCAGAACAGGACTCCTGGGGGAACACATTACGATATAGAATTAATCGCTATAGGAAACAGCGTCACGCTCAGAAACGATCCCTGTGGAACGCCGTTTTCTGGAATAAAAAGGCTGGGGAAAACCGAGCCGATCCTTACTCGGGAAAAGCGGTCCCTCATAGACTCCTGAATGAATAGAGCTAAACGTCCACTTAGATTCTAGTTGTGGAGGGAGCTTAAGATCCCTGCTCACCAACACGTATCATAAGCCTTCTCGATGTGCCAACTGTTTGGCAGTGCTTAAGAAAGCAGTTTATGATCTGTGTCGACAGCGATACAAGATGGTCAGCTGCTGAGCGGTGTCGTGGAAAACCGTACTGGAGGTTAGTTAGCAGATTATGGGATTCCAGCCACAAAACCAACCGCCCATTAAGTATGCGTTCCATCACCTTGCAAGTGCAAATGGTGAGGGAAGTATTACGGTAGCTGGAAGGTAGATGACGGTCCGTTCCAGGTTTTAAAATAGGGATGATGGTGGCTTCCCGCCACTTGTCGGGAAAAGTGGTGTCAACCCAGACTGGATTATAGACCTCGAGCAGTCAAGTCTTACCTTCAGGAGAGAGATGCTGCAACATTTGGACGTAGATGCCATCTGGTCCTGGTCCTGGTCGAGTTTCGCGAAGACGAAAATGTGTGGTCTATCTCAGCCATGAGGAAAAGCCAATTGTATACTTCAAGGTTCCCGGAACGAAACGTGAACCCCTGAGATTCCACCTGAGTCTTGATGGTAAGAAACTTAGGCGAATAATTCTCTGAGCTAAACACCTGAGCGAAAGCACTGCCTAAAGTGTTGGCCAGTCAAACGCATCAACAACAGATCCGGCAGGCGTTTGGAGACCGGCGATTGGCATATGGGTCGATTTTCCGGCCATACGCCTCAACTTATCTCATACGACAGAGGAAGGGGTATTTCGATTAAATGGAGCTAAAAATTTGTTGCATTACCTCTTTTTGCTGTTCTTAATAACCCGTCTAGAGATGGCACACATTTTATTATAGTTGATTAGAGTATCCAGTGTTAGACGACGCTTGAACACTCTAAGTGCACGCCTACGGGCACGAATAGCAATCCGGCATTCCTCAGTCCATCAAGGGACAGGAAATTGACGAGAGTGCCCAGCCGACTGCGGAATAGAAATCTCAGCAGCTGAAAAAATGACCTCTGTGAGGTGGTCGACTAACGAATTTACAAATTCGTGCTCTTTACAGTTAAAGTGGTCAAGCGGGTGATCTAAGAGTCATCTAGGTAAACGTGTGGAAAATACATCTTGGGCTAAGAAACTGATAAGAACAGGAAAGTGGTCACTAGAGTATAAATCAGAGATAATATTCCAGTGTAAAGAAACTGCCAACTGTGGAGAACAAAATGATATATATATATATGTGTGTGTGTGTGTGTGTGTGTGTGTGTGTGTGTGTGTGTGAAAAGCTATTAAAGGCGTCAGAAAGAAATGTAGGCTCTCCGGTATTCAGAGATCGGAAATTACCTTATCTTTCGCAAAAGCCCGAGGTGAAATGAAATGGTGTTTTATTTATGGACGCTCTTTAACTGTTGTAGTTCTCAGCGTCCCATTCAATACTGGGCGTGAAAGATCGGGCAATTTTGCTCAGATGTCTCTCTATCAGGCTTGAGGTTCTTTTACGTGCCGTAAGTCTACGACACGGGACCCACGGCTTTACTTCCCTTCCGAAGGAAGCCATGCTAAGGATTTATATGCCCAAAAAAATCCATCGCGCTCCGTCGGGTTGGATCGTTGAGTATATAAAGTCAGCATGGTAACCATTACACCACAGAGGGCGACAACGAGCCCGAAGTGAGCCCCAAAGTGGGTGGTAGGCGTTCACGTCGCCGACCAGCAGAAAATGGGCTGGTAGCTGTGAAAGTAGGTCGTCTAGATCAGTGGGCGAGAAGTTATGTGATAGAGGTAGATATTTGCTGCACAGGGTGATGCAAATGGCCGGGATGCTGATCCGTACAGCAGCTTATTGGACGTCAGATTGTAAGGGTATAGATGCAGCATAGATATCATCTCTGAGGAGCATCATTGTGCCCCTAAGTGCAGGAACTCCCTCCGCCGGTGCTAAATCACACCGCACAGAGGATTACTGCCTGAAGGAAACGTTGTCCGCTGGACGGAGCTTAGTCTCTTGTAAGTATACCACCAAAGGATCATACTGGTGGAGCAACAGTTCTAGCTCTGGATGATTTAAGTTAATCTCGCGTATGTACCACTGTAGAATATCCATGGTCTATGTTTTGGGATAAGTACTTCATAGAAAGACGTTGGACTGTGCTGGTCTGTTTAATTTGTTCTTTTTGGCCGTCGGACTTACACTTTGTTCAGGAGCTCGATCCAGTCGCTTACGCACATGCCGTTTGGCAGTAAGGGCAGAATCCTCCTGATGCATCTCCTCTACGGGGGAATACCCCTTTCCAATAGAAAATTTCGGTTCGAGCACCTCGAACCGGTTAGAGGCCTGGATCGGCGAAGCCCATCTTCGCCAATCTATACTCATCCCAGAAGATTCTCGGAAGAATATGGACGTGTTCCATCCCTTAATTGATTTAGGAGGAGACTTTACATTTTGTTTCAAGGAGTCTTGTCTAACATAGCGGGTCTTGAAAGCTATCTCAGTTTCCGAGGATGGCACGGATTTACCAATGCGAATTCCTGAGGTGGAAGATGTGGGTGACAAGTGTGCTGGACTTCTACGAATGCTGGCAGATTTGGCAAATGTTTGGACGGACATAGAAGTAGAGGTCGAAGGCTTAGGCTTCGCTAGGGCTACTATAGCCTTGTCTGCGATGGTGCCCCCGTTGATATCCCCGTCTGAGTGGCATTTTCCCGACTCGGCACTGATTTAGCCACAACTGAGCTATAGGTGCCGGACTTCGGGACAGAGGGTTGGCGGATACACAGGAGCTTATGGGCTTCCGAGAAGGACACCTTCTCTTTCACCTGTATCTCCTGTATCGCTCTGACCTCCGCAACACGGGAGCACTCGCGGGAGCTGGAGGGTTACTCACCGTCACAGTTCACGCATGATGGAGAAAAAGTACATACACCATTGTGAAAGATGTTAGCACAGTTGGCACAGTGTTTTCGCCACTGCAGAAATCACGAGAATGGCCAAAACGTTGGCACTTAAAACACCTCAGCGGATTTGGTGTATAATGCCTAACCTTAATGGCTTCATACCCTGCCTTAATGTTTTGAGGGCGATCATCCCGATCAAAAGTAAGAAAAAGTGTAGGTAGGCATGAATTCACCGTTTTCCGTACGTTGTAAATTGTTACTCCTTGTGTCGCCAGAATCTCTTGTATTTACTCAGTGCCAAGACCGTCAAGAGCGCGGGTAATTATACAGCGCGTGAGGAATTTAATGTCTTGTGGGCTTCCACCTTCACGGGATAGCTGGCTTACAGTTTGACCTTGAGTATTTTAGCAGCCTGAGAGGCAGATGTTGCCTCGACCACCAGCGTGCCGTTATGGGCTCTGATACACGCTTTTATAGGACCAGCTATTGCATCGAGAACCTTTGGTATTATAAAAGGGCTCACCGTGGAAAACTTCCGCCCTTCCTCTGTCCCATTAACACATAAGTAGCGAGAACCTCAACACTCGACTACTTCTTTTCCTAAAGTTATTCCATAGTCATTGTTTTTGGCTTTAGGGCCCATAAAAAAGAATAGCATTCATCACCCAGAGCTCCCCACCCACCACGGAGCCCAATACGTGGTCACGCCACTGGGGTGGAAGGGCCACACAGGGGATATAGCAGGCTCGCCGTCCCACTTACCCTGGAGTTCGGTATATAACCTAGTCCTGGCCGAATGATTAGGGGTGGGCTAGCTTCCCGTTTAGGCGAAGCAGAAGCCAAAGCGGTGTATTAGGCTGCGCACTCAGTTACTGAAAAGCAGAAGCCCAGGCTCGGATACGCAACCCTCAACCAACCAGGATATTCCTTTACACTGACACGGGTCTCCGCGCACGGCCTGCACGTGGGTGGGCATTTTGACCTACTGACTTCCTCACCACTCAGAGGTTACCCATAGAGGGAGTCAAGGTTAGCTCATTTTTTTTGGTAGTGTTTAACGCCCGCTTTAACTACTCATGGCACCGCAGGCGGTGACACTGATGATACATGAATTATGATGGAGCACCGGTGGAATGCGATGGTGGGGAAACCGGAGTACCCGGTGAAAATCCGCCCTAGCGCCGATTTGTCCACCACAATTCTCACATGCGGTCGCTTGGGATGGAACCCCAACCGTCTAGGTGAGAGGCTAGTGGTCTAACCACGGCGCGGCCAAGGTTGTCGCAGGATAAATAAGACATTGTTTTTGAGGAACAAAGACATTTTATTTAGGAAAGCTGTGAAGATCAGAAGCAGATACCTAAATTAGGGCAGATTTTGTGGAAGGTAAAGAGGAAATGAAAACGGTCAGTTGAAGAATAGGGTACCTTGATGAGATTTTTAGATGAGAAGGGGTAGCTATGTATTATTATTTAAAAAAAAAAAGGTATAGTGACATACTTATGAGCTCGCCAACTAACTAGGATTAAGGCCAGTACTAACGAAGAATGTACTTTGTACTTTAATTAATTCATCAATTAATTAATACTAGTAGAATGATGCATGTACGGAAGTTAATTCTTGAAATGGTGGTAATTTAGGAATGTTCATATTCTGTTATATAATATGTATAATAACATTTATTGTACATGGGAGAAAATTTGTATTGAGTTGGCTATTAGTTATGCTGCATATCTCATTATATATGATATGTTCAATGTCTCTGAGCTTTGCGAACATAAATCAAAGAAAATGCTATACATCATCACGAATAAAAGAGAATACAAACAAATACAACCCTTTGTTAATGCACTTTGTGACTGATTGACAGCTAATAAAAATTGACTGTTTTATTCGCAGTTTCAGAAAAGCAAACGCGTAACCAGTTTTAGAATCATAAATAAATAAAAGATATATACATATTAAATAATGTAAATGACAAGTTAAACTCCTTTTTAGATACCTTCGTAAGAATCCATAGCTTTATTTCTCCACTCCACACAAAGAAAATTAATAGTACTTCTAAAAGTGACTGGCTAGCTCGGGCCATAAGAATATCATAGAACTATAAAAAAGAAATGTACTTAACAACTGGGAAAGCTTATAATCCTTGTGATAGACGTAAACATCACTATCAAGTATACTGCAAATCTAAAAAAGGTTGTGAATGAAGCAAAACAACGGTGTGATTAAAAAGAAAGAAAAGAAAGAAAGAAAGAAAAAAGAAACACGTTCCTCGTACAATAATCCCAGCACCGTGTTGAACATTATTAAACAGGAGACTGGAAAGTGTCGCTCAGAACACGCTAGAGAGAGAGAAAGAGAAAGAGAGAAAAGAGTAAAGCAAGTGACCACAAATGATCCTCAGGAGATAGCAACTGAATAACCTATTGACAGAACTTAAGAAAGAACCATTTTCGTACCTTCAGCAATCCCGTTTGGAAGATTTCTTCGGAAATGGTACCCATATGTGCAACCGTTTTAAAATAAAATAAAAAAAAAATAATACAACCCCTCATTCATTATTTGCAAACATTTAAGCCATATATATAATTTTAACAGGGACATTCCCAGGCAGATTGAAAATTCACAAATGTCAAACTGCAGATCAATATCTTTACTTACATCTTTTTCTAAAATCTTTGAAAAAATTATGTTAAACAACTTTTATTCAGGAAGAACATTTGAACCAACAACGCCATCTAAAAGTTAACTAATGAGACTCTTATGTCCTTGAATTCCAAACTTAATACACTAGGAATATTCTGTGATTTATCAAAGACACGTGACCGTGTTAATCATAAAATGCTTCTATCAAAATTGCTACAATATGATATTAGGGGCAAAGCGTATCGATGGATTGCATCTTATTTATCGAACAGAAAGCAAAGAGTTATGATAAACACTTCCAATAATAGAAATGCACACTGTGAATGGTCTAAAATATAGCTTGATGTGCCACAAGGTCCTATTCTGGGTCCCTTATTATTTTTGCTGTACATTATCTACCTGCAGTAATAAACAACAATGCACATTCAGTCCCTTTACACATTATAAAAGCATTATAATTAAAGATCATAAAACCAGTCAACTCCCAGATTCAATTAACAGCATCTTCGGCATACTAAATAATTGGTTTGAAGGTAACAAAATTGTCATATATTTTGAAGAAGAAAAAACTGGTTACATTATGTTATTCACGAAGCAAAGATTATTTCATACTTAAGGACAGAGTATGAAAATAATAAAATGCAAAAGCTACCAGTATAAAAATCCTTGGTCTTATTGCGGATTATAATATGACTTAGAAACATCACATTGATTATAATTTAACCAAACTGACCTTTGAATGTATTGCGAGCAGATATTCAATTCAGCTTATAAATGAGAGCATTTTAAAAACTGCCCACTATGCTTATTTTCATTCAATGATGACCTGGGGAATTTCGGTAGACGCCCCTCCTGTAGCCTACTTCGGTAGGCACGGGTTAGGCGCACCCGGGGTTGCGAGCCACCTTTGACTCCCTCAGTGGGCAACCTGTGAGTGGTGAGGGCGTCAGTAGATAAAAATGCGCACCCACGTGTGGGCCGTGCGTGGAGACCCGTGTCGGTGGAAACGCATGTCCTGGTTGGTTGAGGGTTACGTATCTGAGCCTGGGCTTTTGTTTTTCAGTAACTTGGGAGAGTGCGCAACCTAATACACCACTTTCAGTTCTGCTTCACCTAAACGGGAGGCTAGGGACTAACCCACCGCTAGTCAATCGGCCAGGACTAGGTACTATACCGAACTCCAGGGTGAGTGGGGTGGCATGACTGCTATATCCCCTGTGTAGCCCTATCACTCCAGTGGGGTGACCCCTTGTTGGGCTCCGTAGTGGGTGGGGAGCAATGGGGGATGATGTATATGTTTTTTTATGGAAAACCCAAAAACTAAAAATAAATTAGTATTAGCAAAAGAAGTCGAGTGTAGTGGTCCTCGCTACTTGGTTATAAATAGAAGTGAGTAAGGTAGAACATTTACGTCGGTTACGCTTTTGCTATTCAAAAGGGTCTAGATAAAATTGCTGGTCCGGTGAAAGAGCTCGCAATGGTACACTCCTGGTTGAAGTACTTTCTGTATCATAGGCAGAGAAAATACTTAGAGCCAAAATGTTAGGCAGCTACGCCATTAAGGTCGAGAAACATAAAACTCGGAACTCCTCTCGCGGCGTTATTACCACCTTCGCATTGGGCGGTTCGTTCAATGAGGAGCTTCACGAAGACCTGGCAGACCAAAGTGTAACATCTGTTTACAGGGTTTAACGCAAAGTAAATGGCGAATTTGTGCCTACCCGTACCCTGCTCCTTACCTTTGATAGGGTCAATCTCCCTCAAAGGATTAAGGCGGGGTACGAAGCCATCGAATTAAGGTCTTATGTACTGAACTCGCTAAGATGTTACCAATGCCAGCGGTTTGGGCATACAAGTGATTCTTGTACTGGTCGGTCTACGTGTGCTATCTGCGGTGACGCATCACACGATGGGAATTGTACAACACCTCCATCTTGTGTGAATTGCAGCGGTGAACACGCATCTAGTTCCCGAGATTGCCCTCGTTTTACAGAGCAGAGGGCGATCCAGGAGATACGGGAGAGGGCGAAGGTGCTCTTCTCGGAAGCTCCTAGGCTCCTGCGCCTCCGCCAACACTCTGTTCCGCTCTCCGGTACCTATAGCTCAGTCGCAGCTAAATCGGTACCGAGCCGAGAAATCGCCACTCAAACGTGCGATATAAACGGGGCCACCATAGCAGAGAAAATTCTCGTAGCCCGGTCGCTACCAAAGACTTTAACATCTTTGCCTACGTCCGCACCACCATCTGCCAAATCTGCCACACTAAAAAGCAGTCCAACAACCGTTTCACCCAAACCATCAACCTCGCCAAGAACGCCGTTACCACAGCTAAGACTTTCAAGACCAGTTATGTTCGCTCCTACTTCCTGAAACAAAGTGCCAAGTCCTCTCCCATAACATCTAAGGGAAGGAAAAGTCGACGACAGTCTCCATGTAGATCCTCATCTGGGGAATCTTCTGTGGCGAGCACGGATCGGCGGCCACCACCTTCGCCGATTAAGACCTCTAATCGTTTCGAGAACGTCTAACCGAAATTTCCTATTGGAAAGGGGTCTTCCCCGTAGAAGAGATGGAGCAGGAGGATTGTACCCTCACTGCCAAACGAACAGTGCGCAAGTGGGAGGATTACGCTCCTGAAAACAATGCTAGTCCGACGGACAAAAAGAAGAAATTAAACTGACCAGTGCAACCGAATTTTCAGAAACGTCTTCCAATTTAGTACTTATCCCATACTATTAACTATGGCTACTCTACAGTGGAACATAAGCGGCATTCGACCACATCGAGCAGAGCTTGAAGTATTGCTTAACCAGAATCAACCTCTAGTCGTTTGCCTACAAGAAACAAAAATCCGTCCGCAGGATAATGTCGTATTCAGCCACTATTCCTCCGTACGGTGTGATTTATCACCGACAGAAGAAATACCAGCCCATGGAGGCACTATGATACTCATCAGAGCTGATTCCGTCTCCTTGCAGTCTGAAATCCAGTCAGTCGCTCTGAGGATTACCCTCCAATCTCCCAAATTTACCATTTGTAGTATCTACCTGCCTCCTTCTAATGACCTCTCGCGCACCGATTTAGAAGACCTTGTTTCTCAGCTACCAACACCATTTTTGTTGCTAGGGGAAATGAATGCCCACCACCCACTTTGGGGCTCATCTCGGGCTTGTGCGAGAGGTCACGTACTCGCCAATTTCTTGGACACTAATAACCTGTGTCCCCTGAATACCGGAGGGCCAACATTTCTATCTGACGCCTTCAATAGTTTTTCACACCTGGATTTAGCGGTTTTTTCTCATCAGCTGCCAGTTTCATTCCAATGGAATGTTTTCTCTGATCTACATTCTAGCGAGCACTTTCCAATTCTCATTAGTCTCTTATCACAGGATGCATGTTCCGCTCCTTTACCAAGATGGCGTTTCGATAGAGCCAATTGGCACCTCTATTCCAGGTTGGCTAATTTCAGCAATAACGAGCACGACTCTCTGAGATTTTTAGTCGAACTGCTCACAGAGACAATTCTTTCTGCTTCCGGGCTTTCTATTCCGCGGTCAACTGGAAAACCCCGTCATTTTCCTATCCCATGGTGGACTGATAATTGCCGGAATGCTATTCATGCTTGCAGACTTGCTCTCAGGGTTTTCCAGCGTCGCCCTACGCTGGATAATCTCATACAGTATAAACAAATGCGTTCCCAATATAGTCGAATTATTAAGACAGCAAAAACACTTCATGGAGCCAATTTGTAGCCTCTTTTAACCGACATACACCTTTCTCTGTAGTATGGGATAAGTTAAGACGTGTGGCTGGAAAATCGACCCATATACCCATCGCCGGTCTCAAAACACCGGCCGGAGCTGTTGTTGATACGTTTGACGTGGCAAACACCTTAGGCAGTTCATTCGCTCAGGTGTCTAGCTCAGACAATTATTCACCTCTCTTTCTTACAGTTAAGACTCAGGTGGAATCTCAAGGATTCTCCTTTCGTTCTGGAAACCTTGAGGATTATAATCGCCTTTTCACCATGGCAGAGCTAGACAATGCACTTTCAGCTTCGCGACACTCTGCACCAGGACCCGATGGTATCCACGTCCAAATGCTGCAACATCTCTCTCCTGATGGCAAGGCTTTCCTACTCGGGGTGTATAATTGTGTCTGGGTTGACGGCACGTTTCCAGACAAGTGGCGGGAGGCCACTATTATACCCATTCTTAAACCTGGAAAGGACCGCCATCTTCCTTCCAGTTACCGTTCTATTTACCTCGCCAGTTGCGTATGCAAGGTGATGGAATGCATGGTCAATGGACGGTTAGTGTGGTGGCTGGAATCCCACAATCTTCTGACTTACATCCAGTGTGGTTTTCGACGACGTCGTTCAGCAACTGACCACCTTGTCTCGCTGTCAACTCAGATCATAGACGGGTTTCTGAACAACAGCTCAACAGTTGGGATATTTTTTGACCTCGAGAAGGCTTATGATACGTGTTGGCGGGTAGGGAGTTTGCGCACCCTCCACAGCTAGAATATACATGGACGCCTACCGCTGTTCATTCAGGAGTTTATGCGGGACCGGTCTTTCCGAGTAAGGGTCGGCTCGGTTTTTTCTAACTATTTTATTCAAGAGAACGGAGTGCCGCAGGGCTCGGTACTCAGCGTGACGCTGTTTGCTATAGCGATAAATTCTATCTCACACTGTGTTCCCCAAGGTGTCTCTTCCTGTTTATTCTTCTGCATTTCTCAGCGTACGCCGTTTTTGGAACGCCGTCTCCAGCGGTGTTTGGACAATCTCTATGATTGGAGCTCGAAAACCGGCTTTCGTTTCTCACCTGAGAAGCCAGTCTGAGTTAATTTCTGGCGCCGAAGGTGGCGAATGTCACCTTCTCTTCATCTCGGGCCATACATTCTTCCTTTCGCAGATGAGGTGAGATTCCTATGGTTGATATTCGATCGGAAACTATGCTGGTCACCTCATGCAGCACAGCTTAAATCGCGGTGTGACCGTTCTTTGAATATTTTACGGATACTGAGCGCCAAATCTTGGGAAGCAGATTGGACAGTACTGCTGCGTCCTTATCGTGCACTGATGCGATCCAAGTTAGACTTCGGATGTATTGTTTATGCCTCAGCACCCCCATTAGATACTGTCTACAATCGGGACATCCGGGAGACTTTTGGTACATTTCCGACTGGCCCAGTTGTGAGCCTCTATGCCAAATCTGCTGAACCCCCTCTGCGCTGTCGGCGGGATTTTCTTATATTTAACTATGGCTGTAGCTTGAAGTGCATACTTAGGCATCCTTCGTTTACTCCCTTTTTTGATTCTGGATTGGACGACTGTTATAGAAACCTCTCCTGCAGGATTTCGCTTCCGGGAACTGCTTCGAACGCACAGTCTTGAAATGCCTGACATGTTTCCAAAGGGGGAGAGGGTGTACCCACCCTGGTTACGTACTTCCTCCCACGTAGATCTCGGGATGACGGCTTACGCGAAAGCTTACACGCCTATGTTAGTATCCGTTCTTATTATTTTAGAATGTTTATCAAAATACAGTGGCCGCCGATACGTAATACACCGCTTGCAGTAAGTGCGCCAGTGGTGTTGGAATTGCCTTTGTCGCTGGAACTGAACCATTTACTTTCGGTTTGCCGAGTAGCACATCATTTTATTCTGCAGAGCTTTATGCTATTTACCGCGCCATTTTATACATTCGCCATCGAAACTTGGGTAACTGGCTTATTGTGGGTGATTCCGCTAGTGCACTTCAGAGCCTTCGTGAGCTGTACGTTTACCATCCTCTAGTACAGCGCATTCACGACATCCTCCACATTTTGCTTGCTTCGAGTGTAAATGTGGAGTGCGCCTTTGTTCCTGGACACGTTGGCGTGCCGGGGAATGAACTGGCGGATTTGGCGGCAAAGTAGGCATCATCTGCGCCCAGTGTTACCACTAACTTTGTCACGGTCGAACATTTTAGAAGAGCGGTAATATCGGGCTGGTATGGAGAGTGGTCCGCTCTTCGCGGCAACAAACTTAGAGAGGTGAAGGAGCTCCCTATGCACTGGGTCACTTCCTCACGTCTATCTCGCCGCGAGGAGATTATTTTAGGTAGATTACGTGGTGGCCACTGTATTTTTAGCCATAGCCATTTTTAAGAAGGAACCTCCACCTGTCTGTCCGCTCTGTGGCGGAGCGTTTTCCGTCCGACATGTGTTTGTAGAGTGTGCTCGTTTAGCACCACTACGAGCCACTCTGCAACTGCCGGCAAGGCTTTCGGAGGTCCTGGCCGGTGATACCGAAACGGTGGAGAACGTTATTAAATTTTTATTCAAAATGACACATACCTTGATCATTTAGTTGAGTGTTATGTGTGGTTTTATTTAAATATTTTATCGTCTTTTACACTTTACGACCATGTTGTTTTATGTTCCCCCTTGTTTGAGCTCTTTTAGTGCCATGATTTTATCGCTAGCTCTTTTGAGGGCTGGACAGTTATTTTATCTTGGTTTTAGTCTTTATATTGCGTTTATCTCTTTTTTCTATGGCTATTTTGATTGAGATTCTTTTAAGCATAGTTTTATCTCAGGTGTTTTAACTCCCCAGTTTTATGTTTAGGGCGCTGATAACCTAGCAGTTCAGCGCCCTTAAACCCCATTTATCATCATCAGCATCGGTAAATGCCAAAAAAAGTATTTAATAACCAAAGCATTTGTGTTAAGAATAATGGCAGAGGAATGTCAATCAGCTTATTGGAAACCACTATTCAAAATATTTGAAAGTTTACCATTAGCCTACGAATATATTTTAGCCTACTTATTATGTTTACAAAAATGCGTATATATATATACACACACAGACAACGATACTAGACACAGACAGAAGTTACAAAAACCGACAAATAATTTGCAGACGTTCCAAAAAGTGGTTTACTACTATGTATATTTTTATTTGATTTCCTTCCATCTCATATAAAGGAATTGCATATCAACAAAAATAAGTTTAGGTGAGAATTAAAAAGATACCTCATTAGTCACATCTACATAGGTGTGGTTTCATTCAATTGAGAAATACTAGTAATAATTAATGCAGTGATATAAATGTAATGTACAAGGGTAGTTTAAGGATGCATATTGTACGAATTGATTTTTGGAAACAGACGTGTAATTGTAAGTTATGCAAAATGGACACTTCTCAAAAATACAATATCAGAGTTAACTTTGTAAATAAATGTATTAATAGTTATCAAGAGTAACCAATAAATGTAATTTCTGACTTGATCTGCATCCTAGAGTTGCACTTTGATTAATATCAAAACAGGATCCGCAGATTGTAATGTAATGCACATTGAATATGCAAACACCAGCTTGAAAGAAGTCGAGAAAATTTCACCATCATAAAAGTGTGTGTAAGAAATTTGGTCTAGTTGAGCGTCTATTTCGGCAAAAATTAGCATTACACAAGATATATTGTTATTGTCACTAGTAACTGCAATGCGCCAAAATTAGTAAGCAATATTTACAGCCAGAAAAAAAATTCTAGCGGAGAAACTACTAGTGGAAATGCTGAAGCATTGTTTTCCCAAGTTTTTGAAGTAAA
The DNA here is from genome assembly GCA_030762935.1 of Hymenopus coronatus. Lineage (NCBI taxonomy): Eukaryota > Metazoa > Arthropoda > Insecta > Mantodea > Hymenopodidae > Hymenopus > Hymenopus coronatus. The sequence continues at coordinate 288,118,169 of CM060900.1, forward strand.
GAACGAAGGTCAATGGAAGGGTAGAGATCTCTAGTTGGAGGAATATTTATACAATCACATTTTTTAGCCTGTCATTTGTTATTATTGATAAATTGGTATTATTGCAGTAAATATCACGGCAAGGTCATAACTTAATTTTGCTCTAAAACCACTCTAAACACTGAATATATGTATGAGGCAGTCATATAAAGGATGAATGTACGTAAACACACATACACACACACATGTTTGGGGCAGGCTTGGAATCATACACCACACACGTATTTATCTTTGTACTGGTTTAAAATTTATACTTTAAATTGACTGCTTAATTGAATATTTATACTATAAAATCACTTAAACAGGTACCCTTACTTATATCCTTTTCTCTGTTTTTTTCCTTCTTATGTACGAGAAACCACAACCAAACACCACACACCTATTGACCATTATATTGGTTTAAAACGTACATTCTGAATTCACTACTGGATTGACGATTGAACACCACCAAACCACTTAAATAGATACCCTAGTCTATGCATTGAAACATTTTGTTTCCCTTTCATTGTTCTTCTGCTATACGAAAAACCATTGATATTTAACACCGCAAGGTCTTGTTTTTATTACACATTTAACCCACAAAAGTCGTACTCATCTCAAACGTTTTTAGAGAAAATATGGCGGCTTGACAAAGACGTGCTTCACCAACCAAAATATAGTATATGGATAGGGTATCTCCGTTCGAATCTCTATATCAATGTGGCTAGAGAATTGAAGGTGAACCACTCCGGGTTGAGAAGCTGCTATTGGTACTCTGCCTGTGACCCCCCAGGGGTCTACTACGGTAGGTATGGGTTAGGCGCACCTGGGGTCCCGAACCACCTTTGACACCCTCTGTGGGCAACCTCAAGTGGTGAGGGAGTCAGTAGGTTAAAATGCTCACCCACGTGTAGGCCGTGCGTGGAGACCCGTGTCGGTGGAAAGGAGTATCACGGTTGGTTGAGGGTTGCGTATCTGAGCCTGGGCTTCTGTTTTTTCAGTAACTGGGGAGGGTGCGCAACCTAATACACCTCTTTGGTTTCTGCTTCGCCTAAACGGGAGACTAGGGACTAACCCACACCTAGTCAATCGGCCCGAACTAGGTATTACACCGAACTCCAGGGTGAGCGGGACGGCGAGCCCGCTATATCCCCTTTGTAGCCCTCTCACCCCAGTGGGGTGACCCCTCGTTGGGCTCCGTGGTGGGTAAGTTGCACTGAGGGATGAATTTAAACCACATCTTTATGGAAAAACCAAAGCCTAAATCTAACATGCGTAGAAAAGAAGTAGTCAAGTCAAATGGTCCTCGATACTTAGTTATATCTAGGAAAGAGGAAGGAAGGAAATTTTCGTCTGTGAGCCCTTTCGCCATCCAAAAGGGATTAGAAAATATCGCTGGCCCATTTAATTCTTGTGTTAGAGCTCGAAATAATACCCTCCTGGTTGAGGCAATTTCAGCCTCCCAGGCAGTAAAGATGCTTCGAGCAACACTGTTAGGCAGCTACCCAGTTAAGGTGGAAAAGCACAAGACTTTGAATTCCTCGCGTGGCGTTATCACCACCCGCGCATTGGACGGTATGTGGAGCTTCAAAAAGATCTGGCAGACCAAGGCGTATCTATCATCCGTCTATAGGGTACAACGGAAAGTAAATGGTGAATTCGTGCCCACCCGTGCTTCTTACCAATAACCGGGTAGATCTCCCTCAAAGGATTAAGGCAGGGTACGAAGCTATCGAGGTTAGGCCCTACATTCCGAACCCCTTACGCTGTTACAAGAGCCAGAGATGTGGTCATACAAGCGATTTTTGTACTGGCCGGTCCACCTATTCTGCCTGAGGTGGCGCCTCGCACGATGGGAATTGCAGCACCCCTCCATCTTGTGTGAACTGCAGCGAGGAACATCCACCTAGTTCCAGAGATTGCCCCCGTTTTGCTGAGGAGAGAGCGCTCCAGGAGATACAGGTGAAAGAGCCCATAAGCTCCTTGGTATCCGACAACCCTCTGTCTCGCGGCCCTGTTGCAGCCAAACTGGTGCCGAAGTGGGAGATCACAACACAGACCTGAGATATCAACGGGGCCAGTATTGCCGAAAAAATTATCGTTGCCAGAACTATTACGAAGACCTCAACAACTGCGTCAATGTCGGCATCACCATCTGCCAAATCCGCCAACTTAAAGCATATTCCAGCAACATTGTCAGCCCAACCTTCGACCTCAGGCAATAAGACCGCTAAAACCGTAGAGTATTCTGCACCACAGAAAGCTTTCAAGACCAACTATGTTATGACTGACTTACTTAAAGAGCGTGTTTCGCCTGCACCCAAAACATCCAAGGGTGGTAAACTTCCACGTCACCCTCCCCGCAGATCCTCATCGGAGGAATCTTCTGGGAGGAGCTCCGATCGGCGACGTCCATCTTCCCTGATGAGTACCTCAAATAGGTTCCAGATCCTCGAAACGAGGATCTCTATTAGTAAGGTCTCCTCCCCTGTGGAGGAAATGGAACAGGAGAGTTCTGCCTCGACTGCCAAACGGACAGTCCGTAAGCGGCAGGACCGTGCTCCTGAAAAAAGTGTTAGTCCGACGGCAAAAAAGAATAAACTGAACTGACTAGCACAGCCCAATATGTAGAAACGTCTATCTATTTAGAAATTATCCCATAATATAGACCATGGCTATCCTACAGTGGAACATAAGCGGCATTCGACCACATCGAGCAGAGCTTGAACTGTTACTCCACACGTATCAACCTCTGGTCTTCTGCCTACAAGAGACAAAGCTCCATCCACAAGACACTGTTACATTCAGGCACTATTCTTCTGTACGGTTTTATTTCAGTCCCACAGAAGGTATTCCCGCACAAGGGAGCACTATGATGCTCATCAGGGATGATATTTATGCTGATTCCGTCTCCTTACAGTATGACCTCCAGTCAGTTGCTGTAAGGATCACACTGCCATCGACCAGATTTACCATTTGTAGTATATATCTGCCTCCCTCTAAAGACCTCTTGCGCACCAAGTTAGAAGACCTTGTTTCCCAGTTACCAACGCCATATGTGTTTGTGGGGGGCATGAATGCCCTTCACCCACTTTAGGGCTCTCCCCGGGCTTTTGCGAGAGGTCAGCTAATTGCAGACTTTATGGACACCAAGAATCTTGCTCTCCTGAACACCGGAGAGCCCACCTTGGTTTCTGTCACCTTTCACAGCTTTTCACACCTTGATATAGTGATTTGTTCACCACAGTTAGTGGTTTCGTTATCCGGGAATATCATCTGTGATTTGCACTCTAGTGGCCGTTTTCCATGTCTTATTAGTCTCTTGACACACGCTGCATGTTCCACTCGGTTACCCAGATTTCGCTTAGATCACGCAAACTGGGACCTGTATTCCCGCTTGGCTAAATTCAACTCCGATGAGCACGACTCTGTAAACTATTTAGTCGACCATCTCACAGAGACAATTCTTTCCGCTGCTGAGCAATCCATTCCGCGTTCGACTGGCAAATCCCGTCGTTTTCCGGTACCTTGGTGGACCGATGACTGCCGGAATGCTATTCGTGCTCGCCGACGTGCTCTCAGGGTCTTCCAACGTCGCCCTACATTAGATAATCTAATTCAATATAAAAAGCTGCGTGCCAAATCTAGACATATTTTAAAGGATAGCAAACAGACATGCTGGCTTACATTTGTAACATCTTTTAACCGACATATACCTTCCTCTGTCGTATGGGATAAATTACGGCGTGTGGTCGGAAAACCGACCCAAATGTGAATTGCCGGTCTACAAACAGCGGCAGGCGATGTTGTTGCTCCTTTTGACGTGGCTTACACTTTTGGTAGAGCCCTCGCTCAAGTATCTAGCTCAGATAACTATTCCCCTGAGTTCCTGCCTGTCAAGGCTGAGGTGGAATCTCAAGCGTTCCCCTTTCTTTCTGGTAACTCTGAATACTATAATCGCCTTTTCATGATGGCGGAGCTAGACCATGCACTTTCCTCTTCGCGAAACTCTGCACCCTGTCGTGATGGTATCCACGTCGAAATGTTGCAATATCTCCCTCCTGAAGGTAAGGCTTTCCTTTTATAATCGTACCTGGGTTGACGCCAGTTTTCCAGAAAAGAGGCGAGAAGCCATCATCATTCCCGTTCTGAAACCTGGAAAGGATCGTCACCTTCCTTCCAGCTACCGTCCTATTTCCCTCACCTGTCGAGTCTTCAAGGTGATGGAACGCATGATAAATGGGCGCTTAGTATGGTTGCTTGAAACTCAGAATTTTTTCACCAACGCCCAATACGGTTTTTGCCGACGTCGTTCAGCAGCAGACTATCTTGTATCGCTGTCGACGCAGATCATACGGATTTCTTAAGAACTGTCAAACAGTTGGCATACTCTTTGACCTGGAGAAGGCTTACGATACGTGTTGGCGAGCGGGGATATTACGTTCCCTCCTCAGCTGGAATCTACAAGGACGCCTACCGCTCTTTATTAAGGAGTTTATGCGTGACCGCGTTTTCCGAGTAAGGGTCGGCTCGGGCTTTTCTAACCTTTTTATTCAAGAGAACGGTATGCCACAAGGTTCGGTTCTGATCGTGATGCTGTTTGCTACAGCAATTAACTCTATATCCCAATGTGTTCCCCCAGGTGTCTCGTCCTGCTTGTTCATAGACGACTTTGCAATCTTTTGTACTTCTCAGCGTACGCCGTTTTTGGAACGCCGTCTTCAGCGGTGTCTAGACATCCTTTATGATTGGAGCTTAAGAAACGACTTTCGGTTTTCAACTAAGAAGACAGTCTGCTTTAACTTCTGGCAACGTAGGTGGCGAATTCCACCTACTCTTCGCCTTAGGCCAGATTTGCTTCCCTTCGCCAAATGTAAAGTAAAGACGTGTTATTTAAGGACGCTCTTTAATTGCTGTGGTTCTCAGCGTCCCATTCTATATTGGGCGTGAAAGACCGCTTAATTTTGCTCAGAGGCCTCTCTATCAGGTTTGAGGTTCTTTTACGTTCCGTAAATCTACGACACGGGACCACCGGCTTTACTCCCCTTCCGAAGGAAGCCATGCTAAGGTTTTTACGCCCGAAAAAATCCATCGTCCTCCGTCGGGTTTGAACCCGTGACCTGGGATATATGAAGTCAGCAGCTTCCCTTCGCCGATCAGGCGAGATTCCTGGGGTTGATATTCGATCGCAAACTTTACTGATCACCACATATAGCACAGCTAAAGGCTCGGTGTGACCGTTCTCTGACTGTTTTACGGATACTAAGTGGCAAATCTTGGGGAACGGGTCGGACATTGCTGCTTCGTCTTTATCGTGCGCTGATTTGATCCAAGTTGGACTATGGCTGCATTATGTATTTTTCAGCACGACCATCTGTGCTTAGAATGTTAGACAAAGTCCATAATCAGGGCATCCGTATAGGTATTGGTGCATTTCCAACCAGCCCAGTCATCAGCCTCTACGCCGAATCGGCTGAACCACCTCCATGTTGTCGGCGTGATGTCCTGCTAGTTAATTATGGATGTGGGCTTCACTGCATGCGTTCCTATCCTATGTTTATGCCTTTTACATCTAATGAGCTGGACGGACGATATCGCAACCTATCACTTAGTGCAAGCCTGGAGGTTTCCGCTTTCGTGAGCTCTTACAGAAGCTCAGTATCGAAATACCTAGTCTGTTTTCCAGGGGGAAGAGAGTGCTCTCACCGTGGTTACGTGCTACATCCACGTCGATTTGGGGATGACGGCCTACCGCAAATCTACGCTGCCCGTGCCTTTTATCCGTAATTGTTTTTAGAATTTTTATCTCATTACAGTGACCAAATTTTTATCTACACCGATGGAAGTAAGTGTACCGATGGTGTAGGATGTGCCTTTGTTATTGGAACCGACACCCATCCTTTCGGTTTACCCAATGGCACGTCCGTTTTTACTGCAAAGCTGTATGCCATATATCGAGCCCTTCTTCATTTATGCCATCGAAACGTGTGTGTCTGTCTCATTATGAGCGATTCCCTGAGTGCCCTTCAGAGGCTCCGTGAGCTGTACAGCCAGCACCTTATCATACAGCGGATCCGGGATACGCTGCATATTTTGTACGCTTCTGGAGTTAATGTGGTCTGTGCCTGGATTCCTGGGCACGTTGGATTGTCGGGAAACGAATTGGCAGATTTGGCAGTAAAGTTGGCGACTAGAAAACCCAGTGTTTCAGTCAAATGTGTGACGGCAGATGATTTTAAACTCTTCGTGCGCCGAGCAGTATTTTCACGCTGGTATATGGAGTGGTCAGCTTTACGCGGAAACAAGCTTAGGGAGGCGAAGGACCTCCCTGTCTACTGGGTAATCTCTCGTGTGTCCCGCCGAGAGGAGGTGGTATTGGCTCGATTACGACTATGTCACTGTAATTTTACTCACAGCTACCTTTTTAAACGCGAACCTGCTCCTGTCAGTGCGCACTGTGTGGAAGCCTAGTCAGTCCGTCATGTGTTGCTGGAGTGTGGTCACCTGGCACACATTCAATCATCTTTGAACATGCCGGCCTCTCTTGCCGAGGTCCTGGTAGATGATCCAAGAGCAGTGGACCGGGTTTTTAAATTTTCAGCACAAGTTTCTTTTACTTTGAGGTTAGTGTGTGGTAGCTATACGTATACTGTATTAGTGTAGCGATTTTAAACCTTTAATCAGATCATTTGTAATCCCTAAGTTTTAATTGTTACAAGTGTCTTTACCGACATGTTTGTGTTTTGTTTTTTCCTTACTTGTAATGTTTCCAATTAATGTGATCAGTAAGCAAATATGTTTATATTAAACCTTATGAACATTTTGCAAATGTATGAAGACCAAAGTGTTTAAAAAAAGAGGCACCTCTTTGTTATTTATATTGGGGATTATGATGATGATGATGATGATGATAATAATAATAATAATAATAATAATAATAATAATAATAATAATAATAATAATAATAATAATAATAATAATAATAATGCACAACTTTTATAACTTAGAAATCTGGTTCTTGTTTAATATTATGGATAAATCATATTCTTCTCAAATGAATTGTCATAAAGTATGTCACAGAATGTTTGCAAAGAGGGAAGGTTAAAAAGTACAAGGTATATCCAGGAATAAAAGCAAATTTTTTACAAAATTTGCCATCCACACCAATAACTAACCAATTTTTTTTTTCCAACACATTTGCCCAGGTATGAAATTACAGTAATTTTCTTTTAAGAAAATAGCTTATGTAAAAACTAGCTATATTAATCTTGGCTATTCAACTTTTCAATCCAAATGCCACATATTACTGAAAGTATTATATTTTTAATATGAAAAACTGAGAAAATAAATGACTTTATTTAAATCCCACACGTTACTCCATGGGCAATCCTTTGCACCACTCCAAATGTATTTATACTCTGAAATTATAGGTTCTGTGCCATGACAAAATTTGCAATCTGTAAGCTTGCATTGAGATAGGTATGTGTAAATTGTCTACTACATGCAATTCAGGAGTTTCTGGCTGTGATAGATACGGAACCGTATGGCGTAGTAGAACATCACATAGCTTGAATGGCTTTCAACATCTGATTTGCGATAGGTACGGAACTTTAGCCTAATGTAATTAGTAAAATGTATGGTATCACACAGAAGTAATTATTGAAGTTAACTACGTCAGAAATCTGTGAAAAGTTTGAAGACACTTACAAACCATTACCTAAAACATATATGTTTTATCCGTTATTGCTTTCAGTTGCCTGCTCCTTGTCATACCTATGTTAATGAAAAGCAACATCGTCATTTTCATCCACAATGAATTTAATGTTTAACAGCAAAGATATCAGGTTCAGTGTGTTTTTGGCATCTTTATATTATTCACGGTTTGTTACAAATACGCTTGTTTTGAAAAACTCATGTGGTGACTTTTAAAAGCCCGTACATAACATCGAATTCTAATAACAATCCATCTGCACCATGGGGCACTAGATTTATAATTCCATAACCTCTGCCGTAAAGATATATGTAAGGCCCAGGTTGGTTTATTTATTGAATTTTCAAAATGTCAAATATATGTCACTGTGCTTTCCTAAGGGTATATAATAGCTGAAAACTTACCTTTCTGTAGTAAATTCTATTAAATGCCTTATCTCCTCTAAAATTTGTGATGTAGCTTTTGACAGTCAACATCACTGTCGAAATTCCTCCTCGTAATTATTTTTCCGCTCTCTTATTCTCTTTGCTCTTCTTCTGTTGAATAAACACTGTGCCAGTATTTAATCTTCAGAATCGCTATCAACATTCAATCGCGGCTGGAAGTACGCCATTTTTCTGTGTCAAGTACGAATAAACTCCAAGTTATCTCAGTAACCACTACTCGAGGTGGCGGTCAGTTCACCTCCAAAATTAACTCTCAGTTAGCCGTTAACCGACGGTCGTAATACAGACATCTAGACGTACCTCCCAGTTAACTCCTAACCGAAACCTTAACCAGAGATCGTAATACAGGCCCTAAATGCCATAGTTTTATCACCAGCTCTGGAACATTGATCTACCTTGTTGTTAGTTTTATCTGCTGGTTTTTATCTCTTATTTTAGCTGTTTTACTGCCATGGTTTTATCGCTGGCTCTGTGTTAAGGCTCGGCAGTTATTTTACCTTAGTTTCCGTCTTTTTATACTGGTTTTATCGCTTATTTTAGCTGTTTTAACTGCGCTTCTTTTTAATGTGCATTTAAAAGTTTTTTTTTAACATCACTATTTTATGTTAAGGGCGCTGAAAACCGAGCAGTTGAGCGCCCTTAAAACCCTCCCATCATCATCATCATCATCATCATCATCATCATCATCATCATCATCATCATCATCTCTGCCTGTGACGTAGCTGAGAGCGAAGTCGAGCGCGCGGAAAACGTATTCAGTGAAGCGAAAGCACTATTTCTTCACTGATTATCAACTATTAAAACACATTTTTTCACTTTTTTGTGAGGCACATTAATTCACATACATTGTGGACATACCGCAAACCAAAGTGCGTGAAAACTTCATTATATTAATAATGTCTAACTACAGGAATAAGGAGTACGAAAGCGAAACTGTAGGTGCTGCAAGACATTTAAGGCATGCATTTCTTTAAGAGCGATAAAGAATAATTTATAACTACTCAAAGAATACGTTAAATAGACATGCTGGTACATATTTTTACCGTAAACAATTAACATTTACGTGCCACTAGTATTGGCTTATGGTGTTTTGGAAGATTACGCGGGCCAATGCTTATTCTTCCTTTCTGCTTATTTATTTAGTACTTGTTACCTATTTTTAGAATTTAAATATCTTATTCTAATTAACGTTGAGAATTTTATATAACTTTGTAGTTACTGTCCAGTTATAAACCTTTTGGTCCCTAAACCGCAAAGCAATGCTGAAGAGAAGCACAGATAAATGCCTATTGACTTTTAGGATGTTGAGCGGCATAATTATTTCAAACGAAATGCTGTTTCTGTTAGAGGTAACGTTTAAGAACCTTTTCCTACCCATTTTAGGTATCAGATTATATACCTGGAGAAGCCTGTTGTTTACAAGAAAGAATGCCTTTGGCCCGAAGTAATTTAAATATTTCCTTGTGCAGGCTTAATTATTATCTTCTTCTCTAGAATACCAATTGAACAAATTAATTGTGAGCAGAAACTATTTCAAGACCAAGTATCTTATAAGCAGGGCTGGAATTTGAATGACATGTCATCGTTTAATTTTTGCATCATAGCGTTGCTAACATCCCTGTCGTGGGTCCCAAATTATGAAAATGTATATATATTAGATCTTTTAACAAATTTTTTTTACTTTCTCTACACGTTATATATAGTATATAGAGAATGTATTGTATTGCATCGAAAAATTCGATCCGAGATTTCACCGGAAATACATGAATTAGAACCCCCGAATCCAAAAATAAAGCATTTTCACTTTCTCTACACGTACTATGTATATAGTGTATAGAGAAGACTTGTACTCCACTGAAGAATTGGATACCGAGATTTCACCGGAAATATATGCTTGGGACCCCCTGAATCCAAAAAAAAGCATTTTTAGAAAAAGGTCCGTGTCTCTCTGTCTGTGTGTGTCTGTGGGCAGCATAGCTCAAAAACGATATATATATACGATATTTTTATGACAAACGAAATGCATATCTTGAATTTTCTGGGAATAGCCTCTGAAGACCTCTTTATTCTGGATGGCTTTCATATAGCAGTCAATCCGAAAGAGATATAGAAAAACTGCTACGCAAAAATGTGGATTTTATTAAAGCATGCAATTTATGTCATAAACATTTTTTGCAGAGTTAACAATTTTCGAAAAATTCCGGATTATTGCTTTTCATTTTAAGCCACTTAAACTTATCTCGAATGGGAAGGTAGCTTTCTCCTCGTCTCTCATTGTCTACTCCTGACAAGCAAATAAATTAGAATTTCAATTGCTTCACTTAGTGACCGGCTTTAAAGGATGAGACTATCGCTTCAGCCTGTGCATTTTAGTATTTCTCCTCTACTTACAGGGAAGCTAATGATTAGGCTAATTCTACTTATGTTTATTTTGATTAGCATGATGTAGATAGCAGATTAATGTTTGGAATAAAAGGCTTGTTTACCGAACAGTTAGAGGACATCATAAGAATGGAACACATTAGGTTTCTCCCTTCTACTAACAAGGAACAACGCAATAAGGACAATTTCTGCTAATGTTTATCTCGATTAACATGAAGTAGATAGAAGAATAAGCTTTATATAAATAATAATAATAATAATAATAATAATAATAATAATAATAATATAAATTATTTCTTATGGAGATGTAAAGAAAGGCATGCAAATGGAACACATCAGATTTTTAGGAAAAGGTTCATGTGTGTGTGTGTGTGTGCGCATGCGTGTATGTAGCGTGTGTGTGTGTGTTTTTGTGTGTGTGTGTGTGTGTCTGTGTGTGGACAGTATAGCTCAAAAACTAAAAGACCGTTAAATACCAAAAGTTTCGAAAATGTTGATTTGCTGAAAAATGGCTCTAATGATTTTGATTAAAATCTCTTATATTTAAGATATTTACATGACAAATAAAATGTATATCTTCAATTTTCTAAGAACAGCCTCTGAAGACATGTTTATTCTGGATGTATTTTGCGGAATTTTTAATAACTGGTAAACATTAAGAGATAGACAAACACTTAACACACAAAAAATGTAGAGCTCGTTAGAACATACTATTTATGTTATATACATTATTTTCGTGAAGTTGGCGATTTTTGAGATATTCTTTGTTATTAGTTTCAGGTTTAAAATACTTATACTTTTCTCATACAGGAGTTTGTCAACTTCTGTCCATACAAAGATACTTCAGTCACATAACAACCAGCTTTTAAAAGGTTTAACTATCGATTTAGCCTATTGTACTTCCTTATTTCCCTTCTATTTACAAGGAAGCAAGCAATAAGATCGTTTCTGCTAATTTTTCTCGATTAGCATTAAGTAAGTAGAAGAATAAGCTTTTTAACAATAATTTATTGTAGAGATGTAGAGAAAGTCATGTGAATGGAACACGTCAGATTTTTTCATTAATGAATGCACACTTCAGGTTGTCATTGCTCTTAAATTACGTATGCCATAGACTCTGAAGTACTCTTCATTCGCCAAAAAAAAAAAAAAAAAAAAGAAAGAAAAGAGAACTCAAGCGATTTTGTTTTATAGACATGCTTCAAAACACTTTTATTGCTTTTATTTTCTAATTTTTAAAAACTCTGGTGCGTTCAATTCACACGACTTTCTCCGGATATTCTGCAACAGATTATTCTTAGAAATGCTGATCCTTCTCTTTACTTCGTGCTGATCAAGATAAACAAAATATAGCAGAAATTGTCGTATTAAAGTTCTTCCTTATAAGAAGAAGGGAAAAGACACTAGGCTAAAGTGATAATGAAATCTTTTAAAAGCTGTTGTTATGAATTGAAATTTGTTTCATTGCATGGCAAGGAGTTGACTAATTCCCGTATGAGAAAAGTTCAGGTATTTTAAAATTGAAACCAATAACAAGGAGTATCTCCAAAATACTCAACTCCACGAAATATATATATATATATATGACAAAAATTCTGTTTTAACCAGCTCTATATTTTTGTGTAGTAAGTTTTATCCCCCCCTATCTCTTACGGTTTACCAGTTATGTAAAAGTCATCCAGAATGAAGAGGTTTTCAGAGGCCTCTGAAGACTATTCCCACAAAAATCAAGATATAAATTTTATTTTCATGTAAATATTTTAAATTTACTATATTTTAATCAAAACCATTACAGACATTTTTGAGAAAATCAATTTTTCTCCAGGTTTCGATCCCAAGCGACCGCATGTGAGATTTGTGGTGGACAAAGTGACGCAGGGGCGGATATTCTCCGGGTTCTCCGATTTCCCTTGCCATCGCAATCCACCAGTGCTCACCCCTCAGGGGCCTACAGGTACGGGTTTTGCGTACCCGGGGGTTCCCGAGCCACTCACCGCCACTTCATCCTACCCATCGCCATCCGGTGTTGCCACGTCTTCTGTTTCATTTGTTTTTTTACACTATCACCCTCTTCCTCTTCTAGGCTTATGGATATTGTTAGTTTTTAAGACCTTAGGATTATTACTGCTCAGGAGCTCACTTTATGTTAGTACGGGGTTGGGGAATCCAGGGTGCCCGTGCCACTCGCAAATTCGTAGGTTTAAGGTCTTTAGATTTATGAACTCCTGTCTTACCAAAAGGGATCTTTCCTATCTCCGTAGTTCCTGTCCCACGATTTCGGCGCAGTTTTCAACTTGAGTGCTCTCCGGAGGTCTCAAATATGAAGGATGAGTGGACCCTCCTCACTACCCCTTTCGTGCGACACTAGGTGCGGAGCCGTTCCGATGGCTTGTACGCTCACATAGCTACAAGGGGCCGGATCCCCTCGAGCAGCTCGGCGACCGTAAGTGGCTGGGTTGATCGGGGGGACCAGACGTGATACCGCTATTTGGGGCCCGACGTAATTAACCACAAATCCCCTGAATCCACGTTGACTCCGTTGAGGCAGCGTGGTCTATAGAGGGGGTCCACTGGCGGTAGGGGCATAAAGTCGGGCCTGCCTTCGGTGAAAATGTCGCATACCGGCCGGTAGTGATAGTCGGAGGGTAACTCTTCTGAAGTACTTCTTGAGATCAGGCTTGTAGCGGGTGCTCCAGTCCGGCACAGACAGGAAGATTTAGGTGTCTTTTCTTATATCCCCCGGATGGTAGGCTGACGCCAAAGGTTCCAGAAGGGGAACTATACGCTCATGGCTCCTCTGCGCTTAACCCCCTCAACACCACGTTTTTTTGTAATGCGTCTTATGTGCGAGGAAAAGACAATGAAGGATGTCAGTTCCTTTTATACCCAAAAAGAACTGGACAGCATTTGTGGAAATGTCACCAATACCTCACGCTGTAGAGATGGTACACTCCTCATTGAGGTAGCCACATCTGAGCGACCGGCCAAGTTGATGAGTGCTTCTCTTTAGGGTTCTTACCCTATTAAGGTGGAGAAGCACAAATCCTTGAATAGTAGCCGAGGTGTAGGGACGACCGCCAGTTTGGACGGATTATCCAATGAAGAAATAGTGAATTGTCTTTCTGGCCAAGCTGATATCGGTGCGAACAGGTTAATTGGCAAACGGGACGACAAGCCGTTCCCGGTCGCACAGTCATTTTGACGTTTGAACGGACTGAAATTCCATGTTTTATCATGTGTGGCTACGAAAGGGCGCCAGTACGCCCAAATATCCAGAACCCGATGCGTTGTTACCGTTGTCAGAGATTTGGACATACACAAACAACAACGCTGCACCCATTCGCCGGTTTGTGCTCAATGCGGGCAAAAAGCGAACGACGGATCTGTATGCGCTCAAGGTCCCACCTGCGTGAACTGTGGAGAGGTGCATCCATCTAATTCGAAGGAGTATTTTCGTTACCTTGAGGAGAAGACGATCAAGGAGGTTAGAGTCAAAGACCACTTAACCTTTCAAGCGCCACACAAACGTTATCTTGAGCTCAACCCAACCACCACCTTAAATTAGTCCGCTGCTGTCCGCCAGCCAGTGCGGAAACAGGATGCTGTAGTTCAGACCATCCCTGGTCCTCGTTCTCGCCTGTCTGCTGGTATACAGACAGATTCCTCCTCCTCCGGCGTTTCATCTGCAAAGGCCACTCCGATGCACCCGGTTTGCTCTACATCTTCATCCCCTGTACCTGATCGCCCAACCCGTAAGTCGCCCATTCGTCGTCCCACAAGTCGATCCCGATCTCCTAACCACACCCGAAATTGTTCTGACACCGGTACCAGCGATGGAAATCCTGATTCTTTACCTGTTGGCGGCCACACTCGCCTGAGCCGTAGTCCAACCAAAAAGAAAAAGATAAAGCTGCTCCAGACTCCCCAGGCCGCCCAATGATTCCTTTCCTTACCGGTACGCGCATACTGAAAACCAGCCTTCTTACCGCCCTTATTGTGACCCTGCTCCACTGGAATATACGTGGTCTACGTGCCTATAGGTCTGAACTGGAATTGTAGTCCGAACTTATACACCTCTCATCGTTTGCTTACAGGAGACAAAGCTTCGACCTCACACACATAGGTACACACCGGTTCGCTTTGATCTGGAACCAGAGGAGGGTTCTCCTGCGCACAGTGTTCCATAGTCCTCATTCGAGATGACGTGTGTTTCCAACCTGTGCTATTCACCACTGAATTGCAAGCCGTTGCTGTCCACCTTTCTCTTCCGAGTTTTAGTTTATCCATCTGTAGTCTTTATATTCCACCTTCGACTCTCTTTGCCATTGCTGACCTGGTGAGTCTAGCTTAGCAATTGCCTCCACCATACCTTCTAGTGGGAGACTTTAATGGTCATCACCCTCTATGGGGATCTCCCAGGGCGTGTGCGAGGGGAATCATAATCGCTGATCTACTGGACCAACTGAACCTGTCAGTTTTGAATACTGGTGAGCCTTATTTTCTTTCGGACTCCACAGGTACCCTTTCTCACCTCGATTTAAGTATCTGCTCAGCACAACTTTCATATCACTTGGAGTGGAACATCGTCTTTGATGCTCACTCCAGTGATCATTTTCCTGTTGTTAATACTTTTCTTCGTCATACTCATCCAACCACCGGTGTACCAAAATTCCAGTTCAGCAAGGCGGATTAGTCACTTTATTCTCGTTTAGCCCATTTCAACAAGAGGGCTTACTCCACCGTCGATAGCATGGTTGTGCACCTGGCTTCCGTTATTATGGTCGCTGCCGAGCGCTCCATTCCCAGTATGTCTTCCCATCCCAGGCTTCCTTGGTGGAACGAGGAATGCGGTAAAGCCATCCGTGCGCGGAGAGGTGCTCTTTGGGATTTCAAACGTCACCCAACGGAAGATAACTTACTGGTGTATAAACGATTCAGGGCTAGAGCACGTCGCCCAATCCGTGAAAGTAAGAAGGCATCTTGGAAGCGTTATGTAGAGAGTTTTCATAGCTCCACGCCCACATCCGTAGTGTGGAACCGACTTCGGCGCGTAGCCGGTAATGCTAAACCGTGTGCTATATCCGGTCTTAGAGTTGGGGGCAACATCCTCGTGGAGCCGGCCCTTATTGCCAACATCTTAAGCAGGACGTTTGAGGCAGTTTCCAGTTCCACTAATTATAATCCCACTTTTGTTTCCCTCTATATCACTTTGGGAAGTCAGGAGTTGTCATTCCTCTCCGATAATCATGAGGACTACAACCGCCCTTTTAGTCTGAGCGAGCTAGAACATGCCCTCTCTAATTCTAGGCATTCTGCTCCTGGGCCCGATGCCTTACATGTGTCACTACTACAGCATTTGCCTTCAGGTGGTAAGCTTTTTCTCCTCCAGCTCTATAACCGTATTTGGCATGAAGGTACGTTTCCTGCTGTTTGGCGCGAGGCCATCGTTCCAATTCTGAAACCTGAGAAGGATCGCCAACTGCCTTCCAGCTACCGCCCAATTTCCCTAACCAGTTGTATTTGCAAGGTCCTGGAACGCATGTTAAATGGGCGGATAATGTGGTGACTTGAATCTCGCGGCCTCTTATCGAATGTTCAGCGTGGGTTTCGTTTGCACCGTTCTACTATCGATCATCTAGTGTCTCTTTCGACTCACATTATGAACGGGTTCCTCAGAAAGAGCCAGACTGTAGCTGTATTTTTTGACTTAGAGAAAGCTTACGACACGTGTTGGAGGACTGGTATTCTTCGTACCGTTCATCAGTGGAGTTTATGTGGTCGCCTCCCAATTTTCAATCGGCAGTTCATGAGAGAGTGGGTATTTCGTGTGCGCGTGGGTTCGATTTCATATTTTTGTTTTACTCAAGAGAACGGAGTATCGCAGGGTTCAGTACTTAGTGTCACACTGTTCCTTATAGCTATCAACCCTGTCGTTGATTGCCTTCCCCCAGGGATTTCATCGTCGCTCTTTGTCGACGATTTTGTGTACCTCACAGCTCGGCATACCTGTCTCCTTGAGCGTCGTCTTCAGCGTTGTCTAGACTCCATTACCTCCTGGAGTCTGGGCAATGGCTTTCAGTTCTGCACTAAGAAGACGGTTTGTGTAAATTTCTGGCCCCGGAAGGAGTTTCCTTCTTCTACTCTCCGGCTCGGCACATAGATACCACCGTTTGCAAATGAAGTGAAATTCCTGGGGTTAATATTCGATCGAAAGTTATGTAGGTCCGCCCATATAACTTATTTAAAAGCACGGTGCATTCTTTCTCTTGATATTTTACGTCTTTTAAGTGGCATATCCTGGGGAGCTGCTAGGACCGTACTTCTATACCTATATCAAATCTTTATCCGTTCCAAATTGGATAAAGGGTGTTTCATTTATTCTTTTGCGTGACCCTCTATCCTTCGTCGCTTAAACACTATTTACCATCAAGGCATACGTTTAGCAACTGGCGCCTTCCGCACTTGCCCAGTTAATAGTGTTTGTGAGGAAGCTGCAGAACCACCGCTATGTTATCGCCGTGGGTACCTTCTGTGCAGCTATGCATGTCGTCTATCCAGCATGCCTGAACACCCAGGTCATGCATCCTTCTTTGATAATTCTTTGGATTATTTATACGCTTCTCGCGCCCTTACCTTCTTGCAGCCAGGGGTGCGTTTTCGCAACCTCCTAACGCAAATGGATATGCATATGCCTACTGTTATTCCCAAAAGAGAAACCACTTTTCCTCCTTGGCGCGGTAGGGGACCCCTATCCACTTAGGTTTCCTTCAGCATTTCGAAGTCAAATACTCCTGGTTTTATTCTTCGTTCCCTCTTTTTAACATTGAAGGAGAAACATCCGGACAACATTTTTATTTATACTGACGGGTTGAAGAACGCTCAATGTGTTGGATGTGCCTTAGTAGTTGGAGGCCAAAGTTTTAATTTTCGTCTTTCGCGACAGTGTTCGATTTTTACCGCCGAGCTTTTTAGTATCTTCCAGGCTCTTTTTTATGTCCGGAGACATATGATACCGCTCACTGCCATCTGTACCAATTCTCGCAGTGCCCTCCAAAGCCTTCTTGCGGTGTACTCATTCCACCCTATCGTACAGAACGTCCATGACTGTCTTCACTGCATCTCAGAGGCAGGCCACAGTGTGACGTTCTTGTGGGTGCCTGGTCACACTAGAGTTGTCGGGAATGAGGCAGCTGATTCTGCTGCCAAGAGAGCCATTTTATATACCAGGATTTTTTGATCTTCAGTTTCCGCGAATGATCTGAAGGCGGTTTTCTGTGCGACCATACTTTCTCGTTGGGCGGCTGAATTGCCGCAAATTAGTGACAAGTTGCGGGTAATTAAGCAACTCCCGGAAGCCTGGAAAACCTCTTGTCACGCTTCTAGCCGAGAAGAGGTCATTTTATGTCGCCTACGTATCGATACTGTCATTTTAGCCACTCTCATTTACTGCGAGGAGAGCCAGCTCCAGTGTGTCGGTGCGGCGCGACCTTGACAGTAAAACACATTTTAATCAACTGCCAGTTTTTATCTCCCCTTCGGATGTCATCGCGGTCATCACCTGACATGCATGCCCGCTTGGCGGACAGTCTCCAAGTGGTGGAACGTGTTTTATCTTTTATTCGACTGTGCCCTATGATTGGTCGCATATAATTTTATTTCCGTTTTACCGATTTGGCAGTATGTAGTTTTATTTTATATTTTAACCTACTGGACCGTTTTTAACTTTTAACCACAGGGGTTATCTTAAGTGGTTTTTAATACTCATTTTACCATGATCTTTTAGCGCAAAGTTTAATTTTATGTAAAAACTTTATCGGGCGTTAATGATCTTATAGGTTGGGCACCCTTAAGCCTTACGCCTCTCTCTCTCTCTCTCTCTCTCTCTCTCCCTCTCTCTCTCCACCAGTGCTCCATCTTCATTCCATGTATCACCAGTGTCATCGTCCGCTGTGCCGCAGGTAGTGAAAGCGGGCGGTAAAGGATAGTTTGGGGTGGAGGGATTTTCGACAAAATCTCCGGGTCGCATCTCTGGAAGATACTAAACTTAAATAACAAGCTTGGTACTTTACCGATTTTTCGTTTTTGAGTTATCGTGTTCATAGACACAGGTACACATACTCACACACAAACGAACCTTTTTCTAAAAATGCTAATGGGATCCTATAAATCAACCTTCTATATAAATTGTACGTACGTGCTAGAAAAGTAGAAAAGAACATAAAACAAATGTATAAGAACTGATTTACTAAATTATATCACTACAGTTTTACTAGTTTTCTCCACCAACTTATGCATTTATAACTTTGTGCGAGAAATTAAGGATAATATCTTTTAGGTCATCTTTGCAATTGCTATGTGGTTTTTTAAAATGTTTAATAATTTTTATAAATATTTTTTGGTCATCAAATAGGGGCCCTGCGTATTTTCCTTCCATATATTTATGTTCATTCCCCAATATTTGCTCACAAAATAATGATTCTTTCGATGAGCTTTCCAGCCGATTTGGCGTGATATTTGTCCACTGGTAATTCAAAGGAGCGAAAGCTGAACTGGTTTTAATTATTGCATTTTCCTTGAATAAATATTATCAAATAGCAATTTCCTGGTACATCCTTTTAAAAAATCCAATGAAAATTACGTTTCAGTGATCGTCGTTATGCATTGCACTAATATTTGTACCTTCTTTTAACAACAGTCACTTTCCCATCAGTGATGTCATAAAATTTTAGTTCTATTTGTGGTTGTTGATTGAAAATGTATACTGAAATATTGAAGAAAAGTTGCTCTAAAATTAATATTTGGCAAAATATTAAGACTAGGTGTAATCCTGTTCCTACTAATTACAGGGAAAATATATGGGAATTATGTGCAATTAATTTTGTTTTTCATTAATTTAACAATGAAAACAGTTGCTACAAAAATAGTTCTGAAACTAGGTTTATATAATCACATTTTCTACCTAAAAAATGGCACCCAAATATTCTAACTTTGAGCACATCATTCAAAATATACCGCCTGCGCTGTCATAAGTAGTTAAAGTGGTCGTTAAACACTACCAAAAAAATTCAAAATATACACAGATAGCAATGTAAAATCCCGCTTTCAGCATGCATGTAAAGTTTTATATGAAGGAGTCTTGCATAAAGTTGTTATATATAGTTTGCATAAAGGAGTTTTAATTGAAGAAAAACTGTATATCAAGTAATCAACTATACTGGCTGTTAAATATGCTTTTTTCAGATCATATTTGCATGATAACATGATCTACATAGTTTCCTTTACTAAGCTTATTCTTCCCAATACTTAAGGAATACAACATACGATTATAATTTTGAAACAAGGTTCACGACACAAGAGCATAAAGCGGTGAAGATATTTCCTTATTAAAATTCGTCTACTTATTCCGTCCTTTGTTTGTTTTTTTTTTTTTTAAACATAATACAATTAAAGTGGAGCAACAACATAAACGAACAAAAGCAGTTTTTAAGTTTACAGCGTAGAACTTCGGAATAAATTGTAGGACAAATATTTGCTTCTGTGAATAGCAAATTTCACCTATCGCATGCCAAATAAAACGCATAATATGCTGTAAGCCATATCTTAAGTTCAATTTTCTAATATCTACAGCATTTTAGGGAATATTTGAAGAGAAAAACGTAATTGTCGCCATTTTGATATTTAGACTAGCCATAAAAATGACAGATTTATATTTCATGTTTCAAAGATGAGGTTTATTATTACAGATGAGATTTGGTTTCAATTGTGGGTATGATCAAATTATATCATAACGCGAATTTTATCTAAAAATGAATGCTCAAACGAACGGGCAAAGTACTGAAGAGCTATGACTTCACTCTCCATGACGTCATGCGCAAGCCAGTGGAAAGCAAAGCGAGCGAGAAAGATTCACTCTATATCTATGAGACACTACTGCCTACTGGATACTAAGAGTGATGTGATCATGGCAGAATTGCAATTCGCGATGGGATTTATGTAGAGAGTATCTTGTGAATATCTTTATCCTTGCTTTAATAATCAGCTAAAGGGATTATGTCTGGAAGTAGCGATTCCGATGAATTTTATGATGCAGAGGATATAACACCCAATCGTAGCTCCAGGTAAATATATAGATGTCAGTCCGCTGACGTGAGTGTAAAATAAGTAGAAACATGGTTATGTCAGAGGGGCGGGCTCCTTTGAGTATGGGTGCTTTAATTTAGCCGTCTGAAACTCAGGGTTAAAGCATTTTTATGTGGGTACTATGGCTAGTTTTACGACATTTGTAAAGGAATAAAAACTCGTTAGATTGCAGATGTAAATAAAATTGAGGATGCTTTTTACAAATAAGGCATATGGCAAAATAAAATGTAGATGTCAACAGTGTAGACATAAGTGCATAGAATAATAGGGTAAGGGCGTAGCATAGGTGCCGTGGTCTGCTCGGAAGGGCGATGACGACACCTCGGATACCGTAATGTAAATCCAGCAGTACGCAGAGTTGTTGCCAACATAAACCCAGGGTGCAGCGCGAAACGATGTAAACGTGTATTATTATCGTCGTCGCGTCACCATAATCATAATTTATGATAATTATTTATTGTGTGAATATTTGAGAAAATAATGAAGGAATAAATGACAAAACACAGTTGTTTACTAAGTCAGAGTAATCCATCCTGAAGAAGGCCATAGATCACCATGGCCGAAAGCTTGGAAACTTTTATAAACTTGACACGGCAGATCACCCGAGAAGCCCTCATTAGTAACCATTGCCGTGAAAGCTTCAGATCAAAAATCATAATCCATCCAATTAAACGATCTTTGTGATTTTTAAATTCTTGGTCTTAGAGAATGTTAAGTAAGTGTACAACACATGCAGGTAGTGTCATTGTCTACTGGTAGAAATTCTAGAATATGCCTAACGCTCGTTGTAGGTGAAATTAGAATATTAAGGACTAAGAAGTGGAAGGGACAGTCACACAACTGGGAAGTATTTTGAAAAATGCCAACTGAACGAAAATAATTATTTTCAAGTTGTATATTTTCAGACATTTTGAGTACATTTTATGGTGTTCTAGTTATTCAAAAATATACAAAAATCATAGATGATGGAGAGTTCACAAGTTATCAGCAGAAATATCAAATTATAAACATTTTCACCGTCATGTAAATCATTCAAATATATACCTAAGATACTGAATCATTAGTATATTTCTTTATTTATAGAAAAGCACATAAAAGGACTGCGTAAAAGAAGTGTATTAGTATTTAGCCTCTGATTTCCAAGGTCGTAGGTTCAAATCTGGCAGAGGGCAATGGATTTTTTGTGGCGCAAAAATGTTGTTGAAGCTATACGACGGTTGCAGCACACACACACAGCGGTCTTAAGAAGTAGTGACTTTTACTGCCAATCCAAATTTGAAAGTGTTGAAAACATTAAGTTGTTAAGATGTGAAAGTCGTCAGATTGCCGAAGTTTTGCCTACGTCTTGGGATCATGGGTTTTAGCTTCACAGATCCCTTGGCTACGCCTTGCGGCTTAGGGCCCTCCATGTTGAGCTATGCTTTGCGGTTTAAGGCCCTAAACGTTATAATATACCAGTAAGTAACTTCAAAGTGGCTCTAATGACGAAATAACAAAAGTATCCACATATTGAAGTAATGTCAAGTGGTGGAACCATCGTATACTAATAATAAAATGTTTAGCATTGCTTCTTTTGGAAGGGAAGTAAAGCTCTGGTCTTGTGTCATATTTATGCCATGTAAAAGAAACTCAAGCCTGATAAGAGGACTCTGTTATAGAGGACTAAATTATACAGTCTTTCATGCCCAGTATAGAATGAGATGCTGAGAACCATAGCATTTAGTGCCTATAAATAAAACTCAATTTCAGTTTTTTCTTCATGTATCATCTTTGGAATAAGACTAAACTAAACAGTAAGTAAGCTGTTTTACCAATATTCTGTCTAGAGACACATCCACTTGTACGCTCACACAATATTCTTCCTATCATAGAATTCTCTCATTCAATTTGTGTACACTTTTATAAACAGTTGGAATTGTTTCTATGGGTTTGGTTGGTATGATACATTCAGCGCATGAATGGTTCTTAGGTTGGCTACACTGAAGTGACATAAGCCAATGCTCTCGCACTTGCTACCAGACAACAGCTTCTAACCTACACTATTACCCATGTAAGTATTCATACATGAACTTAGTAGATAGCTTAAACCCTAAGAGACTGCAATTAGAATTATGCGAGAATTACTGTAATTGCTGAGGTTAAGTAATTTAAATGGAGAACAAAAATTATAGCGAGATTCTGTAAAATCTTCATGCTTTGCTATATAATGTCCATGTGGCTGAGATGTGAACATCATAGCATATTAAAAACCTTTTAAAATGAATGGCTAAAGATTCAAAGGCCTTTACCTAGATAAAATGCCAAAAACAAGAGTAGTCTTTTAAATGTGTAGCTCCCAGCTCTAGGATGACCTGATATATAAAGCTAAATTACAAAATTTGTTCAGCTCTTCTATGAGATGAGAGTCCAAATATTATTAACTTGATACTATAACTTTGTTAAATAGCATTTACTTGCTCTTAATTAGTCAGTAATAAGGAATTAAGTTTAAACCAAGCTGCCAGTGGATTAAGATCCATAGGTAATTGTAGCATAATAATCATTTTCAGTTCTGCTATCATAGAATATTGCTATGTCATCAACATACACAGTAAGCTTTCATATTAATATCAGGTTGGAAATATCAGTGATGCAAGTTAAAAGTAGAAGTTCCTTGAGGAACACCACATGTTACAGAAAGGGTATCAAATTCACAGTCCTGAAAGACTACATACTGCTTTGTGGTAGTCATGTAATTGTGAAACCACCTTATGGAGTGATCTGACTTATCTTTCAAGTTTTTTTTTTTAAAACAGTAGTTTCTATGTTTCTTTTGTCAAGTAATATTTTTAAGGTAAAAGTTTACTTCGACTACAGAACAAATTTATTAACTTTTTTTAGCTTAGGATAAATTAAGCCATGGTTTCTTTTGATCATGTTTATGAAGTGCTTGGTTTTTAAGTTATTAATGTGTATGTAAAGCTTTTATTAATTTCTCAGACTTAGAACCTTTATTTTTGTGTCTTAAGGAGGTAAGACCATGGCTTTCAATGTTCCAAAAGATGTGATGGCATAGATTAATTGTTCTGCCCAATGATGTTTGAGGATTTGATCACATTTTATGCTCAAACAATATTATGAGTTGGTTAACAGTTGGGAATTGCAAAAAACAAGAAGTCATGTGCCATGATGCTGTGCGAGTATGAAAATCAACATGAACTCACCTATTTTCAAAGGATTGAGTCTTTTATAAGTAGAGGAGTGGAGCAGTTACAGCCAAATGTGGTGCAATTACAGGGCTCTGGTTGCGAGATTTGCATTATAGTAGGTTAGGGTTTTTTTGTGGTATGTGCACCAGAGTGTGAAACAAGGAGAAAAATATAATTTACGGAAACCAGATACTTTTGAAAAATCAATGCCAATTAGAAATTTTTGGGAACAAAAAGATCTGAAATATGCTGTGTAGTTCAAGTAAACTTTTACCAGTTGAATATGTATAACAGTTTCAATAGCAGTATTGATAGTACCAGAGTGTTTTGGAAATCTACACTGTTCTTGTATGAAAGGTTTGTGCTATGGCCTATCAACTTAACAATTATGTAACATCTATTTCTAATACCTTGAACAAGTCTGGGAGTCTATTGATTGGTTGGTAATTTGAGGGTCAATTCTATCACCGGATTTATATTGGGTGTAGCTTTTTCAATTTTACATACATTGGTCACTGAACCTTGTGTCAGGGATTGTATTAGTTTAGCTACACTTGGTACTAAATAATTGCTACATGATTTTAACAATACATTTGTTGCTTTGTTTTCTCTACTAGCATGTTTCTGTTATAGCTTCATAATAATTTCTTTGACCACTTTATTAGTAACAGGCATGAAATATATTGATTTATCATTATCTTTAATTAAGCCTAGATTTGATTCCAATCTACTTTTTAAATTTGTTGGAAGTAAAAAAAAATGTATTAAAGGAGGTGCAAATTTGTATAAAGACATTAATTTCCTGACTCTTTATAATTAATTTCATATTTTAGTTGAAACCTGATTGACTTTTTGCTGGTGATTCTGCATGATGACTTAATTCTGGCAAGCACTAAATGAAGTACCAACATCAGAAGAGAGTATTTGCTGAATGCCAGCCGCCATCAAGTATTGTTTAACTTTGCTAGACATTAAACAAGGGTATATTGTATAAAAGGGGAAATGAAAGTAAAATTCCATACACATCATTGCATAAAACACAAATATATTGTCAGTGAAGAAACAAAACAAATTTTGCAGGGGAAACAAAATATGAAATTTAAAAAAAAATTAATCACCTCGCGTGATGAAATTTGGTATGGTGTTAGTAAATAAAACTCAAAATGTGCACATTATCTGAAAACGGTATTATATGTATAGTTTGTTATTTAATGTTATTTGTGTTAGTTACATGGTATTAGAATGGTAAACTGCGAAAATTTTTTGTCAGTTACGTGGTATTGATAGGAATTGTTTTGGTGTGAAGGAGTGTTAAAATTAAGAAACATAATAAATATTTCATTGCTATACCAGTTTTATTCATAGTTTTAGGCTTTTACGTAAATACTGTAATTACTGTATTTATCAAAATTTGAAAATTGTTCCTGTAAAAAAATTACGTTGTAAAATATCAGTAATTAATTACAAAGTTATATTACTACTTTGTTGGCATTATTGAACTACAATAATTGTTCTTCATATTGCCATTAAAGGTGTAAGAAAATATGCCCCACTTGTATAATAAATTACTCGATCATGCCATAATGAATGTTATCATAGAATGCATGACAGTCCTTTGACAAAACACGCTTTAGTTGCTGCAAGTGTTACCACTTTGACTTCTTAATTCTCAGTGGTTGAGAAGATAATTTCTGCACATTGCTTCCTGGGATGCCTTGGCATTTCTTGCCAGTCCTCAGTGAAATGACATCTGAAATGAATTGTACCATCAGGATTGCCCTCGGATCAGTTTGGGTCCGATCATTAATTCCCCTTCCTGGACAAGTTGAATCATAGAGCCAACACCTTTTCTCAGTATAATTTGTGAAGAATGAATGGTCTAAATGCTCACACAATAAGGTGTGGGTTTTTTTCTTGCTTCTTTCATTATTGAAATGTATTGACTGGGCAGCGTTATGTCTCCATTCTTTAACTTGCATTCAATTGCACCATGAATTGAGTCTCATTCCATCCGAGTATGGCCCTTCTCTAGATATTTTGGGGTAATGAACACACCTTTAGAAATTCCTAGCCTAAGAAAGGCATTCAACATGACTGCATTTCTGTTTTTGTATGCACACCCATTAGAGTACAGAACTATTGGTAGAGGGTTTTCTTTTATGCAATCAGTCAATGTATGTGCGACACAACTGGCAAAGACTGATGCTACAAGTTCTACCTGTGTCTCATCGAACCAGTAACAAATGGCATCAGGATTTTTCAAATTATAAATTGTAAAATTATGCACACATAGTTTAGTCTTGTAATACACAGAACTTGCCTGTGTGTGCAGAGTATTTTGACTGCCTGAAGATCCATTATATTAATCTCTTTCCATTGAACATCCTCTTTATCCTTTTCTTTTCAAGCTTCCCTCTTCTTTTCATCATGTTGCAACCATACTGCTTCACTTATATTGCCAGTTTTGTAACTGCAACAGATGTCTCATTCATCTTTCTTTGGGCTGTAAATACTGATATTACTTTCCGGCTCAGCAGGTCATTAGTTTGATGTGTACACTTCTTTTTACTCAAATCACTTAACTGAATTTTGGAATGAACTGTAAGGTCTAAATAAAGTTTGGTTGGTGACTTTCGACAATAATGAAAAGGTAATTTTGGGAGACTATTAAAAAGTGCCTTGAGAAATCATTTACTATCTTCTTTTTTATCCTTCTTGGCTTTAGTGTGTAAAACAGTAGAAGAAGATGACATTCCATGCTTGGAATTTTCTAACCAGTACCTGACACTCCAATATTTTAGTGCAAGAGTGTTCAAGAACAATTCTTGCATACTTGCAACTTTTCATTAGCCATATGCAAATGATGCATCAATGTACCTTTTCTTCTAGACCACCCGTACTCCTTCCAGGATGTTTTGTTGGAATTACGTCCACAAGACCATTGACGTATTGTTTTCTCTGATCCCAGATCATTTATTCCAAAATGAATAAAAAATTTCTTGTCTCAGCATTCCAATTGTGTTACATTGTTTGACTTTCGATTTCTGACACATTTTGGAAGTACACGTTACCCCAAGTTTTCTTCCATCCCTGGGTGTGTCATGTGTATTTTTCCCACTTTTTAACCTTTTGTACCCAACATACATTTTCCCCTTCCATTCTCAATTTCATGTTCATAGTTTTCTTCCAAGTATGTTTGCTTGCATTTGGTTTTGTTTTTCTTCCCTCCCCTAAATTTCCACGCTAAATCTCACCACTAGTAGCACTGTCTATCATAACCACTACTTTTAATATTACCACCATCACCTTTATCATCATCACACAACCACTGCCATTATTATCACTATCACATTCTTCAATATCATCCAAGCTTTCGTCTTCTGCTAATGATTACACGTTTTCAGGAAGAAACTTGTCGCAGACATCTTGTGGAGTTGAGGATACATCATGTTTGTCTAATAATGAGAAATGAGTACAAGTGAAACGAAATAAGTTTTATAAATTTTTGATTGTAACAAAATATTCATTCCATGATTAACTAAATGAATAATTTACCAGCTGGTAACAAACCGATACTTGAAGCGCCATCCTGCTGCTTTTCTACACCACTCTCAGAATCTAAATTGTTACATGTTACTAGATGTTAAGTAATATTCATTTTATTTTATTGTTCTTTAAATAGTAAGTCTAAGTATAGTGTTGTTCTCAAAAAGCATTATTCCCTTACCTACTACTGGTGACGAAGGTAATTGGAAATATCAATGCTTATATCAGTAATTCCACACCTGATGTCATTAAGTCTTTCTCAGTTATAATCGGAATATCATCAATACTCATAACAGCCCCATCGGATACCTAAAATAGGATATGAAATGTAATGATATGCCTAATTGGTTAATAATTGAAAATACTTTATGTTAAACTGAAATTACTCTTAATAATAGTAATAATACCAGTAATAATGTTGATAATATCACTTACCTGATCAATTTGCAGATTTTCCACTTTTTGTCACATTCAAAGGAATCCTGTGATTTTTAGTTATAATATGGAGAAATGAAATTAGTAGAGATTTTTTTTTTCTTCACATTATAGTGAATTAAATGCATTAAAAACGATCCCCTATTAAAGAACGTTTTCTTGCAGTTTTCACATAACATTGTGAATGTTACAATGGAACTCAAAAGCCAGTGCCTGCATAAAGATGAAATTAGCGCAAGAACCTAGATTTGGCACCACTCAGATTGACATCCCTGTTTCCATAACTTTGTCGAGAGATATCAAGTTGCCGATACATCTATTCTTTCGTTGACACATTACAACCTTATCAAGTGAGCATGTGTTATATTTCAATCTGTTAATGGATGACCCTTTTCATTCAGCTTAGCATTTAACTATTGCCTACTTCCTATGCATAACTGTAAGGAAATAACTACTGTAATTAGAGGATACTCTGGTCACCTACATTGTCAATAAAGAAGCATACAGGTACAATAATACTTGTTATTTTTTCCTGCATTCAACATTTTCTTGAACAGTTACGCAGCATTTCCAATGAAGTTAACCTGAATGTAGTTAGGCTGTATTGGTTGTAATACAGTTGTACAGTATTTCCAACAAATTGACCCTGAACGCAGATAGATGGTATTGATTTTAATGCAGTTACGCGGAATTCCGACAAAATTTTCAGACATTTAGAGAAGCAGTATTGTTACAATGCCTTTTTCTCACAATTTAATGATATAATTAAATATCCCGCATTACAAAATGGTGCGCTCAGTTTCAGTGAAGCCAATGCATCGAAAAACAGAAAATCATAAAAATGTTTCTTCACCGACAATATGCTGTTTTGTGTGAAAATTCAGAAATGAAAAGCAATAATAATGAAAAACAAAACATATAGGTAGATAAAACACAACATGAATAAGATTTTAAGTAAAGCATATGAGGCATCCATTTCCAATATTTGCTAAATCCACTTTTTTTTTTTTAAATTGAGTTGGTACTGCAGCCACATTCAGTATGGAGTAGGAGATCTCCTAACACAAGAAATTTGATCCAAAAACACTCTAAATAGCCATTAAATATAGATTTAAAATATACACCCAGTTCCAGTAGCCTCTATATTATGCAGTGTTTAACAATGAATCATAGTACTGTTAAACCTGGAACACTGCAGAGTAATTTGTAGCCACATAATTGGCTCTTTGTAGTACTGCAAAATTTATTCTCTCCAATTAATTGAAATCTTCAGTATTTAAACATTTTAGAACAAGACAAGTTATTAGTTATTTGATTAGCAGCACTGCAAAAGTTCTCTCTTCATTAGAAAGCTGTCCATGATTAAACATTTCCTTCTTGCATGACATTAAACAAAATTCGTTCTTTAAATATTATTAAATGTGATAATGGATCATGATTACATACAAAGTGCCATTCCAGGCAGGGGAAGAAAGAAGAGTAGAGAGCCTGCTCTTTGAAAGAAAAATATTCTTAAACGAAAAAGGTAAGCATTTTTCTTATTAATTTATCTTTCCTAACAAATTAATTAATTTTTATTTAAGTATTTTATTTTTATTACGATTTGTGAGTAAATTATTCATTTCTTTGCTCAGATATGCTTTGAAGCGATCACCAACAATGCCAGACTGCAGGCACAGGAAATTTGTCCTCTATTGCAACAATTTGAAGATGCAAGACATAAGTAAGTTCCATTAGGCATTTTATGAATCAAAAAATAAGATTGTACAAGACCAATTCATACTTAGATATACTACTCAAGAAGGTCGTCACCAAGGGAAATACAAGGTGGCGACACTCGTTCATCAGAGTTCAGTGCAAGAGAAAAAAGCTAAAGGCCTTCATTAACAGTCTTAGCATTAGAATCACATTATTGCAGACTTAAGTCAATAAGATGTTATTTACCTTCAGAGCTAAACATTCAGACCCTCTGGAGATCATACAATGAAAACTGAAAAATCAAGAAGACTTCAAGATCTACGCCAACCTGCTTGAAAGTAATGAAGAAGATGGTGAACAGACTCAATATAACCCAAATTAACAAAGGGGGAAGAAGGAGACCATAGGGTGTAACCCGTTTACTTTTATCATCTTTTAACAAAGTTTTAATACAATATTATTATGCTGCAAAGAGTAATAAATGTAAGTGTTTTACTTGCTTAAGAAATCAAAATCCATTAAGTTTTATTTCCAAAGCCACCATTTCCACTCCATTGTGTTCCAAATTCCACTATTTTCTAAATACAGTACCAAAAGTCTCTATATCCATAATAAATCTTATGTTTCCTTTGTTATTTTGCATGGAACAATTCCCATTCTTTTGATATGTGACACTTTATTAACCAAAAAAAAAAAAACAATTGAGCATTGATTTTCTAGCTGGGAAACGTTTTTTTCATTTCCTGAAAAAGTTGCAAAAATGGATATAGTGGATATTGGCACTGGATGTATAATATGTGAACTGCACAAAGAACTTACATGAAATAATTGGGAAAGCATTAAATAAATATATGTGAAAATTGACAAGAAATATAGACCATTTTCAATTTATTTTTCACTCTAGTTATTGAGCATTTGTACTTTTGTACTAACCTAAACTATTCATGTCTGTTTTATTTATTTTTAGTTTGAATGATTTTAAAGTCACAGATATGTTAAACTAGGCTCCACAGTTAATATATGTAATCAAAAAGTTATTAATTATGAATAAAACAAATCTGAGTGTTACACTTATATTACTTTCTCTAAACCCACCATTGCTTATTTTTATACAGCTATTGTAAACTATTTCTATGAAACCTTATATTTGTATTAACATTAAGTTAATTGAAATAACAGCTTTCATACAATGAATACTCTTCTGAAGTTGTACTTCATTTAGTGTTTGCCGGGATTAAGAGACTTAAGCAGAATTACCAAATCTTAATTCTGGTCTTCCAATAATATGGGGTGGAATACCAACTTCCATACTTGATCTGGGTTTAGTACTTATGTTATTATTCTGCCAATAGAGCTGTTTTGTAGTTGCTTATTGGTCTGTTAAAAACTTTTAGGCCCCTTAGCTCCAAAGCATATCCCAAATGGAGAGCCCTGAGCCGCAAAGTGTAGCTGAAGGATCTGTGAGGCTAAAACCCCAATGATCCCAAGTGGTAGTCAAAACTTTGGCAGTTTAGTGGATTTTATATCTTGCCATATTAATGTTTTCAACAGCTTCAACTCTGGATCACCTGTGGAAGTTTTACCCATGGTTATGACCTAACCTATGGAGTCATTTAACGCATTGGAGCCAAAGCCCGAGTATAGCTCGGGCCATGCAAAATGTTCATGAGGCCCACGCCTGAGCATAGCTCGGGCAGGTATTTTTAATGAAATTCCACGACCTTAATTCAGTCTTGGGCTATGCAGCAAAGAACATACATCTCAGTTATTGTTTATTTGTCTGAGTTGTGCTGCCATCTGTGCTTGCTTTAAACAACTATTAGGAAATTTAGGAGATTTAGTGATATTGGTGGCTCTTGGGTAGTCGCACCATTTTCTTTGAAGGTGGTGATCTGTTTGTTTCGTTTGTGCTCTTAAATGTGCTCCTCGATTTCTGTGAACTGAAGCTGAAATTCAGGATACAAATGAAGCTGTGGAAAATTCTAATTCCAAGGGAGAGTTTTTCGAACTTTGAATAAATGGAGTGTAAGCTGCTTTGCGCAGTTTTTTCAAACTCATATTTGATACTTGTAAATTTAAAATAAAATATTAATACGGAAGTTATGACTATTTTCTTACTTGTTGAGAAATCCTTGAATGCCATACTTTTAGTTTCTCCCAATAGTTTTCGGCAGATTTAATTGATGTACTGTAAATAATAACTCAAAGTGTGTGTAAAAAACTTGGGTTTCTTGGCACTTCAACTACTGAAACGACCGGGCTTCAATGTGTTAAGTTGAGGAAACAACAAAATATAGATTCAGAATTTAATTAATTACAATAGCTACTACAACATTTAATAAACTGCATAAAGACATAAGGAATCTAACAACACTGATTAAAGAAATAGCATAATACATTTGATTAAGGTTCTAAAATTGCATTAAGTCTATTTTAATTGTATCCAGGTTCTAATGTATGGAAATATAGTTACTGCTATTATCTGCTAATCTTGTACTAGAGTAATGACAGTAATTGTACCTAGGTAAATCTATTTTATTGTATATTGAAGACTAATATTTAGGGATATATATATATATATATATATATATTTTTTTTTTATTGTGAAATGTTGCTTTAAATTACATTGGATGTTTTATACTGCTACCTTCAAATTGTGATGTTTAATGTACTGTCTGTAAAGCAAATCTTTGGTTCTGTCATATATTTTTAATCTAAAAAAAAAAAGAAGCTTGAACACAGTTTAAGAACTGGAGAGATAAACAGCAAAACTTAGTCTCAGTGTTGCATAGAAGAAGCTGCTCAAATTACCTCCATATAACTGATGCAAATAAGTATTCTGAACTTATGCTTTATGGCAGAAAGTTTATTGAAGGTTTATTAGTATCAGAAGCATATAAATGGACAGCTTGCAGGAGGCAATTGCCTAGAACTACATGCCGTTCACTGCCAAATCCATAACACTGTGCAGAGTCATAGCTTGCTTTCAGAGTACTATGGAGTGTAATTGCAGTCTGCCATTTGTGCATGGTTGTATTTGTAATTCAGTTTATGATGATTAATTAACTCAGATAATTGTAATAGAAAATCACTTTAGAACACTGAATAAAAACCGTCAAGACAAGTGTTAGTTAGTAACTGTGCTAAGTTGGAGCAGGCTATGAGTGAAGTATAGTAATTTTTAATTACAGATCTTCATTGGTTTTTCAGCCATCACATTTAAGTCCATATTATGCCTCACTGCATTTTGAAAAGTGATGAGGGAAACTATGTATAATCATATTGGAAGTTAGGGTTAAATAAGATTCTCTACTCATTAATATTTTTATTTGGAAAAGACGCATGAACAGAAAATGCTATATACACTTTCAGTACTGAAGTATTTGCAACATTGGCTAAAAGCTACTGATGGGAATATTTTGTGAAAGCTATGATGATAACACTGACCATTATCTGTTGCTGCATAAGTTGCATTTTATGGCTTTGACAAACTCTGTAAAATTGGCTCAAGGTTGTACTGCAAATAGAATCCAGAAAAACAGAACCAATGTCTGTGATTCTGAGCCTGGTATTATTATTAAAGGTATTCCACAAGGTCCCATACTTGTTCCACTGTTATTCTTAATATTATTCATTAATGATTTGCCACATTATTTAAACAAGGAGTCAAAAGCAGGTAGATCATGGTTTAAAACCCTTAAATTTCTCACCCTTACCGGAGGGTACATACATCCAGTTTTTTGCATTCTGCAAATAACTAGGATGGCATTACAGCAAACATTGATGCACGTGACCATTATATTAGGACTGCAGATAATCTCCACAGGCCAGTAAATAATTTAAAAATATTTGACTATTCTGCAACAAAAGTTTATAATCAACTACTTCTAAAGGTCTTGGGCAATTCTAAGAAGCATAATATCTTATAAAGGAATTAGTCATTTATATACTCCACTCCTATGTTATAAAATGGAGGAATATTTTAATGTTAAGTTACAGGTGAAGGTGTATACTGGAAATATATGCTCTAGATGTAGGAGGTGTTTCCCAGTTTTAATTTCTTCTGTTTTATATATAGAATTTTGGGAGGAAACAAAAAAGAGTGCATACTTAATTGCATGACTGATTGTAGTGTGTAATATTGTATGATGTGTTCTATATCCTCAAGCATTGCTCACTGTGGACCTAACAGGCAAAACAAAATAAACAATTTCACCCTTCACATATTAGAAGTTTGAGTTTGATGCCTAACCCATAAAGGAGGGGTGAGGAGATATGTTTCAGGAGCTTCGAAGTGCTGATTGATTATCTGATGCCTGGTTAAAGAAATTAGTGGACTGTGTAGAACTATGTGCTTAGATACTTAATGTTAAATGATAGGTTCCCTGTGTCTGTGAATAATATATTTAGTTTTATCATACATGGCACTTGCATGGTCAGTTTAATAATCATTTATATATATATATATATATATATATATATATATATATATATATATATATATATATATATATAATTTTATGTTAGTAACTATACCCATCTCCTCTAGAGCTGAAACCTAAGATCAAAGAAATGTTATGACAATAAGTTCACTAAATCCAATACAGTTGCTGGTCACACACACACTTTAAAAGTGTGTGACAGTAAATGTTGACTTATTTCAAATGTGGTTGAAGTGGGTATAAAATTGAGGATGGGTTATACAAATGCTCCTCTAAAAGTTCATCACTTTTAAATAAGCCATTACGTAATTGAAATGTTATACATGAGAATTTGAAAAACAATTAGCACACTTCATATTTGGTTTCAAACTGTTAAGGATTAAAATCAATTTATAATATATAAGATTTATGATTAAATGAGTGATTTCCATGAATATCCATAATATACAAAGTTTTATCATTTCTACTGCATTATTCCAACTAAAAATAAAGGCACCTGAAATTTAAATTATGTGCACATTTGTGATTTTGTTTACATTGTATTGCAGAAATGCATTGGATATACAGTACATTTTTTACAAAACTTGGCTGCTAGGAAGACACCCATGTGACATTAACTGCATTTTTCTCCTCGTGCATCCTACACATGTTCTGTCATCACACATACATCAGTCTTACTTCTGTTCTAGTCCTGTTAACACATGAATAATATTAGGAATGTTTAGAAGTGTTTTCAAAATGCAGTATACAGTACACAAGACATTTCAAAAGCTTCAGCACGGAAAGCAACAAACTTTTAAAACTCAAACCATACAAGGTTGCTCTTGTCCAGGAATTACTACCACATGATCACCAGAGTCGGATAAATTTCTGTAACTGGATTTTGAGGAATGTTAATAATGGAACAATTGATCCACGATTAATACTGTTCAGTGACGAAGCATGGTTTCATTTGTATGGTAATGTGTTGTTACAGTATAACCAATATTATGCTACAGACAAACCCAATTTCATTCATGAAACTTCCTTTGCATGATCAAAACATCGAGGTATGGTGTGCAATAAATGGATACAGAATAAAAGGGCCTATTTTTTATGAGTGTACCATAAATGCAGAAAGATACAGAAATAATATACTGGCACCATGTTTCAAACAGATGACAGACATTGAAGTCGGTCTACATATTTCCAGCTGGATTCTGCACATACAATGGATGAATTATTACATTTTATTGCAGAAATATTTGAGAATAGAATCATTAGTAAGGATTTATGGCCCGCTCGGTTCCCTGGTCTTACGGCATGTGATTTTTATTTATGGGGCAACTTGAAAAATAAGGTATACAAAATTAATTTCCACACATTAGAAGAACTAAAACAATATATCAGGACAGAAATTAAAAGTATTTTGGAAGCTGAGTTAATATGTGTGAATGAAAATTTCCTCAAATGATGCCATATCTATACTGATGCAGATGGACAGCATTTCCAACATCTCCTGTGATAAGGTATGTTTTGTGTTTATTCTGATAATTGTTAATGTGATTTGAGATTTTATTTGACGTCCACACATGTGTGACTGAGTGACAGGCCTTGCGACTGCCAGCCAAGTGTACAGCACATGACGGGGAGTGTGTAGCATACTTACTATGTATTTTTGTAAAGGGAGTGAGTAAATCAAACTGAGTGCAGTTGAAACCAGAGAATATTGTCTAAATTGTGCATGACTTGTGCTCCTCTTGCAGCTGAATGCATGATTAAGGTTGACCAGCGAGGCTACGGGAGTCTTGAGTGTCTCGATTCTCACAAGACTTTTGAGTCTACGGTGTAATGCATGGAAACTCGCATAATCAGTCTTGCAAGCTGTATTATTTCACCTGTTTAAATGATTTAAGATTTAAATAGCCTACCAGGATAAAGATATTTAAATAACCCACACTCTGGGAAAGGAGTTAAAATTGAAATATGGTGTCACAGAATCTGCAGAAATGTGTATGTGGTCTCCACTTTTATTAAAATAAGTGTGTATATATTTTATTATCCTAAGACGTTTATGTTGCAAGAAGTAATTCTATTTTGAGTTGTAATCTGAACATGTTTATACTTGGTAACACAAAGTATAGATGTATTAACGATTAATATCGCTGATTCAAACCTTTTACTGTGTACGCATTTGGGATATATGTACTGTTAAATGATGGGTTTATCTTGTGTTATTACTAGGGCCTGGAATTTTAGCTTTTTATAAATGTAGCCTTTTATTAACTCTTTAGGTTTTTAAACAATTTTCTTAGTTTTCTAACAGTGTTCCTAAGCCTCTTTTTTTTTGTTAGGGTTTTAAATAATTTCCTACCTATTTAAAGAAGTTGATGACAAATGCCTTTTATAAAATAATATAGATAAAAATATGTAAACTATTTTACTTCAAGGAAGCATACTATTAATATGTACTGTAATTTAAGATATACACAGTATACTTGTGCTTGAACACTAACTAAAAGTTTAGGATGTATTTTTAATATATAACACTCATTTAAAATAAACTTCACATTTCAGTAGTTTTGCTGTACACAACCAGCCACATTTGCAAATTATCTGTTGTTTTTTAATATATTCCTATAGGCAGAAAAAGCTTTCAACATTGCAAGATGTCTCTGGCATATATTCATACATGCAATTTCTATACCAAGATAAAAATCGTGATAATCCCACATGTACACTCAAAACAAAACTAAAAAAGTTGTTAAACAAAAATTATAATTCATTGAATTGAATCTCTACCGAAGTTAAAAAATATAGAATAAAATAAAACTTAAGTTTAGCAAATTTTAAGTCTTAATGTCCCATTTAGCTTTTCTTTTAGATTGAATAAGATTTCACACGAGCATCAAAATGGCTTGAACATAAAAGTACTTTGAAACTTTCTAATTTACTTATGAGGGGAAAAAGTAGGTTAAAACCTAAAAATCCGAGCCCTAGTTATTACATAACCAGTTTATACTATGGATCATATGTGAACCTACTTCATCTGTATCTATGAGAATACTCGAGTCACCTTGTTCGTAAGCACTAGTTCTCGATATCGAGATTCTTTTTGTCACACTCTCGAGAAGTGGCATGACTTATGAGTAATGAGCGAGAGTGACACAGGTTTTGACTGCCTCTACTTGGCAGGGAACTCAAAATTTATTGAGGTTTCTAGCGTTGCATTCAAATGAATTTTTGTACTCAAATTTGAACCAGCTATTCATACAAAAGAATATTTATATCTATTTGCTAATCAATATAAATATTTTTGAAATGGTACTGCATCTGCTGTACTGTAAATTTTATACCACTTCAAATAAAGAAAGTTATAACTCCAAACACTTTGGCTAGGGTGGTAAAATGTACTTTTTTATATATATATATATATATATAAAAATATATATCATCAGTAGTTCCAAAAAACCAATAATATCAGAAAATTAACTAACACAAAGCTGTTCAGAGCAAAACTGGAAACAACTTAGCATGTATTTGGAAGAAAGAAAACACCTGGTTCGAGTATACATAACTACCACACTTGGCAATTGTACCAATTTGCTGAGCTGACTCCATCTATAAGATGGGCTGAAGTTTATAGTACACATTTCATTGCAGGTAAAAGAGGAATATATATTATATGTAGTCAAATCTTTAAAAAGTCTGTTTTGTGAATCTTTGAGATTTCCTGTTTGCATGACTGTGAGGGGTGAAAAAATGGTTATTTAGCATTTAGCATTTTAAAGAAACATTAAGCATTTCAAAATTCAGATTGGTAACAAAGAACAATTCAGAAATGATAAATGCCACAAAAGTTTGACTTACATTGTGTTTTAACGAAAATATATACTTATTAATAATAAGTGGAGTGCTTCGTCACCGTAGAGTAACTGCTAAAAAAACGATGAAGATAAATACGAACTGGATTGGTTGTGCTCAGCTTAAGACTGTATATTTGTGGATGGAAACTTCTGGCTTCGTAATTTCAATTTTGCTAGGGATGGCATTCATTTAAATCATACAGGATCATACAAATTTGGAAAACTGTTAAACAAGGTGATTTCTTCAGCGCTTAAGGAAAACTGGAGTGCCAGTTGGTGGATGCCGAGCAAATGGACAAATTGGTTAAAATATCTGAAAAGTGTACACAGGACTGCTCTATAATCTCTATTGGTTCTAATTCTGTGTTGTAGTGACCTCTATGATCAGTTACCAGTTACCAGTTACCCAGCTGCCCATTCCTGTTTTCTCACTCTCAAGCATGAATAGTTCTCCTGGTATCCATAGGAATGGTAAGTTCGTTAATTTGCCTATCATGTTACAAAACATATAGTGCTTAGGAAACAAGGTAAGTGAATTAGAAATTCTTTTAAACTCTGAATTTAAAAAAATCAAGGTAGTTTGTGTTACTGAACACTGGTTTCATGAGCATGAATTATCCCTAACTGGTATCAGAAATTTTAATATGGCAGGTATGTTTTGTCGTTACTCTTTAAAAAATGGAGGTGTTGCCATTTTTGTAGAAAATGATATAGTAACCAAAAATTGTATTTCTTCTAGCCACTTAAACAGAGAAAAAGATTTTGAACATGCTGCAGTTGAAGTAGAACTCTGTGATATAAGGCTAATAGTAGTTTGTATTTATAGATCTCCCGATGGATGTTTAGAAACTTTTTTTGAAAACTTTGATCATCTCTTGCAAATATTGCAACAAAAACATTTTGTTATATGTGGTGATTTTAATATTGTTTTTAGTAGATAGCAGTAAGAAAAGGTGTTTTGTTTTGCTATTGCATTCTTTCAACCTACTCCCAGTAATAAATACCCCAACACGAGTAACAAAAACAACAATGACATGTTTGGATCAAATTATAATAAGCAACTCCCTTAAAAATTTCTCTACAAATAATACTGATTTGGGCTTCTTTGATCATAATGCAATATTTTTAGATCTTAATTTATCCAGAAAAACACTAACAGAGCCTGATCGAGTGAAACAGTTCTATAAGAAAACATTCTACAATTTTCAGAACATGCATTACTTCACTTATTAGCGAAGGAAGACTGGTTTGAAACATTGGACGAACCAAATACAGACAAAAGGTTCTAAATTTTTATCAATACCTTTTCTTACTACTTTAATGTAGACCTTTCCAGTAAAAATGGTGAATCCAAATACTAAAAAAAGAAAGCAATTATACTGGACCACAAATGGCATGCAAATCTCTTGTAAAAGGAAGAAGTTACTACACTCGTTATATAAAAGCTCGGTGATCCTCTTTTTCATAAATATTACAAGCAATACTGTAAAATCCTTAGGAAAGTAATTTTTGAAGCTAAGAAACTAAATAATAGAAATATATTAAATGCTCCAAATAAAAATAAAGCAATCTGGGAAGTTATTCGAAAAGAAACTAATTCCAATTCTAAAATAATGAAAACTAAAGGTCAGTTACCAAGGAAAGGATACAAGCAATGAATCTAAATTGCCTAACATTTTTAATAATCATTTTACAAATATAGTGGACCAACTAACAATTTCAACAACAACCAATGCAACCTTGTTAACATCTCTTACAGGAGACACTTTCTTTCTCGCTCCTGTTACTGAAAAGGAAATTATAATGGTCTTAAAAAAATTTAAAAACAAATTCTCCTGTGGACCTGATGGCATACCAGATGCAATAGTAAAAGCGAGTGCGCATTTAATTGCTAAACCCCTTGCCGATATTTGCAATGCATCTTTTTCAAATGGCCATTTTCCTGAAACTCTAAAAGTAGCAAAAGTTACGCCACTATTTAAAAAGGGGGAGAAAGAGCATATTGAAAATTATAGACCAATATCTATGTTATCGGTTTTCTCTAAGATTATTGAGAAGTTGATGTACACCAGATTAGTAACTTTCCTGGAATCGATTTCCCTTATTTCTAATTCTCAGTATGGTTTTCGGAAAAATAAAAACATTAATAGTGCTTTATATTCCTTTCTTACTCATATCTTAACAGCAACAAGTTTTAAAAATCATTCTCTTGGC
Source organism: Hymenopus coronatus (assembly GCA_030762935.1). Taxonomy (NCBI): domain Eukaryota; kingdom Metazoa; phylum Arthropoda; class Insecta; order Mantodea; family Hymenopodidae; genus Hymenopus; species Hymenopus coronatus. The sequence continues at coordinate 288,158,234 of CM060900.1, forward strand.
CTATTTTTAGATCTCTCGAAAGCTTTTGATACAGTAAATCATAGGTCATTAATTGGGAAACTTAATTCTTATGGTATCAAAGGAACAGCCAATCTATGGTTTCAATCCTATCTAAAGAATAGGAACCAGTTTGTAGAAATAAACACATACAGATCAAACCAAAGACCTGTTGATCATGGCATCCCACAAGGTTCTATTTTAGGGCCAATATTATTTATTCTATATATCAATGATCTCCTGTGAATTGCCACATATAAATACTGTTCTGTTTGCTGATGACACAAATTTTGCATCCAGCAGCAAAGATCTTAATGTTCTTCAAGACAGCAATAACAGGGCAAATGAAAACTTAAATGCATGGCTGAAGAAAATAAATTAGTTTTAAATGCTGACAAAACTATATGCATGCACTTCAATTCTCAAGTAAATCAACAAGCAAATGTAAATATTACCATCGGACAATAAAAAATTAAGCAAACAGACACCACTAAGTTTCTAGGGTTATGGATTGATGCTGACCTATCATGGGAGACACTCATAAATTTTGTAATTACAAAGCTCGGTAAACTAAGCTATGCAATGAGAATCCTTAGTCGTGTATCCTTTCCTGAAGTGCTAAAAGCAGTTTATTTTGGATGTGTACATTCTGTACTTTCTTATGGTATAATCTTCTGGGGACCCTCAACTAAAACAAAAGACCTATACATACTACAAAAGCTCATTGTAAAAATCATGAAACGTGTCCCCATAAATTCATCAACAAAACCAGTGTTCAGAGAATTCTGTATTCTACCACTAACTTGTGTTTACATTTTGGAGACTGTTATTTTCATCCATAAGAAATCATATTTTAGCAGGAATTCTGACTACCATTCCTATAATACCAGGGGATCGCAAAACTTGCATTTCAATCATCAAAGCAGAAAAACCTGTCTGCAGAGTACACTACATCGAGGACTATCTCTTTATAACAAGCTACCAGGTAACTGGAAACTCTTAAATCAGAAACAACTCAAACATAAAGTTAAAAACCATCTCTTAACCCACATGTTCTACAATATAAATGAATTCATGACTACTGCATTTTCCTAAACTTGTATTAACCATTGTGTAAATAATTAATATCTTGTTCAAGTTTCTTTAAATTGTACATACTAGTTGTAAGTTGTATTACAGAAATGTAATTTGTTACTTGACGAAGCCTTTGAATTCCTGTAATTCTTTTGGTGAAAAAAAATCTTATCTATCTTTTACAGTTGTCACCTGCAAAAAATTATTCAAAATGAAAGGGACTTAACAAGAAAGGTTTTGCATGGAATACAAAATGTCAGCTTGATTTAGATAAGCAGTATTAACTCTCATCTCTCATTACAAACTAATACATAAATAAAAAAAATATTGGATTCTCTGATATCTCACAGTATAAGCTTATTAAAAACAAATTATAATCAGAAAGAAAGAAAGAAGAAAAATATTATTGACAGTCTAAAATTCATAATTACATATACATAACAAAATGTGAGCAGGATGTTCACAAAAGAATTTGTTCTTCATTAAATAATAAATAAGACTGTAGAAAGTATTACAATATTCAAGGAATACCATCTATAATCTGCAAGTGAACAGAAAAAAACAACATACAAATACACCCTTAAGGGGTGTCCAAAACAATGCTGATGAAGACCGGAGCATTAGATAAAGTGTAATCAGCAGAGCTGGGAGTGGGAAGGCTGTCAAAGAGCAGATGTAACTATGAGAAGACCATTTGCAGACTTGTGTGTTCATGGCAACGTGGCCCAGAGAAGTGGTATGCTGTCACGGCACATCTGTAACTGGAACTTAAAAATGCAACTGCCCATGTAGTGAGGACAAAAAATTGTAGAGATTCTTTCTTACAATACCATAAATGTAATAGGAACCGATGCTTGGTATGGTATCTCTGGTAGTGGCCTCCAAGCTGCCTGCCTAACTACTGACCAACAAACCAACTCGCTCATCCGGCAAGATGTCCTCAAAAGTGAAGGGAAAAAAAAAGGGGGGGTAGGAGAGGTCAGGATGTTTGTAGATGCTAAAAAGGGCTGGGAAGGTATTGTTTTTATGGTGCAGGGTAATTCCAAAGGTGGCCAGAAAGTTTCTGTGAATATGAAAGTTTGACCCCTGTTTTACTTTTTGCACATGTACTGCATAGGGGAAGTATTGTATTCCACCCAAAAATTCAATAACGAGATTTCACGGGTATCCTGAGTCCAAAAAAAGCATTTTTAGAAAATGATGCATGTGTGTGTGTGTGTGTCTGTGGATAGCATAGCTCAAACAAAAAAAGTCCATTAAATACCAAACTTTATATTCAAGTTTGGTATCTACAAAGGATGCAACAAAGATTTTCAAGAAAATCCTCCACTCCAACTACCCCTTAAATGGAGCATTTTTCGAAAATTTTGATTGTCTCAAAAATGACTGTAACGATTGTGATTAAAATACTGCATATTAAAGCTATTTGCATTACAAATAAAATGTACATCTTGAATTTTCTGTGAATAGCTTCTGAAGACCTGTTTATTCTGGATGAATTTTGCATAGCTGGTAAACCATAAGAGAGAGACAAACATTTACAACTCAAAAAATGTAGACCTCTTTAAAACACATAATTTATGTCCTACACATTTTTTTTTTCATGGAGTTGACGACCATTTTTGAGATATTCCCTATTATTGGTTTCAATTTTAAAATATTTTAACTTTTCTCATACGGGAACTTGTCAACACTTGGCCATGTAAAGAAACAGATTTCAATCCCATAGCAACCACGTTTTAAAACAAATGACTGTCGGTTTTGCCTAGTGTATTCCCTTATTTCCCTTCTACTTATAAGGAAGTGATAAGACCATTTCTGCTTATGTTTATCGCAATTAGCATGAAATAGAAGAATAAGCTTATTCAAAATAATTTGTTACAGCAATGAAGAGAAAGTCATGTGAATGGAACACATCAGTTTTTTCTCAGAAAAAACAAAATTTGCACTTCAAGGTATACTTTTTTTTTTCCAATTCATTTTAATGGATGAAGATGAAAAGTTCACCATGTGTGCAACAAGAGCTGAGAAATCAAATTGTATCAGTTGGTTCTTGTTTTTTTATTTTTCATTTTGTTTGTTTATTACTTTCTCCCTTCCTTCTGTTAAGCTTGTAGGAAACAATGTTATTTTCCGTACAATTTTGAAAAATTAATAATTCCACAATATGCAACATTCAAAGTCCATGCACAGATTTAATGATGGTTACCTCTACTTTGAGCATACATATTCTCAATGACCCATTTAAAAGTTTTATTTTAAGCAATATACCTCAAAATGTACCAAGTTAAAAAAAAAGTAGCAATACATATTGGGAAAGATAATGAATCAAAGACTTCTAAAATTTGTCCTGTAGTGATTAGTCTAATATATCATTTTCTAAAAACTTCATCATGTTTTATTTAATAGAATTGAGGTTCAATTTATTACCAGAGTGACCCTTTAAGTCCACTTTGACTAAATGACTTTAATGAAAATGTATGGTAGAGTAATAAAGTACAACTCACGGGAATGCATAAGGCCAAACTTATAAGAGCATATTTTAGAGTAACAAAATAGTGTGAATAAAATAAAGTAAATAAATACAAATATTTATCTATATATATTAAAACATTAAGGTAGCAGTAGTAAAACTGAAACTGAAAACTGTACATAGAAATCAGAGAGAGTGTACCCAGAGTGAGATTGAGGCATGCTATTTCTCATAATTATAGCTTTATGTGGGAACTAAACGTAATATGCATGAAACAGCATAATGGGTGCTGGCAATGTGTGGCCTAATGTTCATGCCTGTAGACTAACAAGATCTCTCATAACCTGGATTAATTGGTTTTTCACACAAGCCATGTGTAGGACAGGGGTTGGATAGGTAGATCGGGAGTTCCGTGGTTCAAATCCCGGCTATGGCATTGAATTTTTCAGTCTGACATTACCTATCCAACCCTCTCATAACCTGTCTTGGACTTTGTATTTTTCTGAAGTCAGCATTTCTCAGTGCGTTTTAGAAATGGCCAAGTATGTGCTGGTGTCATACTTACGATATAACCATGCATACTAATGTTTTAGCTGTGCCATAAGGAAAGGTGATACTGGTTTAATCATCCTACATGGACCACACATTCCGCATTTGCTGTTTTATGTGGGTTATGTGCAACATAGTTGACTGGCAAAAGTCTTTTTACAATAATGTAAGGTCCGTGGTAATGATTTAATAGATTTGTAGTTAAACCTTGCTTTCTCATAGGTGTAAACTTTTTGACCAGGCTGCCTGGTTTAAAGAAAACACATAAGCATTGTTCAAATATTCTTTTCTACATTCTCTGTGCATCTTTAATCCTTTCATCTTATGCATTTTTTGAATATCTTGTTATGTGACCTGGATAAACAAGAATATCTGAAGAATGTTTCAACTATATGTGTGTTGGTAACATGGGATTTCTTCTGTACAGCAGAAAAAATGGACAGTGGTTTCTGGAAAAGCTAGTAGTATTCTATGCTCAAGTAACAGATGTGATGCATGTATCCCAACCATTTTATCTAGAATGAATGTAGTGGCTTACCATATTAATAGTTTGATTACATATTTCTTCCTAGTATATAGAGTGTAGTGAGGCTGTGTTTAACTCCCATCAGTTTTGAAAGTCCCCATGTAGACATAAGATATTGTGAGAGTGTAATGCCGCTTTTACAATTTGTTAGTATATGATTTGGTGCACTTTGAGACTTTGGAATGCGTAACAATACAGGAAATGCGGTGCACCAGTAACTGGAGCCTTCAGAATGCAATGTCTGGATTCTCCCATAAGCTTCAGTTTGCACAAGCTTCCAGAAAGTTCTGTGACATCATTTTCTAGCTATAAAAAGAGGAAGAATTGCAAGCCGGAATTAGTAGTGACTCATGAGTGACTGGGGTGTTAGCGCACAGTGGCATACAAGCCATCAACTGTACGTATCGATACATCGAGTGAATTATTTATAGTATTTATAGTTTATGTGTATTTGTGTTTTGGTTTATTTATAACCAATTCTAAGTCAATAAAGACATTTGTTACACTTGTCAGAAGTGGGATTAAGAAGCCAAAATGGAAAAAAAATGCTTAAAAAATTGTTGGAGAAGATGAACAAGACAGGAAGTGAAATGGCGGCAGTTAATATTGGCATGGAAGAAATGAAAACCGGAATGGAGAATATGATGGAGAAATGGGAAGAGAAACTGAAAATCAGAATTGAAAGCGAAGTGGAGAAGATGGAATCTGGAATAGGAAATATGGAAGAGAGAATGAAACCTGGCATGGAAAATATGAGAAATGAAATGACTGTGGATTGCGCGATGGAGACCTGAAAACTGAAGTTTATAGCAAATTTGAGGAACAGCTGGTCAGCATGAAGAAGGACTTGGAACAGCTTGGGGAAATGAAGAACCTTGACCATCGCGTTGACATCCTGAAGACCTTGGGGAATACGTTAATGTCCTGGAGGGAAGAATCACTAGTGGTAACAAAGAAAATGAATGTAATGTTGGAAGAAATGTTTGACGGAAGGCTTAAGGATATGAAGGTCAAGGCGACAGGACCGGAAACAACATCTACATGCGTCAAGATGCCCAAGTACAATGGGATGTCAACCTTTGAAGTCTTCTGCCGACAGTTTGCCGCCATTGCCACTTGCAACCGATGGATAGCAGAAGATGAAGTCATCCAGCTAATAGCAAGCCTTTAGGGATGGATGGCGAAAGTATTGAATGCGGTCCTGATGTCGGTGAAGTCCGGGGAGATCTGGAAGGCCTTTGAGAAGTGCTTCGGGCACCATTGCTTTGCTGCAGCTTACAGTAGTCAGCTTAAAGTGAGGCTGCAACAACCAGGTGAGACGATGCAGGAGTTTGCCTAGCCATCGAACAGCTTGTGAATAAAGCCCCAGTGAACCTACCATCTAGTGCCATACCCCAGGAAGCTGCCAACTCCTTCAACGGGCCCAATGAGATGTGACAGTGCTTGAAGCTAAGCGATTAAAAAATGATCCACGAGGCTTTAATAGCAGTTCTTAGAATGGAAGTGTCTAAGATTACAGATGCACCCACCTTAAGGACCAGGAATATTCGCTTTGACAGGGAGAGCAGCAATCCAGAGAGTGGTTACCTTCAGATGGTATATGTTGGTGTGGTTAGCCGCGTCACCTAGTGAACACTGTCCGCATCAAGACGAGCTTGCAGAAAACGAGTAAGGACTGGCTTGATGAGGGGCATGTTGGGCCATTCTTTCACCACCTCAAGTGACACTATGTGCCTTGAGCAGAAGAGTCGATAACAGCTGGATACAATGGAAGTCTTGCTGGATACTCATAGACACAAGTGCAGCCATGACTATAATCAGACCTGATTTGGTGAAGAGCTTGCCAACACAAAAACCCAGTGGGCCATAACAACTAGTGATGATGTCAGGTGACATCTTGCCTGTGGAGGAGGTGGTCCTGCTGCAGTTGACACTGGGATGGAGCACAGTGAGCCTAGGGGTGTTCGTCTTAGGGGTGACTGAGGATGTGATGCCAGAATTGGATGTTCTCAGAGCCATGAGATGACAGCCTTTGGCTGGAGGATTTTTTATCTTGGCTGAGATGCGGTGTTTCTTCGGAGCCCACATGAACATCTGGGGATCTGCAGGGTCATCCTGAACGATGATTTAGTGTGCCTGCAAGAAGCAAGGTGGGGCGAAGGTGCACCTGGAAGGCCAACAGTCGAGGAACTCTGTATTAGACTGGAAGATATGACTTGACAGATGTGTTGCCCAGACATTGTTGCCTTGCTGGGAGGAAGCACCTGTGAGGCTGCTGAACCCAATGGCCACCTACCAAGAATTCTAGGAATTCTAACCTGGGACAGAGTTAGGAAAGTAAGAGCCAGCTGTGAGTGTATCACCGTGCGATGAATCTGACCATCCAACACTGTTGCAGGACCTGGAGCCCTGGATGATTTACTGAAGAGGGTGGCCGACTATCTGACCACTTCACAACTGAGAGGCTCCGGTGGCTACTCAGCAGATACCAGCCCGTCTTTGGCAAAGGGAATAGGATTATGGTTGCCCTGACCGAGTACTCTGCAACATCAACTCCAGAGATTCCCGACCTATCTTGCAACCAGCAACAAATGTTCTCCTGGTGAAGCAAGCAGAGGTAAGGACATGTTGTGGGACATGAAATGTAGGGGAATCATGGAAGAGTCTGACAGCCCTTGGTGCTACCCTGTAGTCTTGGTGAAGAAAAAGAATGGTGAGTAATGCTTCTGTGTGGACTACAGGAAGCTGAATGCCATCACCACAACTGCTTTGGGCTTCAAATCAGGATACTGGCAAGTGGCTGTAGAACCTAGAGACAAGGAGAAGATCACATTCTTGGCTAGTCAAAGGCTTTGGCAATTTATGGTGATCCCTTTGGTCTCTGCAACATGCCAGCCACCTTCCAGTGTCTAATGGAATCATTGATGAGAGTTTGTCCTATGATGCATGCCTGCTCTATTGATGACATTGTTGTGGGCAATTGTATTACACCTGTCCGTGTCCTTTCAGCGGTGCCTGCAGCTAGATGGGATAGCGTAGGGATGAGGAGGAAGCAGGGCCATTCCCTCTGTCAGACAGGCACAACAGGTGTCTGTTGGATTACTTCATCAAGTGGCCAAAGGTTTAAGCCATTCCTAACCCAGAGGCCAAGACCATTATGAACTGCCTTGTGGAATAACTGTTTTGCTGCTATTGTGTACTCAATGATCAGGGCATCAACTTCGAACCCAGCCTCATGAGGGAAACACTGGAGCAACTCTGAGTGCACAAGATGAGGACAACACCTCTTCACCCAAAGTCAAACGGCATGGTTGAGCGGTACATCAAGACTCTAGAACAACGGTTCCCAACCGGTGTGCCCCGGCACCCTAGGGTGCCGTGTGATTGGCTAAGGGGTGCCGCGAGATATTGAGATAAACAAAAAAAAAATACCTTCTACTGAAGCCTTAAGTCTTGTAAGGTCTTGAAATAAAATAAGTCAAATCAATTACTCTCATGCACGGCAGATGGTGATAGTGGTCGATTCATTTCAATAATTCAGTTATACTAGTATCCCACAGATAGCATTACAGCTATACCCTGCCGAACATTCCCGAGACTACTCGCTTCCTGACGAACATTCCCGAGACTTCGACAGATGAATATATAAAAGTGTACGCCGCTTCTCTGGTTACAGCGGGTACAGAATAGAGGACTCCGGTCCATATATTCTGTATGTCGACATTTCCCTTTGAGGCTACTACATGAAGCTTCGGCCCTCCCATATGTGGAAGATGTTATTAGGCGCCGGGCTAAAAAATTCTACGCCAGATTGGGCGAACATGAGAACGCACTTGTCAGATCTCTGGGGGAGTACTTACCCTCTGAACGCTGAAAGAGGCAGTTTCGGGTTCCCCGCATGACTTGTGGGCACCCCCGGTAACAACGGCTATAAACCAGCCAACAGCGTAATAGCTGAACAAAGCACTCCCCCCTCCCATTGGGAGAGGTCTATCAAAATTCACCACCATATTTAAACAAATAAACACCAGCGGAGCAGAGGAAAGGATGCTGCTCCTGAAAATGCAACCACTCGAGGAGCCTGCCAGCGCTACCTCCTTAACACCAACACTCGAAACCAAAAATAAAACCTCAACCTTCACCTCATTCCTGTGGTTAAACCCTTACCAGGGTAGGTACACAGCAACAACACCCAGGCTCGCCACGAGCCTACCAGACACGCACGCACGCTTTCAGTTGTCTTCCTCGCGTTGATTCACAGTGTTTAGCTATGGATAAGTTCATTGTTAAACGTAAACGCCAGGACAGTGAAAGTGAACAGTCGGCTCCTACTGCTTGCTTTAAGAAGCCAAATCTTACAGTTTCTCCCGGACCGTCGAATTCACCACATAAAGAAGACAAACAAAAGAAAAGAATATACCAGGACTGTTACTTAGCATATGGATTTAAGTGGAATAACGAGGAAAACCCTATCCCTGTGTGTTTAGTTTGTGGCAAAACACTTAGCAACGAGGCCATGGTACCTAGCAAACTGAAGCGGCATATCTTACAACAAAGCATCCTAGTGTGTCACAGAAAAGTGTAATGTATTTTTCACATATATTAGAAGGGGAGAAGAAAACAGCTGTGCGAATGGTAAAGAGAATGACCATAGGTGATACTGCTCTTGAAGCCTCATTTAAAGTAGCAGAACTGATAGCTAAAAAAAAGAAACCTCATACTCTTGGAGAGGAAATCATTGGCCCTGCATGTCAAGTTATAGTTTCAACAATACTTGGCGAAGGAGCAGCTAATCAAATTTCGAAAGTTCCTCTGTCCAACAACACAATCAGCCGCAGGATATCTGAAATGTCATGCAATATCAACAAACAAGTCACGGAGAAAATAAAAACTTATAGAACATTTGCTTTGCAAGTAGGTGAGAGTCTCGATATTGGTGACAAACCGCAACTCCTTGGTTTTATCAGATATATTGATGAAAAAGATATTAGTGAACATTTTCTGTTCTGTAGACAGCTGGAGACTACAACCACAGGCCATGATATTTTCGTTTCTATTAATTCCTATCTCAATGACCATGATCTTTCATGGAAAGACTGTTGTGGTATATGTACAGATGGTGCACCATCTATGTCTGGGAAAATTAAAGGTTTTACTGCCAGAGCTCTCAATGAAAATCCATCCATTATTATAACTCACTGTTTTCTGCATAGAGAGGCATTAGTCGTGAAAGCGTGTAATGAAGATTTTGCTGAAGTGTTTAACCAAGTTGTGAAAATGGTGAACTATATGAAGTTTCGACCTTTAAAGTGCAGAATTTTTGAACAGTTATGTCGCGCAACGGATGCAGCTCATACCTCTTTGTTACTTCACACAGAAGTAAGATGGTTGTCGCGGGGTCGTGTATTGAACCGGTTTCTCGAACTTAAAGAACAGCTAAAAACTTTTTTTAAGGATGAAAATCAAGACACATTTCATGAGCTCCTACTAAGTGATTCTTGGTGTTTTGAACTGTCGTATCTGGCAGATATTTTTCATAAGCTGAATGAACTGAATGTTTCGATGCAGGGTCGACATGAAACAATAATCTCCTCAACCAATAAAATAAAAGGTTTTAAAAGAAAACTTAGTTCTTGGAAGTCTGCAGTTGAAAAAGGAGATTTGTCGAACTTTCCATCTCTTCTTAATGTGGCAGGAGATAAAGATCTGGGTAAGCTGAAAGACCGCATTTATGATCACTTATCAAGATTGCAAGATGCAATAGATGCGTACTTTCCAACTATTTCCACTACGAATCTCGACTGGGTTGTCTCACCATTTGATTTCGTAGATAGTGCAGAGGAAATAGATTTCACTGCTTGCGAACGAGATGAATTTATTGATCTTTGCGCTGATTCCACACTCAAAGGTAAGTTCACCAAGAGTGAGGCGTCGGTGGCTAGTTTTTGGCTTCAACGGAGAGAGGAGTACCCTAACCTAATGAAGAAAGCAATTAATGCACTTTTGCCCTTTTCAACATCCTATCTATGCGAGCAAGCCTTCTCTGCTATGGTGACAATAACATGCAAAGCAAGAAATAGACTGAATAACCTTGAGGATGATTTGCGTGTTTCACTGTCAACTGTAAGACCCGACATCACATATCTATGCTCTAAGCATCAATCACAAGTTTCACATTAATCATTAATCGAAAAAAATTTATTGATGTATTTTTACTCGGTGATTGTAGTAAAGTTTACTGTATTATGTTATGGTGTACGTTATTATTATATAATATTTCAATAAATTAACATATTAAGCTTAATTTTCTTTTAATTCAAGGAAGGGTGCCCCTGGTGTTTAATGTTATTCCCAAGGGTGTCGTGAACTTCAAAAGGTTGGGAAACACAGCTCTAGAAGAACATTTGAGGAAGGTTTTGGCCAATCATCAGATGTGAGGTGGCACTTTGCATATTGGCCTACCGCTCTTGAACCCACATCGCCACTGGGTTGACACCAGCCAGTTTGGTATTTGGCAGAGAGCTGTATCTACCAGCCAGCAGTAGACAATGTGGAGCATCTTGTATACTGACTTCACAATATGTATATGAGATGGCTCATCAAAACATCCAGGTAGCGAACGATTGGATGAAGACACTGTACAACCGGCAGGCCAACACCTGAGATTTCCAATAGAATGATCTGGTTTGGTTGTATTGCCCTATACAGATCAAGGGATGCTGCCCGAACTTCAACAACCATGTCAAGGGCTGGACCTTGTAGTAAAGAAGATAAATGATCTCTGCCGCATCCAGAGGCTATCCCGAGGGAAGTAACTGGTAGCATATTTGGATCATCTAATCTTTTATGATAGTGCTGATTGGGACAACCAGCCCTGAGGAGGGAACAGTTAGATAGTGCTGTCTGTGTGTTGCTGCTCTCATATTTGCTTTGGTATGTGAGACAGCACAGTTGTAGACTTTGGAATGTGTAACAATGCAGGAAGTGTGGCATGCTGGTAACCAGAGCCTTCGGAATGCAATGTCTAGATTCTTCCACAAAGTTTTGTGACATTATTTCCCAGCTATAAAAGGAAGAAGAATTGCAAGCCAAAGGGTATAGTGAGTTGTGAGTGACTGAAGTGTTAGCTGGCACTGGCATGTAAGCTGCCAACTAACTATCTATGCATTAAAAAGTTGTGTGAATTGTTGCAGTGAACTAAAGACTTTATTTGTAACCAATTTTTAAGTCAATAAAGACATTTGTTGCAATATTCTGTGGAATACATTTAGTAATATGTACAGAGGGTAGAGGTTGGCTTTCAGTATGTTTACTGACATAGTCTGTGGCTGTAATATGACCAAATAGGACAAGCACGAAAGGCAACTGAAGAAACGTCACAGCATGTACATGGGCCAACAGCAGTAATGAAAGAGAGAGAAGATATGACAACAATGGAGACATCATGAGATTCATCATCGCCAAGGAGGGAGGAGAGGGATGTAGCACATGCTCTAGCAGAAAAGGGGAAGGAGGCATGCCACCAGTGGAGTGAAGTGTCCAGTGGGGAAGAAGGGGGCAGCTGCAGAGTCATGGCACTGAAGAAGGGGAAACTATCATGTCGTCACTGCATGGAAGCATTCTTGTGCTACAGAAATAATGCCAAAAATCAATGGAAGGTTACAGGCTGAGAAGTAAACAAAACTTGGAAAAGTTCAGAGCTTTTAGAGACAGAACAGGATCGCAATAGCAGAAAGTGAAGCACAGGGTTTATGTAACTGTGAAGGTTTGAAAAACAAAATCTATATGGGTAGATAACATTTACTGGAGAAGCCAGACTATCTGACGGTGACAGACTTGGCTAAAAGAGGATGATATGGAAATAACTATGTGGGGAGAAGGGGATAAATGTTAGCAAAAAAAGGGAGAGTATCAGGAGGGTTGGGACTTTTCATTAACACCACCCTAGGTCAGAAGAGGTTTTATGGGTTATAACTGAAGACAAACGATAGATAACAGAAACCTATGTGTAGGTATAGTTTATAACTGGCCAGATACCTCACAGTTCCATAATCCAGACTTGTGCAATTTTCAGAGAAAGATATAGAGAGACTAAGGGATAAATACATACACATAGAGATAGTAATAGTGGGTGATTTTGATGTAAGTATAGGGGGAAAAGATGTAAATCTAACGGAGGGGTAGGATATAAGTGATGTTACAAAAAAAAGTGTCTTAGGCATAGCAAGGACAAAGCAGTGGATAGGGAAGCAAAATATTTATTGGGTTTTGTGAACTAAATGATCTTGGTATCCTGAATGAAAATTATGGAGAGGATGAAGAGTGGGAATATATGTTTATAGATATAAACGGTCAAAGTGTAATTGACTACGTATTGTGGTCGAATAATATTAAATATATGGTAAGCAACATCAGAGTTACAAACATGTGTGAGAGCAGTGGGCATTTTCCACTATTAATGGACATAAATCTGAAAGCAAAGGTAGGAGAACAGCAGGTGTAAGAAAGGGAAAATGCAAATAAGAAGAATAAAAACATTCAAATGGAGGGAGGAACAAAGACAGGGTTTTGTACAAGATGTAAAATCAACATCGGGCAAATTTTAGAAAAAGGAATAATGGTAAATATTGGGGAAAAAAATTCGGGAAAAGCATTACAGCTACTAGAGCTACTAGTAACAAGAGCAGGGAAAGAAATGGAAATAGAGCAAAATAGGAAACAAAAAAAAATAATGGGTGATTTGGTGAAGAGCGCAGGGCAGAAAGAAAGGAAGTATTCAAAGGACTTACTAAATGGAGGAGAACGGGAGAAAAAGCGGATAGAAAACATTTTATGATTAAGAAATGGTGATACAAACATCTTCTGGAGTTGAAGAGGAGAGAAAGGCAGGAATGGGGAAGAAGGTAAAGGAGGCTATAGAGGAAAACGACTGCAAAAAAGTTTGGGAAGCAGTAAGAAGAGCAAATAAGAAGGGGGAGGTGAAAAATGAGATTACACCAAATGAATGGCAGAGATATTGTAGAGAACTGATTGGGGGGAAAAACAAAGACAAATTTAGAAATAAGTGGGGATAGGAGTAATGGAAATAACAGATGACAAACTAGACTGTCAATTCACAGTGCAAGAGATCTACCAGCAATTAAAGGGTTTAAAAAAGAATAGGCAGCAAGATGTGATAGAATTCCAGGAGAATTCTGAAAGACATATGGTGAAACGGGAAAGGACTTAGAAATAATGACAAAGGTATTAAATAAAATAAAGGAAAATGAGGACATCCCGGAGCATTGGAAAATAAGCATGACAAGTACCTATATATAAAGGGAAAGGGTGACCAAGCAAACCAGAAAACTACAGAGGAATAAGTTTGCTATCTATTTTAGGAAAAATTTACACTGGGATATTGGCAGAAAAGTTAAGAAATCGGGCTCCATTCCGGAAGCTGTCAATTTCAAGCAGGCTTCAGCAAAGGGAAGCAACAAAAGATTTGTTTATAATAAAGACAATAATAGATAAATATCTTAGTTAAAAAAGAGGAAGGGTATAAATGTTCTTTGCAGATTTTTAGGAGGTATTTGATACAATAAACAGAATAGCTTTATCATGGAAGATTAGATTAGAAAGCATTCTGTAGGTTCATTTAGGACAGGAATCCACTGAACATATAACTTGTCAAGGCATATACATATGTGTATATACTATGGAAAAAAAAAAACAATGTATAAAGCTATAGTGCTAAAAGTATGTGTTACAAAAACAGCAGAATAGACATATAATCACACCATTTGCTTTTGAGGTCTGTACGCCACTGCACTGTACTTACTACTGTGCTCTATAAAAGCATATGGACTTCCTTTTTTTCTTGCATTAACATAAAAACAGAGAGTATCAAGAAATAATGTTAAAATGTATAAACAAATATGATTTCATTATATGTAACACTGATGTAATGTCAGATGATAGTTTTCTAATTTTCGACATAATAATTACTACTGGTAATTATATAAAACTAAAATACGATTATTGTATTATGTACTCTTCATAAATGTTAACAAATTACAATACATGTTTACAAATATGTTATAGAATTACAGTGCAAAAATTTACAATTATGTACTAAAGTGTAAAATATCAAAGCATCAGGCTTTACAGACCTTGTATCATTGCTAAATACTAAAAAGTTCATTTGACACATTCATGCAAGCCAAATTATACCTCAGTTTAATTTGAATATTAAAAAAAAAAAAAAACACACACACACACATGCACTTATAAATACAATGATTATTTCGGTATTGTCAGACAGATTTGTCACTTAAATATTAATCTACAGCATGCATACCCAAGTTGAGTCAAGGTTGTTTGAGGGCGCACGGGGCTGAACGTTACACTTACTGGGGCTGCATAGCTAATACAGTCCAGTATATCCATACAGTGGTGGTGTAATGCTACATATTAGTACTGTGGTGTTCTACTTGCATTTGCTTACGTAGGCAACACTCTAAGACATCTTTTTGAGCCACTGGAGTGAAAGCTTTACATAACATATATTTTATTTGTGCCAATTTAAAATCTGGTTACTTGTTTAAGAACATACGGAACCATGTAGATGGTGTACTATAAAATTCGCATGGCAAAAACTGTGGCTCATCCCAACCATTTGCCCTAGCAAACAAATCAAAATTATATAAAGGAGCATATTTCTTGTCTGGTTTTTCCCTCACACATTGTCTGGATACATAAGTGTGGCAGGGCTTTTCTTCCTGTGGCCATGGTGGGCCCTGTATCAGTTTGCTGGAGAGTTTTGTAGTTGACTGAAAACAACAGAGTGCAACTAAATGGGATAGGGGTTTTTGTGAGGGTGGAACTGATGTGGGACTATGGAGAGATGTTGGTTTCTGTGTCATAAGGTTGCACAAAGGTTGCTTGTGGCAGAAAAGTTTTTCCCGGTTGCAGCCTATGTGTTTCATATTTTGGTACAACTGAATTAAATCTTTAGAGAGAATCTGAATATCTATATCTACGTCTTCCTGTACTGCTACTGTGGAGGGTGCTACAAAATCCTCATGTGATAATGGGTTCTAATTCTTTACAAAGTCCAGATACAATTTCACTATAGAGGATTTAACAGTAAACACAGTACTACAAAAATATTGAAAAGAGATGAAAAATACTAAAGTAACTTTGGCCTAATGGAGAGAAAGAGGGGGGAAAACATAGTGTTAAATGTGTCTCAGCATGAGTAATCCATAATGATTCTAGGGTTACATGTCTTTTATATCATAATAGAGGTAATACTAGAGGATCACTGGCAAAAGAAGTGGTGCAATAGTAAACTTAGGAAATAAATTGGGAGCATTTTTTATCCCTGAGGCAGCTACAATTTGCAGGAGATACTGAATTATTACAGCAATTGGGAGGGGGGGATGTCAAATCATATGCTCCCAAAAAGGAGAAAATGGGAACACAGTGCCTCTAACCTAATGTACCAGTCGGTTTACTGATTTGAAGCCCACTGATACATTGTTGTAGTTTGAACCAACGACATTCCAAAATTTTCCAGACATCACAGTGTCAATATGCTGTGTCACATTAAAGACAATGCTGTATATCTAATAGTCAGTGAAAGGGGTGGGGGAGGTAGTTGAATGGTAGAAAGAATTTGGAAACATGTAATTTGAGATTTAGAATTTTAGGTAGATTTTACTCTACACTATTCTCAAAAGTCTAAAGACACACTTACTAAAGGCACTAGAGATAGGGGTTCGCTCCCAAGCGACCATGTGTGAGATTTGTGGTGGACAAAGCAGCGCTGGGGCGGGTTTTCTGTAGGCTCTCCGGTTTCCCTCGCCATCGCATTCCACCGGTGCTCCATCTTCATGTATCATTAGTGTCACCGCCTGCAGTGCCATAAGTAGTTAAATTGGTCGTTAAACACAACCCAAAAAAAAAAAAAAACTAGAGATAGGAAGGATCTCTAGATAGCAGACGTAGGCATTTGACAGATCACCTGAGTTGCAGAGATCAAGTTTGCAAAGTAATTTTGAATCAATCAGATTGCTTTTGCACTCGAAGACTTGAGTCCCCTTCAGGAAACAGACTCTCATGGATTATATTAGCAATGTGGCCTAAAATACCCAGAGAATGAGAAATTACAGGAGGCTTAAACATGTTTCTTGTGCTGCTATTAGCAGTGTCCGTGCATTGACGAAAAGGTTAATAAATGGGAGGACACTACTTTTAACCAAGTGATTTCTGCATAGTCACCGGCAGGCAGATAACCTTAGCATATTTTGCAAAGCCTCTAATGAAAATTGTATTCTTTTTCTTGTATTTAAATAAAAAATATTTTATTGATATGGGAAAATACGTGTCAAAATCTAACCATCACACTTTCTAATCCACTGTTCTTGCTAGGTGGCAATGTTGACATAATGCATTGCGAGAGAGGTTGAATGAGGTGGTGTCCCACTCTTACTCAGGTCTACAAATAAAGGGACTGCTTGTACTGCAGAATATGGACCTAGCAATATCTATTGATTGTAAAAAAAAAATGTATTTTGTCCTAATAAATGGTTTTGGACTATACCAGCTCATATATTGATGACCCCTTGGACCTATAAAGAGTTTGCACTTAAACAGTAAGTACGTGCCATATAGGCTTTTACTTTTTGTGTACTCGCGCCCTATTTTAAGACAAGAAAATGCCAAAATTTATTCTAGGTGTCATGCAAGTCATATAGAAATGCATAGCTGTAGTGAAACATAGCAGATGTTAGTAGTTGACTCAGCTGCAGCTCGTGGTTGCATCAACCAATTTTCTGTGTGGTGACTGATATTGAAGATTGTACTTCAGTGTAGATAATGAATAGTATAGTCAGTAACATACTCTTATCACTGCTTGGCCTCAGAAGGGATGATCACCTTGTGAATGAGACATTGTGTGCTGTGTTCCTTGCTCTGAAAAGTAGTCAACAACATGCAGAAACATGGAATCTGTAGAAAGTATTTCTCTCAAAAATAAAATTGCTCAGTAATTTGCCATTAATTTCATGCAATTTTGATTTAACTTAATAATAAATCCTCATTTATTTATATTTATTTATATCTTCAGCTTTGCAATGCATTTCAAAACCATCATCTTCCTAGTTGCTTCCTGCTAGAAATGGCAGTAGAAAATGGCTAATACAGCACTTATCCATGTCAGTGGTAAAACCTGTGTTGATTGTTCTGCATAATCTACAGTTCCATTCTTCTAGAAAAGCGATTGATGATATAATTTTACGTATAGTGGAGTAAATCAAAGCAGTAGCAGAAAAGCTATCTTTCAGAACACTAAGGATGTCTTCTAGCAAATCATGCACTTTTGTCTCAAACTATTTGAGACTGATTTGTCTTCAATCATTCCTCCTGTTTGTTCCAGGAAACTGAAATCAAATGCAGATGTTCCTCAGATTCCAAGAACTGATTCAGAAAGTAGTCTGTCAACTAAAGAAAATGAAACTGAAAAATTGGAAGATAATATCAGTATTCCAGAGCTACTTGAGCATCCTGCTGTATCTGCCTCTCCAACATTGAAAGAAAATGTAAGCAACATTAATTTTACCGGTTCATATAAAAAGCATTGTGTCACTAACCATGTTACCATTAACCACTCCCCTCCATCCTATCTTTCCCCTTTCTTTTCTTTATTTCAGAACACATTTTGCGCATTGAATATACAATTGTCATTTGTCTTTTATGTAAATAATGTTATTGTCTGGAAGCATTGCTTTTGAAAACAACAAATTCTGGATCCTAAATTGGGAACATTATGGCAACACAATGCTTTGTGACCGCTAATGAGCAGTATGACTTAAAAAGAAATGTGTTTAGGGCATAATATTCAGTAGGTTATATTGTGTGCTAAAAATCTTTACATATCTTTATCTCATGTCAAATTGGCTAGAATTGGTTGCTGAAGCCTGGTGAATGGGAAATTATGTGCTTGTCAGTCTGTAACCTTCATTGGCGTCATTTAGGAAATTCAATATTTCATCAGTGAAATCTATCTGAAACTGTAGCGGAAGCTCACTGAAAATTTTAGGTTTTAAATGTCATAGGTGCAGCGCTGTGGCCAAGTGGTCAGACTGCTCACTTCTTACCTAGGCAGCCCAGTTTCGATTCTAGGGGAATGCATGTGGGATTTGTAGTGGGGAGCAGTGTGTGTGTGGGTTTTCTCCGGGTTATCTAGTTTCCCCTGCCATTCTTTCTACCAGTTGCTCCATGGTCACCTTTCCTTTCATCCATTCACTAAAAGTAGCCATCTATTCTTTTCTATTTATGTGTTGATACACAGAATGTATGTCTGTTTTTACTCTTTCATTTTACACTCTCATATTCCATCTTACTTTCCATATTCAATGAATCTTGAAGGGTTTCAGACTTGTATTTGTACAAAGTGATTGTAGCACTAATGTATTCAGCTGTGAGGTATTAAAAATAGTTAATTCAGATGCTTTACTCTTTCCTTATCACATGGATTTGGAAGTCTATTCTGCAAAACTAGAGGCCAGTTCTGGAAAGTACTATATATCTGATACAGATGTTTTTGCAACATCTCTAAATTATGTAGATTTAAATACATAACATATTCTGAAATTGGAAAATAAATACCAACAGATGAAATAAAAATAAAGATAGAAATTTTTGCAGAATACAGAACTTCTATTGTCACCCTAACAGGGGTGGTTTGTCCATAAGAGCTGCAGACATGCTCCCACTTTAAAAGACAACCTTTTCTTTGTATCTCTTGGAAGTTAAGGTGAGCCTCCCGTTTTTGGACAGTTGCATAAACTCATATTCAGCCTTCTTTGGTATATCTTGACACTGCTTTGACAGGTGACTTGTATGTGCTTTTCTGTGGATGAGGGGGTGAAATAGAGTTCAAGGTTAGGTGGTACATTTTGAAATAGCTTGTAAAGTTGCAGTCCTTGCACTTTAGACAGGAAATAAAATTCATTCTTACCTTCTTGCTCTGCCTCAGTTACTGTATTGATATGGCAAGTGGATTTTTTACTTTCTTAAAAGTAAATGTCAGATATATTTTTGAAAGTTTAGATATTGTGTAGCATTATAGAACATAATAGATCTACAGTAACCAAATTCTGACATACTATTAGGTCTCGTATGTAAACTAAGACCATATGCACAGTGTGTGTGTCTGTGCTATGGCAGTTGCCTAAGCCAAATGTATGCTGCATGCAGCCGTGTATAGCATGTATACAGGTTTGATAAAAAAGTAATAGGAATTTTTAGTTTTCTTAAAGAATCTTTATATATTCATCAACTCTGTCCCCTTCAAAGTAATCCCCCTTGGATATAATACACTTGTGCCAGTGCTTTTTCCAATCTTGGAAGCTTTTCTGAAACTCACCTTTTATTGTGCTATTCAGCTCATTCAGCGATTCTGTTTTATCTCCTCAATGGTGGCAAAATGATGTCCTTTCATGGTTCTCTTCAGCCTTGGGAATAGAAAAAAGTCACAAGGGCCATGTCCGGCAAATACAGTGGTTGAGGCAACATAATGGTATTGCTTTTTGCCGGAAAATCACAAACAAGCGTTGAAGTGTGAGTAAGAGCATTTTGTGATGCAATTTCCACGAGTAGTTTTGCCACAATTTTTTTTTTTTTCCTCGGATTGCTTCACGCAAATGATACACAACTTCCTTATTGACCATATAACAATAAGGCAGGAACTCATGATGTATTATCCCATTGTAATGGAAGAAAACAGAAGAACCTTCACGTGTGATTGAACTTGTCAAACTATTCTTGGTCTTGACTCTTCAGGCAGTTTCCATTTGGACGATTGGGCCTTGGTTTCGACGTCATAGCCATATATCCATGTTTCATCACCTGTTATAACCTCCTTTAGAAGTTACGGGTCATTGTCGACTTCATTCAGCAATTCCTGGGCGATGTCCTTGCAACATAATTTTTGGTCGAAATTCAACAATTTCAGAACAAACTTTGCTACCACACGATTCAAGTGCAAAACATCTGAAAAAATTGTTTGACATGAGCCAAAAGATAAGCGGACATATTCAAAAACCTCTCTGATGATGATTTGTTGATTTTTCAGAACCATTTTCTTTACTTCACTCATATTCTCATCAGTAATTGATGTGTAGGGAATCTAGGGCAGTTGTCTTCAACATCTTCTTGATCCTCTCTGAAGCATCAATACCACTCTCATCTTGTTCATAGAATATTCCCCAAAAGCCACAGCATTTCGAATGTGGTGCTGCACTTTATTCCATTTGTAAAGCAAATTTTTTTATCCATCTTTTTCTAAAGCAAAAATTCACCTAACCCTTGCAAACACATATAACCTTTTCAACTGTCAACAATAAACTAAATATTCAGAACAGCTGAAAATGCAAACATACATCAGGAAGTGTACCAAGAAGATAAAAAGTTTTTTTGAAAATCAGATATCTAGAGCCTGCAAAATTTAAGAATTCCTGTTACTTTATCACACCTTGTACAATCATATAAAATCTTATGTGCAATCTTACATTATAAAAGTTGCTGGAAGTGTCGTCCTTTCTGGATTATACAGGCATTGTATCTCATAGCCATTTTCTGGCTGCTGCAAGTGAGTTCTGCCACTGTAATGTTTTCCTTCAGTTCCTCCAATGTGTATGGATTGTTCATTGCATTTTTCTTTCAGTGTTCCCCAGAAGTAAAAATCACACACTCTTAGATCTTGAGAATGAGGGGGATATAGATCGATCATTCTGTCTGCAATCACTTCCAAGATTGCAAGAAGGGAATCCTCTGCTGTATGAGCAGGGGGCTGAATCCTGTTGAAACCAACCATGTGATTTTTCTTCTTCCATTATCTATTAGAAGAATGGCATCAAAATGTCATCTTGGTTACCTCCCTGCAGTTACTGTTCGTTAAAAAAAAAAAAAAAAAAAAAAAAAAAAATTCATCTTGCACTATCAACATACCAAACACCAATCTTTCTATCATAATCAGGGCTTTATAAGCACCATTAGGATTTTCTGCACATCAATAGCAAGAGTTATGAATGTTCACATGACCGTTAAAATGAAACCAGGCGGTATCCAAAAAGAACGACAGCTGTGGGTTGAATAAATGATCATTTAGTGGTGCAAGATACCACTCAAAATTTCTCACCCTTGTGGCTGGATCAACAGGTTTTAAACAGTGAGTTCATGTAAACCTGTACGGTTCGAGGTGTAACAGCTTGAGAAGAAACCGAAACCCCTACTTGTGCTAATTTTGTGAATGATTTATTCGGTAATCATTCAAGATTTGCACCGTGCCATCCAACTTTCCCTCTCTTAAAACTGTTTGTTTACATGTATTTCTTTTATTGAGCGCTGAGTCAGTAGTTCCAAATTTATTTAGTTATGCATATCTGTGCTCGTCACCACCAGGAAATTGCTGATCAAATGCACTGCATACCTATCAAGCTGACTCATACTTAAAATAACTTTCACGAAAATATGGTGTTTCAATGATAACTCTCTCACCATGCACAGTGAGCTGCAGACTGGCAACTGTCTGTGAGGTTGAACACCTGCATGCTGCTTGCCAATCAAGAACTATGAAGGGTGGTTTAATAAGTCTGGCAGAAAGTAAGAAAAAATGTTTTTGTAAGCAAGTCTCCTCACTTCTTGACAACGTCTTCTTTGGTGGTTATACACTTGGTCCAGCAGCGGTCCTCCAGCTTTTTTGTGCCATCGGGAAAATAGGTTCTGTCAAACTTGGCAAAAAATTTAATGACTACAACTATGATTTCCTCATTTGATGAAAATTTCTGCCAACAAGCCAAAGTTTCAAGTTGGGGAACAGGAAGAAATCACTTGGGGCTGTCTGGAGAATAGGGTGGATGAGGAACCAATTCAAAGTCAAAGTCTTGCTGTTTGCATTGTTATCACTGATGAGTGGGTTGGTGCATTATCCTGGTGAAAAAGCACCTTTTTTGCATGCCAACCTTAATCTTTCTTCGTGCCAAAGCAGGTTTCAAATGATCCAACATTGAACATAATAAGGTCCAGTAATGGTTCTGCCTTTTTCCAAATAATCTATGAGGATTATTCCTTGGGAATCCCAAAAAACAGTGGCTATCATTATCAGCTGACCAAATGGTCTTTGCCTTCTTTGGTGCACTTTCAAGCCTTTGTTCTTTGTTTTGACTGCTGTTTTGACTCTGATGTGTAATGATGGATCCAGGTTTCACCAACAGTCACAAATTGAAACAAAAGGTCTAGTGAATTATGATTAAACATTGTCAGACAGTGTTGAAATGTTGCTCTGGATGCACTTTTGGCCAACTGTGAGCAATTGTGGCACTCACCTTGCACACAGCTCCTTCATATCCAATTCTCCATGCAGGATATTATATACTCACTCAGTTGAGATGCCTACAGTCTCATATGTCTTACAGAGTTTTATTCAGCACTCTTGCATTAACATATCATAGATTTTATCAATGGTTTCCTATGTGGTGACCTCAATTGAATGGCTAGAGCACACTTTGTCTTCGGTGCTTGTCCAACCATCTTTAAATTCATTAATCCAAAATACATGTTCTTCAATAATGCAACAGAGTCGGCATGAACTTCATCTAATTGTTTTGATTTGTGTGGCAGTCCAACCCTTCAAATGAAAATGTTGAATAACAGCATGAAACTCGGTTTTCTCCTTTTTCAATCCCAGTAGCCACTATGAACTGTATGCTATACATTGTTGACATTGAGTAATCAAGCTTACCAATCATGAAGCTGCAACAAAAATGTTCCATTTTTTTCTTGGAAATTTACCAGACTTATCAAAGCAACCTCATATGTAGGCCCCTCCACTACTGCAACTTATGTATCAGAGAGTAAACATGCCACTTGGGCAGTCTTGGTTTAATGGGAGACCCAATATATTTCTAGCTAGAATGTGTTCTATTTACTGAAGATGTTGCATTAGCAGAGTTCCTTTAATTTTGCACATCAAGGGCAAGGGAACTGTTTTCAGATTTAGGAAATTTCTAAGTGTAGCCATGCATTTGTTTGGTGCAATACGTACAGTAACTTGGAGCAAGTATAAATGTTTCCAAACTTCAGGATAGAAGAATAGACTTCATTTAGAGAAAATAAATTTTCACCAGTATTGTTCATTTGTCATTACTGCATGAGACAAAATGTAAGTACAAAACCTTCACTTAAAGATAGAACTATATACACAGTTATACATAATGATTGCCAATTTTAAAGCAAAGTTTTTAAATAAACTATTCCACTACAGTACCCTCAATTCATATGTCCGTGAGCTGACTCTGTACCCTAATTTGCAGTCCGCTTAACTCTGTTTGAGAAAATTTACAAAAGAAAGAAAAAACATTTAGTTATAAAGGAATGTAATTCATTTTACATTATAGTGTATACTTTATTTTGTAGTCCTTGAAATGCATTGATTTTCAAACTCATATAATGATTTAAGTAATGACAATTTTTAAACATGGAATTAAGAGGTTCCATATCATAACATCTTAAATAATAGGATGTTTTCTTCGCAATAGGGGCAGCAACTTTATATTATTTAATATGCCTTTGAATATAGCATGCAATAAGGTAAATATAAACCAAATCTATACTTTGATTTTTTTAAATCAGTGTTGGTTTATAGCATCTAGCAAAGTTATCTATAAACTATAATATAGACAATATTGTTGTACCATTGTTTATTAATATTATGTTTAATATTAATTTTAATGGTATTTAAGATATGATTCCTTAGCAGCATGGCTTTAGTGTGACTTTGAAGTGCGAGGTGTCGAGCATGCATAGAAGAGTTTTCAAACTCACATCACTGCCTGGCGTAACGTTTTGGCTTGACTGGTCCAAATAGGAGTATAAACATCAAGTGCTGGCATGTGTTGTGAGAAAATGGCATTAAATATGTAAGCAGACAGCTCCTTAATTGAGCTAATGAGGAAACAACCTTGTCTTTACCACTTCAATGTGGTGTTTACAAAATAACAACATGAGGGAGAACGTTTGGGCAGAAATATCTCAGAAGTGATGGTAAAATAAGCCAAGGAATCATATTTATTTAGTAAAAATTCCAGGTTTTTGCATATCCAGCGAGTATAACCTTTTTAAATAAAAATAATACATGGTATTTGTGGTTGTAAAAAATAGGTTTGGCATTATGGGTGTTAACATAAATGCAGTTCCTATAATATGCCATTGCCTTTTTATTTTATTGTTATTTTTAACAGCTGTGAGGTGTACACATTATAGCTATTCATCGCGTAAAATCTCACTTTTGTGTGTAAAATTTAAGTTTCACTTATCTGAAAGAGAATTTTAATGCTACGTAGGATCTGTTTTAATGTATGTTTTACCTTCGAAATTTGGAATAAAGTAAGCATATTCTTGAATATTCTGATATTTCCAGGGCAAAATGCAGGAAACAAGCTAGCCTTCTTACACAAGATTTTTATTTTTCATAACAGATGCAGCCACGAATTAATGCAAACACATGGTGTTTGACCTTGATAGTCCCAAGTCTCCTTGATAAATTATGCAAAGGGTGATTTGATATTATGTTTTTAGTGTTTTAACACTAAAAAAAGGGTACTCTCTAAGATATATCTTTATTTCTCTAGTCTTTATAGGAATGTTTCAAAGCTGGTAAATGGAGAATTGGGATGCATTGTAATCTCTTGATTATGAGGAGATTTAACCTTTTTTTTTTTTTTTTTTTTTTTTTTGCATGCTGAAACTTTTAAGTGTTGTAATAAGAGGAAAAACTATAAAACCTAACCACGTGAAGAGCCATTCAGAGCTTGTAAAATGCAGTATAACAGCATGAAAGTATGCCATTCCTCCCATAACCTTATCTAAGTAACAAGTAATAAAATGTAAAGTACATGCGATGTAAGTAAATAAATAATAAAATAAAGTGTGGGAAGTAACTTACGTATCTAATGTGAATACTTATTTGTATATAGCTGTAATATGTCCTTAACTCAGATGGAGTCTCATGATGTCAGCAGTACAGAGGAAGCTAGAAACAGAAAACCATGTTGCTGAGGAAGAACCTCTACAACTTGCACTTCTTGGCAAAAAGTCTCACCTTTGCCTGTATAACATCTTGATTTAGTAGAACTAAAATCAACTACAAGAAATTATGATTGTAGGTTTTTATGACTGTGTTACATTTAACAAGAAAATATCTTAAAGCTGCTATAGAAAAGAGCTATGTATGGAGAGGTGCTAAAAAGGCAATATATTCAAAAGGCCATGCAAAAGTACCCTCCTTGCAATGACTTAAGTGGATTTTTTTTTTTTAGTATGTTCCTGTAGAAAAACAAATAGGGCCTTCTCTAATTGCTGCTTGAGATGACAATTTATGATATATTTTAATTGGCAAATTAGAAATGTCATACAATCCCATTTCCAATCAATAAACATCCTTCCTACAGAAAACCCTGCCACATGTCTAAGTTCACCCCTCATTAGGAGGGGCTAAATACAGAGAACAATGAATACTATGTGCAACTTAATTAGGTTTTATCTAATCTACTTAGTATGACGATTATCTTTCTATTAACAATTGTTTTGTTCATCAGATTTAATACATTCTTTAGTTAGTGTGCATGTTTAAAATAGTACTTGTTCATAGCTCAGTGTTTACGAAACCTCAGTTAATAACTAATACCTCACGAAGAAAATTAATAAAATTTACATAATATTAAAAGTAAATCTTTAACATAAATTGTAATTATTTATGTCTGTGCAACAAATGAAGAATTAATCACCCATAATTTAAACATTTACGATTTTTTAAAAGGGACCTAAAGTTATTTCAACTTTCTCTGCACATATTATAGTTTACATAATTCTTTGTGTAATTTCCTCTTCTTCACTACTGCTTAGGCTGCAATTGATATGGTTTACATTCAGTTGGAAAAGTTCCCAAATTTCACTTCATCATTAATTAGATGTCTGCTAAAGTGGCGCTGAAACCTTAAAAGCAGTAAACTGCCATATGCAGTGGATTAACGCTCTTCTTTTTAATACTTTTATCTGTTAGCAGCAAACAAGAACATTATTTTTCTCTAAAACAACTTCCATTGTTGGCGTTTTGCAATCATTCAAGGTATTTAGGTACATTTTGTGCCAGGGCGATTTAGGGAAGTGTCCCTCTTCAGCTGAGATTATGTACTTGTCTGGTTTCCTTTATTCAGCAAAGCTTTACGAGAAACTGTACCTTCTTTTTCTATGTTCTATGGAAGCACCTATCATCATACCTCCTAGGAAATTAGGTAGGGGTCAGATGCTAAGTCCTATCGCCATGCTCAAAATCTCAAACGTTGTGCCTCTTGAAGAAACACACCTTTAATATGACTGTTAAGTGGCCCTTTATGGCCCAGTTTTGATGCACACTATATAAATGGAGACTTTGACTAATTTCCATTGTGGCAATTGTGGCTCATATTTTGAAGTTTGGAGTAATAGGTACTGGTCCACCAACAACTATGATAACTGGCAACTTTATATAACATTTTTGGAGATGGAGAGATCCATCAAACTTGTTGTTCACACCTGCAATATCATAGAGATAGCAAGAAAAATTACTATATATACCACTCTCTGCAAATGCAGTTTTGGAGATGATGAACTGCAAGTTCAAGATTTTTTCAAGGAAGTATTCGGTAAATTGGCTGGCCCTTATGCATATCCAGATGCTGCTGGATCAGGAATGGCATTTCTATGCATAGATCAATGGTGGTTCTAAATTGCACCCTGCCAACCAAACATGATTTGTGTCAAGCATGATGTAATGGAGGTGGACGAGGTGTTTGGCAGTATAATAGACATTGTCATGATGACTTTGAACACCCTTGTTGGATGTATTAATATGCAGTGAGTAGATGACAACCCTAATCAACATTGAAGAAAAGTGAGGGCCTAGCTCTCCTCAGAGGTGTCTCTCCTGATGCAGCTCGAGTTCACATATTAGAATTACCCGCCTGGCCCAAGACAGCAGGAAGGTTTAATCTCATATTCATTGAATACAATGAAGGAGAAAAAGTTCTTTATCAAAAGCATTATGAACCAGTTTATGGGGAAGTTATGAATTTATAATACACCACTAATTGGAAGTACAAATTAATAATTAAACAATGCCTTTTTAAGTGATTGGACATGCGAGGATTGGCACTTCTGTGAATGTTGTCTTAAATATCATGTTCCAAACAAATGTGCTCTCTGTAGCCTCTGGTACCACCTGCAACCATCCATGATATCGTCATCTTCATCCTCAGTCTGCCATGTATGGGGTGGTATATGTAAAGGTTGCTCAATGTTGCTCTTTTGGGACAGAATTTCACCAGTATGTAACATTACAGGTTTCTGTAGATAAACACCACCCAGTCTGTAAATTGTTGTGGGAATGTATTGACAGGGAGTAAACAGTTTACGTAAGTCATATACAACAAGTTTATTTTGTGAGCATCATCTTTTGGACTCAAATGCTCCTTCTCTAGTTTTTCATGATTGCCCATCATAATTCTGGAATCCAACACAAAAATCCTGTATGCTAATGATATTTTACCTATTTGTGCATGAGCTCCAGCCAAAATATTTTTCATATCTTTGCATATTGTATCTGTTCTTCCAAGAAAATCAAAACTTATTTAGGAAAATTTCATAGGTAAATTCAAAGTGACTAAAATTATTAGAAACAATATGATTTCTGGTAAAAAATTAAGTGTGTGTCTGCTGGACTAGTCCCATCGTTAGCAAATCTAATAAATAGCTAAATCTATCATCTACTTCTTTCTGCAGTCTGTCTTTTATGTAACTTGATGTGGATATATTTATATAGACAACAGAGGGCTACTCTGATATTTTAACACAGAATCTCACTCTGTGGGTGTACAGTGATCAAGTAATGCTACATAGGATGTTGCACAATATTTTCTTAGGTTGCCAGATACAAATAAAACAGCCAGCAATTTGTAGAGATTGCCAGTGGATAATTCAACAGTGTTTGTGTATTGCACCAAACATGTAGATGGTGTGCATAGAGCTGTCTTGATAGTGTGTTGAAATTACCTAATTTCCATGGTTATATAGTACTGCAAAACTGGGAATGTTGCCAAGTGTGTTCCGTGATAAACCAGTTGAACAACAAAAATTTGGCTAGCCTCACGATGCTCAAAGTTGCAAAACTGCCCAATATACAATATATGTGCATTTTTTATCTTGTGCTGTGTAATTTAAATGCAATTACCATGCATTATTGCTGCTTTGAAGGTGTTTGTTTAATTTATGCTGACTATTAAACCACTCGTATGGAAAAAACTGCTTTTTCCTTAGCATCAGATGGTGCATATTGTAACAAAAGTGCTGTTTATCTTGTAAACAAACAATGCTTTATTTCTTTCTCTGATTACAAATAAAAACTTGTTCACAAATAAATGTATTTCTTTGCTGTTTTCACAACAATGCTGCGATATAGTTTTCTATCAATATTCACTGTGATGGCTACTATGGCATGCTACAAACTGTTAAAACTGACTCAGCTGTTGCACTCTATGTATTCCCAGTTGAAACTGAAGTGCCTGCTGTAGGTTCCCCTTTTTATACCTATTGATCATGTGGCAGGAAACTCTTAGAAGCAGTATCATGTGCAGACCACTACAGGTGCCACAAACTTGCTCAGGTGTAATGATATGCAGCTCCCATGTCAAAGAACTTGCTGACAGCACATGTGTCCTCTCACAGAGGTGTAAAAGTTGCATCTTCAATGTCAAAAGAAATCTCCAGTAGCACATGTGTCCACTAACAGGTGTAACAATGGATGGCAACAATCAGCTATGACTTACGAAGCAAGCCATTCACACCCATGTGGCGACTATGGCTGCAGGGTGTAGTCACACCGCTCCTTTCTCAGGGCTGGTCATTGTGACCAGCACCAACTTAATGAGCTAGATAATCCAGTATACTACCAGGCTCTTCAATTGAGGCAGTCTCTGGATTGTATAAGTCATGATTGTTGAAGCAAGGGGCAATGTCCCTTGGTCCAGGTAGGGTGATATAGCCATCCGAGACACCCTGTTGGAAGCATTGACTATTGACCTGCTGATCATATCAGGTCTTCATCTGGTCGCTGGCTATCATTATGTGTTGACGTGCCTTCTCATGCATGTCATGAAGCAGGTGAATTTCTCCATGTAGTTGACTACTGGCTGTTCACACTAGGTATCCGGTAGAGGGCGATGGATTTTTTCGGGCGAAAAATTCCTTAGCATGACTTCCTTTGGAAAGGAATTAAAGCTGTTGGTCCGGTATTGTAGATTTACAGCATGTAAAAGAACCTTAGGCCTGATAAAGAGGCCTCTGAGCAAAATTAGGCAGTCTTTCACACCCAATATATGCTGAGAACCACAGCAGTTAAAGAGCATCCATAAATAAAAATAAATCAACTTCAATTTCTGCCCCAGGGGGATTTCCAAAAAGCAGGTCACATGGAAAATGCTCCTTGCCAAATAACAAACTGGCTGATGTCAATCCAGTGGTGTCATGGGTTGAAGAGCAGTAGGCCAGCAAGAAAAGTGGCACCTTCACATCCCAGTCTTACTGGTGATTGGTCACAACTTTCCTCAAATGTTCTTCTAGGGTCTTGATGTACTATTCAACCATGCTGTCTGATATTGGGTGGAGAGGTGTTGTACTCATCTTGTGCACTCTTAAGTTGCTCCACTATTTCTCTCATCAGGTTAGACTCAAATTTGGTGCTCTGTACAGCTCCAACATTACCCCATAGTGACAAAAAAGATCTTCTACAAAGCAGCTTGCAATGATTTTGGCCTCTGGTTAGGAATGGCATACATCTCTGGCCACTTGGTGAAATAATCCATGGCAACCAATAGATACTTACTGCCCCTGTCTGACATAGGGAATGACCCGGCCACATCAATGGCTATGTGTTCAAAGGGTGCTCCCACATTACACTGCTGCATGCAATCATAGCGCCTGGTCTATGAGCCACCACTTGCCATTTACACATGACATTGGTGACACCACTTTTCAGCATCTGCCCGTGATCTCAGCCAGTAGTACCAGTTTCGAAACTTGCTGATGGTTCAGTTGTGTCTTAAAAGTACTCCTGAAGGCCCCATGCGTGCTTCCTCCAGGTCTTCTGTGACCTTACTCCGAAGGAGGATCAGTTGCTCTCTTTGGGTCTTTCCATCAGGTGACATCTATACCCTGTACAGCACCTCTGCCTTGGTCATCAATGAGTCCCATTGGGCCTAGTATGACTTGTGCACATTACTCTGAGGTGTTATATCTTCCCAGCAAGGTCTAGTCCCTGCCTTGACTTTTCTTCAGAGTGGCTACCGGAAGGATGGACAACTGTGGTATGCTCTTTCTCCTCAATCTTGGTGCAGTCGCTGCACTCCTCTGGACAGAGTTGTTGTGGCTCCTTCCTTTTGAATGTTCTGATATAAAGTTGTACTCTTGGAACCTCTGGACCCAACAGCCTGTCTGGCACTCTAGGTTCTTGGAGCTCAACACCTAGATGAGGGTGGAATGGTTGCCTCTACAGATACTTGTGGAAGTTCTACAGCAACTTTATTACAGCCAGGAGCTGTTGTTGGGTAACTAGAAGTTATTTTCTACTTTGGAGAATGTCATGCTATAATAGGCAATCATCTTCTCTTGGCCCTCCTGGTCCTGGAATAGAATGTCTCCAATTTTAGTGTCGGTGGTATCAATGTCCACAATAAAGTCGTTACCAGGCTGTGGAAATTCTAAAACAGGCACATTGCAAAGTGCTGACTTAAGCGCCTGGAACATGCTGTCTGCCTCTTCTGGCCATGGGTAAGGCCAGTGCTCTTCTGTCAGATGAGTGTAGGGTTCTGTGGAGAAACCTCTCACAAACTAGCGGTAACCGCTCCATAGGCCTTGTAAACTTTGCAGCTCTTGATTTTCTTTTGGGCGAGGCCAACCTATCACTGCTTGAGTCTTCTCTCTTCGATGGCTACCCCAGATCATGAGACTTTTTGGCCCAAATACTTCACCTCCATGCAAGAGTTTGCACTACTTTGAGTTCAACTTTTGGTTAGCTGCGTGCAGCCTTTGCAGTATCTTGGTCAGTTTTCGAAATGGTCTTTGAAGCTGTGGCCTACAATGATGATGTTATTTGATATAGTAGGCAGGCATTGTAAGTTAATTCTCTCATCACTGATTCCATGAGATGCTGGGAGGTGGTTGGTGCATTGCAGAAGCCAGAGGGCATAACCATAGATTGCCGAAGCCCTTGGTCAATCAAGAATTTGGTCTTCTCCTTATCTCTGTGAAATAGAGCCACTTGCCAGTAGCCCGATCTCAAGTCTAAAGTTTAGAAACACTCAGCACCAGCAAGTGTGTCCAGAGTGTTGTCAATCTGGGGTAAGGGAAACAGTCATTTCTGATGATGGCATTCAGCTGCTTGTAGTCCAAACAGAAGTGTAGCTCATGGTTCTTCTTCACCAAGACTACGGACTCTTCAGTGATTCCCCTAGATTTCATATCTTTCAGTATGTCTCGTACCTCTGCCTGTTTTGCTAAAGGAACATGTCTTGGTGATTGCCTGATAGGTTGAGCATCTCCAGTGTGAATATTATTACTGAAGACAGACGGCTATCAGCTAAGTAGATACCGAACCTTCTCCAGTTCTGAAGTCATCAGATAGTTGATTGCACTCTTCAGCAAGTCTTTTAGTCAGGGCCCCAGATCCTGCAATGGTGCTGACTGGTTGGATCCATTGCGTGGTAATACATTCTCTGCTGGCTCACACTTCCCCTAATTCCATCCCAGCCAGGATGTCCTGGTCAGTGTCCAATAGGTTCAATGACCTCTTCTTCCTGACGAGGCAATAATACCTGGGCAATGCATAATCCATTCATTGGTGTTTTCTAGTCCAATATAAGGTTCCTTGATTGTGGCCCTCCAGGAGCATCTTCATCACCATCTTACTTAACTGCTGGGCATAACTACATCATCTCTCAGGGTCATTCTCTACATCCCTGTATATTTTTGGGGGCTCCAAAGCAGCACATCTTGACTGAGTCACAAGATATTCCAGCCTACATCAACTATCGCCTCGTGCCTGCTGAGGGTATTCATTCCCTGTATCACATCCTTGGGCACCCTTCTGACAAATACACACAGGCTTTTAGTGCTCTGTCCCAATGTCAACTTCAGCAGGGCCTCCTTCTTGACAGGTAAATGTCACCTGATGCTGTCACCAGTTGGTAGGGCTGGCTGGGTGTTCATGATAATAAGGTCTTCATCACTTCAGGTCTGATTATAGTCACAGCTGCACATATGTCTCCTAGTATCTGGTTCAACCTTCCTTGTATCCAGCCATCTGCGATGAGGTTGTCATTCACCAAGGGAGCGGTGAAGATGGTCTTGACATACTCCTTGCCATGTCGGTTCTAACTAGTTTTCTTCCTAATACTTGCTTGGTGTGGACAGTCCTTCACTAGGTGACCGGTCTTGCCACACCCCCAGCACACTCCACTGAAAGGTCATCATCGTCTCTGTGTTGTCTTTCTGCATCTGTGGTGGCAAATACCCCTCATCTTCCTCCATCCTTAGTGCTTCCATTAACGCCTTGTGAATGGTCTTGTATTGTCAAGTATAAGGCTCTGTGTGTCTTGGCTTCACACACCCCATCAACAAGGAAGTAGGTGGCTTCTTGGGAAATGTAACTAGGTGGTAGGTTCACCAGCTGTTCAAGTCACAGGGCATAGCCTCTATTTAAGCTGTCTGTGGGAGGCTGCAGCTAGATGCTGTTTCTCGAAGCAGTTCTCAAGGGCCTTCCCAGATCTCTCCAGATAGTGCCGGCATTGAAATAGCATTCAGTACCTCTGCTACTCATCCCTGGAGACTTGCTATTAGTTGTGTGGCTTTCTGTTCTGCTGACCATCTCTTGTGGGTGGTGAGGGCATCAAATTGTCTGCAGAAGACTTTGAAGATGGATGTTCTGTAGAACTTGGATGCCTTGATGTGTACAGATATTGTCTCATGTCCTGTCGCTTGACCTCCAAGTCTTTCAGTCTTCCTTCTGTGTTGCATCTTTTCAATCATCATGCTCAGTTCTTTGGCGCTTCAGTCGAATCTTCCCTACAGGACTTTAATTCATTGTTCATGATCTTTCATCATTCCATCAAGGTCTTCCAAATGTTTCCTAAGATATTCCACTTTCTCCCAAAGTTCTTCCATGTCCTCCTCCATGTTGGCTAGTTTTTCATCAATTTTGTTCACTGTCTCCTTCCTCATGTTCTCCATTCTGCATTTCATTTTATCTTGCATCTTGTACATGCTGGATTCCATTTTTTCTTCCATCTTCTACACTCCATAATTCACAATTGTTATCTCAGATCTGAGCTTCTACATTTGGGATTCAATCTTCTCCATTTGGGATTCCATCTTCATGTCCATCTTTTCCATTTTATCTACTCCAAATTTCATTTCAATTTTTATTTTGTCTATTTTGCATTACATTTTATCCAATTTACTGTTCTGGATTTAATTTCCATCTTCATTTCTTCTAATGCAGTTTTCTGTTCCTTATTTCAAGTAAAGTTTTTATCCTCTCGCCCTCCATGATGTTAAATCCCACTTCTGACATCAGTATAGCAAAATACTCTGTTTATCACTCAGTCAAACAACTCTTTATTTCTTCCTCTGATTAAAAATAAAAATCTGTTCACAAATAAATGTCTTTCTTCTATACTTTTGCAACAATTTTGCCACATAGTTCTCTTTGACGTTTGCTGCAGCAGCTACTATGGCATGTTACGAATTTCCCATCTAAACTGACTTAACCGTTGCACTCTACGCATTTTCAGTTGAAACTGAACTGTCTGCTGGCTTTGTTACCCTTTTTATACCTGCCGATCATGTGGCAGGAAACTTCCAAAAGCAGTCAGATGTGTAACTATTGAGGGGTCACAAATCCACCCATATGTAATAATGCAAATCTTTGACATCAAATAACTTGGCAGCAGCATATGTGTCCACTTACGTATGTGAGAATCACAGCTTTGATGTTAAAAGAAGTCGCAGAAAGCACACATTTCCACTAATACAGGTGTACCTTGGATGACAACAATCAGCTATGACTAAAAAAGCAAGCCATTCAAAAACGTGTGCTGACCAAGGCTTCATGGCACAGTCACAATACTTAAAATTTATAACTGTTGACATTAAATGTGCCAAACATGTACTTAGAAAATTGAAAGTGTCCAGAAATCGGACTCATTATCTTACAGTGTCAATGGTTACAGCATCAAATGTTTCAACATTTTTGACGGAAATTTTGGCATCTCTGCTGAAGTGCTGCACCACATTCTTAATAATGTGCTGACTGTCATAACCCCAAAAATTATGAAAATATATAAGACAGGTACTTTTGGGCACATCCATCATCTAATGTGATATGAACCAGAATGACCATATATGTCATTTTCAGTCCTGTAACTCTTTTGTCTTTTATAGCTATCTTATTTCCCGAAATTCTGCAATAAGGAGTTCAGATTCCAAAACTATAAGACCAATCAAAAATGTATCCAATATCTTCAATAAATGCTTTGGACAGATTGTTACAGTCGTTAAGAGATTTCAAAACTTTTAACTATTTCAACTTTCCATATTGTGGCCCAAATAATCAGCATCATGGAGAAGGCTGAACTTTTGTCGTGAAACTGGCCTGTTGCAAATTGCACTTGGCAACATTCCCAGTTTTGATGCATGCTTTATATTGAATATATTGAGCAATTTTCATTATTACGATTATGGTGTGGCTCATGTTTTGTAGTCTGGAGTTATGTCTGGGGCAGTGTACTGGACCTTCAACTGTGATGACACTGTTAACTTTATATTATCATTTTTGGAGATGGAGACATCCATCAAACTTGTTATTCACACTTCTGCAACATTCATCAAAGACAGTAAGGAAATAATACAGGTATATCACTCTCTCTAAAGGCAGTTTTGGATATTGACATATTGCAAGTTCAAGATTTCTTCTGGGACATATTTGAAAAATTTACTGACCCTGATGAATACCCAGATGCTGCAAGATTGGGAATAGCATTTCTTTGCATAAATGGATGAGGTTCTAGATTGCACCCTGTCAGCGAAACAATGAAGCTTCTTCAACCTCAAGGAATGTGATCTCTGTCAAGCATGATGTAATGGTTGTGGACATTGGGGATGGCGGTATCAGACATTGTCATGATGACTTTGGACACCCTTTTCGGATGTATCACTCTATGTGGCAAGTAGGTGGCTACCCTAATCAACGTCAAAGAAAGGGATTTGATGCAAGGAGAGGTGTTGCTACATGAGGGAGATACAGCTCGAGTTCTGGTTATCAGAATTACCCACCTGGCACAAGACAGCAGAAAGACTTAATCTCAGGGTTTTTAACAAAACAAGAAATCATTGAATTTAATTAGCGAGTTGAATTTTTGTAACGCTACATCACTTACTATTCTTTAAATGGAAGACAGTTTTCTGAAGCTATGTGCTTCTATTGTCAATTCCCACTTGTCTGCCATCATCGTCTATCATGGTCATAATGCCCCTAGTGTTAATTGGATGAACTTCTGTATCAGTAGGAAACCTGGCAAGAATTCAAAATTGAAAACATGGTTCCTATTTTTTACTTCCTTTACATGTACTATGTACATAGTGTATAGAGAAGGTATTGTACTACACCAAAGATTTGATACCCAGATTTCACCAGAAATACGTGTATTGAGGTCCCTGAGTCCAAAAAAAAACATTTTTAGAAGAAGGTGTGTGTGCACGTGCAAGTGTACATGCAGCATAGCCCAAAAACAAAAAGTAGGTTAAATATCAAACTTGATATTTAAGTTGAGTATCTTCCAAGGATGTGACATGTAGACTTTCAAAAAAATCCCCCCACCCCCAACTACTGTTTACATGGAACAGTTTATGAAAATGTTGGTTTTCTAAAAAATGGCTCTTAATATTTGTAATTAAAATACCGTATCTTTAAGATACTTTTATGGCAAATGAAATGTATCTCGTCAATTTTCTGGGAATAGCCTCTGAAGACCCCTTCATTCTGAATGACTTTTGTATAACTGGCAAACTGTAAGAAATAAACAAAAAAATACTACACAAAACAGTATAACTCATTAAAATGCACAATTTATGACATATACCTTTATTTGAGGAGTTAACCGCTTTCAAGATATTCTGGATTATTGGTTTCAATTTAAGCCACTTAAGCTTTTCTCAAATGGGAGACATCTTTCTTCTCATAAGAACTATAGCTTTCCTGGCGACGTGTTAATTCAAAATCTTCTCGGGCTTCTAGCCAGGTAATAACTTGGCTTGACACCAACGTTTCTTAAATACCAGGCCATAATATCTCGCGAACCAATCAGATGTTACCTTCATCCCAGCTCTTATAAATACCAGTCTCCGCAAGCTCAAATCATCAGTTCACCCTGAAGACGAGGAAGATGCACTTCTTCGAAACGTTGGTGTCAAGCCAAGTTATTACCTGGCTAGAAGCCCGAGAAGATTTTGAATCTTTCTTCTCGTTTTTTGGTTGTTTACTCCTGGCAAGCAAAGAGATTGGAATTTCAATTGTTTCACATAGCAACCGGCTTTTAAAGGATGAGACTATCGCTTTAGCCTGTGCTTTTTCTTATTTCCCTTCTACTTACAAGGAAGCTAGTAAATAAGACTAATTCTGCAAACATTTATCTTGATTAGCATGATGTAGATAAAAGAATAATCTTTTGAATAAAAGGTTTCTGAATAGCTAGAGCATATCGTGCGGAACACATTAGATTCTTTCCTTTCTACTTACAAGGAACCAAGTAATAAGGACAATTTCTGCTAATATTTATCTTGATAAGAATGATGTAAATAGAAGAATAAACTTTTTAACAATAATTTGTTACAGAGATGTGGATAAAGTCATGTGAATGAAACGCATCAGATTTTTCCATATGTAATATTTTTTTTCCAGACTGTTAACTGTGTTTGTCTTCCAATGTATTTTAGTATTTTCAGACTTCTATTTATCGTGTGTTGGTCTTTCCAAAAATACCCTACTACCACTAATTTGTCTTTTTGTTTTTGTTGTGTTTTGTTTTGTGTTTCTGAGCTATTCTTTTGCTCTTATTTTTATGCTACTTTTTGTTTTCCCAATGTAGATTTTTTCACAGTCATTACATCTGAGTTGGTACATTCCTGGCTTGTTTTCCTGTGGAATGTCATTTTATTTTGAATTCAATATGTTTTTTATGGAGTAACCTTTTTGGGGGCCAAAGGGATGTGTTAAAGATCCTCTGGAATTTGTAGGTGGTATGTGAACATTCTGAAGTTTTACTTTCTTTATCGTTTTGAATGAGTGTGCTGCCCCTTTTTACTTGCTCTCTTTCTATTTTTAGCTCTGTGTATTTTCTTGTGTACTTTTTCTGCTTGGAATCCTTTTTCTATAGCTATTTCCCTCCATTAAGTTGTTAATATAGACATTACAGACAAAAGTGTTTCAGGACAGAAAAATTACATAGAGGGTCATTCTGGATCATATCATATTAGATGTTGGATGGTGCCCGAAAATACCTATGCTATAATATATTTTAATAATATCCAGTGTTGTGACAGTCACATATTATTAGGCATGTAGTGCAGCACTTCGCTTTGCTTGAAAAGTTTAATGCTTT
Organism: Hymenopus coronatus; assembly: GCA_030762935.1. NCBI lineage: Eukaryota > Metazoa > Arthropoda > Insecta > Mantodea > Hymenopodidae > Hymenopus > Hymenopus coronatus. Next base: position 288,196,641 of record CM060900.1, read on the forward strand.
AAACATTAATACTGCAAGATACAGAATCCAATTTATGCACATTTTCAATTTTGTAAGTACATCTTTGGCACATTTAACATCCACGGTTGTAAACTTTAAATGTGTACTATGGGAAAAAAACACCTTTTCTGTATAAGTGGTTTGATAACCAGCATAAATGAAATGAATCCCTCGTGAAGTAGTAAGTAACCTATGGTTTTATTAAGAAATAACCCCAATTCAAAATATCTCTAGAAAGTTAAAAAAAAATATAATACAATAATTTGTGCATATTAAAAATATTTTATATCACAGAAACTTGGTTCATCTTGTTTCTGACAGACCAGTATAAGGCTGATAAGTTGCCTTGCATTTGCTGGGTTGGATTGAGTCAAGTGCATTGAAGTAGATGATTTGAGTCAATCACCGATCCAGTTTCTCTGTAGATGGTACACCCTTTCATCTGGTATATTTTAATTCTAGCTAGATGTGCAGCTAGACAATCATGTCCTGTTTTTAATCTGAAGGTCGCCATGGCTTCTTTCCTTGGTTTATTTTTGTCCCATAGTTCATTTATTTTTCCCCACTTTTTTATCTGCATAAATTGAGTAGTTTCCTCCTTCCATGTTTCAAAGATTCTATTTGTAATTATCTTTCTGATTGAGTTAATTGATTATTATACTCCCAATTCCAGAAAAACAAACCTCATAAAGTCCATTAATCAGCTTTAGAATTAAAAATAAAGAATTGCACTTTATACATTGAGCAGTACAATTAGCAATCAGAGCATTCTTGCTGGGCATGTTCTAAACACAAAAATTTATTACAGCTGCGGCATTTATATTTGGTATATCGGTTCTTTGAACGACCGCATTCACAGCACCTCTGTCTTTTTGTGCCTCGGTCCTCATCTGTAGTTTGCACTGCATGTTCATCTGAAAAAAGACTTTGAATGTCTCGTTTGAGGTTTCTTGGCAATGATGAACACTGTAAACATAAACGCAAGTAATCATCTGCTAGATTACGTCCTAGAAGTTTCAAAAAATCACTGCGCTTGCTGCTAGCATCAGAATTATTTGCATGGTATATTATTTGTGTATTTATAACCGCAATGTTCACCATGCTATAAAATAATACCATAGGACATCTGTTGGCATTTCTGGATACATTGTACGTGCTGCAGAATTGATCCACAGTATCAACGCCCGATTTGATTCCATTATAGAAGGTTATCATTTCCGGTTTTTTCTTATCGCCAGACGTTGCATCAGTTTCATTATCATGATGCATTGTGTTTCTTGGTGACATAGGATATTAGGGTTGCATTTTTCTGAAACCCAAAAAATGTTGTTCCTACCTCCCGATTTTTTGCTTGTGTAAACTCCAGGGGAATTTCTGGTTTGTTCTTTCTCATGGTTCCAACCAGGGTAAGGTTATTCTGAAGCAAATAGTCAGCTAAATCTAAGGAGCTAAACCAATTGCCCACGGTTATATTACGCCCAGTTCCTGAGATCACAGAAATGAGACGTTTCACATATGCTGTTTGTTGCTAACTTCAAATGACCCTGCAGGTTGTTTACCAGCATAAATTTCTAGATTGACAGTGTAATACATCCTAGCATCCACCAAAGCAAATATTTTAAGTCCATACTTATTTGGTTTGCTAGGGATGTACTGCTTGAAAAAACAATTGCCCCTAAAAGCTTCTAGCTTTTCATCAATAGTGCAGTACTCCCCAAATGAATAAGAATTTTTACAATTTTCCACAAAAGAAGTAAATATTTCATGTATAGGGGCTAAATTATCAGCTTTTTTTTCTTTCTTTACTAGTATCCTAGTTATCAAACCTCAAACAGCAAAATAATAGGAACCTAAATCGCCTTTCAGGCATTATCAGACGGCATAACTCAATTCCCATTTTATTTGAAGCCCATATATCTTGGGTGTGTGTATGATTGTCTTTCCTAGACGCGCATATGTACAATAATCCTAACATAGCTTTTATTTCAATTACTCTGTCAAGTGAGTATCCCTTTCCCTGGAATAATGTCCTTGAACTTCAGAAATCTTTTTATTTGAGTACTCAACAATGCTAGATAACAACTCATTGTCAAAAAAGCATTCCCAACATTCCATTGGCGTTTTCGCATTTTTTGCGTCACCTTTCACTCCTGGTAAATGGGTGACAATATTCTGTCGTGTGCGAACATTTTTTGGTGGGCACACTTTTGACCATTTTGAAGATTTATTGCTTCCCAAAACATATTTGACACGGTTATCACTGTTACTATCATTGGAGTCCGCTTCTTGCTCAGTGTCCGTATTTTCTTCTCTCGATTCCAATCTGTCTTCTTCCAAGTCACTATAAATATCAAACTCGTCACCAGATTCATCTTCTTCCTGCAACAGCCGGAGTCCTATTTCCCGATCACGTGCATTTTCCAGGTTATAGGTCTTCTTTGAGGTCATATTGGATCTGAAGATTAAAAAAATTACTTACTTAGCAACAGCTATTAGTATTCATATATAAATTATGATATAAAATAAAAAATAAAATATTCACCTTCGCTACTGTGGAAGGTTGCGTGGTGTCTGGTAGACTCCAGCTACGCGGCTCCGGAAACAATCTCTTCCTTCGAACACTGAACTGAAACCAATGCAAAGTTTAGGAGCAAAATATGTTTTTATTTAGTTAATAGGAAGGTAGATGGAACCACAAGTCGGTCAGAGTATCTGTTCAATAGCAACGTGTAAATAAAGAACACCTGGCATCTCATAGACGCCACGAGACCACTTCAGGATTAATAAGCATGTGCCTGACCATATGTAGCTTTAGTTAATTGGTGGTTAAAATGTGGCAAGTAGTGGTATTTTAATTTTTCACAATTTTTGGCCAAACTTCACAGATGCAGCACCGTAACTCGGCCTAATCAAAATTCAACTTGGAACTCCTTGAATGTGAAGCATATGCGCTATGCCCATATCTTAAAGGCAGGCTCAATTACTTTTTGTTAATGTTGATAAATGTTTATTGCTCATTAACACATTTCATTGTATATATAGGGAAATTAATATAACAAGATAAAGTGATAGTCAAATCTTTTCAAAGCCAGGCGCAGATTGATGGCTTTGAAATTTTCTTCTCTTTGCATGAACATGAAAGAAAGAAAAAAATAATAAAATAATAAAAATTAGTGATTTGCAGTTAAAATAAATATAAGTATTTGAAAATTCATGCCAATAACAAAGACTATCTTGAAAATGCTTAATGTCACAGATATTTTATTTGAAACAAACTGTGTGATTGATGAGATCTAGGATTTTTTTTTTTGTGTGGTGAGATTTTCTCTTACAGTTAACCAGTTATACAGAAATCACCCAGATTAAAGAGCAATTCACAGACTATAGTCAGAAAATTCAAGATACACATTTTATTTTTCATGAAAATAATTCATACATATAGCATTTTAAGCAAAATCATTAGAGCCACTTTTGAAGAAAGAAAAAAAAAAAAAATGAAAACTTTTGACTAAAGCTGTCTGTCATCATTCTTTGAATCATCAACTTATCTGTTCATCTTGTTCCTTGTCATTCAGAATTCCATTTCATACTAAGAAAATATTGTGGAATATTGCCCACAGATGTGTCAACCTTATAGTATTGAACAATATATTTCAAAACTGTTTTTATTGATACAATGTATTGTGCAACCCTTCAATATGAGGACTAGATGAGGACAATGCCACTTACTTAGCCACTTTATTAACTTACCTGAAACAGATCTTGAATATGTAGCTGAAGGATTTTTTAACCTGCAGACTACAGTCACAGTAGCAAAAAAAAAAGTATACCTTGAAACTTTTAATTTGCAAGAAATGACCACAAACTTTCCTACAAAAGTACAAAATGATAATCCATTGCTATTTTCAGATTTGAAGCTCATAGGAACCACGCACAACATTGAATTCAACATTTCCGAGAAGCCTACACGGGCCCAAATTTACATGATAACTAAATGGTTTAATCCCCAACAGCATAAACATGCCTCTTGTATAACTTGGCTCATAGATTGATTAATGTCCCCTAGAACCAAAATGAATACAAAGAGGTCATTAAAATAGCTGAGTACATTGGCTTTGAGGATACCTGGTGAACAAAATACTTCAAACTTGTTAAAAAAATTTGCATTTTGAGATCTGGACATTCTAAAGAGAGACAAGCCTATCCTGTCATACAGAAGATTCACAATACATCCTATAGATATGTACCAGCCTCAGAAAATTTTCAAAAACCACAACATAATTTTAGTCCTTCAGAGTAGATGTTATCTCTGACATATGGCATGCAGACGGACGGACGGACGGACGGACGGACAGACACAGACAGACAGACAGACAGACAAACAGACAGATTATTTCATCTTTTCAGTCTCCTTCCCTCCCTCCCTCTCTCCCTCCCACCCCTCCGCATGCATACATGCACATGCACTTCTTTCCTGGAATTACTGAATTTTGGTGTATATAATTAACACCCTGTTTATTTATGTATATGTACCTTTCCCTCTAATTATACATTTTTATACTTTATTAACTTAATCTATTTATTTCTTTTATACTTACAATCTCATCAGTTTTATAATTAAGATCTTCTCTTTGTTTGGCAATTCTCCCCCTATTCTCTTTTACCTTCCTGGTAAATAACATTCCTTTTAATAACATTGTTTCTTTACTTGCCCATGGTAGACCCCCTCTATCCATTTTTCCACAGACATCATTGTATTTTTCTCTTTCCCATTCTTTGTTAACATTCCTGTGCTCTTATCCCTTAAGCTATCTACTATTTCTTGTTTCCCTGTATCATCTATCTTCGCTTTCACTTTATTCCATCATTTTTGTCCCCCTATTGTTTGTTGATTGTCTAGCTCACCCAATCCAACTTTGAGAATATTTCCTTCCTCTAGTGCTTGGATCCTGTTCCAGTATTTCACTATCCATTTAACTCCCTTCCTCCCAGTTCTCCCTAAGTCAACTAATGCTACTCCATGTGGAGCTATTCTTGGTAATCCCAATATCATTTTGCAAAAGGACCTATCACCTTTTTCCTTTGCTCTGTCCATTTTCCATTGTTATTTAGCCTTACTCCTAAGTAATCAAACTTGTTTACAGTTTTTAATTCACTCCCCTCTAACCACCATCTCTCTTCTCTGCTGAGCTTATTCCCATTTTTACAAACCATAATTTTTTATTTACTTTTATTTATTTTTAAAACCCATTTATTGCAGTATTTCTCTGTTGTTTCTATTACTTTCTTTTAACCTCCACTTGTGATTGCTGTTGTTACTGGATCATCCGCAAAGAGCAAACTTGGAATATTTTTATTTTTGATTGCTGGTCAATGTGCATTTCCTTTTGCTCTCTGACATCTGTTAAAATCATATAAAAGAAAAATATCACATCTAAAGAAAAGTGTGGGGCCTACCAAATTAAGTGTTAGAATCGTGACCAAATATGCATTGACAAAACAAAAATAAATCTCAATTTCAGAATGAAAGAGCATTTTAGAAATTTTAATTTCAAACAAAGGATAAAAATCAGCTGTGGCCGATTTATTTTTAGAAGAAATACTATAGTGTAACAAATGAAAAATACCAATTACTGCCAAATACTCTTTATTTGACACTAAGACACTTGACATAAACCAACACATTACACTTGAAACACTAATGTTACCCATGTACACAACACATTAATTTGCCAATTTGAATCACAAGGGTCACAACTGAACTGCACTCTCCACTGTCAACTTCAATCATTTATTGGTCTTAACTGTTCATTTTTCAATTGTGTTTACATTTTACTTCTTGACTGTCTGGCCAGGCACCTGGTTGTCCTTAATATACGTTCCATTGAAGATAGGAGGTGCTATCAGAAAGAAGTTTACAGAGCTGTATTACTCAAACTGCCAAGAGTGCCATAATGGGCTTTGTTAGGCTGCTATTGTGTTGTCACTTGCTATTGATCTATGAGGAGCTGTTTGGAATAATGGCTATACCTAGTTGGCTGGGCATGAGTTGGCAGGTAGTCTGCACCATGGCCACACTGTTCACTCCTCAGGGCTGTTAGTCCTGACCAGTGCCATCATTGTGGGCTAGTTGATCTAGGTGTATCATTGAGCATCTTCCATCTGGGCAGCCTTTGGATGCAGTAGACTACATCACTGATCCTCTTCACCACATAGTAGAATCAGTCTGGCTAATTTACACATCTTCTAATTCCTGACACACTTTCCATTTTCACAGTAGAAAAATGTAAACAACAGGTCATACTTCCACTACATGATGTAACTGATCATCACTAGCCTAGAAAGCATTAAGAATTTTGCTGCCACCATGAGCTACAAAATGCAACCCTGCATTTTATCAGTGACAACTCTAAAAATAGACTTCAATATTGGAGAGTTCAATGGAGTGGTGTTCGGAGTGCTGATAAATACGCACAAGAATAACAAAGCAAACCATGCCCTCACTAACAGCTGATTCACTGTTATTGCAAAACAGCACAGAGCTACAACAACACATTTTTAGATAGTAAATAATGATTAACATAACAACTAGATGTGATGCAGAGAAACCAGTGGCATTTCTGAAATCAGGAGACCCTTTTTTGTTAAAATCCTTATCAGATGCTTTTGCACAAAATTCACGCTGGGTTGTGTTGTAGATGAATTAAAGGACAGTCAAACGCCTATATAGTTGGAAGAAAATTATTTGGATACTACCTTCTTAAAATATTGGTTCATATTATGTCTAAGTTCTCATATGCACGGACCTATACCTTGGCATCCTGAATTATTGTGGGTGCATGATTGGCTTCTTTACATAGCGATATTGCACCTGCATGAATGAGCACATGCAATTATGCCCCCTCCCCCAAAAAAAAGTTTGTGTGCCTTTCCTTACCTTTTGAAGTTTCTTTCTGCATAATCAGGAGCTACAAAAGTGGCAGCCAGGCCCAAAGGACAGCAGACTCAGAGAGTACAGTTGACAACTGAATGAATGAGTATCCAAGCGGCAAGAAACAAAATTTGTCAGCAGCTATTGAAATAAAGACATTTGACATTCTGGTGTCAGGAGTGGGACTGAACATCACAATGGAGGAGATGATGAAAACGTGACCAACTGAAATTCAGATCATGAAATATAAAATGTAGAAGGATAAAGAAATGAATGAAGAAAGTGGAAGAGATGCAGACAGAAATGAATGGAAAAGATGGATACGAAAATGAAACCTGGAATGGAAGAAATTAGATTTGAAATGGAGAAGATGGAGGAGAAAGTGGAATCTGGAATGCAGGAGAAAATGGAACCCAGCTTGGAGAAAATGGAGAAGGTGCAGACAAAAATCAAGATGGAAATGTTCAATAAGAAGATGAAGATAACCAAAAAACTGATGAAGAACTGGCCAGTATGATGAATGGCTTAGCATCCTGTATGGAAGTGTCAATGGAAGCATCAGGGAAATGAACACCATGGAGGTAAAACTTTTGGATGGAAAGCTTAAGGACTTGAAAATCGAGATGCTAGGGTGCGACATAAGTGCATGCATCAAGCCACCGAAGTATTATGGGACATCAACATTTGAAATCTTTCACCAACAAATTGACTGCTATTGTCATCCACAACCGAGGGACAACTAAGGGGGAAGCCATATAGCTGATAGCCAGCCTCCAGGGATGAGCAACAGAACATTTAATTGTGATTTCAATGTTGTCAGTTTCTTTAAACATCTGGAACATTCTTGAGAACCGGATTGGGGACCATTACTTACCTGCAGCCTACTACAGTCAACTGAAGTCTTGGCTGTTGAGCCAAGGCAGATGATACAGGAGTTTGTGCTGGTGAACAAAGCCCTGGTGAACCTTCCCCTAGTTATGTGTACCAGGAAATGGTGTACTCCTTCACCAGGGTGCACAGTGCTGAGATGCGATGATGTGACTGTAAGTCAATTCATGAAGGGCAAGCAGTACCAACATGTTAGATGTAGCCTGCAAAGAACAGCTACACCCAACACAAAGACCAGCATGAAGATGTGGGCAGAAAATCTGCCCAGACAAAACAACAACCTTCAAGTGATGTGTGCTGGGGGTGTGGTAAGACAGGACATCTTGTTGATTATCCACAACCAAGCTGATCAGCAGGTGGGAAACAGCTGTCATTGATCATCAGGGCTTTCATTGCTAAAACCTCAAGTGACCCTAGGTGTCCTAGACAGAAGAGTGTATGACAGCCTTGTTACAGATGACTGGATACAAAGAATGCTGTGCTGCCAGATAATAATAGACACAGGTGGAGCCATGATTTGAGGAGACCTGATGTGATGAAGAGCTTGCTGACATGAAATCCCAGTTGGCCCTACAAACTACTGTGGAGAAGATATCCCTGCTGGAGTAATCCTGGTGTGGAGCACTATAAATCTGTGGGAGATTGTTGCGATGGTGACTGAGAATGTGATACAAAGAATGAATGGCCTCAGGTGCCACAAAGTGATGATGGTAAGACCTCGCAGGATGATCTTGTGACTTGGTCAAGATGAGCTGATGCTATGGAACCCCCACAAACATCCATAGATCTACAGGGTGCTCCTGATGGATGATGTAGTTTTATCTGCAAGGAGTGGTGGTGGTGGTGGTGGTGGTGGTGCACCTGGAAGGCCTACTGTCAAGGAAGCTGATTTTGAACCGGAAGACACCATGAATGGGTTCTCCATTACCAAGGCATCATTGCTGTTCTAGAAGGAAGTACCTGTGAGGCTGCTGAATCCCTTGGATACCGATCAGGACATCCACTAATAAACCAAGGTTGCCAACATGACAGATACAACATTACAACCTTCCCAATAATGCAACAAGCGCATATTTGTGGACGAGTTGCTAGCTAGGAATGGAACCTGACAAATGAAATATCGCCAAATTCTGGTGACTTATCCCATAATGATGGGAAAATGTCAAAGTTGCACTTTGGTAAACTCTTGTATGTTGCATCCCCCATAATATACTCCACTTGGTTCTGGAAATGGAATTCTAATATTAAGTTCTACAATAAAAGATAAAATAAATCTGTAATATGATTGTGAGTATGCCTTGCCGCCGCAATCACGGCATATATGTAAGCAGCTTGCTTTGGAAGTCATAGATGATTGTTGCCATGCACTGTTACACCTGCTTGAGAGGATGGACACTGTGCCATTTACAAGTTTTTTTAACATTGAAGCTGCAATTTTACATCTGCGTGAGTGGACACATGGACTTTTGGTGAGTTGTTTGACATTGAAGCTGCAATTGTTAAAACCACCCTGCTTCAGGAAGTTTTGTTGCCATGTCATTGACAGGAATTAAAAGGAGAGAAAGAGCCCCACAGAGTTAAGTTTCAACTGGGAATGCAGAGCATGCAGCAGTTGACTCAGTTTTAATGGAAATTTGTTGCTTATAGTAGGAGTAAGTGCTGCAGTAAGCTTCGAACAGAAACTACACAGCAAAATTGTTGTGAAAGCATCAAATAAAAACATTTATTTGTGAACAGATTTTTATTTGTAAACAATTGAAAGAAATGGAGAGTTTTTGTTGGAGTAATAATGAGCAGTTTGTTACATATCATTCTGGTATCCAGTTATCTCAACTGGATGTATATGTGAAATAGGTTGTTTATTAAGTAATACTTATTACATTTGCTTTCATTCATGATTTTACAGATACATACTCAAAGTAATAAACTAAAATAGAAGAATATAATAAAATAAAACAAGTATGTAAATTAAGATAAATCTAGTAATGTTTCTCAGTAACGGTACTGCTACTGGAAGGCAGTAGCTCTTCCAAATGGTTGCACTTGGCATTTACTCCCCTTTAATTTTAGCATAATTTAAGCTTCTGACTGCTGCATCCCTCTTAACTTAAGTGTGAATTTTATAAATGTATTCAATCTTCTACTTTACCTTTAGTTAATATATTGTGCATTTTCTCATTTAAATGGTTGCTATTTAAGCGTTTAATAATTATTAATCTTCAGTACTTTCATTTTTACTCTGAATTTTTTATCTAAATTGTTTGTTGCTATTGTTTCCACTCACAGTTTGTCTTATTTAACATTTAAATATCACGCAATTCCTATATTAAACATTCGTATATCATAATTGTTTCCTTTGAATTAGTTTGTTACTATTTAATCATATTAACCATATTCCTTAATCATAATATTCTTTTATAACTAATGTAAGTACTTCTTTAATAAATACATTTACAACATTTTTCACATCTTTAGCATATGATGTTTTCTTTTTTTCAGTTTTCTTCTATATATTATGTTCTTAAATAAATAATACACTTGTAAAAGTCTAACGCTTTGTAAATTTGGCTGTTCATACTTTAACTCTGAGGTTGTGTGTATGATGTAGAGCCTCTGCACCTACCATCATTATAATTGTCCTCACTCTCCTGCTTCTTATTTGAACTCCTTTCTCATGTATCTCATTCTTCCTAGGAATTTTTCCTTCTTATTATCTGCTAACATTTTAATTCCTGGGTAAGTATAGTCAGACTGAAAAATTCAATACCTAGCTGGGATTTGAACCTCAGGTCTCCTGGTCTCTAGCCAGCTACCCTACTGCTGAGCTACCATGGCAACATGCTGGCATAGCGTTAAATTTCTCCTGAGTTGCAAGTTTCCTGGTACACCACAAGGTGATCTCAAATTATTTTGACATGTGAGACCCTAATGACGCCTTACAATGTCATAAGTACTTTAAGTCCTGGACTTCAGGCTTCATAGTATAGCCAACTATTATGGTCAATTAATGTTAATTTAATTGTTTTTTCACACAAACCATGTATAGGACAGGAGTTTGGTAAGTAGAGTCAGGCTGAAAAATTCAATGCCATAGCCAGGATTTGAACCACAGATCTCCCTGTCTCTAGCCAGTTGCTCTACCACTGAGTTACCATGGCAATATGCCGGCATAGCATTAAGTTTCCTAACTGACTCACACATTTCCTGGTACACCACAAGGTGCTCTCAAATTATTTTGAGATGACAGATCCCAATGGCGACTTACAAAGTCGTAAGTACTTTAAGTCCCGGACTTCATAGTATGACCAACTATTATAGTCAATTAGTGTTAATTTAACTATGGCATTGAATTTTTCAGTCTGACTCTACTTACTCGACTCCTGTCTTACACATGGCTTATGAAAAACAAACAATAAAATTAATACTAATTGACCATAATAGTTGGCTAGTCAGCTTATGATATTGTAAGTCAGCATTAAATTTGCTTGGATGCCTCTATATGAGGCTTGAGGTTCTTTTATGTGCTGAAAATCAATGACACAGGACCAATGGTTTTACTTCCCTTCTGAAGGAAGCCATACTAAGGATTTTTATGCCTGAAAAAATCAATTGCCCTTTGCCATGTTTGAACCCGCAACCCTGGGAATCGGAAGCTACCATGTTACCCCTAGACATTGAGGATGACCCACCTACAGTCAGAGAGCATGTTTGAATTATACATCAAGACTAGAAGAACAGTTGAAGGTTGTGGCCAATCACCTGAGAGTTGGGGATGCGAGGGTGTCACTTTTGTTGCTTGCTTACCGCTCTTCAACCCATGACACCACCAGAATAACACCAGCTAAGTTGGTATTTGGCAGGGAGCTGCATCTACCCTGTGACTTGATGTTTGGAAGTCCTCCTGGGTCAGAACAGCCAGCAGTTGACTACATGGATAATCTCTTAGACTGGCTTCATGATGTGCATGATATAGCACGCCAACACATCCAGTTAGTGAATAACCAAATGAAGGTCCATTACCCGACTGGCCAATAACTGATGTTTCCAATAGGGTGATTTGGTGTAGCTATGTTGCCCTACCTGGACCAAGGGGTGATTTGGTGTAGCTATGTTGCCCTACCTGGACCAAGGGATGCTGCCCCAAGCTTCAACAGCCATGGCAAGGGCCATAGATTGAGGTGAAGAGGATAAATGATGTCATTTACCACATCCAATAGCTGCCCCAAGGGAAGAGGCTAGTAGATGTTTGGATTGTCTAGCCGGTTACAATGGTACTGGTCAAGAGGACCATCCCTGAGGAGGGAGCAGGGTGACTACACCCTGTGGCTGTAATTGCCAAACATTTGTGTAAGGCTTGCTTTGTAAGTCATAGCTGAATCCATAGTTACACCTGTGTTAGTGGACACCTGTGTTGTTGAAAGGTTCTTTGGCATTGAATTGTACATTGTTACACCTAAGTGAGTTTGTGACACTTGCAGTGGTTAGCACGTACGACTGCTTCTAGCAGTTTCCAACCACATGACCGAGAAGTATAAAAAGGGAAACAAAGCCCTGTCCAGCATTCAGTTTTCACTGTGAATCCATCATGTGTAACAGTTGAACGAGTTTCATTGGGACATTTGCAGCGACCAGCAACTGTCACTGCTGCAAACGTCAAAAAGAAACTAAATGGTAAAATTGTTACAAAAGTATTGAAGAAATTTTTATTATAATCAGTTTGTGGAAGAAATAAAGAGTTGTTGGAGAAAAATAATTTTTGTTACAATATTATAATTGGGTATCTAAATGGATTCCCATAATGCCAAGCTCTTAAGCTAACAACAAATATGTTACAGTATTTCAGACTCTGTTAAAATATTTTCTCAACAAGAAAGGATTTTTATGAACTCACTATATTTCTCAAATTAATGGCCTACATTATCTATATAAAGTAGTCATGGATTATGTGTGATACATATTTAGATTACTTATACCTACTGTGCAAAATATAACAATATTATTAGTTGTGTAATGTTTCTAACATTGACATGTTGCACACCCTAATGCAAGAGAGTCTTAACTAAAAAATTTATTCATTTTCCAGAAAAACACTTTTTTATGTTTCTCATGGGAATATGAAATCAGAAATAGAAATTAAGTCAAAGACTCACTTCAAAACACAGTGTGAAATATTTTCTTATTACAGTGAAAACCTTAATCTGGAAATGCTATAATTCAAAATGTGGCAGCTTTGGACTTCTGAATGTTGAAGAAATGTTCATTGTCAAGAGGAATTAACTGCCATTTTATGCACATTTATGGAAACAAAAACAGCTTGCTGATGCGAGTTAGAGTAGAATTTCAGAAATCTATCAATTAATGCATCTCTGCTTCCATTTTTTTTAGCTGTGGTGTTCTTGTGTTAGGGCTGCGATGTGTGAAAATACAATCCAAAAACTGATAGAGGGAAAGGACGACCATAAAATAATGTCCCATCACTAAATGTATATTGGTAAAGTGTTCTGCCATGACCTTAGGCCGTGGTTTTGTCCCTGGTTTGCCATTAATCTTACATTGTGACAAAAATATATGTGGCATTTTAACAGTTACAATGAGCATTATAAATGTGAAAATAATCGGGTAGTAGGGAATATAAAAAATGTATTATTTAGTTGTCATTTGCTATCTAATGCTACCTACTTCAAAATTAATAACGCCTCAATTTGTTTTCAGTTTGACCAGAGGATTATAATATCAGAGCTCAGTATTGTTTGAATAATTCAAGATCTTGAATAATCTATATTAATAGGATAGAACAGACTGCTGATGCATACATAGGCTATAAGATATATGTTTTAAAAGTTTTAAATTCAGGAGTTGGGTTTAGAGGGGTTTGAATAAATGTCACCTATTTTCATCTGTTTCAATTGAACATGGATATCAGAGGACATGCAGGTGATGTAAGAAGTGTTGTAAACAATGAAACTTTGAATATGCTGGAGTAATTTGACTTGTTATATACACACTTTAAGTTTCATTTTATTTTACTTGGACATGTTTCGAGGAACTGTTTGTCCTCATCGTCAGCTAATCTCGACTGAAGCATAGGGAAGTTGTTGCTGATGTGGTAATTGTGTTACCCTCTGGTTCTCTGGTGGTGAACTTGTAGAGATCATCTGATGGGGTAATTCAAAATTCATGACTGTCATGATTTTTTAAAACATGGAATTTTTTGCTGGCAATTGTGTAGATATTTTGGCAGGTTTTAGTATTGTGATATCCTGTGAATATTGTGCTTTAGTCCAATAATGGTGTGCTACTACTGATTTGTCTGTCTGTTTTAACTTCAAGTTCCTGAAATCTTTATTTAGTCACATTTGTAAATTCCTTTTTGTCTTTCCCATTGTACACCTTTGGGCAATCTTCGCAGTTCATTTGGTAGATTCCTGATTTGTTTTTATTTGGTGTACCTTTTAGAGGATGGCTAAGTTCCTAAGCTTGAGTCTATTGCAAGGTGCCAATTTTATATCTTGTTCTAGGAAGATTTTACTGAATTTATGGTGAAAGCCTTAATGGTATGTAAATTTGCTGTATCTTTGACATGAGTTGTTACCATTACTGAGTATTGTGGTACCTTTTTCAAATGCATGCAGAAAGTTGCAGCACAGAATGATTTCAATCAACAGTTGGTAGACAAGCTAATAAACAAATATATAAAGCAGAAAAAGATCATGGATATCATAACACTCAGTAATTCTCACCAAATTTCTCTCTAATTTGGTTAAACATTCTTACAAAGAGTAATTATCATATGCTTTTGATAAAACTTTGTATATTTGTGTTAAATCTAGGAAAAGGGTAAAAACTGTCCTAAGAATTTAAAAAACTATTACCCTTCTTTTCAACCCCTTACAATAATACCCTTAATATACCTACACCAAATTCTGTACATTTACACTATAGGACCCAACAAAAATTATGGGATATTTTACAACCTTCATAGGCTACCTCTTATTATATTTTAACTCACTATATAGAAATCTCCATTATTTAAACTATCTGAACAAAATATATTGTACAGTTGTTCTATAGAATGTGGTAAAAATCATTGGCGGCCTTTCAGCTTTAAAACACTACCTCAAAACTTTTTTCAGTCTTGTAACACATTAAACTTTTTAAAAACTATACTTCTTTCCAATCCTCACTTACATGCAAAACTGTACCAATTAACCAATCAGGGCACAAATTTGTGTTATGAGACATAGTGAAGTTATAGAACACCTTTAACTTCAAAAACTATTTGTACACATTTTCAACCCCTTCTGTACAAATTATCACTACTTCACCAATCTGAGCAAAACTTTTGACAGTTCTGCTTGTTCCTTTGAAAATCACATGCTACACGTTGCTTTCAAAAACTACCTTTGATCTTATTTTTAATCTCTTCTTGGTGACTTGCTGTTTGATGTGTAAGGATAGCATTTATACATTAATTCTGTAGAATCCAGTAAACTTTTTAGGTTACATTATATTTTTCAAAAATTAATTCTACCTCTGCTTTCAAACACTTATGTAAAAACTTGCACCATATTACAGATTTTGATAACATTTTGAATACTTACTCTTTAGAACCTGGAAAAAATCATAAGAGACCCTAAGGGTCCTCCTTTATTTTCAATTTCATACATACAAATCAACATTGTTCAGATCATCTGCTTTAGAGGCTGAGGAAAAACTGCTTTGTATCTTTATTTTTAGCCACTTATGTACAAATCTAAACTGCTTGGCCAATTTTAATAAAACTGAGAGTTATACCTTGGACAATGTAAATATTACAGGCTGACTATGAATTTCAAAACCTGCTTGTATCCTGATTTATAATTGTTACTTAATAACCTCTGCCATTTAATCCATGGACCAATCTATGTTACATTCTTATTTTTTACTCTAAACTAACTTCCACAAGATTATACTTCTGTCAGTGTTTAATAGTTATGTATACTTTCTTAAGATTCCTTATCACACAAAAATTGCACATGTGCAACACAGAGTACAGAATGGACAATATCTTTACCACAATAGTGAACAGTAAATTGTAGCATCTTTGGAGAATGCTTTTTCTTATGCCCCAATTGGATTAAAAATGTCTTTAGAACATCTAACTGTAACAGGGAGTACCTGCTGGTGCATGTCCATTGTTCAACAGGCCCCTCACAGAATAATAACAGAACAAACACAATAGCTACATAAATAAAGTTCATGTTTCCTGCAGTTTGAATAAGACAACTGTGGAACTTTCCTTTTGGCAGTGTTTTTTAACTTTAATGACCAGAGTATTTGACCTGGTGTACAGAATGTGTGTAAGGGACTGACTAGTGCTTGGGGAGTCAAGAAGTGGTCAGCCAAGTCATTTAAGACTGTGAAAGAGTAATGAGTTAGCAAGTTATGAAGTGTAGTTTAGTTTTTAGTCCTGACTCTATGGTTCAGTGTAATTTTGATTTGGTGGATCAGTTGTATTGTGTACTGAGAGTTACAACAGTGATTGAAGTGTATGTGCTGGGTTATGTTGAATACTTTAGTGGCAAATAAAGTGTGCATAGCAGTAATTGTCAGGGGTAGGATTATTAAGCCAAAATGGAAGAAATGCTTAAAAAATAATTGGCCAAGATAGAGCCAAAAATGTTATTACAAAATGGAGGAAATGAGCGTGAAATTAAGGATGTAAATTCTGGAATGGACCAAATGGGAAGTAAAATAATGACAGTTAATTCTGCAATGGGGAATATGCAGACAGAAATGGTGTAAAAGACTAAATGTAGACAGAACTGTCCAAGATGAAGATGGAGCTATTGACTTAAATTAACAAAAATTATCGACTTATATTAACAAATGAAAGGCATGGAAGAGCTGCTAGAGGACTTTGAGGAATAACTATATTCTAGCGGGAAAAGTCAACAGCAGTGCCAAGGAACTGAATGCCATGATGGAAGAAAATGCTTAACATAAGACTTAAAGACCTGAAATTCTAGACCCTAATGTGACACAATAACTACTCATGCTTAAGCTGCCTAAACACAATGGAATGTAGACTTTTGCAGTCTTCCATCAGCACTTCACTCCCACTGCTACCCACAACTGTTGGTTGGCAAAGTAGGAAGCAGCACAGCTGAAAGCCAGCCTCTAGGGATGGGTTACACAAGTTCTGAATGCAATTCTGATGCTGGTGTTGTCGGAGGACATCTGGGAGACCCCCAAAAGCCAGTTTGGGAACCATAGTTTAGGCATAGCCTATTGTCAACTCAAGCAGGACTGAAACAGCTAGGGGAGGGGCTGCAGGAGTTTGCCATGGCCATTGAACAGGTAATAAAGAAAGCTCTGGTGAACCTTCCACCCAGTTACATATTCCAAGAAGCCACCCACTCCTTTGTCAACAGGCTTCGTGATGCTGAGATATAACAGTGCCTGATGCTCAGTAATTATAAAACCATCCATATGTTAAGGATGGAGGCAGCCAAGGTACCAGCTGTTCCTACCTAGAAGATCAGGAATATTAAAAACTGTGGGGATAGAAAATCAACTCGGGTTATGTAACAATCTTCCAGTGGTTTGTGTTGGGGTGTGGCCAGCCAGCACATCTGATGAAGGAGTGCAGTTCAGTTATGAGTCGTGGTTCAGTGATTGATTCTGCAGCTCAGTTGTATTGTACACTGAGTATATAATATCAGTGATTGAAGTATATATGTTGTGTTCTTTGAGTTCTTTGTAGGTATTAGAGTAGAGGAAAGGTATAGAGATATTGCAAGGCAGCTCTGTAAGTTAGAAAAAGAAAGAAATAAGGAGCAGGGCAGCAGTGGATATGATGAATAGGGCATTGAGAGAACTAGCACAATTAAAAGAAGAAATGGAAGGATATATAAGAATGGAAAATGTCAACAAAGTATAGGAATTAAAGGAAACTTTGAAGAAATCAAGGTGTGATACTAAATATTAAATGAAGAGTGGAAAATCTGGAAGATAAGAACAGATAATACAAACTAGAAGTTGTGGGGATAGAAGAGGAAATGGGAAAAGATGCAAGACAAGAAACTCAGGAGTTTTTGGGAAGAAAATGTGACCAATTATAAAATTTGTGAAACATTTCAATTTGGAAAAAGTAGAGGGGAAAAAAAATTGTATTTGTAAAATGTATAAGTATGCAAATGGTGTACTGTGTTTTAAGTCCAGGCAAGAAAAATAAAAAGTGCAGATAATCAATAGAGACTTAACACATGAGTAAAGGAAATTGTTAAACCAACTAATTGAACACAGCTCACAAACAAGGAAAATCAGCATACATTAAGAACATGAAACTATGAATTAATGGAAAGATGGCAGAAGGTACAATTGAGGAAGAAGACAATGGAATGTCAACACAGCAAACAATGAACAAGGAAGCAATAAGCAAGACCATGCTCATGAAATGCCAGGGAATGCCATATGCACTGAGAAGGTAAATGACTAGTTTTTTTTATTTATTTTTTTATTTTTAGTGCTAAGTGTAAATATGATTATGGACTGACCTTGACCCTAGTTAGTTGGCCAGGTCATAAATATTAAATATACAACATTTCAGGGTATCAATAAATATTCCTTATCCTGTAAAACTAATCTAGTTTCCATATTTTTCAACTAACGATTTCCATTTCATCCTTACCTTCCATAAAAACTCCCCGTATTTAGGTATCTGTTTATGATCCTCAAAAATGTTTCTAATAGCAATTTGGTTATTTCTCAGTAGCCATTTCCTACTTATGAAATTTTCCCTCCAGTTATTTGTATCCCTGCACTGAAAGATAGTGTAAACTTGAATCTTCCTTCTCCCCACAATTTGGAAAGTCTCCCAGATAACCTTTCCCCTCTTTCCCCTTAATTTCCAAATGCCTAATCTAAACCAGGCTATCCCTTCTCTTTCATTCTTTTTACAAATCAAAATGTACTTCTCTTTTTCTGGGTCAGTTTTTAGCTCCTTGTACAATTCCAATGAACTTTTTTCTCTCATCTGTCTGTCCATATCTTCTATCCTGGATCTCACTTTCTTCCAAAATATTCAATATTAGCCCAAAAATCTCCTAAGCTATTTATAATTAACTTATCCCTGATTTTCTTCAGCCAGATATTAGACAGAACACCCAAATTTTCTTCTTGATATATCAGGCATATTTTTCAGTAAGTCAGTATCAGGTAGCTCTTGGATTCAAAATAAATATTTCAATACTTTCTCCATTATTAACTCCCTGATACCTACCTTTCCTACTTGTATTAAAACTGCTGCATTTGCAGTATTGTTGGGAACTCCCAGGATTAGTCTGCAGAAGCTTCTTAATATTAAATCCATATTATGCCAACCATCGTCTATTCTCCAAATTTCCCCGCCATAAACCGATTGAGATTCAACTTACGCAGAGTCAAGTATTTCAAACCATCTAAAACCCATTCCTGACATTTATAAACATTTCTATATAGCTGTCATGACCATTCTTCCCTTAACCAGCGCAATTCTTTTTTGTTTTTCCCATCCTCCATTACTACTCAATTTTATACCCAGATATGTGAACTCATTAACAATCTGAATTTCTTGTCTGCCATAAACCAGTTTTCATCTCTTTGCAATTTATAACCCTTCTTAAACACCATCATTTTAGATCTATCCTAATTCACCTTCAGCAATATCTTTGTAATATCTGTTGATTTCACCTTTAAGCCAGTTGCTGATATTGAACCACCAAATCATCTGCATAAGGTAACCCAGGGATATCTATATTTTTAATTTCAGGTATGTGCTTACAAACATGCTTCAAACAATCCAAAATATCATCAATGAATTAGATAAACAATATGGGGCTTAATTTACAATCTTCTCTAAGCCCTCTCTCTTGACCCACAGTCCTAGTTACCTCCCCAATATCACACTCAATGGCCGCGCCGTGGCCGAGTGGTCAGACCATTCGCCTCTCACCTAGACAGCCTGGGTTCGATCCCAAGTGACCACATGTGAGATTTGTGGTGGACAAAGCGGCGCAGGGGCGGGTTTTCTCCAGGTTCTCTGGTTTTCCCCGCCATCTCATTCCACTGGGGCTCCATCTTCATGTATCATCAGTGTCGTCTGCGGTACCAGAGCAGTAAAAGCGGGCGTTAAACACTACCAAAAAAAAAAAAAAAAAACAACACTCAACAAAAATTTATTTTGATAATATAACTCTTTTAATATACCAATCATATTGACACTTAACCTTTCTTATTTAGCTTATACCATAGCACATCTCTATCAACCCTGTCGTAAGCTTTTCCCAGATCAATGAATATAGCATACAATCTACCCCTTTTCTTTTCTAAATATTTATCTATCATTGTTTTAGTTATATATAAATTATCCATGGTTCTTTTTCCTGACCGGAAACCTGCTTGAAAATTGGATACCCTTTTATTTTCTTCTGCCCAATTTTGTATTCTCTCTGCCATAATTTCTGGGAAAATCTTCCCAAAATTGGATAACAATGCAATTCGGGTTATTAGGGTTTCCTTTTCTTTTGTTTCCTTTACCTTTGTATATGGGATGTATAATTGCTATACACCAACTTTCTGGCACCTTCATCTCTTGTATTACATTCATAAGCCTTGTCAGACGTGATATTCTATCTGGATTTTTGCACCACGTTTTAAAAAACTCTATAGGCAGACTGTCAACTCCTACTGCTTTGTTGTTCTTAAATTTACAAATTTGGCTTTTAACTTCTTCCTGTGAAAAAGGTCTGTCCAAGTTTTCTACATAATTATTGATAATCTCCAAATTAATACTGCTTCTTTCCCTGGTTTCCATAATAAACAAACTCTGAAAATACCTAAACCACTCATCTGATCTTATATGCGTTTCTTTTTCCTCCCTTTTACACACTGGTTAATAATTTGCCAGGCTTGCTGCCCCCCCTCTAAGTCTAACTACTTCTCAATTTCCGAAGCCCTAGCTCTCCCCCACTCCCCCACTCTTTTTTCTTGTGATCAAGAAGCTGCCTTGTCTGTTTCATTGTATCTCTCTCGCCATCTTTCTACAGCCTCCCATTCCCCTACACTCCCCATCAAACCAACAATTGAAAACTTTCTTATTCCCTCTATTCCTCCCTATCATGTCACTTCCAGCCCAGTTAAGTATCAACTCACATCACTTTTACCTAACGAGATCATCAAATTCATCCCATACAGACTTATCTTAGCCATAATAGAGTTCAGAGATTCAGGAGCCCATGAATCTTCTTAGGGGACCACTTAAAACTACTTATCTTAATACCAGAGCAGCACCTATCATCTTTTTTATTTTCATTGCATTCTTCAGTGCACAAAGACATTATCAATGGAAAAAGCGAACTTGATCCAAATATATTTGTTACCTTAAATTCACAGACTTTACATAACATTTTTAAATGTTGTCGCTACACAATGTATAATCTAAACTGTCTGCATGCACTTATGAATGTAAATTTTCCAGTTTCATCTCACCCCCTCCCCAATCAACCATTCAGTATGACAAATCCATTATTCTCACAAAACTGAATCAATTTTAATCCTTCATTGTTTATAATCTTGTCCTTACTGTGCCTAGACCATATTTTTCTAAGTTCATCTCTTTCTAAATTTTCCCAGAGTTTAATTTTCAACTCTTCTGCTCTTGCATTTAAGCTTCCCATTAATATAAACTGTATCAAGGGAAATTCTATTTTTAAATTAAATAGTTCCTTTTCTATTTGCCAAAGAGGTCTGGGATGTGAAACTTGGAATTCACCGGCAGGTTGTACAGGACACCAATGCATATATTCTACTCATGTATTCTCACCCGCATTATCTCGTTACTTTCGGACCTCCTCTCCTTCACTGTACTTGTTAAATTATTCTTCATCAACAAACATATCCCTCAAAGCTCGACCTTTAATATTTTTCCTTGAGCCATGTTTCCCAATAAACTCATACCCTTGGACCTTTATATCCTCATTAGACTGTAACCAAGTATAAACTATTGTTAACATGTGAAGCTTACTCAAAATTTCCTTAAAAATGCCTCCACTCAACACTTTGCATATCCCTTCACAATTCCAAAAACCAATTTATCTATCCAAAAACCAAGTTTCATAACCTTCCCTCTTTCTACCCCATCCTATTGTGAGTAGATGCAAAATCTGAGTGTATCTAACTTGCTCTTGCTCCTAAGTACCCTCCCACTATTAGGATCCACATTGGCAGGTGGACTCTTTCGATGCTCCCATCTAGCGCCGTCATATTCACCATGACGCCCTAGGGTACCTTCAATTTGCATTAAACTCCCTCTCTGTGTTGATATTAGGCTTGACAAACTTGACCTTGAGTCATCTGGCACTCCCCACACACCCGAATTTGATCTACTTCCTCTCGCCAGCTGAAATGACTAGTTTTGAAAGAGCCAACATACCAAGCAAGTGATAACTCATAAAATTTACATCATGTAAAAAGTAAATCTTTCATATAAATCTTAATTATTTATGCCTGTGCAGCAAATGAATAATTAACCACCCATAATTTAAACATTTACAATACTTTTAAAACCCACCTCAAAGTTACTTCAACTTTCTCAGCATGTGTTATAGTTTACATGTGTTATTGAGTAATTTTCTCTTCACCTCTACTTTGTATACTTAAGCAGGCTGATTCGCATTCAGTTGGAAAAATTCCCAAATTTCACTTCATCATTAATAATATCTGTTAATGCAGCACTGAAACTTTCAAATGCAGTAAACCGTCATATGCAGTGGATTAATGCTCTTTATTGTAATACTTTTATCGGTTAGCAACAAACAAGAGCATCATCTCTCTCTAAAAGAACATCCATTGTTGAATTTTTGCAGTCAATCAATCAAGATATTTAGGTATTTCTTGTTCCAGGGCTGTTTAGGGAAATGTCCCTCTACAGCTCAGATTTAATATTTTGACTTGGTTTCCTTTTATGGCAGAGTTTTGTGAGAAACTATACCTTTTTTCTATGTTCTATGGAAGCATTGCCACTGCTATTGCCAAACCTCCTAGGAAATCATGTAGTGGTCAGACATGACATTCGTTGCCATTGCCATGCTCAATCGCTCAACCGTCATGCCTCTTAAGGATACACACTAAGTTCAAAGGGCAGGGCAGCCCCAAAAATGTATGCGATCAATACTAAACTAAACTTTATACTTGAGTGCCTTAGTGGCAAATAATGTGTTTAGCAGTAACTGGTGTTTCTCATTTGTACAACATGCATATATTAAAGACAGTTTTTCAGCATCGCATATTAAAAGCAGTTTTTCAGCTTTGATTTCAAAAGTATTTAAATTTGTATAAAAAATATTGCTCTCATCAATGGTGCTATGGATTATATTAAAAGTTACACTTTGTTTAATAGTTATATTTAGCTTCATAATCTGCAAAATACTACTACTTTATGCAAGTGTTAAGTAACACCATACTTCTAGCAAGCCAGAGAGCAGAGACAGCTATATACATGTATTTATTCACAGAAATGAGACTTGCTGACCCATGTTGATAAGAGTAACTAAAATAATACAGCTCAAATGAGAGAAAACTGGTATTTTTATGAAGGGTAGGAAAAAGTTCTTTTGTTGACTGCTGTAACTTCAATGCCAGTGCAGACAGAAATGTGGTACTTTCAAAGTACGTTCACTTTTTAAAACTTCTGAATAATGGGTATTTTCTTTATTCTAAGAGTTTGATTACTTTTCATTGAACACAAACAATTAATACATCACTCATTCTTGTTACATGTTAGTACACCACCAAGTGTATCAATGAACTAGGAGGATAGTGAATCATGCCACTTATTGTTGTTCTTGAAAGCAGGTTTCATAATCTTTTTAAGTTGTGTCCAGATTTGTGGTAATAGATCAGCAGGAAAACTTGCAGAAAAAAATGTTCACATAATGCAAACTTAAGCTCCAAACACACTGAAACATCTAAATTACTGTGAATCTAGAACTACACCTTTTATAACAACAGCAATAAGAAATACAATAAGAATTGGACAAAATTGAGTTTCACATGAATTCATAGTTTCTACCATGTTATTTTAGTATGTGAACTCTTATTTGCATGAAATTGTATTTTGTATCAGTGTAACTGAGGTACGAATAGCAGCTCTATGTATTATGTATTGTGCTATATCATATGTGTTATTTTTGTCAAGATATTTACCCTGAAAGTGTTAAAACTACTATATTGGTTAAATGGACAAAGTTCTGTTTAGAGTAAAAACTGCATCATTACAAAAAACAACTCTCATTTTCTAAATTTTGTGGAACTTGTTTTGGAAGCTAATTTCCTCCATTGTCAACTGGCCAATGACTCAATGTAGAACCAGTTTATTCCAGACTCTTTGGAGCACTCCACACTCTTTGGAAGTACTTAAAGTAGATTGAACACTCTAGCAAGTTCAATAAAGTCAGGAAAAGATGCAAGGAGAAAAAAACAAAAATAAATTTGCTTAAAAGAAGAATTATGAGTTTCATTTCAAATATGAAAGGCATGAAATGTCACTACACAGAAAGAAGACACAATGCCTTTATCTGTCAAATGAGCTGAGTATCAAGTAGGTATTTAATCTATTTAATCTAATGAACTCAAAGCTTTTCAAATGAAGAGGTGCTGTTTTAATGGATACTTGTAGTTACTACTCACAAATAGGCCACAAGATAACTATTTCCGCTTTGCAGAAAAATAGAATAGTTGCTGAAATTGGTAGTTCACAAGATGAGAGCAAAACCTTTTCATAGATCAATTAGAGATTTTCCATACAATTATACTACTTTTTGTTTCAGCTTGCAACAACTGTAGCCTATCCCAAAGTAATAAATAAATGAAGCCCAGTATTCCACTGCAATGGGATACTATGCCCTTTACATTACATATTAGTGATCAGAAACCACATGTTTATGTCTGGACTGAATGTAAAGGTGCCATGGGTTTCACTGAGGTAGCTTCAGTGATCTATAGCTTCCTTGCAAAATGTGACATATCAATTGGAGGAATTAAGTCGTTTTTTGTAGCTTAATGTCCTTTAACCTTGGTTGGTCATATGAATGATGAATAAATTTGGTGAAATGATGCTCAAATGAGGTGTTCCCGACCACAAGGGCGAAGTCGACAGATCAGTATTTTGTATTTATTCAAGTGTTTGCCTCGACGGGTAACAATGAACATTTTTGTAGATGAATGTAGTTTAAAGGCCCTTAATATTCTATGCAAAATGGTCATGTACAAAACAGAGGGGCTCAGTTTGGTTCCCTCATTCTGCACAATTAACTCTCTTGTAACCCCTACCTGTGGTTTGCATTGTGGCTAGTATGTATTCTGTTCATTCTGCCAGTGGTGTTTGTTTCGCTTGGTAGAGTTTTTTGTTGTGTTGATTATTTATTGCACATCTGCTACACATACCATAATTGTAAATGTAGCTGGAGGAGGAGAAAAGATAGGTGGTTATTCCTGTAAATGGTGCTTGAATGAGGATACTGGAAAAAAACTGGGACAAAGCGACAGCATATGGAAGGCCAAGGGTATGCTGTTCCTCTGGTCATGTTGTGGCTGCCAGTTGGATTGGTTCAACTGTTCAACTTTAAAAAATGACATTGAATCTGATGAAGGAGATACCTTTGTTGAGTATGACAAATGAGTTTGAATGTACATTCCTTTGTAATAATACTCCTAATATATAATAATTATGATACCATTCATGTCATGTGATGATTGTAATAAATAAATGAATAATGTAATATAAAATGTGTTTTATTACCATCTATACTTTTAGATTAAATCACAAAGGAGGAATGATATGTCGAGGTTGTTCTTGGTATAAAATTCAAATGATATTTTGCATGAAACGTGCAGTTGTTTAGTTCGCCCTTCAGGTCGGGAACACCTCAATGTTGAGTTTGCCCTTGGTAGAAAAATCAAATTACATTTAATTCAAAGTGTGAAGATGAGTTTGCCCTTTTGGTCAGGAACACCTCAAATGATCTTGGGGTCCATGGAGCTTAAAATTAATTGACATTCGTCTTTTTAGGATAAAAAAAACTAAAAAAATCTTATTTGGGTAACTCACCATAAGCAAGATTTGCTCGCAACTTGTTGAATGTAAGGCAGACACACTACCACCACACCATCCAAGCAGGCTGAGGCTTTTTGCAGGTGGTTGTGAGGGAGTAAAACAAAAACATGCATGATTTGGCATGTTACCTCCTGAAAAGGTCCCAATGACTAAAAGAAAAAATCACGTTTCTTCCCTATGAGAGACCATTCCCTCCTTCTAGCAGTCAAGGTATTTGGGATTGTAAGATTATAACATTGGATGAATATACATATTGCAATTTAAGGATTAGTAAGCTCTCTTCATATGCAGTGCTTTACTGGAATGTGCATGAATTTGTCACTAATTTAGTTGGGTTTATCCCTGAACCAATACTTGTTCAGCCAATACTTAGGTGATGTATTGAATCTTTTAAGAAAAAAAGTTTAATGATGATTGGAATATGATAGAAAAGTTTACCTATGTTACAAACACATTAACTGTGTCAGAACTACTCAATTATGAGAATGAAGATGCAGAATTGTATGATTGTTAGGAAGAAGAGATCAGTATGAGCAAAATGTGAGGATCGTTGGCAAATGTTAATCTTTTAACATACGTACTATTTACAATTTTCCCTGTTGTTTATTATTAAAACAATGTATTCAGTTAGGTATAAAAATAATAACTGACACTTTGTAAGGACTTAGCAGGGGACATTTTAATCTCTGAATATCTACTAGATTAAAATAAAGAGTAGTCATCAGAAATGCAAACTTTGCTTTTTATGAACTAAACAAATGCAAAGGTGACTGGAGCATTGGAACATTGTGAAATGAACAAAGAGAATGAGAAAAGGGGATGGGGAGGGGAATAGGAGGAGAGGTGGGTGGAGAGGGAGAGAGATTCAACTGCATAATTTGGCAGGATTGTAGAGGGGTCCAAGATATAGTTTGAGATAGAGAACCGATGGGCTATGCATTCTAAATTGTTACATAAAATGTATTAAGGTTGAGCACACCACTGATCAGCTGTGACTTCAGCACTTGAATTTTGGAGGGCGTAGATATAATGACATTGAATACTATGTAAATTTCATTCAGTCTTTTGAAAATAACTTGTCCTGGAAGGTTTATCATCTTGACCTTTAAAATGTAAACTAAGCATGTTAGTGCAAGTCAAATTGAGGACCTCTTTACTAAAATAACAAAATTAAGAAAAAAACTAGACAATGGAAATTTCGGAGAGCGGTGTGATCTTACTATCATGGGATTCAGTGACCAGCGCCATGCAGACCTACCCACTGCAGACTGCTCTAGCTAACTGCCACATTCTCTGAAATCAACCAATCAGTTATCAGTGGCATGCACACCCTCAAAGAGTGGACAAACTTGCAAGTCTAATAGTTTTAAATATTGTATTGATTGTGCACTGCTACTGCATTCCTTCAACTACTGGCTTTTCTGAATAAAATGTTCTTTTGAATTACGGCCAGTGATGTGTAGTCCAGAAAATTGCCATAACTTTCACTTTTGACAAAGGAAGATTAGGTTTCTTATCTCAAGTTGTTACCTATGACCCCTCTATAATCCTCCCAATTTGTGCAGTTAAATTCGGGAACATCCTGTATATGTATGAGATTTCAAGAAAATCTAAAGGAAGTATCAAGGAACTATCAAAAACTAGATGGAACAGACAATTTCAGTCTTTTAAAATATACACCACTCAGAAGTTTATAGTATACTAAATTTAAATCTCAAGTATATTAGGACTTTTATATATAGAGGTTAATATTCTTGTAACTGTTTACAAACTATTTTCCATTTCTTATTATTTTTCTAAATGTCTTTCAAATATTAGTAGGTTATTCAATTAAGCAATTATTGATTATTTTGTTTTTGTTATTGCAAGTAACTAGACTTTATTCAAGAAGTGCAAAGTTTTACATCTAGTAACACATGTGATTAGTCACAAAGATCAACATAAGTTTTAGTCAGTTTACTCACTCATGAGTCTGTGGTGTATGTGTTTTATATTATAATAATTATATAGAATTGTCTGAGTTTAAATTCCTGCCTTCTTTATTTAGAAATCTTTTGTTGAAGTATCAATCCATATCTTCCATACCTTGTGCATAATTTATTATTTGGTTCCAGTTAAATTTTGTTTTGGACACTTTGCAATAATACTCCTCAAACATGTTAGTCTACTGCACCTTAATCACAACCTCACTGTGGCTTATTTTCTTATAGGATGCAGAAACCAAGATGATAGCAAGTCAACATGGCAGGTGGCACTTTCAAGAACTGCGTCAAAGAATGCAGACAGATGATGAGGATGGTCTGAACAATACATCACCACCTGATAGCCAAACATCTTCTGTGGATGGAGTATATGCTACCTCAAAAACATCACATCCTTTTCGAATTATTGAACATGATGCCCTCAGTCTGCAGAGCATGACATCCCTTGGACGCATCGGGAGAATCTTAGGTGGTTCAATAGATGCAGCAGGTAATTTCACAAAGGATTTTATAAATTATTAATTGCACATTTTATTTACTCTGTTGGCAACCTCTCTTTAAAAGTTATCACTGATATGCACCTAATAGCTGTTATTGTAAAGTAGTGCATCACACATTTCTATCTCTATAATGAACATACTATAGCAGTCTTGATTATCCATAGTAGAGAGGAATACCATCATTGATAAAGATTTTCAACAGCTAATCCAAAATGTGCCATCATCCCAATAATATGTACTAATCTAATGCTTGTAGCAACCAATATACATAGTCACATATTACAATGTGTAAATACTATTTAACTCATAATTGTTTAGAACATGTCCTCATCATTGTGATCTGTTTGGCAACTATCTATTATTGATTGATTTTGAATGCCAGGCATTTTTATGAATATTTGAATCTTCCTTATAAATAGGATATTTACATTACAAATTGTTAAGTTGGAATTAGTAACACTAAAACATCACTAAACATTAATTTTACCTGGACATGTTTTGAGGCATGTGCACCTCATCAGCAATCTCCAACTGTCAAAATTCATTATTTGGTACCAAACATCATCCTTTTGGAGAAAGAGAGGGAGGGAGAGGGTCAGATGAAGAGATGGGATTGAGGGGAAGGGAGAGGAGGGGAGAAAAGAGAGAGATGGTGAGAAGAGAGGGGGAGAAGATGAGAGAGTTGGGTTAGGAAGGGGGAGTGATAGAGATGGAGGAAGAGAGTGAATAAGAGAGAATGCCCCTTCCAATGAACCTTTGTTTACTACATTATGTATGTGTGCGTTCGAGTGACACAAATATGTGAGAGAGTGACACAGACAGAGTGAGAGAGTGACACATACAAGGAGAGAGGGAGGGAGTGAGGGAGGTAGAGAGAGATGGAATGTGTGTGTATCTTAATTTTGGTGTATATGGGGACGAAAACAAGTGCTTGAGATTTGTTTAGTATCAAGAGGTGAGTCACATGGGGGGTCAGTTCAACCCAAAATGACCAGTAAACCTAAAAATAATTACCTTGTATTTTTTAGAATTAGCGATATTTGTGTGTGTTGAGCCATGTCATGCAACAGTTAATGCAGAATTTCACCCTTCTACCCAGAGTAGTTTCATTATAATAAATGTTAAAATAGACGCCATTTCTTCCAACATGCCAACTTTTAATATAAATATAGAATACTATATCCTTTGGAACTACAACACTTATAAATAAACATCCTAAAGATCAGTAAAACATAACAGTATGGTCAGTATATAATATCTTTAACCACATATTTGTTATAATAAAATAGAGTATAGGTGTCATGATTTTAAAAAAAAAAAAATAGGACAAAATATTTTACTGATAATGTGAAGTATTTACCTGTTTAAAAATGAATGTCAGAAAGAGCAGATAAAAAAAAATCTTATGAAATTAAATATTAGCACAAGAGAGGGGTTGGATGGGTGTGTTTTCACTGCCTGCTGGGAAGTTCAATTTCAGCTCAGAGCATCTTAACCTTAGGGATAAATAAAATCTACATCTTTATTGGCTGTGTCAGAATATAAATTTCTTTGTAACTGGCAGTTTGAATCACATTTGACGATTCAATATCAATAATTTAATTGCTGAAATAATGCACCATTATTAACAGCAGTAACACTCAGCATTTATAAAATTTTAGAAGTTGTGTTTGTGATCAATGTATTCCTGCTACTTATTCATATCACAGCCCTGATTGTTACAGAATTCAGGCCACAACATGATGGGCACCATTTGTGGCAGTTCCTGTTATCAGTTGCTTTAAAGGGGTTCCAGGTTCGAATTCCACTTAATGGTTCAGGAGATTAAGGAATGGTGTGGAAGTGTGAATGCCCTAGTTCAGGATATGTCAGCATGGAATCTTTCTCAGGGCTGGTGTTAAGAAACAAGGGTGTCCTTTGAGAGGGTAAAATTACATTGTCTGCCTGTTCTATCTGAATGACATCATCATTCATAGGCCACAAATTTGAAGACCATCTCGAGAACCTGCAGGATAATGCAAAGGCTGGAGGTATCTAACTTTGACTTAAGTACAAACAAGTGCTAACTCTTCTGCAAGGAGGTGAACTATTTGGGTCACATAGTCTCATCATTTGGGTGCCACGGAGAAGGCTCGAACCATGAGAGATTGTCCTTGCCCAAAAGAGGGCTGTAAAGTTTCTTGCATAGGCCCTGCTGCAACTTTCATGTGACCTGATGTTTGGGAGTCCTGGACCAAAACAACCAGTCAACTACTTGGAGAATCCCATAGACCAACTTCACAACATGCATAAAATGGCACATCAAGACATCCAGATAGTGAGCAACCAGATGAAAACCTATTATGACCAGCAGACGAACAACCAAGGTTTTCAGCAGGGTGATTTGGTGTTTTTTTGTTTCTTGTTTTTTTTAATAGTGCTTAATGCCCAATTTTACCATATATGGCACTGCAGGTGATGACACTGATATTTTGAATGAAGATGACCAGGAAACCCTGCCTCTGCGCCACTTTGTTACCACAATTCCACATGCAGTCACCTAGCATCGAACCTGGTGAGAAGCGAGTGGTGTAAACACTCGGCCACAGTATGGTAGCCTGAGAGGGTCTTTAGCACCAGTGTCAGTGTCTGCCAGCTGTTCCCTCCTCAGGCCTGCACTATCTAATCCAGCTGCAGGCACTGCCGAAATGACACTGCTGTAGCACACCTATTCTCCTCAACCTTGGTGCAGTGGCTGCACCCCTCTGGACAGGATCGTCATCACATGGCATCTGCACTGTTGTGGCTCCTTCCTTTCTGATGTTCTGATATTGTACTCCTAGATCCCATGGACCCAGCGCATTGCCAGATCCTCCTGGCTGTTGAAATTGAACAGTGTCTTGCTATAACGTGCTCCTGGCCATCCTGGACCTGGGATAAAATGCCTCCAAGGCAGAAAGGAACTACTGCACTACTGACATCAAAGCCCAAATTGTTACACTAGAGTGGGTTTGTGAACACCTGAAGTGTACTGCACATACAACAGCTTCTTGAAATTTCCAGTCACATGACTAACAGGTAAAAAGGGGGGCAACAAAGCCCTGCCCAGCATTCACTTTTCACTGGAAATACATTGTATGCAACAGTTGAGTGAGTTCGAAGGGAATTTTGCACCGAGCTGTATCCTTGCTGCAGCAAACATCGAAAAGACAGTTCTGTTATTTGTGAGCATATTCTGATTTTAATCAGTTTGTAGAAGAAATAGAGATGTTACTGGAGAAAAAAAAAGTTTTTGTTACAATACAATCAAATTGGAACTAATTACCCAAGTGAGATTTTTCTAGTATGGGCTCCTGAGACTTATTAAAATTTAGGGAGGTACTGATTAGAAACCGTGAGGAAAGCATACTATAATAAATCTAAGGCTTTTTGTGGGCACGTACGAATATGTTCCTCTTGTTCATCTCCTTGGTGTGTGTATATATACTCTAATCTAATGTAAGACTTGACCAGTGAAAGGGGCTGCTGCAGCATTAAAATGTGAATGATATCCACTCCAGAAGCCGACTACCTAGAGGATGATAGGACTTATTCCAGCTCCAGTGTTATGAAAAATACATTGTAACACTCCAGACTAGAAGATTAAAAAACAGTTCATGCAATTTAAATTGGTTCTTAATGGAGCAAAATGCTTGATGGCAACTAAATGAGTTCAGAACAACCATGAAAGCATTACCCAGAGTGTCAGCTGCATCTATAGGATCAACAATGATGGTTTACCTTAGAGCAGGTGACACTTTATCAGCCACTTATCCCATAAGACAAACATAGGTGTGAGGCGATTAAAAAGCTCCATAAAATGCACCTGAATTGTGTGAAATCCCTGTCATAGTTATTTGTAAGTGACCAGATTTTCAAGTGTAGGTTGGTGTTGAAAAAAGTAAAGCAGAGTATATAAGAACAAAGAGCTGCCTAGTATTTATTGATCCACCATAGGACAGGTAAATCTCTTGAGTGGGAAGATGCCTTGGGGGAAATGATGATGGAAGTAAGGGGTTCTGCATCAAACCAATATTTTGTAAAATTTTGTCTTTGAAGATGGCGAGATTGGAATAATGATTCCAGTTCACCCTGTTTAATTGCCAAGTAGGTGCACATGATGGTGAGGCATGATAACAAACCAAACTAATATGACACAAGAAAAATGATGTGTCAGAGACAACATTCCACTGAAAACAGTATGTATGCTATGCAGGACAAATGGAAAAGTTCAAATGGAGAGAGAATACCTGAAGAATCTGAAACCAAAGAGGGCTCACAGGTGCATAAAGGAGAGAGAGGATTCTGTGTCATAAAGGATCAGCAAGAGGTACTTGACTCATTAAGCTGTGAAACCCAAAGTATTCATGTCTTCCAAGAGAGGGAGGTTGCTGGGAGATGGAACAAAAGATGTGCAACTTCTGCAATGGCAAAGGATTTGTGGGGTATGTACAAGGTAAAGACATAAAAGAGGTGTGATTGTTGCTGCCAGAAATATGCTGTATGATCAGATCGAAAGACAAGGTGGTGGCATAAAATGTCCAATTTTTGAACTGGTTAAATAGCAAGTTTTTATAAAGGAAATACTTATGTGTTTGGTGTACACTGCTACAGTTTTGTTTAGAAAAGAGTCATTATTTTACATGGTAACCCACTCACACACTCTCTAACAATGCGCAAGAGAGCTGAATGTTGCCAGGAAAACTATGAGCAGACGCAGACTAAAGTCCTTACTTTTTAATAGATGCTGGAAATGTTGACCTTCTGCTCTCAAACAAGCATTGTATCTCTTAAAAATGATGACTCTCACTCGCTGGAGCCTAGCAGCATGAATTATTGTGATTTCTTGCATGACATCTCTAAGTTCTTCTAGTTTGCGAGGATTGGAATGATACACTTTGTCTCTTAAAGAACCCCATAAATATAAATCACAACACATTAGCTGTAGGAGAACAAGGGGGCCACAAGTCAACACTAATCATTCTGACATCAAACACCTCTCTTACTGTGTTTAATGATTCGGCAGCTGTGTGTGCTGTTTCAAAAGCTTGCTGGAACCAACCATATGATTTCTCTTCCTCTGTGAAGCAATCGTAAAATGGTTTGAGAATCAGCCTCTGGCATTGCTGCACATTGTATCATCAAAGAAAATGGGGCCTATTATTCTTCTAGCACTCTCGCACACCAAGCTCCAATTTTCTGATCATATCATGCAATAGCACAGGTATTTCTGAAGACCAGTATTGACTGCTGTGAGTATTCACACACCCATTTAGTTGAAACCAAGATTTGTCAGAGAGAAACAAAAGCTGTGGGTCAGTGAAACTTCTTTCTACAGATTGGAAAAACCAATTGTAATAATTCACAAGTTTACCAGGGACATTTGCTTTAAATGCTTGTAGTCATGTGCACCTATAATTTTTTAGTTTCGACATATGTGTAGCATTTCTAGCAGAAGATGCAGATACATATGTTTGCTGTGCTAATTTGTTCAGCAATTTGTGAGGCAAACGCTCTAAAGTGGCATCAATTTCATCCAGTTTACTTTCTGTTAACACCGATCTTCTAGAATGTTTCTTGTCCAACATTGAACTCAAGGGTACAAATTTAATTACTACTGCATGTGTAGTTTTTCTTGCAGGTGGTACAGAGTTTGTAAACTTTTCAGCAAGCTCCCTGTGCACATGGCAAGCAGATTCATGCTTAAAGTAAAATTTACAGATAAACATGCATTCTTCTACAGTTAGGAGATGCACCATGTTTACTGCAATGACAAAAGTACCTAACTGACAATGATTGAGTGCATGAGCACCTGATTCAGCAATGCAGAAATGGCGACAATGCATTTTCGAGTGAAAATTGGCGTTCAAAGTCCCAGCAGATGGTGTAGGTGTAGGGAATGCGTCGCCTTGTAATATAATCACCCAATATATGGTTTGAATTTCTGTAATACATAATAGAAAGTTGCAATTTCTCATTGTGTGATGCACGGAATGATATTTCTGTTCTTGACCCGGCTCATGAACAGGTGTAAATCACATGGGTTTCTCTGTGTTCATCCGTCTGTGTGAGAATTCCACCACATCCAAAACTAACGCATTAAAAACTTTAAATGGAAGGTCCATTCATGGACATTCGAGCAAGATCGATTGTGCAAACAATTCCTTAATTTGCTCAAATGCACTTCTCTCAGTTTCTCCCCATATCCATTTTGTGTCTGTTTCTAACAACGCTCTCAAGGAGCTGTCTCTGCAGCATAATTCCTGAGGAATCTAGTTTCATATTGTACCCTGCTAAACATCTGCACAATCGTTTCAAATTCTTCAGTGCTGGTGCTTTGTGTAGTGCACTCCTTTTCGGATCTGGACACAGCCTCTTTCTGAAATGATGTAACTAACAAAATTTACCTCTGTCACAAAGAACTATTATTTTTCTAGGTTTATTGTATAGCCACATTTTGCCAACCATGAAAGTAGAAGGTCTAATGAACAATGTTATTGTATTGCAGTAAAAATTCATTAATATACTGAGTCATAAATTCTTTGGTGGTATTTCTGAATATTTTATGCATCATGCAGAGAAAAGCCTCACTCGTAGAAATGGCGAAGCAACATCTCATATATTCAAAAACTATTCCAGCATGAATGAAGTTAGGTATTTTCTGAAAGGTTTCTGTAGTGGTACTTGCAGGTAGGAATTAGATCAATAGATGAAAACCATCTGTTTCTCCCTATTTTCATGAGCACCTGGAAGATACTTTTGGTCCAGAAGATATGGGGGGTTATGTATTTTTTATGTGCATCGATTGGAATCCGGAGAAACCCATTTTTCTTCTTCACTATGCAGAGAGCATAAGAAGATTTTGATACCTCAAACGCCATCATTCAACGTTTTCTGTATCTCGATCTTCGCTTTCTCTCAAGCCCATCGGGATGCTCCTTTCGGGGGCCATTTCTCTAATGTTGAATTCATATTCAAAGATATTACAACAACCAGTTTTCTTGTAAATAAACCTGTTTATTATTGATTAACACATTATATAGCATTCTTTTCTGATTATTATTTAATGTTTTCACACCATTGACTGCTGCCCTTATCTTGAGTAGTAATTTGGTTTCAGTCAGACTGTCTACCTTAATCTCAGTGCTGTCTCTTGGTTCTTTGTTCTTTGTACGCAGTAAGGCTGTAATGGTTATTGGTTTCATATTGTGTATTTTCTGCAAACTCACATTCATTCATATCATATTGTTCTTTGAATAATTCAGCTTCATTATCTAACTCTTATCTCGCCAGCTGTGAGCTTGTTTCTATGGCTCGAGTATACCTGGACAAAGGTTCATTGACCTCGCTATTAGTTGTTACAAAGGTCACATGCTCCCTAATAACACATCTATGACTAAATGTGGTATAATCAAAAATATATATGCAATATGAACATCTCTTATTTTTTTTTTTGTTAACATGACTAGCCCTTTTGTGTGAGTGGCCTACAGCTAACGCACAGAATACATTTTTGATAGGCTCTGTTTGCATTTTCAAACCTCTGTCTAGTAAATAATTGAAAATGACTGTACTAATTACAGAAATAGATGTCCACTATTTATTGTTGCATAATATTTCCCCTATGGCTTTGGCAATCTCATTTTGGTGCGTCTACATCTCGTATCTTGCTATGGTTTCAGAGTCACCTGCCTACTCTCAGCTTCATTTCTTCTCCACTGCCTAATTTGATGATTTATAAGTTTCTCTCTAATTCACTCCCTTCTCTGATCAGTGCATTTGTCTGCAACTATTCCTGGACCGTACATGAAGACATAATTTGGCCTATTAGATGTTTCCTGCCATCATCGGTTCTGTCTGTCCCGGGTTTTTGTTGCTCTGTTCCAGTCTTGCGTGCTCCAGTGTTTGTTGAATTATCATGCCACTCTGCCACTGGGGTGAGGTATGTCCCAGTATTCTTTGCTTCACGGTGACCCATTATTGTATTGCCTTTTGTTGTTGGCTCTCGTATTTTGCCTCTGTCTATAATTTTGATTCTTGATGTTTCTGAGGTTTACGTAGTTTATTTGTGCTTGCTGCCTGTTCTGGTCTTAGTGGTATTCGTGCCTATAATTGTGGCTGCTATATTTATGTTGCTCATTGTTTCCTGCCTGTCACGCATGGGTGTATATTCATGTCTTCAAGCATCATAACTTGGCCTGCCCTGTACCTATCAGAGAGTTGTCTTTGTGGGTTTCTGTCCAAATTGTGACTCTGCTCGAATGGTCTACTCTGAAATGCAGTCAGTAGTTTCAAAACTTCCTCCATTTTTCTTGGCTTTGCGATGATCAAGAGATTTTTAATTTTGCTGGGAAAGTGGTGTGCCATAAGAGAGATAATTCACTTTTGTTCATCGGCGGTTCAAGTAACTGACTTTGTTGCACCAACTTCAGAAAGTAATCCACCATTCCCTCTTCTGATGGTTGATAATACCCATTATTTATTTGGCTCCGTATGTTGCACTATGTACACTCATTCCAAAACTTATTTAAGATGTTTTGCGAAATTGAACATAAGTGGCGTGGTCTCCTAAAGGTAAACGACATCAACTGAGGGACCATTCCTTCAAACCTCGTTTGACAACAATAATTTTTTTACAGTTCAGGTATCCTCTTTAAGTTGAAATATGATTTTAGGTCTAGGATGTAACGCTTGGCATTGTCTACAGAATCATTGAAAACGGATGCCACTATCTCATTCAGCAATTGTGTTTGCACATTAATCTGGTTAAGCATTACATCAGTCTGTGGGCACTATTTCTGTTCATTGTTCAGATGTGTGGCAATGCTGGCCCTAAAGTACATTGTTCTGAAAACATCTGGTTCAGAACTTCTGTGGAGATGGCATGATCTGCATTTTGATTTGTTGTATTTTGATTACTTTCAATGCAGTTAATTGCCTCCCTCATCTCAATAATCTCCCAAAAAGCTCCTTTGTGATTATTGCTTAAATGTATGAGGAAGCTTTACATAGCCTTTACTTCTTTGTCTTGCTGTTTATTTTGCTCTTCAGCTACCTGTTTTATATCAATTATGTTGGCATTACTCCATCCTCAATTTCTTTTTGTTTCTGCTCTGTCCTTGCACAATTAATTTACAAATCATTTATTAGTCTACAATGCACATTTACACTTGAACATTGCAAATTTTCTACTTGTTTTAATTCACAATTTCATCAAGCGCTTCTTTAACCTTAGCTCTTACTAACGCAAATTCCTTGTGATATTATTTTGTCCAGCCTTGATCTTATCTACTACCTGGTTTTATTTACCTATTTGTGCTCTTCTTCTTTGTCTTCTTCTTCTTCTTCTTCTTCTTCTTCTTCTTCTTCTTCTTCTTCTTCTTCCCTAGTCTATCACTGTCGTGGTATTAGGGGAATGCCTTCGATCCATTTCCTGAACTTAATTCTATCCTCTGCCAATCTATTGAACTGTCTTTCCTCTATTTGCTACCACTCTTTTGATCCCTTCTTCCCAGGTTATCCTTGGTCTTCCTATCGGATTTCTTTCCAGTGGTCTTGCTCTCATAATCTGATGTATATCTTTCAGTCTATACCCATTCTTTTTACATGCCCAACCATGCAAGTTAATCCTCTTGCTTATAGATGGTACTTTTAGTTCCTCTCTTATCCTTTCATTCCTAATTCTATCTCACCATTTTTTCTTGCTGTTCTTCTTAGTATTTTTATTTGAATTGCATTTACCATGGTAACTCATTTCTTTGTGCTCTAACTTCCCTCATTATTTCCCTCCTTGTTTCCTTTTGTTGCTCAGCAAATCTCTCTCTGATTCTGCATTTCTAATTTCTGTTCTAATTTTTGACTGATTGCTTTTTTTTTACTTTCTGATTTCTATTCTAATTTCTGTTCTAATTTTTGGCTGATGACCTCACTTTGACTTTCTAGTTTCTTATTTATTGACTTGGAACTGTAAAACCATTTGCTGTAACATGCCAAATACAAGCTCAGAATTTTTTTTTGACCTATAGATAGTCTGTGTTCTACATTAATTTCTGTTTCTGCAGTTGCTACGTTTTCTGGGCATTGTTCCCTATTCTCTATATTCTCTACTCTTAAATTATTATCCTCTACAAATTGATCTCTACACTGTTTTGGTATACAATTTTATTATTTCTTAATAGCATTTATAATGTTCATGAGCTTATTGGGCTTAAGTGTTCCTACTTTTAGATTCTTGTTGCACTTTTTCTTTGCTACTTAATCTAAATTGTTTGACTTACTCTGCTGTTCTTGTCATTGTGTCCTCCAGCTGTTTCCTTGTGGTTTTGGTGCCATCCGGTGCATCTCAGGATCCTCGTCATTCTGCGCCGTTCCTAGTATAGTGTTGCTTATTCTGCTGTAGTCTGGTCCTTGGCTCTTGACACCTCCAGCTTTCACATGCTACTTACTCATATTGCAGCCCTGATTGTCAAAGAATTCAAGCACAACATGACGAGCGCCATTTGTGGCAGTTCCTGTTATAAGTTGCTTTAGAGGGGTTCCAGGTTCGAATCCCACCTAATGGTTCAGAAGATTAAGGAATGGTGTGGAAGTGTGAATGCCCTAGCTCAGGATATGTCAGCATGGAATCTTTCTCAGGGCTGGTGTTAAGACACAAGGGTGTCCTTTGAGTTCACGATTACTGTTGAACTCATTTATTTCTTTCCTTTGATATTTTCTGCTGTCAAAGACACATGCATTCCTCCTAAGTCCCCCCCCCCCCATTTCAACTACTCTTTACATGACCACCCTACCATCCCTTATTACTTGTGACACTTATTATGGTGTATTAATTAACACTGTTTCTATAATGGCCACACATAGCCTGTTTGTTTCCATCACTGAATCAAATAGCACTCTTAACTCATCACAGCTCTCAGAGCAAGTGAAATCGCTTCTCTCGACTAACAAGAAACCTATTGCTTTGCTTTTTGTCATGTCCACCCTCGGGCAATGAACCTTCTACCCCTGCTCGATACAATGTGCCTCAAGTAATGGTACATTTCTACCTGGGTCACTTGCCAACCCGCGTACTGGGAACATTTGCATATTGATAAAATTTGTCTTTACATTTTTCAATGTGTTTTAGAATATTTCTTCCCTGACCATTTCAAATGCATATTGGCTCCTTCTTAATGTAATTTATATCTCCCTTATAAATACCTTCTAATTCCATGATACAGCATGTGTTGTCTCATAACACAACACAAACATTGATAAAAAGTGATATGAAGAGGGACTTAATTATTTTTAATTTGGAAATATGCTGCTTCTTAGGTATTTTTATCCAATAAATATAAGGGTTTTACTTTATAAGGACAAAACACTTTCTTTGGCAATTCTGAGGTGCCTCTAACATTACTACCTGTGTCACTCCTGGTACTACTAGATCAGTTTGAACAGTTTTTTATACTACAGTTAGATTGCATTTCTACATTAGTAGTAATTTTATTTTCAAGTTGTGTGGAACCCTAAATTTTTTGAAATTTTAGTCTGCATTGTGTGCAGATTCTAACTTGATTTGAATGTTCTGTTGGAATGGAATGGTGATCAAGTATCAATGGAGCCTATTTTCTCAGTTCTTTGTTGTCCCTTTTTAAGTGCGCTCTTTAGGGTATTAAAACAGTGTGCTGTTCTCCCATGTGAAGAGACCTCTAATGCACGAATAATTATAAATATTATTGCCTTTACTATACAGCCCCCTTTTTCATTTCTCATTGCTTTTATTTTTCTATAATAAGTAATGATTACTTACCTGTTATTCAGTGACACTAACTATTACATCAGCTAAGTACTTCATATACGGCCATCGGTAAAACGTGCATTATGCACCATCTAGACCAGCTGCTGTGATTGGAAGAGAGTGTAGATAATTATATAGGAGAGCAAAAACCCATCCCACCACAAAGTTCAGAAATTATATTCTTGCACTCTTTCATGGTACCACATGGTACTGAAAAATGGCATCTCTTCCTGAAAATTCCATGGATATGTAGGTATATTTTGAAATTAAATAATATGTTAGCAAGTTAAAGCAATTAAATTTTTTACTGTATCATCTCCTGAAAATTAAATGGCATTTGCTTTACAGTTAAGTTTGCTTGCATATCAGAAGAATTTAGTGAATTATTTAACTTGAATGTGAAAGATTGTATTAATTTGTTATATTGATAGTATGGAAACTACAAGGATAAGAATCCCATATTTTGCAGAAACCATGTTATCTTCAGTCCCTATAAGCATACAAAATTATTTAATTTTTATGAAGGTTTTCCACTCTGATTTCATATGGGATGAACCATGGTCAAACTGCACACCTATTCAAGTGAATACATTAAAAGGTAATTTGTGGAAGTGGAAAAAAAGAAATGGATCCTGTATATCTACATGCAATTGGGATAGGCATGCAGAATGCCTGTATTATTGCCTTGAAAAACAACTTTAAAAAACTTTAAATTCTCAATTAAATGAAAGGCTGATCTTTAAAAAGAGGTGCAAATAAGAAAATAAGAGGTTGTTGTTTACAGAGAGTGACCTTTAAACAGAGGTAAAAATACGAGGCATGCTTTTTAAATGAGTAGCATTTTGAAATTCCGCCTCTGCACTGCTATGGTCGGGTTCCGCGCATGCCCACTATGTACCTTGGACATCTGATGGCAAGCCACAGTCACCATTGTGGCAACAACCGATCATGTTTACATTTGCTTTTGTGTGTTTAAAATTTCTCCACCAATTAGGAATCCCGGTAACTGTGAAGTATGCACTGTTATTTGTTTTCTTAGTGCTAAAGGCATGAAAGCAGTTGACATTTACTGCTAGCTTTTTTGAAGTGTACGGACAAAACATTATGAGTGCTAGAATGGTATGAAAATAGGCAAGAGCTTTCAAAGATGCCCACACGAATGTTCATGACGATGCACAGATGATTTGGTGCAGAATGTCAATGAAAAAGTAAAAGAGAACAGACACTTCAGGATTTCTTTATTATCAGAGGCATTTCCTCAAGTTTCAAGAAGTCTTATCTAAAATATTGTTACCCGATGCTTACACTATTGAAAATTGTGCTCATAATGGGTACCAAAAATGTTGACTGAGAAGCACAAAATCAAACATTTAGGCAGCACCTTGACTCTTCTTGAGTATTATAATCTTGAAGGTGATGATTTTTTAAGTCAAATTGTTACAGGCGATGAAACATGGGTGGTCTACATTACACCAAAAACATAACAATCAATGGAATGTCAACATTCAACATCGTCCACGACAATGAGGTTTAAGCAGACAATTTCAGTCCAGAAAACCATGTGTACGTTGTTTGGGACAGGAAGGCGGTGGTTCTTGTTGACTTTTTGCCTTGTGGTGCCACAATGAATTCCAAAAAAATATTGTGAGACTTTAAAAAAACTGCGCTGCTCAATTCAAAACAAAAGACGTGGCATGCTGAGTAAAGGGATTGTTTTGGTGCAAGACAATGCCCATCCAACATGGAGCCAATTGAACTTGCGATCTCATTGTATCATTTGGTTGGGAAACATTTGATCATCCTCCATACAGCACCCAGTGACTACCACGTGTTTCTGCAACTTAAGAAGCATCTCAGAGGTCAGAAGACAATAGCCCCAAAACGATTATGCTGCCTAGGTTGTCAGGTAAGGTGGCAACCTTTTATGATGATGGAATATGAAGGCTTGTTGTTCAATATGATAAGTGCCTTAACAATGGTGGCAATTATGTGGAAAAGTGGATAAAATTGTAAACATAAATTGTTACAAAAAACTCACTTTTTTTTACATATCAAAATGGTACTTAGAAACATACATTGTGTATTGTTCATATGAATGTTTAAATTGGCTCCTACAAAAATTGATCCATTAAAGGAGTGGTTATTAAGCCATTCTAGGCTACCCAATAATGGAGGTGGGGTGTTAAAAAATAATCAAATAAACAATTTGGTACCTTAGGGCATGAACCTCCAACCATACTGGCATGGTCAACTATCACATATCATGTCTTAGATCATGCAGCCATTCTGACACATGATAGCTGCTGTATTATCTCATTTTAATGCTGTGTAATGATGAGAGTGATGTTTTTCTTTAACAAAAAAAAAAGAAAGAAGACTGGAAATAAGTTATAAAATGCAGGTATCTGCATTCAATCAAAACCCATAGACATCCAACCATGCCATCACACAAATTGCTTTAGTTGGGTCCTCCCCATCCTTTTCCACAGTTTTCTTGAATGCAGAACATACATTTTGACTGGATTTAATCCCATAATCCTTGGTTTGGTAGGTTAGCTTTTCCTATCATGCCTTAGACCACATGACCATAAATCCATATGGCGTGGTTTGTATTATTTCATGGAGTTATTCCATGTTATCCTTTGGTAAAATGGGTTATTGAACATTCATACACAGGACTTCATATTTCATCCATATCCCTGAAGGGGTTAAGAGAGTTTTCAGTAGCTTTGCTTTCTGCTTTATCTAAATGGGAGAACAGGGACTAACCAGCTAACTAATCAGGGATCAAGGGTAAGAGGAAACAGGTAAATTGTCATCCACTCATTACGTAATAGTTAGCAGAATGAAAGAGCCTGATCCTTTCAGAATGTCAACCCATTCATAATATACTTCAGTCCTAACAAGATAGCTGGTCCAGTCCTGTATGTGTTTAAGCAGCAGTACTCTTCTAGTTGAAACACACAATGCCACCCATTTAGATGAGTTGCTCGAGGCCAAACTTCTCCATGGCTATCATAAATGTTAACAAGCACCATATTCTGAACTTTTCAAAGTTAGTAACTACCAGTCATTTATTGGATGAGGTAACAGAGAAGCGATTCAGGTTTCCCTTACAGAACAGGATATTGAGAGAGTTAAGCTTAATGGAGTCCAGGTGCCTAACCATGTACTTTTTCTTACTTTTGATTGGGTGGATTTCCCTCAAAGGAAAATGCACAGTCTGAAATATGTTCAATCCTATATTCTCTGGTCAATGCATTGCTTTCAAGGCCGATGCTTTGGACACACAGAGATGTGCAAAAGTATCATTCCTATATTTTAGAATTGTGGCAGGGATGCCCAAGATTGAGTTTAGTCATAATTTCTTAGATGAGAAGACAATTTAGGAGCTGCAGGTGAAAGAATGCCTGCCTTTCAGTTAAGGCCTTAAATACCATCTTGCTTGCCAACCTTCTCTGTTGAAATTAAGATCTGTAGCTCAGTGGTGTCAACCCTGCTAGCAAGAGGTGATGTAGATAATGCAAATTTGTCATCCTGTCTCCAACAAGGAGATTATTATGAGCACACCAGGAACATCTTCTCATGTATCAGTTATAAGCTGATAGTTATTGGATCTGAAACATACAAATATAGGGGCTTAGATTTATTCGGCCTTTGCTGCCAGTCATTTGTCTGTGATTGACATCAATACTAGATAGCAAGTTTATCATGCATTGCCTCTTACAGAGTATCAAATGATCAGTAACGAAAGATGAGTACAGTTTTGATGTTACCTTAGTGAAGTGGGACTTTATTGCACTTTTCCAATATTTACATTTGGAACATTTGCTTGTGCCTCAAAGTTGCAATCACAGCATTTGTTAATTAGATAGCTCAAAAATTGGACAGTAATGGTAACAGAGAGGGCTTTAATGTCACAACTTCCCCATTACAATAAACACTTGTTCATACTTTTTACAGCACTAAATGAAAACTGACCTATACAGAAAAAATTAAAAAAACAAATTCTGTAATTGACAGTTGCTTCCATCTCACATGGAAAGAGCACACAAAATGATCTGGTGAAAAACAGTTCTGCACTGCCCAGTACATCAATCTGTTTACGAAGTCGGAATGCATGCAGTTCAAGGTGCAATTCCGCATCTTCCCTTTGAGTCAAGGGCTCGCTGAACTATTAATGATGTCATGCATTTAAATCCACTGGTGCTAAAGTCTGAATAAATCTGAAGACCCATTATAAAATCCAGCTCAAGTTTGCTGACCTTTTGAAGGGTCCTCAGGTCCACCAGTAGACTTGAGGAAATTTTCTGGTTCATCTCCCTAGACATCCTTCTCACACAATCCAAAGGGTACAACCATCTTTAGCGGAGTTCTGCTCTGCCCTTCTCATTTTCATCTATATGTTCATAATCCAGTGG
Organism: Hymenopus coronatus; assembly: GCA_030762935.1. NCBI lineage: Eukaryota > Metazoa > Arthropoda > Insecta > Mantodea > Hymenopodidae > Hymenopus > Hymenopus coronatus. The sequence goes on from CM060900.1 coordinate 288,241,293, forward strand.
AATACATGTGGCACTCATGCTCACAGCAGACCAAGCTTTGCCAGCAGGACTTTTTCACCTTTCCTGATTTCATTCTGGTGCACTTCGACCTTCCACTGAAATCAGATACTCCTACACATGGAGGTGTCATCCTCCTGATTGGCAATAGCATTTGTTACCAGCCTGTCACACTTATCACTAACATATAAGCTGTTACTGTTACACTGAAATTATTTGGATCTTCTTTCATGTCTTTACCTTGTACATACCCCACAAATCTTTGCCAGTGCAGAAGTTGCACATCTTTTGTCCCATCTCCCAGCAACCTTCCTCTTTTGGAAGACTTGAATTCTCTGGGTTTCACAGCTTCATAAGCCAAGTACCTCTTGCTGATCCTTTATGATACAGAACCCTCTCTCTCCTTTATGCACCTGTGAACGCTCTTTGGTTTCAGATTCTTCAGGCATTCTCTCTCCATTTGAATTTTTCCATTTGTCCTGCATAGCATACATACTGTTTTCAGTGGAATGTTTTCTCTGACACATTTTGCAGCAATCATTTCTCTTGTGTCATATTAGGTTTGTTTGTTATCATGCCTCACCATCATGTGTACCTACTTGGCAACTAAACAGAGTGAACTGGAATCTTTATTCCAATCTCGCCATCTTCAAAGACAAAATTTTATAAGATATTGGTTTGATGCAGAACCCCTTACTTGCATCATTATTTCCCCCAAGGCATCTTCCCACTCAAGAGATTTACCTGTCCTATGGTGGATCAATAAATACTAGGCAGCTCTTTGTGCTTATATACTCTGCTTTAGGTTTTTCAACACCAACCTACACTTGAAAATCTGGTCACTTACAAATAAATATGTGACAGTGCTTCCACACAATTCAGGTGCATTTTGTGGAGCTTTTTAATCGCCTCACACCTATGTTTGTCGTATGGGATAAGTGGCTGATAAAGTGTCACCTGCTCTAAGGTAAACCATCATTGTTGATCCTATAGATGCAGCTGACACTCTGGGTAATGCTTTCATGGTTGTTCTGAACTCATTTAGTTGCCATCAAGCATTTTGCTCCATTAAGAACCAATTTAAATTGCATGAACTGTTTTTTAATCTTCTAGTCTGGAGTGTTACAATGTATTTTTCATAACACTGGAGCTGGCATAAGTCCTATCATCCTCTAGGTAGTCGGCTTCTGGAGTGGATGTCATTCACATTTTAATGCTGCAGCAGCCCCTTTCACTGGTCAAGTCTTACATTAGATTAGAGTATATATACACACACCAAGGAGATGAACAAGAGGAACATATTCGTACGTGCCCACAAAAAGCCTTAGATTTATTATAGTATGCTTTCCTCACAGTTTCTAATCATTACCTCCCTAAACTTTAATAAGTCTCAGGAGCCCATAGATTAGTTTTTTACTAGAAAAATCTCACTTGGGTAATCAGCTCCAAATTGATTGTATTGTAACAAAAACTTTTTTTTTCTCCAGTAACAGCTCTTTATTTCTTCCACAAACTGATTACAATCAGAATATGCCTACAAATAACAGAACTGTCTTTTCGATGTTTGCTGCAGCAAGGATAAGCTCGGTACAAAATTCCCTTTGAACTCACTCAACTGTTGCATACAATGTATTTCCAGTGAAAAGTGAATGCTGGGCAGGGCTTTGTTGCCCCCTTTTTTACCTGTTAGTCATGTGACTGGAAATTTCAAGAAGCTGTTGCATGTGCAGTACACTTCAGGTGCTCACAAACTCACTCTAGTGTAACAATTTGGGCTTTGATGTCAGTAGTGCAGTAGTTCCTTTCTGCCTTGGAGGCATTTTATCCCAGGTCCAGGATGGCCAGGAGCATGTTATAGCAAGACACTGTTCAGTTTCAATAGCCAGGAGGATCTGGTAATGCGCTGGGTCTATAGGATCCAAGAGTACAATATCAGAACATCGGAAAGGAAGGAGTCACAACAGTGCAGATGCCATGTAATGATGATCCTGTCCAGAGGAGTGCAGCCACTGCACCAAGGTTGAGGAGAATAGGTGTGCTACAGCAGTGTCATTTCGGCAGTGCCTGCAGCTGGATTAGATAGTGCAGGCCTGAGGAGGGAACAGCTGGCAGACACTGACACTGGTGCTAAAGACCCTCTCAGGCCACCACGCTGTGGCCGAGTGTTTACACCACTCACTTCTCTCCAGGTTCGATCCCAGGTGACTGCATTTGGAAAAGTGGTAACAAAGTGGCGCAGAGGCAGGGTTTCCCTGGTCATCTTCATTCAAAATATCAGTGTCATCACCTGCAGTGCCATATATGGTAAAAGTGGGCATTAAGCACTATTAAAAAAAAGCAAAAAACAAATAAACACCAAATCGGCCTGCTGGAAAACTTGGCTGTTTGCCTGCTGGTCATAATAGGTTTTCATCTGGTTGCTCACTATCTGGATGTGTTGATGTGCCATCTTATGCATGTTGTGAAGTTGGTCTATGGGATTCTCCAAGTAGTTGACTGGCTGTTTTGCTCCAGGAGGACTCCCAACATCAGGTCACATGATAGTTGCAGCAGGGCCTATGCAGGAAACTTTACAGCACTCTTTTGGGCAAGGACAATCTCTCATTTTTCGAGCCTTCTCCGTGGCCCCCAGATGCTGTGACTATGTGACCCAAATAGTTCACCTTCTTGCAGGAGAGTTGGCACTTCTTTGTACTGAAGTCAAAGTTAGCTGCCTGCAGCCTTTGCATTATCCTGGACAGGTTCTCGAGATGGTCTTCAAAGTTGTGGCCTATGAATGATGATGTCATCGAGATAGAACAGGCAGACATCGTAAGTTTACCCTCTCATCACTGACTGCAAGAGGTGCTGGAAGGTGACTGGTGCATTGCAGAGACAAAAGGGCATAACCATAAATTGCCAAAGCCCTTGGCCAGTAGAGATGCAGCCTTCTCCATATCTATGGGATCCAGGGCCACTTGTCAGTATCATATTTTCAAGTCCAAAGTCGAGAATCACAGCAAATGTGTCCAGGGTTTTATTGATCTGGGGTAAACAGAAATAGTCCTTTTTGGTGACTGCTTTCAGCTTCCTGCAGTTTATGTAGAATCGTAGCTTACTGTTCTTCTCAACCAAGACTATAGGAGAGCACCATGGGCTGTCAGACTCTTCAATGAATTCGGCTGTCAGACTCTTCAATGAATTCCTTAGACCCCATGTGCTTCTGTATGTCCCATACCTCTGCCCCTTTTGTCGGAGGAACATTCCTGGGTGGTTTCCGGATCGATCGGACACCTCTGGTGTCAGTAGTAAGATGTATTATTCAGTTAGTGTGGATGTAAATGTCATGCCCTTTGCCAAAAACAGACTTTTATTGCTCCAATTGTGATACTGTTAGATGGTCGGCTGCCCTCTGCAGCAAATCTTTCAGCTGGGGTCCCAAGTCCTGCAATGGTGCTGACTGGTTGGATCTGTCACACAGAGCTACACTCACTCATGGCCCTTCTGTTCTGGCCTGGATGTCCTGTTCAAGGTCCAGTGGGTTCTTTAGCCTCGCGGGCACTCCTCCAGAAGTCTGACAACGATGCTGGAGGAACACATAATCCATTCGTTGGTGTTTTCCAGTTCATTACAAGGTTCCTTAATGGTTGACCTTCCAGGTGCACCTTCACCACCATCTTGCTTGTTACAGGCACAACTATGAAGCCTCCCAGGATCACCCTGCAGATCCCATGATGTTTGTGTGGGCTCCAGAGTACCCCTCATCCCGACTGAGTCGCAACTTCTTTCAGCCGATGTTGAGTGTTGTCTCCTAGCTCCTAAGGGCATCTAGTCCCAGTATCACATTCTCGGCCACCCTGATGACAAATTCCCACAATGCTCCATCCCAATGACAACTCCAGCAGGGCCTCCTTCTCCACAGGTAAGATATTGGCTGATGCCGTTGCTAGTTGGTAGGGCAGACTGGCTGTTCCTGTCGACAAGCCTTTTGCCACATCAGATCTGATTATGCTCACAGCTGCACCTGTGTATACTAGTGTCCAACACAATCTTCCTAGTATCTGTCTGCAATGAGGCTGTCATCCACTCATCTGCCTAGGGCACTCAACATTACTTGAGATGTTGGAATTGATGACCCTGATGTGCCACTCCATTGTTTTCACCTGCTTGTCAGTGTAGTCTCTTTAGGATTTCCTGGTTGGCTGCACACCCCACTGAAAGGTCACTGTCATCTCTTGGTTGTTTCTCTGCTCCTGTTGTAGGAAATGCTCCTCGTCTTCAAGGTTGTTGCAGATGTCTTGGCTACCTCATCCTTAAAGCTGCCGCTCATGACTCATGAATAATCTTGTAGTTGCCAAGCATAAGGTGCTGTCATATCTCGATGTCACGCACCCCATTGACAAAGGAGTGGGCTGCTTCCTGGAACATGTAACTAGGTGGTAGGTTCATCAGTTCTCAGTTGCCTGGCCAAACTCCTTCATCTTTTCCCCTAGCTATTGCTACTGTGATTTTGACTGACTGCAGTATGCTGCAGCTAAGCAATTGTTCCTGAAGTGGTTTTCAAGTGCCTCCTAGTTCTCTCCAGACATTGCCAGTGTTGGAATCACATTCAGTACCTCAGCTGCCCCTCCCTGGAGACTTGCTATCAGTTGTGCGGTTTCCTCTTCTACTGACCATTGGCTGTGAGTGGCGATGGCAGTCAATTGTTGGCAGAAGACTTTAAAGGTGGATGTTCTGCCAAACTTAGCTTGATGCATGCAGATGTTGCTTTGCATCCTGTCATCTCGATGTTCAAGTCTTTCAGCCTTTCATTGAGCATCTTTTCTATCATCGTGTTCAGTTCTTTTGCTCTTCTATCAACTCCCCTCCAGGGCATTAAGTCATTTGGTCATGGTCTTTCTTCATTCCACCAAGCTTTTCTAAGGTGGTCACATGTCCTTCAACATGCTCTAGGGCATTAATGTGTTGGTCAAGATTGTTCACCCATCTGCAAAGCCCTTCTACATCCTTCTTAATGCCGGCCAGTTGTTGATTTTGATTAATATTTCCTTCTTCAAGTTCTCCATTTGTTCTGAAAAGCATTTCTGTTTTTTGTTTTGTCCATTCTGGGTTACTTTTTCTATTTCAGATTTCATTTCCATCTTCATTTTCCTAATTTTGTCAAGTAAAGATTTCATCATGACCTCAATCATGATGTTAATTCCTGCTCTGGACACCAGTATAATAAAAGCTCTCTTCTTTTCCAACTGCAACTCTTTATTTCTTCCACAAGCCTATTTCAATCATTATCTGCTCACAAATAACTGTCTTTTTTAACATTGTACCACATAGTTTCCTTTGGAAGTTTCTTGCAGCGACGATACAACTCGGTATGAAATTCCTGTCAAACTAACTCAACTGTTGCATTTGTTGAATTCCCAGTGAAAACTGAATGCTGAGCAGGACTCTATTGCCCTCTTTTTTTACCTGTTGGTTACATGACTAAATTCCTAAAAGCTGTCATACATGCAGTAACAGGTGTTCACAAACTCACGGTGGTGTGACAATGTAGGCTTCAATGTCAAAGAACCTTCATTCACTTTCTCATGCACTAGTCACTTTTATTGGCTTCATTGAGCACAGATTCAATATCAGTCCTTACAAGGGGTGTTCAATAAGTCCTCAGAAAATCCAAGAACTTACATTCGTAGCATTGAAAAAACTTTGTATTTTGTAACCGTCGTCTCTTAGTAGATGGTAGTTAAAGTTTCAGCTATGTCCATTACATGGTTTGTGAAACCTTACCAGTGGGGTATTTTCATTTATTTTTTGCTGATGAACTTCTGAAAAGAATATGTGACAAGACTTCAAGCTATGGCATTTAAAGGAAACTGCAGCATACTCCACCTCAAAAAAGATCTGATTATTTTTTTTGGTCTAATCCTACAGTAACAGACATAAAAGCATTTTTGGGGGTAATTATCAAGCTAGATACGAAAAACTACTTTTCTAAGCTTTGTTAAGCAAAAATTGCCTTTCTTTGGTCATGTGTCTTCCAGAGGTGACTTCTTGCTGTTATACTGGAATTTGTATTTCACTGATGAAAATTCCCAAGCAAGAAAAAGGAAAACAGTACATCCAATCAAAGTTGTGCTTGAGAAAGTAAATTCCAAATGTCAGTTACACTTTCACTGGTGGATGAAAGTACCATATCGTTCAAGGTTAGAGCATGTTTCAAAGTTTACAATCCAATGAAGCCCATAAAGTTCGAAATGAAAACATATGTATTATCAGACAGAACAAATAGTTATATATACTCCTTCAAGCCCTATTTGGGTAAGGAGGAAAACTCACAAGGTACAGCTCTACTGAGGACAGTGCATGTTGTCAAGAATCTTTGTGCTACTCTGATAAAAGACAGACCTTGCCATCTATGGGATATCATATTTGTACTGATAGATATTACACATTGGTTACTACAGAACAACAAGATGATCTGTATTGAAAAAGCCACAGTCATCAAAATTAAAAAAGGTGAAATAATGTCTTTTGGTCAGTAAGAAAAATTGGCTATTACTTGAAAATATAAAATAACTAGTTATACTGTCCATTTTCCACAAAGGAAGCAAAGCTAATTTGGTACCTGTTCTGTCAAAGTTTCCAAATCAACCTACTTTCAGCCAGTGTGTGTGCAATAGATTACACAAAAAACATGGGAGGATTTGATGAAAGTGATCATTTCATTTCTTATCAGTTTATGAGTAGGACTGTGAAGTACAGAAAAATGTTTTTCTGGCTGCTTGAACTATTGATTGTAAATTCTTACGTGGAGTATAACATTGTCCAGATAAAATAACCATAGTTATGCTGCCTGTTTTCCACAAAGGAAGCAAAATCTAATATGGTACCTGTTCTGTCAAAGTTTCCAAATCAACATTTTACTTTCAGCCAGTGTGCGTAATAGATAACACAAAAAACATGGGAGGATTTGATGGAAGTGATCATTTCATTTTTTATCAGTTTATGAGGAGAACTGTGAAGTACTGAAAAATGTTTTTCTGGGTGCTTGAAGCATCGATTATAAATTGCTACATGGAGTATACAACATGGTCCAGATAGAAAACAGAAAAAAAAAGCCTGTACAACACATAAAGTTCAGAAGGTGCCTGGTAGAAGCCCTGGTTTATGAGAGGATGCTGTCACCAGAACAAATATCCTCTCCTAGGCAAGAAGGATCATCATTTGGACCTTTAGGACAAAGACTAAGTGGACTTCTCTATTCTATTAACAGGAAAGAAAGAGGTTCCAAAGGAAGATGTGCTTTTTGCCATGCGAGAGGGGCTAGGAAACAAATAATATATTTTTGTGAAACATGTGACCTAAAGCTTTATCTACATCCATATATTGCATTAGAGCTTGCCATATGCAAAAATATTTCAATATTACATTATAAGATGTTCATAAACTGAATACATAGTGTGGCCTGCAGATATGGTAAAACTTTGGTTGTTTTGGACATATACCACTTTTCATTGAAGCAAATGTAGACTCAGAAGAAAATGCTTCTAATATAGCAATTTGATAACTGTATGAACATTTTTATGCTTGCTCATAGGTTTTCAATAATGTAGTTCACAAAATAGTTTATGAAGTGCCTGCATTTAGAAAATATTTATTTTTAAAAACTATGAGAAAATTGGAAAAATAATTATACCTTGAGAAGGGTGAAGTACGGTATTGAGGTATGCCATCTCGAAACAATTTGAGATCATTCTGGTTACTGGGAAACATTTGAGTCATTTGAGGAATTTAATGCCATGTTGGTATGCTGCCATGGTAGCTCAGTTGTTAGAGCAACTGGCTAGAAACCAGCAGATCAATGGTTCAAATCCAGGCTATGCCATTGAGTTTTTCACTCTGACTCTACCTATCCAACTCCTGTCTTACATTGAAAAAACAATTAATTAATACTCCTTAATGAGCTTTGATTTGGTGATGGGTGCTAATAGTGCCTGCAATGCCACATGGTTGTTTGAGGATATCTGGATACTACAATTTCTGTAGCACCTGTCCTCCTACACACAAGCCCTGAGGCATATAATTCTGCCTGGAATACTTTGTTCAAAGCTCCCAAAAGATTCCACTCCTCCAGCTTGGGCTTACTTCTATATATACCAGCTCTTGTTACATCTTTTGTTTCTGATCCATCAGCAACCATGTAATGTCCTCTGATCAGTGTTGGTAATTACCTCCTAATTCTCTCTACTTTCAGTTGCAACATTTTTTTTTTTTTTTTGGTAGTGTTTAACGCCCGCTTTAACTACTTATGGCACTGCAGGTGGTGGTTGCAACATTGAAGGACTTATTGAAGCTGAGAGACAGGTTTATAAGGTCTCCTGATCTTTCTGTAATTGGATTTATCTCCACACCATATAATATTTTGGTAGGATGCCCCAGAAATCTTGTTGATTTCCAGTTCCTTCAGCCTTTAATCCAAGTGCTCCAGCCATTGCCTCAATTTTAAACTGTAGATGAAATGGAGGCAAGCTAAGTACACTTTATATTCCAGCTGTAGCTTTGTTGTTAAATTCCACCGGTTATGGCTACAGACCAATCTCTATAAATTCCCCAGTTCCTTGACAGCCACTACCTGCTCAATACTTTTCCACCAGTCAATGACCCATAAGTAATTATTGGCCTCACTATATTGGTATAAATCCAGTGGATGCACCTAAAACTAAAATCCCAGCTTCTACCATAGACTCTTGGTAAACAATTTCTCATACAGGTCTATGTGACAAAGTGCTTTATTTCCATCAGCTGGCATAGGCCACCATTATCCCAATAGTAAAACCTGGAAAGGATTACTATCTTCCAGTTACCAGGTTGTCTCACCAGTTGTACTTGCAAGTTGAAGGATCTTTAGATCAGCAGGTGGTTGACAAGTGGCTTGAATATCAGAAACTGCTGTCAAATGCCCAGTGCAACTGTTCATTACTATTCAATTATGACGCAGAACTTGACATTGAAGCAATCTAGGCAATTAAAAATAAAACTATACTGCCCTAAAACATTATTAAAAAGTAATAAAAGAATATTGTTTGGCAGTTAAATGCCAAAGACACGCATGTGAAGAAATAGCAACATGACATAATTTCTTCACGATACGCACAAAAATTGCTTAAAATGGTATGTTTAACGAAAGTAGCATAGCCAGGGTTATGTAATAAATATAACTCATTATTATGTATAAAATAGCTAAGAATTGGTATTCAGGAAAGTATATTAAGCATATAAAAAACTTAAATAAACATAATACGGGAGAAGAAGAGGAACAAAAGCGATCGAGCTGTAATTTGTTTAAGCATATGACAAAGGATAAGAACAAAGCTTAACAAATAACTAATTTAGAAAAGTAAGTTATTTGTACCAACATTATTATGTAATTATTCAATTGTAATAATTTTAATTACCAGGAGCATATAAAAATGTATATTGTATATGTATTTCACGAAATGTGGGAACAAGGAAATCTGTCGTCCCCATGGTGATATGCAGATTACAATACTAAAAACAATGATCTTCAACTTTATGTTAGAAGTGAAGATTTTATAAAGTTCCGGTACACAGTCTGTGAATAGTGAAGACGTAGCTGCAGGCACTAAAAGTTCATCTCAGAAATTGAGATCAATATTGTAGTAAATGTGTATAAAATAATATATTGTATTAACTATCATCAATAACTTAATGTGAGTACGTACCATAAAGCAGATATTGGGCACAGTTTTCTGTAAAAGAAACCAGTTCAAGTCACGTGCCTTGGAACACTGCGTTGATACGACAATCTATACAAATTAAAGTTTTAAATACCAAATTGTTTTTAAATTCATTCTCTCCTAAAAGATCCTACTAACCAAGCAAAGGGATTGAGATTCTTTTACTCACCGAGTATAGCTAGCAATCACTTGGTGTGTAATGCAACCAGGTTATAAAATGAAATATAAACAACTTCACCATGGAGAAGAAGTTTAAAAGTGTCTCAACAATTAGTTTGGCACTAAACAATAATTCCAGTGTTGCCAATTTCAAGCGTGACCAACATTACAGATCCAGCGGCAAATTTAAACTTATAAAACATGCTTCAGCATAACACTAAACCGAGGGTCCAGGATGAGAGTTCCCGTGACGTAGAGCAGCCCAATCAACTCCGAGGCTACAAGCTACACTACCGACAGCTAAGGTGAGGTAACTGGCGACAAAGCCTACCAAAAGGGACTGCCCCAATTATCAACCATTTAGTTTCATTATTCATGCAGATCATGCACAACATTCATTTTTGAGAAAAACTTAAGTGGTTGCAGTGTTTTTTTGACCTTTAGAAAATGACTGATACTTCCTGAAGAGAAGCTATCCATAATGTGCTCCATAAGTGGTGCATTCATGGTTGTCTACCTCTCTTTATTCAATAGTTCATAAAGGATTGAATATTTCAGGTATGAATGGGCTTGGTTTTAATCCATGGATTTACTCTGGAGAATGGAGTACTGCAGCTTTGGGTAGTGAACATTGCAATTTTGCAATATACATATATGGGCTCTCGCTTGTAAGCACACTTAAAAACCTCAGTCTGCACTGGGTTTGAACCTGCGACCATGGGATCAGAATGTCAGTGCCTAACCAACTTGCTATTGCCATCAAACCTATTGTGCCATGTAACCCACCTGATGTTTTCTCTTCATTGTTCATGGATAATTTTGCCACTTACTATGATTCTCAGTGTCTGTTAGATTGGCTATTCAAGCAGTGTCTTGACTACCTCTACATCTGGAGTGTCAAAAAAGACTGGCACTGGAAGGTGTTCCCTTTGCCTACTCTACATTCTGTCCAGATCTTCCTTTTGTAGATCAGACAAAATTTATAGGATTGAGTTTAGACAAAGCTTGTCTTATCCTATCCTATTTAAAAGCAAAGTGTAAATATTCAATTAATATTTTACAGTTTTTAATTGGCACCACCTAGGTAGTTGATCAGGGCATTCTTTTAAGACTGTATTGCTCATTGGTCTGATCAAAAATTGATTATGGTTGCATTATGTATTCTTCATCATAACCATCCATTTTAATCATTGAAACCCTATTATTAATGAGCAAGATATCAGTGCTTTTCCAATGAGACCAGTCATCAGTCTAATGGTGGAAGTCGCTGAATTTCTGCTCTCCTATTGCTACAATGTTCTCTGTATATTATGTATGCAGATTCCATAGTCAAGCTGGATATCTGTATTTCAATTTATGTTTTTTAACAATTCATTGGACCTTAAAAATGCAACAAGCTCACTGGTTTTCCTCTCTTCTTGTGTTTGTATTGTTTTCTTTTTTTGTCCATTGGATATCACTTTACCAGCAATATTAACCAGAAGGGAAACCTGATTTCCCCCATGGCTCCATGCTGGGACCTACATTGATCTAGGGCAGGGACAATTGACTCCCAAACAAGCCATATCTGTACTGTGTGCACGGTGCTGAAAGTCACTGGTCTCTGCTGCTGGTGAGATATATGCATTTGAGTCAATCACTACTTCACACAGTAGCATCCAATAATCTGTAGTTGTGTTACCATGAAAATATTAAGGATAGGATAGTAGAGAAGGTGTAAGTCACAAACTGTGTTATACACAGTTTAATATTATCCTTGTGCTTGGTATTAAATTCTAGATGAAACAACACAATATAAATCAATTATAGTCTTTAGTCCTCTGCAACAAACTGATAGCATGTACATACAATAGCTTTTTTTACTATAAGAATGAAACCGTATTTTGTTAGTGGAACTTAGCACAATTTTATATATGGAAAAGTAGCACAAATATAAACTAACAAAATTAAACTTAGTATTCTCTGATAATATTACAAAGAGGATTTCAAATTAAACAAATATAAACCTTAGTGAATTCATTTTCAAGAGCTGAAAATCATGCATGCAATGTATTAAAATAATGCTGAAGATTAAATTGTTTCAGTAACTTCAATTTTTTGTAACAAAGTAAACAAATGACACCACTGCTGTATTCCATCAAGCAGGCAGCTTCCCATTCAGAATTGAAATAATTTGTTGGTGTGGCTGCTTTTCGCTGTAATGAGTTCCCTTCCATTATAAGATGGTATTGATGTACTGACCATCACAGCTGCTAAGGACAAACCGATAGCTCCCACTGCATGTACCAAGTCAGCACAATACCATATTTATTTATTTATTTTTTTTTTTTTTAAAAATACGGTACCGGAGTCTGATCAGGACTGTATACCCTACTTTTATTTACCTTTTTTGTTTTTTTAACCTTGTTTTTCTGTATTATTACTGGATTGCTGTTTTCTTACTGTTACAACACACACATAAACACAAACATATAACACCCATGCCCAAGGCGGGACTTGAACCCACAATCCCCAGCGCTACAAAGCACCAAAGCTGAATGCCTTGGCGAGCGCGGCCATGGGAACCGGCATATTCAAGCACGTTCACTGTGGCAAGCAGGTTGGTTGTTGGGTATCTATGGCAACCCCAAAAAGTTTGTGTCTCCACCACATCAACTGAGAAATAACTTGAGCAGAATGCAGGAAATCATATGGTTTCTAAAATACTAAAACAACTTGTAAAATATTGTTTTAGGATTATTAAGCTAGAAGATGGTGTTTCTCAGAAGGGAGTTTTCTTGGAGAAAGTGAACTTTTGTCTGGCTTACAGAGGTGTTAGGTTCATTTCGATAAGTGATCAGCAAAAATGTTAGAAAGCATACATTGCAACAGAGCAATATACATTTTTCTTGCTACACAAAGGAAAAAACTACATAGCAACACATGCAATTGTTACAGAAACAAAACACTGTAATACTTAAATAGGAGTAAAAACATAGATTACACTCAAACTTCACTCTTGAAATAAGGTAACTTACTTCGGACATGTTTCGGTGGCTTTTGCCACCATTTTCAACGGAGATTCACTGATGAACTCGTAGTAGCAGCCTGTAGAGGTCTCTCTTCCGGATAAATGAATTTTGAGATGAGTCCATTTGTTTGTGGAATGTCAAAATTTATGACCTTGTTTTTGTTTTCTAAAATTAATAGATTTTCCCAAATCGTTAATCCTATTGGATTCTGTACTAATTTTAATAGCTTGGGCTCATTGTGAAAATTATGGTTTTGAGTCCAAAAATGATGTGACCAAGCTGAATTATCTATCTGTTTGTATTTTAAATATCTCATGTGTTCTTTAAAACGTTGTCCAATGTGTCGTTTTGTTTTTCCTATGTATACCTTTTCACATTCCTTGCAGCTGATTTCATACATCCCTGATTGTTTCAATGGGGGGATTTTATCTTTTGTGTTTGTGTGGAGGAGGTTTTTTAAACTGTGCTTATTAACTGGGGCTAGGTTGATGTTCCATTTTTTGAAAATCTTTTGAAATTTTTGGTGTGCCAAAGGGTGAAGTAAATTTTTTATAGCTGGTTTCTGCTTTTATTCCTTTTAGAGTGCTAATTTCTTTTACTTTCTTCTGTTTCATGAATTTATTAATCTTCTTCTCTACCAAATGTTCTGTGTAGCCATTCTTTTGTGCAATTTCTATGATCCTATTAAGTACTAATTTGTATTCCATCTGGCGTAATGGTAGGTTTACCAATCTGAATGCAAGGCTGTTGATTATGTAGTTTTCTGTCTGTGTTTTTTCCTATAGATTCCAAATTCTAGTTTGTTGTGGTTCCTGATTATTTTTATGTCCAAGAAGGGAAGCATGCCATTTGATTCTTTTCCTATTGTGAATGTTATGGAACTGTCCTGAAGATTTAGTAATTTAAGGCTGTCCTCAACTACCTTGTTGTTTACTATTGCTACTATGTCGTCTACATATCTATACCAAGTTTTGTATATTTGTGGGAAGGCTGTAGTTATGTAGATTTCTAAATTACTCATGTATATGTCTGCAAGTATTGGAGATAATGGATTTCCCATGGCTAAACCATACTTTTGTGTCTAAAATTTTCCTCTGAATGTACAATAGGTTTGTTCAATACAAAACTGTGTTAGCTTAAGTAAGTCTTCTGCTATTTCATTAGAAATGTCTGTTGTAGTTAGCCATTTTTTTCTCTTGGAATGCTGGGGAAAAGTGACATGATATCAAATGAAACAAATATGTCATCATTACTTAGACCTTTTTGTTTCATTTGTTCCATTAATTGAAAGGAATTTTTTATACTTAAAATGTTGTACTGTGGTAGGGTTTGGAACTGTTTGTGATCCAGATTGCTAGTTGGTATGTGGGGGAGTTGATGGTGTTACAATAGGTCGCATTTTATTTCCTTGTTTATTTATTTTAGGTAGTCCATGTATTCTTGGTGTGCAGGGGTTGCTTGGAATTAGTTTCTTTTTGTTGGCATCATTGATTAATTTTACACTGTCTAAGGTTTCATGTAAAGTTTTTGTATATTTTGGGGTGGAATTCCCGCATATTCTTCTGACTGTAAAAGTTTTTCCATGCTGCTTTCATAATCTGATTTGTCCATCACTACTATTTTATTTCCTTTGTCAGCTTTTGTGTAGAAAACTTCCTTTTTGTTTAGCGATTTTAGTACTCTCTGATGAGGATTGTGGTGGCTCTGGGATTTTTTCAATTGTTTTAAAGTTTTTTTGCATTCTGCTCTGATTAAGAGCTTATGGCTTTCTGGTTGATCAAAGATTGCCATTTCTATGTCTGCAACGTATTCGTCAACATCGCGGGAGAAACTAATGCATGTATTTAGGCCTTTGTTCAACACTTCTTTTTCTTTCTGTGTGAAGGATTCCTTGGATAAATTAACAAAATTGTCTTCATTATTTGGCAATGATGGCTTGCATTATCGTTTGGTGTTTGTTGCTTTCTGCGTAAAGTTTTAAGTTTTTTATTTAGGGTTATCCACTTTTGCTTGACGCGTATGTTCATAACCTCAAATAACCGTTGTTCTAAATTTTGCCAGAGTACATCCCCCAAAGTTTTTATAAGCTCTAGATGCAAGCTATAACTTATCAAATCTAAATCATTTAAGGTTTTGTAATGTTTTTCTATTTCCAATTGTAAAACTTTCTTTTCGGCTTCCCTCTGTGCCTTGCTATTCCCGCATTGATTTACCAACCTCCATACAAATACCAGTGTCAAATTGTTTCTGAGACATGTGCGTAAGAATTTTATATTAGCAGAAATTAATCTTTTCTTTATCCTGATGTTTATGAACTTTTTAATCTGTGGTTTTCTTCTATTATGGTCAATATTAACACGTGATAATGGTCTCACCTCCATGTTAGCTGCTTTGCTGTCGGTCCTTCTATGATCTCAAATTCCCTTTATGAACTGATTTTCTTCTCAATTAAAACATTAATGGGAATGCACAGTGAAGTAACTAATTAAATAGGAGTAAAAACATAGATTACACTCAAACTTCACTCTTGAAATAAGGTAACTTACTTCGGACATGTTTCGGTGGCTTTTGCCACCATTTTCAACGGAGATTCACTGATGAGTTTGTGGTAGCAGCCTGTAGAGGTCTCTCTTCCAGATAGATGAATTTTGAGATGAGTCCATTTGTTTGTGGAATGTCAAAATTTATGATCTTGTTTTTGTTTTTTAAAATTAATAGATTTTCCCAAATCATTAATCCTATTGGATTCTTGGGCTCGAGCCCAAGCTATTAAAATTAGTACAGAACTGGACTGACTTAACAAACTTGATGTAAAAGCTAAATCTGGATGTGCAGTCACATCCAAGTAGTTTAGACAACTAGTTAAGTTCCTATAAGGAATACCTGCTCTAAGTTTATTGGAATCGGAAGTGAATGAAACTTGACACTAGGTGCCAGTGGAGTTAATGCAGGGTTACAATTAGCCATGTTGAAGTACTTGAGTCTTTTATCAATATACTCTTCTTGGTCTACAGATAAGTTCTCCATTTGTCTTTCTAATTCTTGTTCCTAAGAATTTACTCTCTTCCCCTTGATATTTTAACTCAATACTTTTCTCACAATTTCTGTTGTAATCTCTTTCTTCCTGTTGAACAATTAGTAGCTAGTAGAAGATCATCCACATTCCAACATGTAGAATGCCTGTTTCAAATCATATATTTATTTGTGTGATAAACATACATTGTTTTCTTGCCCATTTACTTCATACCCCTTAGTTTGCATCATGTATATTTCTTCATCAAGCTTCCCATTTAAGAATGCTGTACACGCATCAAAATGATAAAGATCCAATTTTTCTTTTACAGATAAAGCAGATAAAAATCTGATTACAGATCTACCAATTACAAGTGAAAATGTCACATTATAGTCGATCCCTTGGTTTTGAGTAAATTCCCTAGCAACTAATCTAATTTTAAAATTTTCTTGCCCATCTTTTCCCTTTTATTTTGTAAAGCCACGTTCAACTCGCTGGCTTTTTATAAGAAGGTAAAGCAACCAATTTCCAGGTTTCAGTTTTAATTAAAGCACTATACTCTTCCTTCATGGTTTTTTCCCATTTGTGCCTATCTGTACTTTGCACAGATTAAGTATAGGTGATTCATTGGCTCTAGGTGTCCTTCATGATCAGCAGCAAAAGCGACAAAATTTAATTAAAAATCCTTGCATCTGTTATGCATTCAAATTTCCCTTCCACTGGAGCTCTGATATGGTAAACTATCATTCACAGCATTATCAATTACACTGACAGTGTCTGAATCATTAATAGCAACATATTCACCATCACTAACAGGATTATTTGTATTATCAGAAAATTCATAAGCATAATTTACAAGAACATTTGGTTCCTGACTTGTACTGTCAATGATGTAACGAAGTACATCATTAGGAGAATCATTGACATAATAGTTTTTCTTAATAAAATCTATAGAGTTCTGAGTGGAGAGATGTTTACAATACATATCTGTTTCAAAAAATATGACATCCCTAACTCTTGTGATTTCTTTTGGTTTCTCTAAATCAAAAAGCCAAACACCAATGGTTTACCCTTACTGTCTAAGTTTTATCAATGTGCAGCAGACACATACGTGTACATAGGCAGTACAACCAAACACCTTAAAATTTACTTTTCTAATGGTTTCTTTTGTCCGTTCCTGCTCTGGACTCTCTCCTATTAATACTTTGTGGGGAACCCCATTCTTAAACATTGCAGTGAACGAAGCCTCTGCCCACAACCTGCTTCCTGCATCATACATCTAGCCATTTCTACCAATGATCTATTACTCCTTGCAGAAAGTCCGTTCATTTGTTGGTTATATGATGCAGCTAGATGATGTCCAGTGCCACACTCGCTCAAAAGCAGAGAGAGACTTATTTATTGTAATAAGACATTTAATAATAAGCCCAGTTGGCTTTTCTACAAGAGCTTTAATGCATTTAAGCTTAGTTTATCCTTGTTATTAATAAAATAAACAAAGATTTTCTTGAATATTCATCTGTGAAAGCTAGCAAATACCTCATCATCATAAGTTTCAGTTTCCATTGGGCCAATGAATAACTGAGGTCTGAATGAATAACTTCTAACAAATTCTTAGCTTTCTTTCTATGATCTTTAAATGGTTTCTTTGCTAATTTCTTTTACACATGAAAAACACAATAGAAATGTAGTCATCAGAGAAATTTACACCCTCACAAACACCATCCCTAGCTAATTTTAAGATTGTTTGGTGAAGGTGACCCAGCCTGTTGTGCCACAGCTTGTATGCATTTTCTTGTTAGGTCAAATTAACCATCTCTGTTTTAACATCTAAGTAAAACAGAAGCAGTTGCTAAAACTGTTCCCTCCATAAAAAAAATCAGATTCATAATCATACAGCCAGTCTCACCAAATACAACATTCGTCCCTTTCTAGGTTCATTGACACACTTCCTCCACCTCTGCACTTTAACTCATTTCTGCCAGTGGCAATGCTCATTTCACTCACTTTTTCATTTTCACACATGTCTAGCCTCTTTTCCTTACATGTGAGATGACTTGTAGCACCTGAATCTATTCATTTTTCTGTCAACTTGTCTTCCCTTCGACAGTCACTTTTCAAAGCTGTGAAAAGAGTTTTCTGACCAGGCTTTTTGATTTGTGACTGGTTTCTTATGCCCTGAGTTGTAAGAACCTTCCTTTCTAGCTAAATGATGTTGATTTTTTTTTTTTTTTTGTATTGGACAATCTGTGATGTGATGTGTTGAATCACATCCAAAACATCAGTCTGTTGTTTGCTGCTGTATAAGTTGTTACAGTTTAACCTTTTCTGGAAGTTAGAGAGGGACCACAATGGAAAGCAGCTTCCTTTGATGACTTTCCCCCTATCTCAACAGTGTACTCCAACTTCTGAGAAATCATATGACCACTTATAGTTACTCCACAATTATCATAAGTTTGATGCATGGGTTCAAAACAATCCAGTAACCCAGTTAGCATCATTGCACCAACAAATTCTTCATCTAATGGTTTTATCTTAGAATGTAGCTGGTTACTGATGTTAAAAAATGCTTGTATGTACTTGTTTATACTGGCAAAATTTTCAAGTATTAGCTGACCGAAATATCAATTTCAAAGCAGTTTGCACCTCCTGTTAACTCCATTGTCCACAAAGACATTTGAAAGCTTCCTTCGCCATGTTTGCTTCTCTAATGTAGGGATAGCAAGCTTGCTTCACCATAAGGCCTATCTTGTTTAGAGCACATAGTTTTCGTAATTTTGACACAAAGTAATTTATGTAAGGAATTGTATGTATGAGATGCTAAAGCAAAGAAAATAGAATCCTGGCATTCTACAAGACTTAAACATTTAGGTTATATTTATTTAGGACATTATTTATGAGTGAGTCAATTAACTGTTTCTTTCTGTATCCAATATGCTGATATGAGTGAAAAAACCCTTCTCATCATTTAGCATTGTGTGCAGGAGTACCAAAGTAATTCATTATTTTCAATAAAATACCAATCCTCCTTGAGATGCTAATCAATTTCATACTAAAGAGTGCATACAATCCTCAAATTGTAGGACATTCCAGATTTTTAGAGATTCCACTTGGATGCTGGACAGAAGGTAAAAGTGTAGGGTAAGTCCTAGATTTGTTGGCTATCTCTAGCAGAATTCAAGTCCCACAGCCAATCACAGTATAAGGAGCTGGATGCCAGTCTACTACTGGGCAGAGAAATCTTGCTATAGGAAAACAGGTTTTACAGCTACTGCAGTCAGATGACATGTCTGTTTCCCTCATTAACAAACCCTGGTAAAATACAGAGATGGGTGAAGACTTGCTTGGTGGAAAATATACTGAAGTTTATGATGCGAAGAGTAATAAAATGGTATACTAACACAATGGAATTATTAAACAGATTACAATATCTTGGGTAGACTCTATTTACCCTGTCTCTTCTTATACTTCACCCCTGAATAGAAGTAATACTTTTGATGTGTTATTACTGACATTCGTATAAGAGAATTAGTTGTAATCATTCATTAAGGCAATGCATAGATGAAATTTGGCAAACATTTCTGTTTTCACTTCTTTTTTATTATGTTATTACCTTGTACTTCAATAACACACTTTTGTTTTCCCAAAATCGGCCATTTTTAAAGCTCCAGGTGGGCATTGCCTCTTTAAATCTTCAGCACTGCAGCATTCCATTCAAATGGGTCGGTAGAGACAGACTGAAAAATTCAATGCCATTGCTGGGTCCTATACACGGTTTCTGTGAGATTAAAATTATCACAATTGTCCATAATAGTTCGCTCTACTATGAATCCTGGGTCTTAAAGTACTTATGACATTGTAAGTTGCCATAGGGGTGTGTCATCTGAAAATAATTTGAGATCACCTTGTGGTTTGCTGGGAAACATACAAGTCAGTTGAGAAATTTAATGCTCTGCTGGAGTGTTGCCATGGTAGCTCAGTGGTAGAGCAACTGGCTAGAGACCGGGAGATCCATTGTTCAAATCCTGGCTATGGCATTGAATTTTTCAGTCTGACTCTGCCTATCCAACTCCTGTTCTACACAGTTTCTGTGAGAAAACAATTAAAATAATTCCGTTCGAATGTTCATTTTCACTGTTTTTGAATTTCACCGGCATTTCTCTTGCAGAGAATTTTAGTACAGTGCAGGCATGTGTTGGCTAAACTGAGTGTATTTGATATATTGAATTGATATGCTGTGAATTTGCCGAGTGTGTGCTTGTAAACAAAGAAGTATTACAGTGGTGTGTGATTTTGCATTATTTAGCGGTCACCCATACAAGTAGTGGCCATGCCCAGTGCTATTAACACTTCACCTGTAATAGTTTTATTCTTAGCAAATATTTGTTGCATTCTATTAGCTTATGGTTAAACATATACAAGAAAATCTGTTTGTAGTCTACCATATCATCGTAGAGTGGGGGTCCCTCATACCCCTGGGTCCGCCTTGATTCAGAGAACAAGTACTTCAAGGATTACCAAACTCACGTCGTAAACACATTCATGGGTAATATTTATTGTGGAATTCCTTCTAGTGATTCTAAATATTCTTGTATGTTTATTTCGGGTTCCCCCAGGCTGAAGATTCTATCAAATAGGGAGAGCGGTCTCTTGTGTTTATTTTCTGTTTCATAAGTGACTAGTTCTTGTATTAGGTCATTACTGTTCTTTTCTTTGCGTTGGTACAAGTTGTAGCTCTGGCTTTAGATAAACTGCTCAATTGAGTGTAGTTTTAGCTCCTCATGAAGGAGATAAGCCGGCGCTACTGGAGGTTTTGGCAATTATCCTTATTATTCTATTCTGGAGTGTCTGTAATTTATGTATGTGGGTTTTTGCCGCGTAACCCCATACAGGGGATACGTACGTGATAATTGGCCTTAATAGTGTCTTTTATAGGATCATTCCCATGTTTAGTTTCAATTGGTGTTGACACGACACGACATGAGCATTTGGCAGGCTGAGGGCAGCCCGACGGTGTAGTAGACATGTCTCTATTCTGCTAGAATTTAACCTCGTATGATGGGAATGTGGAGTATGCAGGTGAAAATGAGATTAGGGAGTGAAAAGACATAGCAAGTTTGCTCCTCAACACATGCCATTGATGATGCAACTGCCCTTGTGCACGGCTGGTGTGTTTAGTTTACAAAATATTTATTTTGGGGTTGAAACTTTGAAATCCAAGCAACACTTCAAGGACTGTAAGGAGCTTAGTCTTAGCAGCTGTTGAAGGTGCTCCTTCGTTACCAGGGATGCCCGAAAGCCATGCGGGGAACCCAGTATATTCTGAAGCAGTGGTTTCTGGGGCTATAATCCACAAAAGACCTAATGAGGGCGCTTCGATGGAATGGTAAACCTTCGTTGAATTTTACTGCCTAATCGCGTTCTCCAGGTATGGCAGACCAGAGGCTTCGTGCAGGAGTGTCATAGGAAATCCTTGAGGTCCAGAATAGATGGCCCGAAGGCATCTATTCTGTACCTGCTGAAGCAACAGCAGACTGTACTGTGCCTCCATGCCCCAGATCTCGCAGGCGTAGATTAGCATGGGGACTATATGAGAGCCCTCAAAAGGCGCAACTTCAGGGGAACCGGCAACGTGGATTTCAACATCGGGTACAAGGAGGTGGCAGCTTCAGTGCCCCGACCCTCAGTTCCTTGATGTGCTCCCCAAAAGTGACGCCCTTATCAATCTTCACTCCCAAATAGTTGATGCTGATCGTCCATTCAATCTTTCATCGGAGGTATGTGAATGAAGGAAATTTTGCGGGAAATTGGCGATTTTTGAAGATGATGGCGTGGCTTTTCTCCGGGTTAATGGACAAACGCACTGCTCTTGGAGGAGGCGGAGGTGTGTCTGAATGGGGTTGAAGGCTCTGCGTGAGATTTTTTTTTTTTGTACAGATTAACAGCGCGTCATCAGCATATTGAGCTATGTTGACGTGCTACTCTTTTGGAAGGTCGGTAATGTAGACGCTGGAAAGCTCGGGGAAATAGTACAGAGCCTTCTGAGACTCCGCCTCTTATTGGTCTTTGTGTAGATTTGTGTCGCGCAACTGAAACTACAAATAAAAATGTTTTAAGTATGAGTGTAGAAGATGTATGATGTGTGACAGGAGCTCCAGACGGATGAGTTTTAGGAAGAGATCCATGTGCCAGGTCGTAGAGAAGGTCTTCTCCACGTTTAGAGTCACCGCCGCAATGTAGGCCCCGTCCTGGAAGCCCAGGACAGCGGCCTTTTCCATTCGCAGTAGTTGCTGGAGTGTAGAATGCCCAAGACAGAAACCAAACTGATGGTCTGGGATAACTTGAATGTCTCCCAAGAGAGGGGGCAAGCGTGTCAGCAGTAGTCTCTTCAAGACTTTCGAGAGAGCTGATAGACTGATACTTTTTAAGGATGAGTGAATCTTTCCCTGGCTTCAAAATGCATATCACACGGGCCTCTACATTCACGTGGAAAGTGGCACAAGGTGAGGCACATGTTGAAGTCCTTGGTCAGAAAGAGCACAGCCTTGATGGGGAGGCAGCGAAGCCTTTTTGGGATTGAGACGCCCGAGTGCGCCCTGGAGCTCACTAGGCAGTATGACAGGAAGTCGGTACATCTCGTCAGGGGGACGTCGAAGGTATCGACGCACGTCCCAACGAGCGCGGTCCGAGAATTCTACATCCTGGGTGTCATCTTGCGGCCTCATAGTTCTTTCGAGATAGTCAGCGAACATATCAGCTTTGATTTGGGGTTCATAGGCCAGGCCTTAGGTAAGGTTGGGGAGGTTATTTGACCTCCGCGGTAGCGGAGAGTTTTGGCTATCCTCCACACATCGCCATCCCAAGCCTCATGTGGGCCATTGTCTCCACACACGCTCGCACCCTGTACTCGCGTAGGCGGGTCCGGACATTCTCGCCTCAGGAGTGCTCGATTATGAAGCGTGCGGTGACGCTAGGATAATCTGCGTGCAGCCCAGGATCGGCAGATGAGAAGATGGAGTTACAGGGGAAGGACCTCCGGGTGAAGGGGAGCTGGGTTGTGAACGGTAAGGTTATGGACAGTTCACACTATGATGGAAGTAAAGGATGAGACCACAGCCTCCAGGGATGGGATGTCTATGATCCTAGGGTTGGGATGAATGGGAGATAAACCCTAACGCATTCCCATTCAATGTCGCGGTGTTGAACCGAGACCTCCTGACTGGCAACCCTTGTGTTAACCTTGGCTAACATGGGATTATGATCGAAATGAAGTGTGTTAATCAAAGTGAGAGGTTATGAAAAGGGAATTGCTTGATTATCATGAAGTCAATAACGGTTACCCGTCCTTGACCTCGTGGATGTTGTGTGGTTGCCAGGGGCCCTCTACTCTTGAGTTGAGGGTCAGCATCTAACATGCATATGATTTCATTGCCTCGAGCATCCGCCCGTGGGTCGCAATGCCAACGCGGATATTTGGCATTGAAGTCCCTGGCCAGAATGACATTAGGATGTAGGGCAAGGATGGAAAGGTAATCATTCTGTATGAACTGCCATCGGGGAGAGTGATATACAGACACCAGTAAAACTGCATCTGCTACAATCATGTAGCACTGGAGTTTGCAACAGTAACAGCAGCAATATCATAGAAGCACACTTCAGGCATTTGCTCTTTAAAATTGTGCATGAACTTTTGAATTCACAAAACTGTTGCTGTCATTAACAGATCCTGTGCACCTTGCACCTGAGCTTTGAATCATATATAACGTGCACATTTAATGAAAACAATCAATGTTGATTTCTATAAATCTTTGCATTATTGTCTCCAGACGTTACCACTAAATGGGAACAATCTATAGCACCAGCAAGATGACC
This sequence comes from Hymenopus coronatus, assembly GCA_030762935.1. Classification (NCBI taxonomy): domain Eukaryota; kingdom Metazoa; phylum Arthropoda; class Insecta; order Mantodea; family Hymenopodidae; genus Hymenopus; species Hymenopus coronatus. The sequence continues at coordinate 288,265,079 of CM060900.1, forward strand.
AATATAGAAACATTTACACTTGGCACATCTCGTCTCATTTCCTACAGTGGGCATTTTGATGAACTGGAGTTTAAGCCAAGCAATAAAGTTAGATATATGATGAATAGCTAGGCAAGCTGTCGCTATGTCTACCTGCAGCAAATCTCCAACAACTATTTTGAAGGTTCCTGTGACAAGGAGCCATAAGGTTAATAAAATCATTAGTATCGGTAGTAAAGGCTTAGATAGATAGAGATATAAGTACAGGGTTACTACAAAAGAAATAGACAACTTCAACTACCTGTAAAACAAAAACTATTAGAGATAGCAACCTAATTATTTTGGAGGTATGTTGAGAAACTCTCAAAGTTTCGTTTGTTACTATTGGTAATGCTGTAGTGTTTTGTTTGTTGTTGCAGAAGCTGAAATGGCGGAAAATCCTGTGGAAAAGGCATATTGCATGTTGGAATTTGCTAGAGCGCAATCAGCAACTGTTGTCCAATGACATTTTAGAACACGTTACCACAAAAATGAAATGATGCGCTCACAAAAACCAGCATCATCTTCATCATGTCACAACATGTCGATGCAAAAGCCACGCCATATGACCTTATCTTCTTCACTCAGAAACTGCAACATCTGTAATCTGTAAGGCATCATGTGCAGTCGCTTCCACAAGATTTTCCATACAGTTTGCTGTGGAATTTGTAATTGCATGTTTGCCCTAGATGTCGATTTCTGTGGGCTTCTTATGTAGGCAGAACGAATACGTTCAACGTTTTCTTCCGAAACTCTTGGTCTTCCCGAGCTCTTCCCTTTGCACAAACATCCCGCTGTCTCGAATTTTCTATACCAGTCGTAGATTGATTGTCTAGTCGGTGGCGTTTTGTGGTAACGTGTTCTAAAATGTCGTTGGACAACAGTTGTTGATTGCATTCTAGCAAATTCCAACACGCAATATGCCTTTTCCACAGGATTTTCTGCCATTTCAGCTTCTGCAACAACAAACAAAACATTACAGCGTTACCAATAGTAACAAACGAAACTTTGAGAGTTTCTCAACATACCTCCAAAATAATTAGGTTGCTATCTCTAATAGTTTTTGTTTTACAGGCAGTTGAAGTTGTCTATTTCTTTTGTAGTAACCCTGTATAGAGAGAGATAGATATTTTATTTATCCTGCAGATCATAGTTATGTACATGGGTACCATGAAATGCGATAAGTCAAAACTGTATAAAAATTGCACTTACACCTATTTACAAAATACTTGTAGTCTTGATGACTTACAATATTGCAATTATGAATAATTAAGATTAATATTAGGTACTATGATTAGATTATTGCAGTTTAATTCTCCGTATTTGTAGGACTGACAAGCCAATTCCTAGGGGGTCAGAAGCCTGTCAGGGAGCCAACGGCATGAAACCACAGAAGCAGAACGTGTTACGAGGGGTCGGCCCATAGCCAGGCATGAACATGAGGAAGTGGATGATATGAAATGTAAGCAAAATTGGTGATTGGAAAGGTGATGATGGAGCAATTGGTGGAATAGGTGGTGGGGGAAACTGGAGGACCCAGGACCCAGAGAAAATCTGTTCAGATGCTGCTTCATTCACCACAATTTCCACATGCTGGCACTTGTGGTCGAACCCGGGCCGCCAAGATGGAAGGCGAGCAGTCTAACTGCTCACCTATGGTGCGGTTTTAATAATTTACAAAATGTTATTGCAAACATAGATAAAAATTTGTAGCTTAAAATATAAAAATGAGAAAGAAAAAACAGATACAGACAAGCTTATTAATAAAAATACTGATTTAACACAACTTAAAGGTAAACAAGTATTAGAGATAAAGTAATGAAAATAATTACATACAATCAGTGTAGGTCATGTCAAAATTAAACACATGGAATATTTACAAGATTAAAAATGTGGGAAGCCTAATACAATGTAAGGTTATATAAGAAATAGGAGTATATGAATGTAAAAGAAGAATATTTGTGTATGAAAAGGCAGTTAATTGCAACCATTAGCTAGGAAGTCTTGAATTGAATAAAAGTAGTGGTTAATTAGATGTGCCTAGATGCTATTTTCTTGCTGTATTGCCTTTCTTTTGGAAGGCAGTTTTATATTTTTATACCAGAATGCAATATGGTTCTTTGGAATAGGGAAGTGCTATGTTGATGGACATGTGGATTTGTGATTTGCCTTGGATTGTACTGATGCACGGATTCATTCTTAATGAGAGGTGAATCTGTGTCGACATTGGTTTTATGGATAAATATTATTATTTCATATAAATGCAAGGGAGGGGAAGAATGCCTAATTTTTTAAACAGAGGTTTGCAGGATGTGCTTGGGCTTGCTCCTGCCATGGCTCAAACTATTTTCTTCTGCATAATACAGCATGCCTTACTTGTAGGTGACTCCCCTCCAGAATATTATGCCATACCTTAGGAAAGGTTGGCATGTGCAAAGTAAGCCATTCTAATGGTCTCACCCCTTGTGCAACCTGCTAGCACCCATATCTTGTAGCAGGCTGTACTTAATTTTTTGTTTATATGGCTTATGTGGGTTTCACTTTTTAAATTTTTTTGGACCCAAAGACCAAGAAATTTGGTAGATTCTACCTTATCAGTTGTCCAATTAAGGAGTTGGATTTGTGGATTTGGCTTGTTTTATATGGATGTCCATAGCAACAGTCTTATTAACATTCATTAAAAGGTTGTTGTTGTTGAAATAATTTACTATTTTATCTGAGATTTGATGAATTGATTTTAAGAAGTTTTCCTTATTATTTTCTCTCATAAGGACATTTGTATCATCAGCAAAGAGAAGTGGCATTGCATGAGGATCATTTAAACTGAAGTCATTGATGAAGAGTAGGAAGAGGATTAGATCTGCAGCTCTTGAATTCCTCATCATTTTTGTGTTTAATTTCATCAAATTGCTTCCTATTCCTTAAATATGAATTTATCCACTGGTGAGCTAGCCACCTAATTCCATGTCTTTCTAACTTTACTGTAGTTTTTTGTGTTCAGCCGTATCGAAAGCTTTTGATAAACATAAAAATATAGCTGATATATGACCTTTTTCTTCAATGGCTCTGAGGGACTCTCATACAGAATAGAATATTGCTGATTCAGTGGAGTGGTTGTTTCTAAAGTCATGTTGGTCCCTAGATAGCAGGCTGTTCCTTTCTGGGAAACTGAAGAGCCACTTGACATATTACTTTTTTATGTATTGTGGCTTAACAATAGCTGTTTTGAGACAAATGGGAAAAATACAATTGCTAAAAGATTCATTGCAGAAGTATGTCAATGGCTGAACAATTAGATGGCATTTTTGACAGGGAAGTCTGGTGTGACATCTATTCCTGCTGAGTGTTTTGGTTTTAAGGCCTTTATTATTTTCAAAATTTCTTTTCATTGGTTGACACAAGGAACATAGTCATTAATTAGATTTCTGGTTTTACTAGCAGTGTAGCATATGTTTGTCATTTGTTTGCTAGATTTTATTAGATTTTCTGCTATGTTCGTAAAGTAGGTTTTGAAAGAATTAGCTACATTGTTAGGGTGTGAGATATAATTTGAGTTCTCCTTTATGGTAATGTTACTGACATAGGATAGGGTTCCTGCAGCTTCTTTTTTAATTACTTTCCATATAGCCTTTGATCTATTGCCTGCCCCTGAATTAATTTGTCATTTGTCTTCTGCTTGGCCCTAGCTAGAATTTTTTAATAGTATTGTAATAGTTTTCTTTATTGTGGTACCAGAAAAGTGAGATTTTAATAAACTATATGAGTAGCATTTACTTGCATCTGATTTTTTTTATTCCAGAAGTAATCCAGTGTTTGTTATAATAACCAGGTTCTTTCTTAATGGTTTTCAATGGGACTGAAATGTTTGTATGAAGGACTTAAATTTGTTTGATACATTTCCCTTATTTCTCATTGTTGGCCAATGAAAGAATTGTCACAATCTAATTTTTTCAAATGTATTTTTATCTAAGCTCATATGCTTTTAAATATTTGGCCACCTAAGTGCCTCAGTGAATTGCCTCTTTCATGGAGTGTGTGAGGGAGGACACAATGAAATTTATTTTTCTTGTGTTTTGTGGAAATATCAGAATAATTTGACATCTGAAAAACAACAATATAATAAGATCAATTAGATTTTATGTGGATATAAAATTTTATTTGTAAGTGTCAGCGGTTGCACTGTGGCTAGAGTGGTTAGAGTACTTGCCTCTCACTAAGGTGAGGGTTTGATCCCAGGCGACCTCATATGGGATTTGTGGTAAACAAAAACTTGCTGGGGCGGGTTTTCTCTGGTTCTCTGGTTTCCCCCACCATTGCATTCCACTGGTGCTCCATCTTCATTCCATGTATCATCAGTGTCATTGCCGTGGTGCCATATGTAGTAAAAGTGGTCATTAAACACATACAAAAAAAAAAAAAAAACACACACACACACAGTCAGAGGTTATGTTGTCTTAGGATAAAGATGTAATATATCATAATAAACTTTATTTATGGAGGTCTATTGGATTGAAATTAAAAGCAATTCTGTAGTGCAGAATAAAAATTGCTAACAAATTTGCTAATTTGGAGTACTTGCAACAACTAATAGAATGTTTTGTCATATTATTGCCATAGTATAACTTGTACTTAACACAGTCCAGTGATGGTTACATAACTATAACTACATATGTGATAGCCAATGCCTGTTGACACTGCCCAGAGCCCCATTGTCCCCTCCACCTATAAATTCCAACATAACATATTTCCATTGTTAATGCATTTATTGATGCTAATGCCAGAGCTGTCTCAAGGGATAAGTTGTAATATGGTAATTATATTGTTAAGTGAAAATTGACTAAAGATGGAGACACATACAACAACTCATAACTACATAATTTTTTTAAAATTAACTTATCTTTTCATCTGATATGAGATGGAGATTTATCTACAAAATTCAGTTCCTCTGCTACACTTTTTATCTCAAGCTGTGGGAGCAGCATCTATTTATTTCAGAAACCGTGAATTTATACATTTTTGTCAGAAGTTAATTTCAGACTAGAGGATGTAATTTTAAGTCAGTGTTTAAACAGTGAAGATTCTCAGGTTCAGTTTGATCTTGGCTTAGCTTTCTCTCTGATCTGAGATCAACTGGTTGATACAATTGGGCCTTAATGATTTATGGGGTAACCACTCCAGTCATACCTGAAATGCCTAACAATGGTGGTCATTCTAGATGAGTGATGTTTGCCTTTTCACTCACCAGAGTTTCATTTGTTTCCAATTTGTATGTCAGTGTCAGTATGGTATTTCTTTTGATGGTATTGTGAACTCAAAATTCCCGCTGGCATGCCCTACAAGGATTAAATTTTTAATCCAATATTGCAATACTATATTTTACCAGTTACTAAAGTACATTATCAAAAACATACCACCCAACAGCAAGAGAATAAAGGGTAAACAAACATCTGTGCTACTCATAACAGATAAACAGAGCTCCCAAATATCTCATTTGATTTGAAATTAAACTCTGGATGTTAGTTAATTTTCAGCCAAATGAAAGACATTTATTCAGTGCAAATCTCCCTGCACAGTGAGAGCAGCAGCACATGGATGGCACTATCTCTCTTGCTCCCTCATCATGACTGGTTGCTCCAACTAGGGCATAGTTGCCTAGACAATCTAAATGTACTACCAGTATCTTCCCTTAGGGTAGCCTCTAGATGCAGTAGACGATATCATTTATACTCTTCACCACAAGATATACAGTCCTTGCCATGGTTGTTGAAGCTTTGGGCAACATCTCTTGGTCCGGATGGACAATATAGCCACACCAGATCACCTTACTGAAAACCTTGACTGTTGGTCTGCTGGTTGTAATGGGTCTTGATCCAATTGCTCACTACCTGGATATTTTGATGGGTCACCTAATGCATGTCATGAAGTTGGTCTTTGAGATGCTCCACTTAGATGACAGCTGGCTGTTCTGCCCCAGGAAGTCTCCCGAACGTCAGGTCGCATGGTAGATGCAGCGTTCTGCCAAAGACCAAATTGGCCAGTGTCAACCCAGTGGTGTCCTGTATTGAAGAGCAGTATGCCAGTAAGAAAAGTGGCATTCTGACATCCCAGTCTCCCATCATAACCTTCCTCAAATGTTCTTCCAAAGTTTTGATGAACCACTCAACCATACTGTCTGACGGGGAGTAAAGAGGTGTTATGTGCATTTTGTGCATTCTGGGTCACTCCAGTGTTTCCCTCAGGAATTTGGACTCAATCTGTGCCCTGATCACTGTCTCCATTTGTAGCCCATAGTGACAAAACAGTTCTTCCATGAAAACATTCATGATGATCTTGGCCTCCTGGTTAGGGATGGTGTACACCTCAGGCTGCTTGGTGAAGCAATCCATGGCGACAAACATACATCTCTTTCCCCTGCCTGGCAGAGGGAATGGCCCAGCTACATCAATGGTATTACGTTTGAAGGGTGCTCCTTTATTATACTGCTGCATGTGACCCTGGTTCCTGTCTGAGGGCTGTGACCTGCTGCATACACATAACATTAGCGCTGGCACCTCTCACATCTGCCTATAGTTTCAGCCAGTAGTACTGTTGTCGGAACTTGTTGATGATGGGTCCAAGATGTCCTGAAGTCCCTGCATGTACTTCCTCCAGGACTTCCAAGACCTTACCTTGGGGGAGGATCAACTGCTCTTTCTGTCTTCTCTTCAGGTGACTCCCATACTCTGAGCAGTACACCATCCTTGAACTTCAATGAGTCCTATTAGGCCCAATAGGACTTATCCACACTACTCATTGATGTGATGTCCTCCCACCTTGGTCTCTACATCTGCAGCTGCTCCCTCCCCAGCCCAGCACTATCCCATCCAGTTGCAGGCACTGCTGAAATAACACGGAGAGTTGCAGCATGTTCATTCTCTTTAACCTTAGTCAGTAGGCCATTCCTCTGAACAGGATTGTCTGGACACGGTATCCATATTGGAGTGGCTCCTTCCTTTCCGCTGTTCTGATGTGAAGTTGTACTCTAGGGGCCTCTGGACACAATGTGCTCTATGGCCCTCCAAGTTCTTAAAACTTAACAGTCAGGTGAGGGCAGAGTGATCAGTCCTCGGGTGGAATATATGAATATACAGGCATTTGTGGAACTGCTCCAATGCCTTTAATACTGCCAGAAACTGTTGCTGGGTAATGCTTTTCTGTTTTGGAGAACATCCTGTGCTTACCCACTCCTGCCCATCCTGTACCTAGGATAGAATGCTGTTAATGTCAGTGTTGCTGGCATGAGTGGCTCCAATAAAGTCGCTACCAGGTTGTGGAAATTCCAAATTAGGAGTACTGCAGAGTGCTTACTTCATTGCCTGGAATATGCTATCTGCCTCTTCTGACCACATGTAAGGCTGGTGCTCTTCCATCAGATGAGTGAGGGGTTTTGTGATGTTGGAGAAGCATCTGATGAACTAGTGTTAGTAGCTGCATAGGCCCAGGAAACTTTGCAGCTCTCATTTTACTTTTGGGTGGGGCCAATCTCTCGCTGCCCAGACTTCTCCAGGTCCATGGCCACAACAGACAATGCGACTATGACCCAAGTAGTTTACTTCCTTGCAGAAGAGTTGGCACTTCATGTTCAGCTTCGAGTTAGCTACTTGCAGCCTTTGCAGTATCTTGGTCAGATTCTCGAGATGTTCTTTGAACTTAAACTTGGATTATCCAAATGGATTTCAAAAGATAAGACAGCAGCTCCACAAACAGGAATTTAACAACTGGTGCTCTCTAACAATAAAGGAAAGGAAGTTATATTGTATAAGGACTATACATCTGGAAATCAATGGATACATAAACTTGAAGGGTTAAATAGTAGTGACTAAAAAAGTGCTCTTTAATTAACAGCTAATGTGTACCTGCTGTGTTCATTATCTGGCAGGTCCCAAGATGGTCATCACTGCTGCTGTTGCAACAATGAGTTTGAAATCATTGGTCATGTATCGGGTGCTTGTCCTTTTAATGATACATTGAGAAATTCATATCATCATCACATAAGATCTATGATTGCTGAGGCCCTTAAATGGAAACATTATGCAGTACACGTGGAGGTACAAGGACTATCACAAACTGGATCATGTCGTAGAATAAATATTATTGCCATACCACCAGACTCACTTCATGGATACATTATTGATCCTACAGTCAACAGAGACATCAGAAAACCAACCAGAAGATGTTCATAAGGAGAAATGCTACATCAATTTGCCTAGAGTCTCTTATTTTAAACATAAATACAATCTGAAATCCATCAAAGTAATGACTGATGATAGGAACCAGAATTTCTATACTTTTTGTAAACAATTTCATTTAGATTAAAATTCATTTAAGACATTTGTTTAGCAGTTTAAAAGGTCACTCACAATATTAAAAAATCATTTATATAGCATAAAGCTTAAGAAATTATTCAGGGGAAAAATCTGTTGTTTTTTTTTTGTTTGTTTTTTTATTGGATATAATACTTTAACTTATATTTCAATTTCAGTCAATAACAGAGAGTATATATATTTCATACATTTGTATTTATATTCATACTTGTAAAATATGTAACCTACATTGTAAAATTGTTTGAAATGCTTTGTCTTTGCAGTCTCCAACTCGGGAAAGCTGAAATAAATAAACTTCATTTCTCTCTCTCTCTCTCTCTCTCTCTCTCTCTCTCTCTCTCTCTCTCTTGAAGGATCTTTTTGTACAATTTAATGCTGTGTGCAGATAAATGCAATTTTAGTTTTACTTCAAGTATTATGTTCATGAATTTTGTTATTCTAATCTCATCAAGATTTTCCCCATATAATTTAGAATTTTGTTAATATATTTAGATCTTTGAAATGTTTGCTACATCTTTCTTTTCTTGGAATACCAATCATGATTCATAAAACTCTCTTTTGAAGCTTGAAAATGTGATGGCTATTCACAGAGTTTCGCCATAACATTATCCCATACAATACATGAGAGTGAAAGTAGGCAAAATAACAACTTTTGAGTACATCCAGAGTTACCTGGATCTTCAGTTGATTCAGAATGTAGCAAGCCCTGCCTAGTGTTATAGCCAACTTTCCTATGTGATTGTCCCATGAGAGGTTTGAATTTATGCACAATCCTAGAAATTTTGTTTAAAGGTCCAAGTTTGATTCCTGATGTAGTGAAACATTTGTACTTTTTGTGTTTAAAGTTAATTGATAATTGTTTTTTCTTCATTTACCAAAGGTTTGTTAATCCTGAACCAGAATAATATGGTGCTTAGTGCTGATGTTATTTTTGCCTCGAGTTCAGCTTTCTCTTATCAACTTATAAATATGCTTGTGTTAATTTCACTTCAGTGATATCCTTTAAGTGCAGTGATAGATCATTAATATATATTAAAAATAGGAGAGGGCTAAGATTGACACCTGTGGACCTCCTGTTGTTACGTTTCTTTTGTCCAAATGTATTTTGGTAATTTTTTTTATTTCTTAAGTCCTTGACTTTGAGTTGAACCAGTTCTCTGTCTTCTAAATACCAGTCTTCTAAAACAATTAAATGGAGTGCCTCTTACCCCACAGTTTATCTACAGTTTCTTAGGGTCCACCATATCAAAAGCCTTTGATAGATATAGAAACATTCCCATCCTGACTTAACTTTCATCTAGCATGTAGATGATATCCATGAAATTTAGTACTGCTAGGTTGGTGCACTTGTTTGTCTGAAAGCCATATTGGCATTTGGTGATAATGTTTGATTTATTCAGGAATTTCACAAATTGTTTATTCACTACTTTTTCTAATACTTTTGAAAACACTGAAATAATAGCTATGGGTCTGTTTACTTCATCCCTTTCTCCCTTCTTAAAAATAGGTTTAATTTTGACTACCTTAAGTTGCTTTGGAAATTCCCCACTTCCATGTCAAATGTTAACAATGTGGCAAAGAGGTTTAATGATGGACTTGCCACACTTTTTAATGATACAATTTGAGCTCCCATCTAAAGCACATGCTTTTTTTTACTTTTTAGCTTAGTTATTATGTCTAGCAGTTCATTCTCAGAGACAGGACTTGGGTACAGTGATTTTTCACTAACCTTTTCACTGTTATTAATATGTGTTATTATACTGCTGTACATTTGTTGTTAAGGTTGCAAAGTATTCGTTGAATATGTTTGCTACTTGCTTGGACTCTGATATTTTCCCCAGGAACTCTATAAAAACTAATGGGCAACTTTTAAATGATTCTCCACCCTCCTCTCCAGCAGAAAATAATACATCACACTCCTCAGGTGACTATTAAAGCATGAGAGTGTTCAAGTAATGAAAGGAAGTCTGTTAAGGGAGTAGGAATCCATCCATTATATAGTAAATAGAGCAATGGGAGAGGTTTAGCACACAGAGGCCTAAAGGCTGCTGATACCCAAACTAGATAAATGAAGCCTGGTTGTGACCTTAACCCATGCAAAATAAAATGTTATAATAAGTAACCCAAGAAAATAGGCAGACTATTTTTAAACAGTTCTAGCAGATGGAGGATTGCAGCAGATAGTGATATAAGTGAAAAATGTTAACAGAAAAATATCTAAAATGTGACTGAGTCAAGAAAACAATGTTTGAGAATATATTTCCTTAGACTTGAGAATAAAATTAAAGTTTGTCAGAAAATGTTTCTGCATACTTTTTCTATTACAGATGAAGACTACCATGAAAGAACTGGGAGTAGATGGAACTTTGACACCCAATATAAGAGAAATGCAATCTAATAGAGGGAATACAATACAATCAAGAGCATATAAACAGCTTTCCTTGTATATAGTCACATTACACAAGGAAAGAAACAAGTAGAAAATACCTTTATGACCGAATTGAGCATTGTAAGGATGCACAGAATGTGCAAGGAATGGATCAGGAGAAGTAAATAATATGTCCCTTCAAAACCTGCCACAATGATCATATGCTGATATATTCAATCAAGGATTTAATGGCATTCTTTCAGCCTAAAAAGTATAATTGTGAACAAAGCAAACTTTTATTGATCTTCTGGAGAAGAGAAAGCAAAGTTAGCAGAGAAATACACCTCTTACATTTCAAATAAAGCTACTTTAATGGAACCGAAACAAACCTTAAAATCACTTCAGTTCAGATAAGTCTTTAGCAGTGCATGTTTCGATTTGCAGTTAGTGTTTGCTACTGCTTTGTCTGATGTGAGCCTGTTTTCCTACAGATGGAAATAATCCACCTTCAATTTCACTGTCTGTGACATAGGAAACAAGAAAGATCAGTGCTACCTATGTTTAGATGAGGTCATTGCTGCTCATGGACCATATGAAATAACCTGCTGTCTTCATTTCTTACAGATGCAAGCTGGTAAAGGTGGCAAACCATTCAAATGGTACTCAAATGGCTTTAGAGAGCAAAATGGGAACAGAATGCTGTTTTATATGTTTGTTGTTGTATGTATTAAGTTTGGAATTTCAAGCGCTTATCACTTTCTAGAATGGAGGTGCTTCCAGAAATGCATGCTCTGATTGAAACAAGAACAAAACTGTATATGTGTATATTTCAAATCAATGAATCACCTTAATGAGAGTAAATAAGGTCACTGGTAGGATATACTGTTAAAGAAATCAGTCAGGATTTAATATTTTGACTTCAAGAAACTGGTGCAGAAGCAACAGTGAAGGCATTATACTAATAAAAATAAGATGATGTAAAGTAGAGAAAATTGCTGTCTTAGAAGAATGACTATATGGAATATTTCAGTACACTTACCAGGAAGAAGCAAAGTGTATCTTTGTCCAGAAGCGATCTAGAGGAAAGCAGCAGTGTATCACAGATTCCTGTCGATGAGTAAACTGAAGTTGAAGAATCTTTCATCCTCATCCAGCAGCAAATACATCCCAACTGCTTATCACTTTTATCAGAGCCTGGTGTCAGCACAAACCAATACATCAGAATACAGTGATGTGTCAGATGCTGATGAATGAGGGAGGATCTTTTGTGAAAAAGTCATATATTATTCTGTCAGTTTTGTTATCCTAAAGAAACTTACTGTAGCATAACTTACCATCAAGGTAGGTTGTAGTTTTTTCTAGAAAAAATATTGTTAAGTTCACAAAATTGATTTTTAAAGCTTTTAGAGCTTTGTAGGACCTTTAAATTTTTTAATTTTTAACTGTTTATTTGTGAAGTTTGAATTAAATTAAATTAAATTGTGTTTATATCATTTATTTAAACTATTTTTGCTTCTATAAAGTGATATTTGGAATTAACGTCATTACAATGAAAATGAACTCATAAATATCCTCTAATTGTGAGGTGTAAAGCAAGACTTATTTCATGCAGATGAAGGTGTTAGATCCAGTTAAATCAATTACAACTTTATCACAGCCTGTGATGAATGTGGCCAGCATCCAGAAATGATACTTATGTTTAGGAATGAATAACAAATATCATGATGTAGGGAGATAAAGTGCAACCTGCTGTGATTAATGGATACAGTGAAAGAAAAGATGAATCACATCAATTAAGGTAATGGAAATTTTGTTACTAGCGAGGTGCACAATCAATTTGTGTAAGACCTGTGTACTTACGCATGATATGACTTACATAAGTAGAATGTGGCAATAGCAGTTCTACTAACTGAGAAGTGCCTAACATTACTTGTTCTCTTTAGAGAACAGCCCCCTATTAAAGGGCAGTAAATCAATCAATCAGTTTATACCAATTATTCTTATAAAACAGAAATTCTTCAACATTGGAAACAATGTCGTGATAAGGCCATTATCAAAAGTGGTCTTAACCCGCTGCATAACAAGCAAGCAACTGTGGTATCCAACAAATTAAGTTATTTTTTTATACCTGCTAGGAGTAGTTTTATATGTTTCACACTATGTGACTTTGTCTAATGCTCTCTAATCAATACTGTTATTGTTGAATTTATAAAATAAATCTATGCATAGCATATATAATAAGTGAAATCTTTATTGAGATACTGTGGTACTGTGCTTGTTATTCTGCATGACAAACCTGTTTATTATCTTTAAATGCACATTATACTTAGCTTTGTTGGTACATTAATGAAAAAATAGTAAATGGCATGTTATTTATGGATGCTCTTTAACTACTGTGGTTCTCAGCGTCCCATTCTAAATTGGGCGTGAAAGATCGCTTAATTTTGCTCAGAGGCCTCTCTATCAGGCTTGAGGTTCTTTTACATGCCGTAAATCTACAACACGGGGACCAATGGCTTTACTTCCCTACCGAAGGAAGCCATGCTAAGGATTTTTACACCCGAAAAAATGCATCGTCCTCCGCCGGGTTTGAACCCGCGACCTTGGGTATATGAAGTTAGCATGGTAACCATTACACCACGGAGGGATGTAATTTAAAATGTAAGAGCAGCATTGTATGATAGGCAGTGAGCCAGTCATTTTGTAGGTTTTTACTAGAGCATGCATATATCGTGAAACAAAAAAGCATAAAAAATAAGGTACAGAAAAAGTATTATTTATGTAATAATAGAGATGTAGGAAAAGTTGTGAATATAGCAGAAGCAGAACTAGTAAAAAAAAAAAGACAACTTGGAAGAAACTGATACAGTAGAGAATGATGAACTGATTGACGACACTGAAATGTTGAAGAGATCCACATGTAGAAGCAATACTAATATGATGTGGCAAACAACATACAATAGAGCAGGTAGACTTAAGAAACAAGATTTTTTGTGTCAATATGCTGGTTTCACAATGAATTCCAGAAGTATATCTTGGATAATAAAGACTTTCATGTTATTCTACTTCCACTTGATGTAGTTTGGGTTTGAACCAGATCCTTGGCAATTTGATTGTAGCCCTCATATCCACTTATGCATGGCAAAGGTGAATTGTCACAAAATTCATGCGAGGAGGTAATGGGCCCAACACCATGCTTACTCCAGTCAGAAAGGTGATTTTCATGGCTGGGATTGCTGCTTCTGCTGGGACAGCTTCTCAATTACTTCACAATGTCAAATGGGCACTGGTCGTATGCACAGTCTTCAAATCTGTACCCTCATAGTGCGATTGAACCTGGATATATTCCATGACCCCAAACCACAACTCCATGCTCCAGCTTGCTGTGCCACAGCACAGGAATTTCATATTATTCATTTCACTTAAAATTCAACTAGAAAGCTGAAACAGTTTATCATTGAATTTGACTAGTACAGATAATAAATGTAACTGGATTCCAACAAGCAGAGAAATTTATTGCTTCCTGGGGCTACCTCTAAATATGGGTGCAGTAAAGCCAAAAGAAAACTACTTTATTTGCTATGGACCATGGACTCCATGTGCCAAAGGAAAATATTTCCTACTTCATTTTCAAGAAACAGGCTTTCTGAGCTTCTTTCTTACATTAGGTTTGACAACTTACCCTGAGAAACAAATGATGGCAAGAAGACAAAGGTTATGTATTTAGTGAAGTATTTATGTCATTGGAATTCCAAATACATTAATCTCCAAGTTGTAACTTGTTAGTGGTTAAGCAATTAAGTCAGATGAGAAAAACTTGGGTACACTCAGGGGGGGGGGCAATGGTATAGGGCACAATATTATCTAACATTATGTGCAGGATGTTTTGCAGGGGAAGTGCAATTTTAAAGAAAGTAACAAGGAAAGATTGTCAAGAGAATATGATTATGTAACCTGTTCTTAAATACTGATTTGGATTCCTGAATCTAGAAGGAAGTATAAGATAAAAATAATGCATCAGTGGAATTCAGGTTAGACTAATAGTCTTTGGGCCGCGCCATGGCCGAGTGGTTAGACCACTCGCCTCTCATCTAGATGGCCCTGGTTCAATCCCAAGCGACTGCATGTGAGATTTGTGGTGAACAAAACGGTGCTGGGGCAGGTTTTCTCCGGGTTCTCCAGTTTCCCCCACCATCACATTCCACCGGTGTTCCATCTTCATTCATGTATCATCAGTGTCACCGCCTGCAGTACCATAAGTAGTTAAAGCGGGCGTTAAACACTACCAAAAAAAAAAAATATAATAGTCTTTGATAGAACTTGGAAAGTTAAAGATAAATTTATTGAGGGAGAGAAAATAATTGTTATGGTTTTTGTAAAAGAAGTAAGCTGTTGTTGCTCCTTGGGGTATGCAGTTTAGGCAGAACCTACCCAATAAAAGTGTGATTTTGACACACAGATTATTAATATTTGTTCATATTGTGTATTAAATTTGCTTTCTGAAACATTATAGTGCACTAAATTTTTTCAGTTTACTTGGTCTACAGATATTTCACAGAAACTCTCAGATTATGACTCAGGCCCTACCCTCACTTAATTTGAATATATTTGACTTACCTTGAAACCATAAGACACAGTCACATTGATGGATTGGTGGGTGGGCAGACATGCACGCATGCATATTCTCAATCTGCCTACATCTTTATGGCACAGTACATCTTTATCTGCATGGCCCCACAGTAAGCATTACAATATTGCATTATAATTCTGTATGTTGATACCTGTACACATTTGGAAAGCTATGGCCAACAAGAGGATTTGCATTTCCCCACAAAAGATTTAAAAAATAGCCAGTCTTATGAGAAAACTTTTCACCTACATGTTCTTGTGAAACACAGCAGGCAAGAACAGTTCAATAGTGCTACAGTTCTAAAAAAGTAGCTCCATTATGTATTCTGCTTTGTTTAAGTTCATTTTAGTGCAAGTGAATTATGTAAGTAGTTATTTAAAATATATTTTGTTGTGGGTATCATTAGAAATTTGCCTGACATTGTGAACAAACTGTTACATATGCCATTTTCTTGGCTTAATGCTGTAGAAAGTCAAAAGATTTTAGGCAATGATAGACCTACCCCTCCTTTAAACTTAGCTTTAAATCATGTTGGGGAAAAATAAAAAAAAAAAAAAAAAAAATTCATAGTATGATTCGCCTATGTGGTAACATGAAGTGAAACAAAATGGAAGCTGTATTGTTGGTTATGCTTGTTATTGTCAGTAAACATGGCCACATGGAATAGAGATGGTTATTTCAATATGAACAAATTTATCAAAAGCTATACACAAACATTAAATGTCAAAAAAATAAATCGGGAATACAGTAATCTTAAATAGTTAGAACAACTTTTAAATCTTATTTCAAATTGCTGTCAGAACAACCCATATTTGCAACATAATTATACAATAGAAAGGTAGCAATAATAGAGAGATTATGGAATGGCTATATTACAGTATTGTGTAAACACTACCTGCCTTGTTGTGGATGTGACAAAAGCAAAGCAGGTTTAAAGCATGGAAATTGAAAATAAATTGTACCCTATCTCTTTTGTTATAACCATTATCTGCACTGGAAGGAATTAGGGAAAACCTTCACCACACCATCCATAGTTATTCAAAATTAATTGTATGCATTTTTGAGGAGATGGCAGACAAAACTGCTGCAAAAATTTTGGGAGCATCATTCTTCAGTGCTATGTGATGTGACAATGGAATTATCTCTGGTTTCAATTATTGTGAGATACGTGGATTATTTTTCACTATTACAAGAAAGGTTTTTAGGATTTCATGAAGCAGTTTCCAGAGAAAAACCTCAGATTTGTATACTTGGCTTCTTAGATTCCTTAGAGATTTAATTCTGAAAGTAATTTTAAAGCACACAGCTGTGGATATAATTGCTGGTGAAACTGCAGGTCTACAGGCACTTGTGAGAAGACAAGTCCCTCAAGAGGCCTTTACACACCGCTGTGCACATTAAGTAAATCATGTTTTGTAAAATGATGCAAAATGCAGAAAAGCTGTTTGCAAGCTTCCCCACTCATTTTCATAAAACATCCAAGCATACATCTGTTTTGGATAAAGTTGTTGGTGAATGGGTATCAACTGCAAAGTGCTAAGGAACTCTAATGCTAGAATTCTTGAGACTGTTGCTGCTGAGGGAGCAAAATACTTCATTGCTTTTGAGTGTATAAAGAAGACTGTCTAATTCCAGTTCTTTGATGCATTTGGTTCAGAAACATCAATTGCAGAATTTAGAATTTCTCTTCTTATTGTACATAGAAAAGGTTATTTGGAGCGATTAATATTATTTGACAAACCACAAAAGAAGTCTTTGGATGTACAGTACTGTTTTCAAGCATTACAGGAAGAAATTAGAAAGCTAAAAGAAATGAGAAACAGAACCAAAGCCCAAGATTTCTTCAATAAAGCATGCAGCACATCAGCCACTTCTAAAACAACCTGAGCTGCTATAGATGGACATCCACAGCAGTAGAATATTTTGAAATCAGAGACAATATGTTACTTTGTGTCAGCTTGGAGATATTCAGAAGGATTTCTTTCAGTTGGTTGATGCATCCAAATTCAAGGAGTATCAAATATAATTTCCTCTCAGTTAATTAACTTCTGGAAAAGGCTATTACTCCACTTATTTTGACTTCCCTCGCCTCAAAAGTGATGTGATCTGAAGGACACTTCATAACTCACTGTTTTGCAGGGAATGTGAAGAAATTAGTGAGCAACAACATTCACAGTGTATTGCCAGAAGGATACAAACTGTTTTATTTCTGTAGCATTGAAAGGAGCTTCTCTTACCGTGAAGAGAAGTAAATTTTGTTTACAAAGCAAAATGCGACAAAGCAGACTTGCAGCTTTCACCACAGCATCTGTTGAATGCCTTCTTCTGGATCAACCAAAGAAGAGTTATGGTATGACGACATGATAAAAGATCTATGCCAAGAGAAAGATCTATGTATCAATTTACTTTATAAATAAGGTAAGATTAGCTGCTTATATAGATGAATGAATCATCACTGCCTGATTCATATTTGTTGATAAGCTGCCACTGAAAGTACGGAGAGTTAAGGATGTAGAACTGTCTTAAATGTTTTATATTTCAATGAAGAATATTGTAAAAAGGAAATACAAATTGATAAAGCAAATGAGTAAAGAGAGGGTGTCAAATGGGAAAAACTGGTGCATGGACATGAGGACAGAATCAGTGCTCTATTTACAGAGTGAATGAAGATATTGGACACTTTACTAGAGTGTAAAGGGACTGATTTGTGGAGAAAGGAGTCAATAAATCAGAAATGGTTTGAATTAGAAAAATAGTTTTAATTCATATCTTCAGAAAGGATAGTAAAAATATAGGCAATTCTTAAGCAAGGTAAAAAATTGGAATTAGTATGTTAAAAGAGAGATAGCCGAAACATAACTGCATGATAGACTTTAACATTTTATAATTTTTAAGAAGCCATTATTACTTTTTTAGGGTCTTCAGATTTATTTGCCACCAGTCGTGTGCCTGCGCATAACATCTATACTAGGTAGCGAGTTTATAAAGCATTGCCTCTTGCAGAGAACTAGCGAATGATGAGAAGGGGAATGGATTTCAGCAGCTTCGTGTCACTTTAATGAAATGGCACTTGTGTCATACCTTTCCAATATTTACATATGGAATATTCACTTGCAATTGCATCTTTTATGCTAATAGGTACCATAACTTCCAGTTTGGAAGTAGCACTCAACCACGCAAATTATGTGATCGGTGGTCACTTCTATCTTGCATGAAAAGAACACACCAAATGTGCTTGTGAAAAACAGTTTTACATTGCCCAATGCATCAACCTGTTTACGTCAGCAATTCAATTCTCCAAGGTTCAATTCCACGCCTCCCCTTTGAGACAATGGGCTCACTAGAGCTGGTCAAATCAGCTTTCAGTCTCACTTGTTTTTCGCTGCCTCTTGCAGCCAGTAGTTGCAGCAGAACGCTTAGCTGGCATGAGAGAGGTTGACCAGCAAGCATACAGGAGTCTCGAGGGTCTCAATTCTTGCAACACTCCTGAGTCTTGCTAATAGCAAGACTGCGGTGTAATGCGCAAAAAGTCACATAATCAATTTTGCCAGTTGTATTATTTCATCTGTTTAAATGATTTAAGATTTAAATAGCCTATAGATGATATTAAAACAGCCCACACTAGGGAAAGGGTTAAAAACGAAATGTTGTGTCACAGAATCTGCAGAAATGTGTATGTGGTCTCCATTTTTATTAAAATAAGTGTTTATATATTTTATTACTCCTAAGACGTTTATGTTGAAGTAATTTTATTTTCGGTTATAATCTGAACATGTTTATACTTAGTAAAACAAAGTATAGATATGTCATTAATGGTTAATATCGCTGATTCAAACCATTTACTATGAATGCATTTCAAAATTTGGGATATATATGCTGTTAAATGATCAATCATTTTGTGATATTAAGGGCCCGGATTTTTAGCTTTTTATAAATGAAAGTTTAGCCTTTTATTAACTCTTTAGGTTTTTAAACAATTTTCTTAGCTTTCTAACAATGTTTCCAGCCTCTTTTTTTTTTTTTTTTTTTTTTTTTTTTTTTTTTTTTTTTTTTTTTTTGTGTCAGGGTTTTAAACAATTTTCCTACCTGTTTAAGGAAGTTGATGACGAATGCCTTTTATAAAATAATATAGATAAAAATATGAAAACGATTTTACTTCACAGAAGCATGCTATTAATATGTACTGTAATTTAAGGTAATTTATTACACAGTAATCTCATGCTCGAACGCTTTTAACTAAAAGTTTAGCATGTATTTTTAATATATAACACTCATTTAAAACAAGCTCCACATTTGAGTAGTTTTGCTGTACTCAACTAGCCCTATTTGCAAATTTTCTGTTGTTTTTTAATATATTCCTAATTTCATACACGCAATTCCTATACCAAGATAAAAATTGTGATAAATTATTTCCCTGGCTAACCCCAAATATACACTCTAAACAAATTGTTAAACAAAAATTTTAATTCAAATGAATTGAAGAAAAAATTGATACACTTTCTACTGAGTTTAGAAAAATAAAATGAAACTTAAGTTTAGCGAATTTTAAGTATTAATGTCCCATTTAGCTTTTTTTTTTTTTTTTTTTTTTTTAAGATTTACACACTAGCGCCCAAATGCCTTGAAACATAAAAGTACTTTGAAACTTTCTAAATTACTTCTAAGAGAAAACATATATTAAAACCTAAAATCCAGACCCTATTATGTAACCAGTTTATACTATGGAGCATACGTGTACCTACTTCGTTTGCAGTTACGAGAATACTTGAGTCATCTCACTCGTGAGCACTAGTTCCTGACATCAGGATTCTCTTGAGAAGTGCTGTGGCTTACGAGTAACAAGCGAGAGCGGCACAGGTTTTGACTGCCTCTAGGGCACACTGAACTAATAATGATATGTATTTAACCCACTGGTGCTAAAGGCTGAATAAATCTGAAGACTCGGTATATAGAAATTACATCACGAAAATGAACATGACAGGCTAATATCCTGGTCAGAATGGCTTGACATATTCACCTGTTATTTAGGATAAATAAATAGATATTAGTTACTACAATGTCCTGATAAGCCAAAGATTTGTGATTTAGAAATTATTTTTGTGTCAAGTTTGTCTCACAACTTCACTTTAATACTGGGACATATTTTGAGAGCCATTGCTCTCCCATCCTTAACTGAAGGTTGAAGGTGAAATTGCATAAGAAGTTCCACTCTAAAATAATTTCTACATTATTATAAGCTTCACTGTTACCAATTTCTTCAATTTGAAATTAACAAAGGTTTGTGGTTTAAATCCTGGTTGTGGACTTGATTTTTTTAAGTACAATTAAAATTCCTGAGCACAGTATCCCAAAAATATAGCAGTTCATGTTCTAATGTATAACTGTCCATAATCTATGGTGTGCTTTCAGTTGGTGCTGTTGGACGTGAAAATCAAGCATTGCCACCAGCTGTGACAGTTACTGCCTCATCAGCAGAGAAAGATGAAGATTCCATACCAGATACATCATCAGTAACCTCACAAAGCTCATACAATCTGTCAACTGATTCCAATATTCCTCCTCCTAGTAAGCAATTTGTTTCTGATGATTCAGCAAGATGTACTCACTCAGAGCAGGAAAACATAAATATTGCCAGCCACCAAATTCCTCTAGTGAGCATTCCTTATCAAGAGCCAGATGCCATAGCAAGCTCAAAGAATTTTAACAGCTCAAGTGGCATTGGTATAGTTGATTCTTCAGCAATCATTCCTGTAGCCCCACCAAGACGAAAGAAGAAAACAAAAGCACAAATGCCAAAGACACTTAATGTGAGCAATGAACATAGCATGCACTTTATTTGTTTTTTTTGTTTTGTTATCAGCTCTAATAAAGTCATTCTGGTATGATCATCTTTGTCTATTTCATAAGTGTAATGTTGCAAATATGAATATTTTCAACTAACATACTATAACAGTGATAAAGTGTGTCTTAAAATTAGTACTGCCATTTTCCCATTCGAGAATTATCAATAGAGCCAAGATGTGTAGGCATTTATAACAATTAAAATAATCAAGTTAAAAAGGCATTGTACATTTAAAACAGGCATCTTAAATTTTAAGAAGTCATAACTATTCATTTAATAATCAATATTTGAGGAACATTTTTCAAAACTTGATAACTGCAAAAAACTCAAAATTGAGTTCAGCATGGTAACAGCCTCATTCTTACCTTTTACTTCTTCCTGTGAACCAAGTTTTAGCAAAGTTTGATTAATGTCACCTTATAAGTACTCCAAATAACAAGATTTTAGCAAACTTGTTATATGCTTTCTTGGAGATAAAGCAAAAGTTAACAAATGCAATAAAATTACACCCAGCTGTCTTAGCTTTGCTTCCATTGCAACCAGCTGGCAATAATGGAGTACATTGGTATGTCAGGTTGCTGTATGCAATGTTACTCATTGTTGCAATAACACTTGTTGGCGGGAATAGTGTTGCAAGCAGATTTCATGTTGGCATCGCCACAGCATCAACAGCTTAATTTTTTAAATAAGTTTCACTTGATGCTTTCATGATAGTGTGGAAAGAAATATTATAAGCCAAAGGAGAATGAATGGGCTTCTTCACTTTTCTTCACCTCGGTGCAGAGTAGTGGACACTCAGAAAGCATAAAGGAAGAAAAGTGTCAGTGAAGTATAGCATTAGGAAGAAGAATGGTTAAGTAGTGCCTGTGTGTGCTGCTACTGTTCAAAGAGTTTCTTGCACATGGAAGAATAGCTTATCCTATCTTGCAAGCAGGTTCCATGAAGGAGGAAGGTTGCCAAACAAAACGAGAGCAGGTGATAGAACAAAAGGATCGTAAGGACCTAACTATAGCCATTAATTATGGTATAAAGATATATAAATGCAAGAGTGTCACCATGACAGGGGGAAGTCAATAAGGTTATTTGCATTCAGATCTCACAGTCAGTTGTTGAAGAGATTCTGTTAGAAAAATTTCAGGCTTGAAACTCTGCTTCTTATCAAAAACTATCAGATATTTTACAAATATTTTAATCTACCATTCAGGACTCTCCACACCAACATATCTCAACCCATAAGGTTGGTTTAATGGAAATAAAAGCAGAAATGTATCTAGAGAAGAGTGACCTAAGAACTAGACATAGCTTGGCAAAATTCATGCATAGTAGTTTTATAATGTAATGAAGAAAAAGAATCCAAATATCATAAAGATTTGCTTTGATCTGCAGCAAAATCAACCTATTCCAAGGCTATCAGTCAGATTTCTATGCTGGATAAAAATAATTGTACAATCTGCGTATCATGATCCATTCTGTAACAAAATCTCCTTAGCTGATGTTATAAATTGTCTTTATTCCAATGCTGCAGAAAAATGTTATCTCTTGCCATTTCAATGCTTGTACTTGCACAGTTGACTGACTTCTTCTGGCCCTGGTTGCCCCCCCCTTTTATATCTCCTGATTACTTAGTAAGAAATTTCATTTTTGCACATGTGCCTTACTTACAGGTGCAGCAATGTTATACAGAGATGTGACATTGTAAGACTTGGATATAATACACCTGCTCACACACATGTTAAATTTGTACACACATGCAACAATGCAGAGGGGCTAGAGAAAACAAACTGCCTACACACCTGTAACAATTGAGGGTGGCAAAGTATAGGTATGTGCATTTGGAGCATAGTCCCAATACTAAACAGCAAAATAAGGAAGCCATCATTTTCTCCGCCTGGTTAGAGACAGAATCTTCAAGAGGATGCAAGCAAGTTGCTTAGGTTTTGTTGGACTTTCCTTTCAACTTAGATAAGAAAGAACCAAATGACAGCATGCTATACATCTGCTCTCCAATTGTTGCAGGAGCCAAAATAAAAACAGTTGCATTATGGTGATGCTTACAGCATTGTTAGAAAAGAGCACAAAATTCAGTAATATTTGTGGCTTCTTTCCTATTTGTGGCCACAGCTACATGCCTCCAGAACGATTGTTTGGTAGAATTAAGAAGTTTTACAGAAACAAAAATCTTGTTTTCTAAGCAATATTGCAATATTTTAGAAGAGTTCTCAAAGTTCTAAATAAAGACTGGGTTGTTAAAAATCTAAAAGATAGTGCACAGTTAGTACCAAAATCCAAGCTGCCATTCAAAATAAACAGCTAACATGTTATATTATGTGAGAAAGTAAAGAAATTCTTTAATACACAGTAAATAGTCCTTTCCTTGGAGATTCGGTATAGGTTGAAGTTCTGAGAACTTACTAATTCAACAGTTCTAAAATCCACTCCTGGAGCAAAACAAAACATAGTCGGCAGAAGAAGGACATGTCTATTCTGCTTAGGTATTTTAAAATACCAGGTGATGCAAAGGAGTTTAACAAACATGTCCTAGGAGAGAAGACGACTTGTAACTATCATTTATTACTTTGTATAGTATGAATAATAATAATAAAAATAATAATAATAATAATAGTAATAATAATAATAATAATAATAATAATAATAATAGTAATAATAGTAATAATAATAGTAATAATAATAGTAATAATAATAGCAATAATAATAGTAATAATAATAGTAATAATAAGTGAAATAATTGTGCTAAAATTACTATTATTATTGCTTTGTGCCAGATCTGTATTTACAGTATTTTTCTTTATATTATCAAAAACATTAAATAGTGTTAAAAAAAAAAACTCTATTCAAATTCTGTTGATTACAATGTCTTTATTCCAGTGCACAATTTTATTTCTTATTTCTTCGTTGACAGAGATGATGACTGCTCTCTGTAATTCGAGTGTCTCTTAGAGCTCTCTGCCATAAAATGAAAACTCGGCCCTGGCAGCTGTCTTTTTATACCTGTCAGTTGCCTAGCAAGAAACTTTGAGTCATTATTTACATGTGCATTATATGCAGATGTGACCATGTTACACCCAGTTATAACAATGCAGGGCTTTGATGTAAACTGCCCGCTTGTGCCATGTTACTTTTATGCACATCGGTAACAATGAGCTGTGAACAACGGAAAGCAAGCCATACATGCACATGCAGTAATTCAGGGTGGAAAGATGTAGGAATATGCATTTGGCATGTAGTCAACAGTGCTCCCTACTCAGGCCTGCTTATGCCAACAGCACCATTGTAGTGGGCTAAGTGATCCAAGTTATCACCAAACTATTCCCTTGGGGCAGTCTCTGGATGTGATAGACAACATCATTAATCCTCTTCACCATGAGGTATGATGGCCTTTGCCATGGGGGTTGAAACTTGGTGCAGTGCCCCTTAGTCCAGGTAGGGTGATGTATCAATACCAAGTCACCCTGCTAGAATTTTGGCAGATAGTCTGCCAGTGTTAATGGGTCTTTATGCGGTCACTCACTGCATGCATGTGTTGATGGGCCATCTTATGCATATTGTAATGTTTGTCTACAAGATTTTCCATGTAGTTAACTGTTGGCTTTTCTGCCCCAGGGGGACTTCCAAACATTAAGTTGCATGATAGACACAGCTCCCTACCAAAGACCAAACTGGCTGGTATCAACGTGGTGGTGTCGTGGGTTGAGCAGCAGGCCAACAAGAAAAATGGCACCTTGACATCTCGGACTCTCCAGTGATTGGCCACCCTTCCTCATATCTTCTCCTAAAGTCATGATATATAGCTCAACCATGTTGTCTGCCTGTGGGTTGAGAGCTGCTCTGTGAATGTTACATGTTCCAAGTTATTTCAGTGCTTCATGAGGTTTGACTCTGAATTGGACTCTTGATTGTTGTTTAGCTCCAACTGCATCCCAAAGCAGCAAAACAGTTCTCCTATGAAGTGATGATCCTGGCCTGCTGGTTAGAAATGGCATACACCTCTGGCCACTTGGTGAACTAATCCCTAACCACTAACAGATACTTGTTACCCCTGTCTGGCCTAGGAATAGTTCAGCTACATTGATGGCCATGCATTCAAAGGGTGCTCCCATGTTATACTGCTTCATGAGGCTCCTACTTCTGATCTGTGGGCCACAATTTTCTGCACACACATGACATTGGTGGCACCACCTCTCAGCATCTACCCATAGCCTCAGCCAGGAGTACTGTTGTTGGAACTTCTTGATTATTCGGTTGGGTCCCAAAAGCCCTCCTAAAGTCCCTGCAAGTACTTCCTCCAGGACTTTCATTACCTTACTCTGAGGGAGAACCAACTCTTGAGTTTTCGCACCAGGTGACTTTCAAACACTGAAGGTATACCATCCTTTGGTCTTCAATGAGTCTCATTGGGCTCAGTAGAACTTGATACGCACTACTCCTGGGTGGATGTCTTCCCAGCTCGGTCTAAAAATCTTCACTTCTCTCAGGAATGGCCCCAAGCCGACATCTGCCAGCTAATCCCTCCTCAGGTCTTCGCTATCCCATTCATCTGCAGGCATTGCCAAAATCACATAAACAGATGCGGCATGCTCCTTCTCTACCTTAGCACAGTGCCTGTAATCCTCTTTACAAGGTCTTCTTGACATGGCACCTTTATCAGAGTAGCTCCTTCCTTTCTGATATTCTTATGTAAAGTTGTATTCTGGAAGCTCTCTGGACCCAACAGGCTGTTGACTCTCCAGGTTCTTGAAATTGCAAAGCCAAGTGAAGGCAGACTAGTCAGTTTTCAGGTGGAATGACTGACAATGCAAATACTTGAGAACATGTTCCAATGCCCTTACTACTGCCAAAAGTTCTCTTTGGATAACACAGTAGTTCTTTTCTGCTTTGGAGAACATCTTAGGCAATTACCCGCTCCTGGCCGTCTGTACCTGGGATAGAATACAGCCACTACTGGTGTCACTGGCATCTGTGTCCACAAAAGGTGTCCATCAGGTTGTGGAAATCCTAAAATGGGGGCACTGCAGAGTGCTGACTTTAATGCCTGGAATGTGCTGTCTGGCTCTTCTGACCATATGCAAGGGCACTGCTTTTCCATCAGTTGAGTGAGAGGTTTTCTGATGTTGGAGAAACCCCTCAGGAACCAGTGGTAGTAGCTGCATAGGCCCAGGAACTTAATAACTCTTGTTTGTCTTTCGGATGAGGCAAATCTCTCACTTCCTAAGCTACCTCTGTGTCCTTGACCATGCCAGATGGTGAGACTATGTGACTCAAGCAACTCACGTTTTTGCAGAAGATTTGGCACTTCTTCAGGTTAGCTGCTTGCAGCCTCTCCATATCATGACCAGGTTTACAAAATGGTCTTCGAAGTTGCTGCCAGTGATGATGTCATCCAGATATAGCAGACTGGCATCATAAGTCAGTCCTCTCATCACTGACTATGAGGCACTGAAAAGTGGCTGTTACATTACAGAGGCCAAAACATACAGAAAATACAATCTTCCCCTTATCTCTGGAATCTCGAGCCAACTAGCAGTATCCTGATTTCAAGTCCAAAGTCAAGAGCATCTGGGTACTAGCAAGTGTGCCCAGTATATATCAATCCTGGGTATGGGAAAATGGTCCTTTCTGGTAATGGCATTCAACTTCCAGTAGTCTACACAGCAGTGTAATTCAGCATTCTTTTTCTTCTTTGTTTTCTTCACTAAGACTGTAGGGGAGCACCAAGGGCTGTCAAGACTTTTCAATGACCTTCCTGGATCTCATGTCCTCTAGTATGATTTGTACCTCTGCTTACTTCCTCAAAGGAACCTGTTTTGGTGGTTGCTAGATAGGTCAGGCATCGCTGGTGTCAATTCGATGGAGTATTTTCTCAGTGCGACCATACTCATTGTTCCCTTCATTGAAGACAAAGTGGCATCATCAGAGTAAATGCTGGATCCTCTTCGTTTGTAAGGTTGTCAGATGGTCTGCCATCTGCTTCAGCAAGTCTTTCAACCAGAGCCCCAGATTTGGCGATGGTGCTGGCTCTTCTGATATATTGCATGGTGATACACTTGCTGCTGGTTTTAATTTCCCAAACTATGTCCCAGCCTGGATGTCCTGATCACTGTTTATTGAATCCAGCAGCCTCATGGCACTTCCTCCTGACAAGGCAGCATGCCCAGACAGTGCTTAATCCTTTTAATTCTATTCAGTGGTGTCTACCGGTCCAAAACCAGGTTCCTTGACCATTGGGCTCCAGGTGCACTTTTGCCATCACCTTGCTTCTTGTAGGTATACATCATCCAACAGTGTCCAACCCTACAGATTCCTGGATGTTCATTGGGACTCTGGAGAAACACCTCATCTTGGCCAAGTCGTAAAAATCCTCCGGCCAACATTGACCATTGCCTCATGGCTCCTGAGAGCATCCAGCCCCAGTATCACATCTTCAGCCACACTTTTGATGAGCATCCATAGGCTCACACTGCCCAGAAGGAACTCCTTCTACATAGGCAAGTTGTCGCCCAGTGCTATCACTTGTTGATTAGGCTAACAGGCTTTTTGTGTCACCACATCTGGTCTGATTACAGTCATAGCTTCACCTCTGCATGCAGTATCTGGCACAGCTTCCCTTGAATCCAATTATCTGCAATAAGGCTGTTATTATCTCTTCTGCCCAAGGCATGTACCATCACTCGAGGGGTGGTGAATACAGCCCTGACAAGCCCCTTGCCATACAATCTATACTTGTTTTCTACTTGCTTCTTGGCTACGTGTGGACAGTCCTCTACTAGATGACGTGACTTGTCACACTGTCGTCATCCTCTGGGTTGTTTTTCTCTCTCTCTCTGTCATAGCGAATACTCCTGGTCTATGAGGTGGGCATAGCTGTTATCTTGGCCACCTCCATTCTCAGTGCACTACTAACACCTTGTGGATTGTTTTAATGTTGCCGATCATCAGGCATCATTTCTCAGTGTACCGCACCCTATTGATAAAGGAGTAACCTGCTTCTTGAGATATATAACTATGCATGAGTTTCATACTAACTGTTCTATTGCCAGGGTGAACTACATTGTCTCCCCTGTCTGTTGCAACCTTGATTAAGCTGACTGTGGTGAGGTAATAGTTCCTGAAACTGTTCTTAAGGTCCCATTAGATACCTCTGCATACTGCCAATGTTAACATCACAGTTGCCAGTACTGCTGCTAGTCACTGGAAGCTGGCTATCAGTTCTGTGGCTTCCTCCTTAGATGACCATTGGTTGGGGGCAGTAAAGGTCCCAAATCTCGATGGAAGAATTAGAAGCTTGATGATCTGTTGAACTTATGACTTAGCACATGCATTTTGTCGTATCCTGGTGTTGGGACCTTCAAGTCCTCAAGCTTTTCTTTGAGGATTTTTTCCATGATGTTCAGTTCCTTGGTGCTAATGACAATTCTTCCTTCAAGGACATTAATGGATTCCCCAAGGTCTTCAAGCATGAAGTCATTGGCCATGATCTTCCACATTTCCTCCAAGCTCTTCCATTTTACCTCCAAGGACTTCCATGTCCTTCATGGTAGCAATTTGTTTGTCGTTTTTGTTTGATATCACCATCTCCACCTTGGGCATTTCCATCTTCACTGTCTTGCATCTTCTCCAGGCTGGATCCATTTTGTCCTCCAAATTCTCCACTGCGAATTCCAATTTTGTATCCATTTTCTCCACTTCCAATTTCATTTCCTCCATTTCCACATTTCATGACCTTCATTTCTGGTAGTAATGCTTTTGTCATCTCTTCCATTTTGTCGTTCAATCCCTCCAGAGTAGCATAATCTCTTTATTACTTCAATTTCTGTTGATTACACTAAATGTTGTTATTCCAATGCTGTAGCATAATTTTATCTCTCATTACTTTAACACTCATTCACAGTTGATGACTGCTGTCTTTAATCCAAGTGCCTCTTAGAGTTTTCTGTTGAAAATTAAAACTGCGAGCTTGGCAGCTGACTTTTTGTTTCTGCCAACTATGCAGTTAGAAAGTTTGAATTGCATGTGTACATTACATCCAGGAGTAACCATGAGCAATGCAGGACTTTGATTTAAACTGCTCACATGGTGTAATTTTTATGCACATCTGCAACATTGAGCTATGAATTCTGGAAAGCAAGCTGTTCATGCATTGCAGAAATTCAGGGTGGCAGGGTATAGGCACATGTATTTGGCATGTAGTCATAATATTGAAAACAATATGAAACGTCTAATAGTGCATGCAGAAATATATATTATATAACAATGCAGGCATATAATATGCAGGGTCGAAGGTGGCTTATGATCAACCTTTTAAACTATCAAACAGCATGTGATTTTGAGAGTTTTTCTTTTTTCCCCCATAAGGATTTCCTTTCTTGAGGTAATTATTATTTTATTTTGCACAATATTGCTGCACAGCAATTTGCACTTTCCATTCAACAATATAACTTTGAATTCTTCAGCTTATGCTGCAATGGCACAAATAAATAAACAATTCCAGAATGCAAATAAACAAAAAACCATATCTGATTTTAACATAACCTAAATATCATATGGAATATGCAAATGAAGCATTTATAACATTACACAAATTGTTAATGGGAACAGTTATTTACAAATGTAAATAAAAGCCTGAGAAACCTAAGCTGCATAAGTATGCTTCCTTGTCTCCCTCTTGTAAAACTTTATGAATACATGATTAAAGCAGGACAAGAGAAAATCAATATAAACTTCTTTTGATGTTCTCAAAAAAGTCCAATGCGATACACCGACAGTGTGAACAATAAATGGTTGCTGCTTCAGGATATCCTTCCAGCAAGTGCAGAATTTCTCAGTGTGAGCTATAAATGGTTGCTGCTGCTTCAGGATATTCTTCCAGCAAGTGTAGGATCTTCTTCTTCTTCTTCTTCTTCTTCTTGTACAACATTCTGTGGTCAACCAACATGAGATATGCTTCCTGTAGTTAGACTCTTTTGACAGATGAAAACAAAATATCCTATGATGTGGTGCTTATCTATTTGGAAATCTATCTCAAATTCTTGCCACAGATACCAATTTATGATGTGTTTTATTGTAAATGAGTAGTGTTTCAAAATAATTAGCATTAGTAAAGTAGTCATGTTGTAATTCATAATCTGCTGTTTCAAAAACAAGCCATAAGCGTAATAAACAAACAACTGAAGTGCATTTCTTTCTGTCTTATAGTGTTGTCACATGTAATCATCGTGGTTACTGATGTAGATTTAACTGAGATAAATTTCAAAAGCTTATAATAATAGTAAGACTGCAAATTGTTTTAATTCAAAATGTGTTTATCATGCAGAAAATATTTTTCTTTTAAGCTCCTCTAAGAAATGTTTGAAAAATTATTTTGAGTTTCATAAAATCTTCATTTAAAATAGACTTAATACTAAGTAATTTTGATGTTTTTCTCAAAAACTACCGCAAAAACAGCAAATCTGCATTAAGATTTGTTTTTCTATTACAAAGAATCACCCTCTTCAGGAATGATATGTTACTTTCCAACTTGTATAGTAATGCACATTTAAGTAAAGGTACTGATTATTAAAATAAAAATAAAATAGTTACACGGAAGTAAAAAAGGTGAATAATAAATAGCTGGTGCCAACTGGTATGTGCATTTACGGACTTTTGGAAATACCTGAATAAATCATACCTTAACTGTACTGTTATAAAATTAAATTTTATAATAATTACAACAGTGTATTTCTGTCAGCAAGACATAGCAGTCAAATAAAACTGAAAAGTTTCACATCTGAGTGAGAGAAAGAAAAATAATTTCATGAAAAACTACATTTATACAATTATTGAGTTTTGAAAAGTATGCTTCTTATTTGGTTTGAACATCATACAGTTACATAGTTTTAGTTTTGTTCATGTCCCCAAAGGTATTTTAATCATGTCCTTGTGTTAGACTTTGCTAGAATTACATAATGATTTACATAACTGGCGGAAAAAATTTAAATTTTGACTTTTGCATGCTTTAACATTTTCATTACTCCATGATACTTGGATAATTGTAATATCCTTTAGTGCATACTTTGTCTTTTTTTCAGAAACACCCGTTTCTGGTGCACAACTGAAGATGGGAAATAGTTAATCATAATGTTGCAGCTGGGCTAGGGCTGCATTTACATTCTGGTTTTAGAGTGATGTTCACATTTGTCATGTAGGAGAGTTAGTAACCAGTAAGGTTATTGCTACAGTTCAAAGTTGATCTATGACTTTTTAGGTGTCATTTATTGTTTGCATATATGGACACTGAAATTATTACCATTTTTCAAGGCTACAAATTTTGTGGCAGATGATGGAGGTCAGAAAAGAGAAAATAATACACCCTACTGTGCTAAAATAGCAGTACTCATTTTTGCACAATTTTGAGATACTCTTTTTGGAACCTTGTTCTGGCCCTATTATTATCTACCATGAGTTAAATAAAGAGGTAGTTTTCATTGTTGTTACTAAACAACTCATCAGTTAATGAGATAATGCAACTAAAACTTTTGACAATGAAAACTACCCTCCTGAGAGAAAACTGAAAGGTACAGTTTGTTTCTTAAGAAGAATCTGAATATAGTAAATGGAGGAGCAGTGCCACAG
Source organism: Hymenopus coronatus (assembly GCA_030762935.1). Lineage (NCBI taxonomy): Eukaryota > Metazoa > Arthropoda > Insecta > Mantodea > Hymenopodidae > Hymenopus > Hymenopus coronatus. The sequence goes on from CM060900.1 coordinate 288,296,926, forward strand.
AATTGAAGAAAGCTTTTTCAAACTTTCTAAGTTAACTTGTGAACTTCCCAATATACCAAAAGTCCCTAAAGCAGGATAGAGATGAACCAAGAAGACCATCAATATGGCAGAACCAAGGAAGCTGTTTGCAGAAAGTAGGGAGCTGTCCAAATGCACCAAATTGCAGCCATTAATACAGATCTGTTCTGGAGATGAAATAGTTTTCTCTGCTCTGTGCACATTGCAGTCTTCAAGGAAATTAGGTGCTGTTAGCATAGTGAGGGAAGTAAATGAGATCAGTCCTACCAGAACAACTAAAATAAAAAATACCTTGTAAATGGCTAATACTGATACCGAAGCCTTATACTGGAGAAGAAGCACTGGTTCTGTTGGTGGAAAATGAATTGTCTAAACAACTGTGCATTAAAAATTTGGAAAGGCTCCAAAGATAGAAGCGGTAACTTCTAGACTGTTGCTGACAGATTTTGGTAAAAATTAAAATTGTCATTTATCTATTTATTAATGTTATAATAATTTGCTAGTTTTACAGTCGGATTCAATTTTTTAAAATTTTGTATCTATTTAAAAGCTACATTATCTGTAACTGCCCAGTATAATCTTACACAACATTCTGGGACAAGCTAATAAATAGACAAAATGTTACTAATTTTGCCTGAGTTCATCCCTATAAAGGTGTAGTTTCTATTATCCAAAAGTAGCCAGGGTTGGTACGTAACACCAGAATGTTATTGATAACCTCCATACAAAGTTGTGTGAAAATGTATTTACAGAGGGAGAAGCTGCTGATTATGTCTGAATTACCTCTATGAAGGGGTAATTTCTCTTAACGAAATCTACTCTGGATTATTTGTGGTACCGGAATGATACTTCTAACTCCTACACAAAGCTTCATTTCAATTGAGCCACAAGTTTCACCTCAAATAAAGGAATAGTTTACTCATAAACAAATAAAGTCAGGACCTGCACATAATAGCACAATGGTATTTATAGCTTGTAAATAAAGTTTCATTAAATTGGTTTAGTAGGAGCGAAGTTATTAATTTGATCTAAATTCACTCCTATGAAGGGCTGGTTTCTCTTAAAATAGCCACACTTTTATATACTACCAGAATGTTATTTTTAACCCATATACAAAGTTTTGTGGAAATCTATTAAAAATGGGAGAATTTACCAATATTGTCTGAATTCACCATCTATAAAGGGGGCTGGATTTTGTAAACCAAAATATTCAGAATCTGCATGTAATAGAAAATGCTACTTGTAATTATACACAAAACTTCTTTGAAATCTGGTAAATAGGAAATAAGTTACTAATTTTTTCCAGCTTTATTTTCCACTGAATTGTAATGAAATTGCAGCTGTCTGCTAGGTGTGGCAATATCTGTTGAAAGTAGCATATTTTCTTGTCACTACTCTTTGAATCAAGAGCAGATTTAAATTTTGTAGTTAATATTAATAAAACATATTATTTTTGTGATTAACTATGTTTTCATAAACCTTAAACAGTTGAAAACTCATGAGCAGCAAATTCACTCAACATGACTGTGGCCATCTCAAACTCTTATTAATACAGATCAAATTCTTTATCAGTTCATAGTTTTAGTTCCTTTATGGAGAACTATTAACACAATTTATTTGTATTTACTCAAATTCCTAATCTCTACAACTTCCACATTTAAATAATTGCTCTTTTGAAACTATTACGGTTATAATGGTTACACCATTAATCATGTGCATACAATGTCTGGTATCTCCCCATTCATTAATACAAGGCAGGGACCATTAATTTTCATGACTCTTATTAATACATCTATAAACAAACTTTTCAGGATCAAAATAGGCCCTTGTCTGAAGCCTAATTTTTATTCAGTCATCTCTCTACTTCTGTTTACATCACATCTTATTTAAAATTTTATGCCTTCTTGTATTTTCCTGATTCCACTTTCACCTTTCTCACATAATTTCCATTGCATTGTTTTGCTCTTTATGGTTTATAAATATATAATGAAGTGCAATAGTGTTGAATGGCTTTTCAGTCCTGCAAAAGCATATATACTCTTTCCTTTTTTTCTGTTTAAATACTTGTTATTGCCTAGAACTCGGACAACTTTTTTTCCAATTTTGTCCAATCTTTTAGTCTTTGACATTTCTATGTATATTTTCTCCAGAATAGAAAATATGCTTATTTCTCATAGTTCTCTCCCTTTATCAAAGTTATTTTTCAACTTTTTTCAACTTTCAGTTATATTTTTCGTTTTTAACTTTATTTAGTATTTTTGCCATAATTTTCAAACCTGCTTTATTTGACTGAGCATTTTCCAAAATTCTCCTAGAAATCGTCTGATATGACCAACCAGATTAAAGGATGTTAAGCTAAAAAAGAAATAACGGTCTCATTTTTTTAAAAAAATTATTATCTATTGGCCAACCTTTGGTATTAATAGTATTTGCACATCTAGTCTTTCGTTTTTTTATCCTGCATCTTCTCCGCAATTAATTTCTTGAAATACTTCATTGTTTTGACAAAATCTCATTTCCACTTCTCTGTTCTTCCTTATTTTCCTCAGTCCTTACTCATCAATATTTTTATATTTTTTTGTCTTTTCTTGCTATAGCTCCTTTCACCATTTTTCCTATATTATTTTGCAACATTTTTTACTGTTCCTCTATTAAATATTTATATCTCCATTTACTTATTCTCCCATAATTTTCTTCTTCTGTTCCTCTCCATCTAGTTAAAACACTAATCACTTCTCTCTTTGCTGACACAAGCTCCTCAGTCCAAACATCATTTATTTTTCAGGTTTTCTTCTTTCTGGTATTTCCATTCTTGTTCCTGCTCTTGTAATTATTAAACTATCAACTCTAATGCTTTCTCTAAATTTGCTGTCTTAATAGAAACCTCTGGACATTCCAGAACTTTCCGTATATTAGAATATATGCCATTCCTTTCAAATGCTTCCCTTTATTCATCCCTCCATTTATAGATTTTAATTCCTTTGACTGTATTACTACTTGTTCATTCATTTTTATTGTTTTCCATCCATTTCCATAATTATAGGAAATAAGGACTGTTTTGTTCAGTAGAGTGACTACACACCAAATGCACTTATCTATATCTTTCCACCCTGAATCACTACAATTGCATGAATGGCTAGCTTTTGATCTTTTATAGCTGATTACTGCAGGTGTGTTTAAAAATAACAGTGTGTAAACTGGTGGTTTACATCAAAGCATGGTATTGCACATCTAGGTGAAGATGTAGACCTGTGTGTAATTTACACATACAATAATAACCACTACTTATATCTTAACATAGCTCAGTAATAAAATACAAACTACTTTAAACATTTTTTTTTTCCACACAAGCCATGTGTAGGACAGGAGTTGAATAGTAGAATCAGTCTGAAAATGCTATAGCCGCAATTTGAACTATGGATGTCCCAGTCTCCAGTTGGTTGCTCAAACTATTGAGCTAACATGGTTACATGCCGACATGACATTAGATTCCTCAACTAACTAGAAAGTTTCTCGATAAATGACAAGCTGATCTCAAATTTTATTGAGTACACATACCCCAATGGTGACTTACATTTTCGCAAATACTTTAAGTCCCGGGCTTCATAGTTCAACCAGCTATTAGGTCAATTAGTATTAATTGTTTTTTCCATACAAGCCTTGTGTAGGGCAGGAGTTGAATAAGTCTAAATGAGTCGAGGTTTCCTGGTTAAACTCCTTGCATAAGGCTGTACTTTCGTTCTTGTTTGAGACTTCGAGTAGAGCAGACATACTAGGAAGAGGCAGGTAGCAGCAGAACAATGGGTGTGGATTCAATGCTTTACCGGGTGAGGATAGGAATCTGACTGAGCAAATGGTCATGGATAGCAGATAATGAGAAGGCAGGAGCGATGGAAGCATCAAAGAAAACTACTTTGTAGTTATTAATGACAAAAAGGAACATAACAATCCACTTAAAAGAGCATTTCAGGCATTTAAATAACAAAGAAATAGACAAATTGCAGTAGCTATCATTTTTGTGAAGATGAGAAAGAGAAAGACTGTTAATGACAAAATCAACCAGCAGGCGGGAAACAATTGAGGAGTGACATATCAAGGGAATTGTTGGGCTGTCATTGCCAACCCCTAGAGTAATGTTACATGCCTTGGACAGAAGAGTGGACAACAGCCTCATTGCAGATGGCGGGATTCAAGGAAAGCTATGCTAGATACTAATAAACGTAGATGCCTGTAAGCAGACTTGATGTGGCAAAGGGCTTCCTGACATGAAAATCTAGTCAGTCCTACCAACTTTTGATGGCATTGGTCAACACATTGACTGTGGAGAAAGAGCTCTGCTGGATTTGACACTGGGATGGAATACTGTCAGCCTGTGGGTTTTCATCACAAGGATGGTTGAGGAGGTGATCCTGAGACTGGATGCCCTCAGGGGCCACAAAGTGATGGTCAATGTTGGCAACAAGGTACTCCGACTCATTTGATATGAGGTGTAACTCCAGAGCCCTCTTGAACATCCAGGATCTGCAGAGTGACCTGAGGGACAATGTAGCTGTCTGTGCCTATATGAAGTGAAGTATTGATGTAGGTACACCTGGAGGAACCTTATTTTGAACCAGAAGACACCATTGAAGAGTTATGCATTGTTCGGGAATTGTTGCCTTACTGAGAGGAAGTGCCCATGAGGCTGCTGAATCTAACAGACAGTGTTCAAGACTCCAGCCCAGGATTGAGTTAAGGAAGTATGAACCAGCTATGAGGTATTGCTGTACAACATACCAAAGAGCCAGCACACATTCGTTGGATCTGGGGTCTCGGCTGAAAGACTTGCTGAAGATGGTGACAGAGCATCTGCTGCTTCACAACTAGAGAGCATCCAGCATCTATTGAAAGATAGCAGTCTGTTTTCACCCAAGCGAATGGCAATTATGGCCTCACTGAGCCGTTCTCCGTCACACAACACAGAGATGACCAACCTATCTGCACTCTCCAAGAAATGCAAAACAGTAGAGGTATAGGATATGCTGGAGGACATGAAATCTAGGGGAAACTTTGAAGAGTCCAACAGCCTGTGGTGTCACCCTATAATCTTGGTAAGAATGAGAATGGTGAGAATGTTGCTATGTGGACTTCAGGAAGTAGCATGTCTTTACCAGAAAAGATTATTTTCCCTTACTGCATTGATGATACCCTGGATATACTTGCCCAGATGTTCTTGACTTTGGACTTGAAATCAGAATACTTGGAAGTGGCCCTAGCTCCCAGAGACAATAAAAGACTGTGTTCTAGACAGGCCAAGGGTTTTGGCAAATAATGGTTAGGCCCTGTGGGCTACGTAGCATACCAGTCACCTTCCAGCAGCTGATGGAATCAGTGATGACAGGGTTGACTTTATGATGCTTGCCTGTTGTATCTGGATGACATTATTGCTGTTGGCAGTTACTGCAAAGACCACCTGGAGAACCTGACCAAGATAGTGAAAAGGTTATCCTTAAGGATATATAGAGGAATAAAAACAGTCTGAGAGAGGGAAAAATACATAGATACTAGGGAGAGAAGGATTTTCAGGATGAGAACAGGGGTTAAAAACTTTTAAGGTTTAAGACATGATGAAGATGTAAGAAAATGTCGAAAATGCTGAGAAATGGCCACAGATTTGCATATATACTATATTTTAATCAAACAAGGATATGAAGAGATCAAATTTGGCAACAAAAATGAGAAAAATTAGATGGGGAAATAGTAACCAGGAGAGGTTTGTCTGCACAAAGAGAGAAAAATATAAATGTTAGAGGCAACTTCATGGGTAAGGTCAGAGAGAAATGGATAAGAATGATCAACAGGAAGATGGAAGAGGTAAGAGGTTAGAAAATAAGAAAAAGGGGGAAGGAATAGTAGCATAATATATAGAAGGTCAACTATACATATGCAACTGTGGTGTTAAGTTGTATGGTGCATTAAGGGGGGGGGAGCAATTCTTAGTAAGGTATAAGAAAACTGTAAGAATACAGAATGTTACAGAATTCAAACAACTAACTTTTGGGGATTGTGGAGGAACATTTTGGATTATGGAACATTTTGCTTTCGGGGATTATGGAGTTAAGTGAACACTTTTAAATAGGAAACTTAATAGTCTTTGTGGTCACAATCAGCTGCAATAAATCAATAATGAGCCAGTATGCCACTGATAAAACTTCTATGAGTTGCTGCCATGGGCTGCTACTAACTACAGGTAATCTTAGCCATGCAAAGCGATAGCCGAGTGGTAAAATTATAGACCATAGTGTTGTTTGCATGGTTGTTAGCTCAGAGGTTCAAATCATAACAGGATTATTTGTTTTTATTTTGATTGATGTATCATATAGCACCAAATATGGTCCATTTCATGTGCAGTTAAATTTAACAGAGGAAATAATTTTAAAGAGCAATTAACACCACAATCCTTGTTTATGGCTGCACTAGAGAAAAAAATACAACATTAAAGTCATGTTCTTGTTCACCTCAGAGGAAATATGAAGAAACATTACTCAGAAATAAATTTATTACTCATTAATAAAAAGAAAATGTGTATATACAAGTTATGAGAAACAAGAATAATAACTAGTAAGTAAAGTGTTTCAATTATCTGCACATTTCATTTAAATATTCAGAAACGATAAGGAAATTAATTTTTCTGTTCACTCCCGTAATTTTGGGGGGGGGGATGAAAACAATAAGGGAGAAGAAAAATGAATGAGAGGAAACCAAACTTGTTGTTCCCACTTTAGAATGCTCGGAATGGAAGAAACTTCATTATAATAAAGGAGAAACTAAATTTAGGGTCATTATTCACACAGCAAGTGAAGAATATAATGATGATGACGATGATGAGAATATTCTAATTTAGGAAGTTGTAGCTCTTTCGAGTAAAGGTGAACTAAAGAATTTGTTCAAAGTTACGTTCTCCAGCATCCACACTGATTCTGCATCTTCGAGTAAATCTCTCTTGTGTCCTTTTATAGATGTCTGAAGGTTATGAATTATGTCGTGTGCAGTCAATATCTTCTCCAGAAAGTTCTCATCAGAGTTGACAGGAATTTTGTACACAAAGCCCTTGATGTGATTTCACAGAAAATGATCAGGGTTTGTGAGTTCACAGGAACAGGGCAACATCAGCACTGTGCCCAATCCAGTGTCCTGGAAACATATTATTTAAATGGCCTCTGTTATCCCTGTTGAAGTGATCAGGGGCTCCATCATGCTGGAACCACATCCAGCATCATACATCAAGACAGATATCTTTCAAAACCCAGGCAGCACATCAACATCCCATATAACCTAAGTGGAAGAAGGTATGGGCTGTTTATGTAATTGGAAGCTATGCCAGCCCATATATTGACTGAATGTTTGTTGATAATTTCTTTCAACAATCACATGAGAATTTTCATGATCTGGTGTCAAGGCCCTGGTGTCCCTTCCGAAAATGGAAGGAATGGAGTCCATCTTCCTGTATCACTCCCTATGTGCTGACATGATTTATGTCCATAGTATTTGCATTAGTATGGGTACTGGTTGAACGACTGTTGTGAATCCTTTCGAGCACCTCTTTCTCAAAACATGGTGTGTGACAGTTTATTTTGCACCATCCTTTTGAGCACCTCTTCCTTGAAACATGGTGCGAGAATGGTTCATTTTTCACCAGAGTTAGGCCTATACACAACTAGGGATCCAGCTTCCTGCAGGTGCTGGTGAATAGACTGGAAGGTAAAATGATGCAGTTGGTGTTGTTGAGGGTATCTGACTGCATAGACCCATGCTGCTTCATTTGAGTTTCCTCCTGCCTCCTCATAAAGAAAATGCAGTCCAATTAATCCCAAAAAAAGACTATGCTGTGGCTGTGATGTGAGTAACTTGGTTCCATGCAGACAGTAGTGCACACATGTGCTATTACTCTGGAATGACCTTGATAGTATACATGTGCAGTTACTAAGAGCATACCTGATACCTTTCATTAACTCATGCTACAATGCATATACATACAAGCAAAGTGCAGAAATGTATCCTATGTGCAACAATTTTAAATGCACCATGAGAGTACCTCCATAAAATTTACATACATTTTGCAAAAAAAAGAATACCATAAGTGAAAATTGAGTTCAACCCAAATTTATACCATTCACTTGATTTGGTGGGAAAATTGACAACTTGAATGTGGCTTGGACCCTACACCATTTAATTGAAAGTGGAACACGCTACTGACTGTGCCACTGCAGATGAGTATTCTACCTCAAGTAACAGTAAAAGAAATATATACTCTATTACTCTGAAAGTATCTTTAAGGTATACATTCACATCCACATACCCAATAACAGCCGACCATGTTACAAACCATGCACAGGAAGAATGAAAAGATTTTTCCTCTTTCCTTTGTAATATGTTAAAACATAGTATGTGAATACCTCCGTAAAAATCACTTAAAGTTATAAAGAAACAGTAAGAATGAAAACTGGGTCATTCCAACCATATGCTATTCACATGCTTGGAAAAAAAAATAGCCTAAAACTTTGAGTGAAGTTTAAACCTCGGCCTACCCAGGGCTATCAGACTGGGAGCCGAGCTCACTTCTGACTACTCTATTGCTGTACATAAAGAGACACCCCTCTCTAATCGTAGAGTTTTCCACAATGTGAAACTGGAGCTAGTGGTGCACTGGTCCTTGTTGATGGAATATTTTCTTCAGAATACAAAGCTCATAACTTTGACAATACCACATTAGGTAGCTATTTTCATGCTTGGGGAGAGGGGCATGGAAAGCAGCACTGCTTGTGTTTTCAGTCTTTAAGTATCCCTGTGGCATCGTACATGCGACATCAAATATTCTGTATGGATATTCCAGTGCAAAATCATTACTTAAACACAAAGTTTTTTGTCACAGATCATAGGTGTCCTATCTCAGCGTGATCCTAAACCTGTAACTCTTGAAGATTTGTTGGTTGAATTCTGCAACTCCTCTTATATGGGCAGTATTATGGTTAATAAAGACTTATATGTTCTACTGCAAAGGCTGCAGGCAGCTAACCTGAAGCTGAATGCAAAGAAGTGCCAACTGTTCTGCAAGGAGATGAATTACTTGGACTAAATAGTCTCACAGTTTGGGGTGGCCATGGACCTTGAGAGGTCTCGGGCAGTGAGAGATTGGCCTTGCCCAAAAGAAAAATGAGAGCTGCAAAGCTTCTTGGGCCTATGCAGAGGTTTCTCCATCATTGCAAACCCCTCACTCATCTGACAGGAGAGCACTGGCATTACATGTGGCCAGGAGCATGTTCCAGACCCTTATGTCAGCACTTTGCAGTGCACCTATGTTTTAGAATTTCCACAATCTGATAGTAACTTCATTGTGAACACTGACACCAGCAAGATGGTTGTACCTAGCTACAAAATATTGGGGGGGGGGAGGGGAGATTCTGTAATTTTCAATATTATAACAGCAAGATGCACAAAAATTATTGTATTCTAGGTGTCCTATATGTGGTAGAAATGAAGATATGGAGGGTATAATATTTAAATGTAAAGGGATTGAAATTTGGAGAAAAGAGTATATTAATAAGAAATGGTTTAAGATAAATAGAAATGTAGCAGTAGTTGAAATGTTTCAAAAAGAGAGCAAGGAGATTGAATAATCCTTATACAAATGAAAAACAAATGAGCATGGACAGTAAATAGAGACAAAATGGTGTAGTAAACTAGAATTAAACTATTGTAAAATATGAGTATGACCGGCTGAACCTGAACACTGGTCATATTCACCTGTATACAGCTTAGCATAAATAAATAAATAAATAAACCTTACAAGCCCATGGCCAGCAACTCTGGTATTGAAAGCATTCTGTCCCAGGTCAGGATGGCCAGAAGTGAGTAATAACTTACTACAGCAACATGCTTTCCAAGGCAGAAAAGGACTACTGTGTTACCCAGTGATTAGCTCCTGGCTTTAGTAAAAACTGGAGCACTCCCACAAGTATCTGTATGGTCATCTCACCACTTCACCCTCACCTGGTTGTCGTTTCAAGAACCTATAGGGACAGATAGCCCATTGGGTCCAAGAGTACAACCTCACATCAGAACATCATAAAGGAAGGAGCCACTCCAGTGCGGACAACCCTGTCCAGAGGAATGTGTCCACTGCACAATGGTGAAGAAGAGGTAACATGCTACAGCTATCTGTGTGATTTCGGTGGTGCCTGTAGTTGGAAGAGCTAATGAAGGCCTGAGGAAAGAACAGCTGGTTGATGTCAACCTGGGGTCGCTCCTGACAGAAGTGGAGGGAGGAACCAGGCCAAGCTGGGAAGACATTGCAGCCAGGAATAGTGTGTATAAGTGCTCCTGGGCCTAGTGGGACTCCTTGAAGACCAAGGAAGATTTGCTGCTTAGAATTGGGAGTCACTTGACAGAAAGTAAATTCACAGAAGTCCTAAAGGAAGTACATACAGGGGATTTGGGAGGCTGTCTTAGACCCAACAGAACAGTCACATGCTCCAAAAATGGTACTACTTGTTCAGTCTATGGGCAGATGCTGAGAGGTGGTCCTGCCGATTTCATATGTATGGAGGAAGTCATGGCCCACAGATCATGAGTCAGAATCACATGAAGCAGTATAACATGGGAGCAGTTTTGGAATACATAACCATTGACATAACTGACAGGGCTGTATCAGACAGGGCCAAAGGTTTCAATTGATGGTTATGGATTACGTCAAGTGGTTAGAGGTGTACACCATCCCTAACCAGGAGGCTAAGACCAACATAAACTGTGATGTAGAACTGTTGTGCCACTATGGGGTATTGTTGAAGTTACACAGTAATCAGGGTACCAACTTAATGTTGAACCTGATGAGTGAAATACTGGAGCAACTTGGAATAAAATAAAAAATATGTTTAAACCCTGGTTACTAATTATTTAAACCAGGGTAAGACATCCCAGACTTTATACATTTATTACTATTTATACCAATTACAAATTTAATCATACAATTTAAATTTAGATATAAGCTTAGCCCAAAATTGTGTAATTACCAATTAAAATCATAATTATTATAAATTAAGCTGTGTGTTAATATTTAATTTAACATAATTTTTAGTTTAATTAATGTTAATATAATTACAATTTTGTATTTCAATATATATTAATAATTTTTATTATTAAATTTAGTGTATAGTTTTATTATACTTATTGTTCTTTATTAAAATTTGTTTTATATTATTTTTTATGTTATACACATATATTTTTTAAAAACCATTGTATTATTTTAATTGTTTTATTAACTAGTTTAATTATATTAATCTTACTATTATTACATTATTACTTAAAATTTCATATATATATATATATATATATATATATATATATATATATATAAAATTAATACTTTACTTATAAAATTTAAAGCAAAAAAAAAGTATTACATCAAAAATTTACAATACCCAAATATGATTTATTTTTAAAACTTTATATTTATTTAAAATTCTCTAAAACTTAATATTATATAATAATCCCAAGATTTTAAAATTAAATAATTAGATTGTTTAAAACTTTCAAATCCATCCATGTTCAATGAAAATTTATATTCAATTTAAATCTACATTTAATTAAAACCTTTTAAGAATGTTTAAATTTAGTTCAAATTTAGGGTATAATTAAATATTTAAAATTAAATCTAATAATTTTAAGTTATTGGTATCCAGTAATTAAAATAACTGGTATCCAGTTATTTATTATAAGTTCATTTTAAACTACACTAACCTACCTAAAGCCACCGGTAACCAGTGGCGTAAGTATTGGTAAACAATACTATTTTTATTTCCTATCTTTTAAATATCTACATTCAATATGCATCATAATTCTGTAAAAATAACTTATTGTATTCTTCTATAACTGTAACTATTAATTTCACTACACTCCTATACAAATTTAAGTGTCATTGTTTAGTAATTAATTTTAATACTCTACTTTTCTACACTTTTCTTCTCATATCACACTCACTTCCATCTTCTCACTTTGCCCCTGAACCCCATTTTCTCACTTCTTCTTTGGAACCCCATCTTCTCACTTAGTCCCAGTTCCCCATCTTCTCACTTCATTGGGGTTCCCCATTTTCCCACTTCATCCCAAATACTGCATCTTCTACCTTCTTCCCAGGAATGCCATCTTACTCTAACCTACATCTTCCAGCGCATGTAATCTTCTTCTGCTTCATCGCTGGGTTCCCCAAGTTTCCATCTCCCAGCTCTCTATTTCTTCCTCTCCTCTGCTGATTATATGCAGTGAAAGGTGTGGTTGTTATTATTGGTTATTATTCTCAGTCCAATATCTTTTCCTCTTGGGTGCCGTGAGGGCCGCTAAATATCTCCCTGCATGCCGTCCAATTCTCCTCACTTAGCTAGTAGCTAACTATACCCTTCAAGGGTATTTATTACATCTAAATCAGCTATTTGTAAAATATTTCTGAGTCTTAACCTCATTTGATGTGTTCTCTCTAAATTCAATTGAGCATTTCTCTGTTCTAATGGTATAGTCATTTCCTCCCAACCCTTATTACTTAATTTATTTGCTAATAGTTCCAAATGGGTGTATAAATCTTTATTTCGTAAAATTTTGTTTATATAACAACCTCTGAGTGCTTCTCTCTCTTCCTGTAACTCTTGTGAGCTTTTACTGCATTCAAACAATACATGTTCTGGAGTTCCCAGAACATTACAAATTTCACAATTTTCATTCAGTATTTTATTTATTTTCTTCCAGTAAGTATAATATGGGCTGTGACCTGATAATGAATTAGGCCTTTTGAGGCATTTATATGCTTTATTTTTAGCCATTCTTTAATGCTACTGAAAAATGAAAACGTTCTTGTTTCTGTTTCACTCTCTTCCCATTCCTTTTACCATTTTTGTATTAATTGGTTCATAATATCTAATTTAGTTTGACATTTCCATCCAACAATTTATTGTACTTTAATATTACTTTGCTTCTTTAACGAGTAACAAGCTCCTCTCATACATAGTATTAAATCAATTGGCCAAATGCCTGTTATAATTAACAGAGCCAAGGTTGCGGAAGTGGATATCACACCTGTAAAGCATAATGGAGCTTTTCTTTGAGATCTTCTAAGTAATAATTTAATTAAACTTTATTGGCTTTGTCTGCCAATACACCAGCTTCATAATTTGTAATGGATACGAAAATACCAGTATGATAGCAGCTGATATTGATAGTGGTATTTTAAATTCAGACTGAACAATTCTAGATAATTTCATTAAAATGTTTTCAGCTTTAAATCTTACAAAATTCACATGGTCCTTAAAATTCCTTTTTTCGTCTAATTTTATTCCTAAATATCTCATAACCAAACATCTTTTTATACTACTACCTAAAATTTGTATCATTGGATTTCTCTTTAGGGTAGCTTTCAATAACAAAATTGAAGGTTTTGGTGAAGAAATCTTCATTTTTGCTTCTATGCACCATTGATTTAAAATTTCCATCAGATTGTTTCCTTTGGTTTCCAGTTTGTTTCAGGAGTTTCCTTCTATAATAAAAGTCACATCATCCATGTATGCTATCGTATTACTGCAGTTGTTTACTTTTTGTAATGTTTCGAGCACAATGTCCCAAAAGGTTGGCTCTAGGACTGAACCTTGAGAAGATCCTTTTGATATGTTTTTTGTAATAATTTTATTTACACCAATCAGATAAACTTTTCTATTTTTACAGTAATCAAGGAGTATATTCTAAAGCATTTTTGGATATCTACATTCACTTAGCCTGTTGAAGAAAAACGGCCACCAGAGATTATCAAATGCTCCAGAGATATCAATGGAAATAGCCATTACATATTTAAATATTGAATTGTGAACAGATTCTAATACAGCATTTAATGCATCTTCTGTCGACCGTCCTTTTCTAAAGCCATATTAGTTTGTTTTAGTGCCAGTTAAGAGCCTATATTCTGTGATTTGTTTGTTCAGTAAGCTTTCAAGCACTTTACCCAAGGTAGTTAATAGACAAATAGGTCTGTATGACTTCACTTGTGTCCTTGTCGTGACTCTTTTTTAGAATAACAAGTTTGGCTTCTTTCCACCGGTCTGGAAAGACTCCACTTCCGATGCAGTCATTGTATAATGTACATAAAAATGGAGTTAAGCCAATTTCCATTGCTGTTGAGGTTTCATTTTTAATCCTGTCTGGGCCAACAGCTTTTTTAGCTTTTAGATTTTGAATTATTAGTTTAATTTCTGATTAATGGAATTGATAAATTATGCCTTCGTTGTTATAAGTCTCATTGAGTTTATTTCTTAATAATTCTCTATTAAAGTTATTGTCATCCCCTTCTTTATCATTTGGTAACAATCTGTATATAAGTTTATTCACGGATTCCTCCAAATCATTAGTCATATTGCCATCCTTCTTCAATAGCATATTCAATGTCTGTGTTTTTTTACTTTTTCCATTATAATTTTGTATGGTGAGCCCCAAATATTTTTACTTAGTCCAAGTACAACAAAATTCTTCCATAATTTCTTCTTTGTGTTTTTCAAGTTAATTTTAAATTTCTCTTTAGCCCTTATAAATGTTTAAGTTATGCTCCCTTTCTTGTGCGACAATAGTTCTCTGATAAATTCTCCTAGTTTTGCACATTTTTCTCCTTAATTTGTTTAACTCATTGGTCCAAACATTATCCGTATATTTTTTATATTTTCTTCTCAGTATTGAAGTGTTAAGCATTCATTTCATTTTATCCTCTAATTTTTCCACTTTGTAATTTAAATTTTCTCTTGTATAGTTGAGTGTGCATGCATAAAAATTTTCTCTGATTATTTCCCAGTTTGCTTGTTTATAGTTAAGTTGAATTTCTGTCTTGATCCTAGATTGAAGATTATAGCTTGGTACATAATCAAAGTAAATTAGTCTGTGCTTGCTCATAGTCAAATCCTGACCAACTTTCCAGTTTACAATGTTAAATATTTTATAGTTTCCGAGAGTTAAATCAATGTTGGAGTTAGCCCCCACACTATTTTCATAAGTTATTGGATTGTTAGCGGTGTTGTATATAACTAGGTTCATTTCTGCAATTTTCTCCTCCAACTTTTCTCCTTTATCATCCTTGTATGTGTTAAACAACCAATTAGATTTCACATGGGCATCCATGTTGTAAATAATTTTTTTATCACTAAAAATTCTGTTTGTTTTGGTTATTTTCTCTAAATACAAGTCTATGGGTTCACTGAATTGAAAATAATGTTTAGATAAAATAAATTTCTCATCCCTATGGTTAGCTTGAATACAGCTGGTGTGTGTGTATTGCTTAGTTGATTTATATTGGGGATTTGTAGGTGTGGATATCGATTATAATGGCAGTCTTTGGTGCATGACCAGAAATAATAGCCCTTCCTTAATAATGGGTAAATGTATTAACTTATTTTGATATGTATAGGGTTCTTGATTACATAAAATATCCAAGCTTAAATCCTCTTAATATTTTCTTTTTCTCTAACATAACCAGCTCTACTATTATGGGCATTAATTTGCCCTATTTTCATTATTTTTGATATTGTCATTAATGTCATTGTCAAATTGTCCTGCAGGGTTATCCCTAGCGAAGTAGCTTTCTTCTCTTTCAAAAAGTGCTTCCAGGCACCCATCAGTGTGTTTTGTTAGTATATGGCCTTCAATAATGGGCTGTGGCTGTCTTCCTGGTCTTGAGCTATGTTTAGCTGTAATGCTTTTATTTTTTATTGGTTTACATGTGTCCTTGGATGTTGTTTTCTCCATTCTTTTGTTTTTTGAATTTTGAGAAATTTGAGCTTTGAGAAATTTAGGATGGGTATGTTTGGTTTTTGATTTGGGTTCAGAACTTGCAGTGAAATTTGGTTTCAAGGATGGGTCTTGTTTGGTTTTGACTAACATGGGAATATTGGTGTCATTGATTTCTATGGTACTATTTTAGGGTAATCAAACGAATCGTGCCTAAATACTGCACAACAATTTGGCCAACCCTGAGCGCTGTTAAAGGCCATAACAGAGCACAAAGTGTTTATAAACTTCTTCCAAATCTAATTTCTCATTTCTTCGTGCATAAATTTTTTCTAATAACATTAATAATTCATTGGGATCCATTGTAATGTTTAAAACTTTTAACTCCATTCGATCAATCGCATCTGCGACAGGGAATACTTTACTACCATTTTGGTGTAAGCATTGAATTACATGTCATGAGGCTGCTGTGTTTTTCTTCCAGTCGTCTTATCATCAAGATCGACTCAAAGTTAGCATACATGTTGGTAAGCGTGGTGTCAGTCGAACTTGGGATAATGCTTGGCACTGGAATTTCCTGCATCAGGGGTTTTAACTGATTTGGTAAAACTAGGTCAGATTTTATGCTGTTTTCTGCTACTCTTTACTCGCTACTTAACTGCATGTTGTAATTCAAAACTTTGGAGTCTGATTTCATATTTGATTTTCGGGTCAAAAATTTGCTCTTGTTTCATCCTTTTCCCCATTTCTGATAAAAAGCTTTTCTCCCTTCTTCTCTCTGTTACACCATCCGATTTATTTTGTGTTATTATTTCATCATAGTTAACTACAATCTTCTTCTTTACTTTATTCATATTGTCACTTTTATTCTTAGCTAGCCTTTATTAATTTTAAGTTTTTGGTGTTTATAAATTTATGGACATTATGAGTTGGATATACAATTTCATTTTGTTCTGAATTTTGCTTATTTTCTATTATTATAGTCGGTTCTAAATATTTATATTCACTCTCTTGCTTATTTTCTATTACTATAGTCAGTTCTAAATGTTTGTTTTCATTTTTTCTCTTGGATTATTTCTGTAAATTATTGCTTAAAATTTTTATTTTATGACTTATAACCCATTTAAGATTCCTTTGAATCCTACTTGGGGTATTTCTTTGTCTTTTCCTAACTTGTTTCCCTAAATTATTCTTCATATTAAAATAACTATCCATAGTTCTGTTAACCATTCTCTCCCAATAAAAGTTATAAGTTGGGCAATCTTTCTTCCCCCCACATTTACGATTTCTTTTTATGCAAGGAATGCACACTGGACTCTGTTCTTTTTTAACGCAATCTTTTTCTCAAGTGTGAGTTTTCGCCACAGTGACCACATAATGACTTCTCTTTTTTGCTAAATTTTGAAATATGTGCAACATTGTAACACTTCAGACATCTGGCAACCAACACAAAGTCTTTTACCATGCATACCCAAAATCTGGCCTGAATTTTGTAACAAATTCATAATCGCTTGTAAGACCTCTGCCATGTGGTGGACAGTGGCCCTTCCCCTGGGTCTGGTCTTGAACATCAATTTGAGTCCTTGATCAAAATTTTGTTTGGAGATTAAGCTCCAAGTTTTGTGAATATACATTGTCCTTAATTTTTTCTTGTCAGTTCCTGCCATTATGTCATAGATTATAAATAATGGGTTTCTCTTCCTCGGTTGCTCTACTTCTAGTTCCTTTCCTTTCAAATTGTTGCTATTTATCACATTATTGTCAAACTCTGACTCCACCTCAAGTATTGCATTTTTTCTAGCTGTTTTCAATCTATTAATTCTTATCTTTTGGCTTTAAGTTTGTGGATACAGTTTTTAAACATTCTCTGATATCTGTAATTTTCTTGGAGGAAATGAAGACAGTATGCTTCCTCTTTTGTATAGTTTGTTGAATTACATTTTTGCTATAATCAGGCTTACTGGCTGCTACTTGAGCAAAGCTCAGTTTGGGTTCCTGTAACTGCCTATATTTGAATAATTTGGCTTCTGCAATTGCTATTTCTTTTTCTCTTTTATCTGTATTATGTATATTACTTAATACCTTAAACAGATCATAATATTTCCCCTTCAGCTCAGCACTATTCTTCTCCTGTGTTACCAACTTATATAACACTGCCAGAATAATTTCATATTCATCTTAATCCTTTTTTCTTACAGTATCTGTAACTCCTTCAACCCTAACTTCTTCAAATGATCCTAAATTACCCTTATCATCCATTATTTCTTCTTCTTCCTTCTTTTTCACAAAACTTTCTTTCTTATCCTTCTTCTTACCATCTTGTGTCATACATTTCTTTTTATCCTCCTTCTGTACTTTGCTATTTACGTCCTTGTTTTTACATTGTAATACTGGTGATCACAGCAGTGTGTTTGCTAGCGTAAAAAACTTTCCTCATCCATAGCATTATGGGGGGAATTGCCCCCCCCCCAATAGCAATATACAGCTCTTAGTTAATTGTATACTACAACATATAATAAGGATATTATTTATGTACTTACAGTTCAATACAGATGCTGTCCAATGAATATCCAATGTAATATATCACTAATAAAGTCTGAATTTTAACACATACACTGAAAACACAGGTGACCACAGAGCACCAGCCACATACATCTGCCCTGCTCGGCTGCCAGAGCGAGATCCACACTTGGAATACATAAGATGCACACATCTGTTCATCCACAGTCACATGTCATGGTTGAGCTATACTTACTCTAGAAGAACTCAGAAGAACATTTGAGGATGGCCTTGCCCAATCACCAAGAAGACTGCGATATCAAAGTGGAATTTTTCCTTGTTGGCCTACTGCTATTCAACCCATGACACCACTGGGTTCACACCAGACAGTTTCGTCTTTGGTAGGGAGCTGGGTCTACCATGCAACCTAATGTTTGGATGACCCCCTGGGGCAGAACAGTCAGCAGTTGATTACGTGAAGAATCTTGTAGACAGACTTTATAATATGCATGAGATATCCCATCAACACATTCAAGTAGTGAGCGACTGGATAAAAATCCATTATAACTGGTAGGTCAGGAGCTGAGGTTTCCAGCAGGGTGATCTGGTGTATCCCCTACCCAAACTGAAGAATGCTGCTCCAAGCTTAAAAAATTATGTAAGGTTGAAGAAAATTAGTGATATTGTCTACCATATTCAGAAGCTGCCCCAAGGGAAGAGGCTGATGGCACATTTGAATCGCCTATCCTGCTACTTGGGTGCTGGGCAGGATGACCAGTCCTGAGCAAGTATTGTGACTATGGGCCAAATGCACATGCCTATACCTTGCTAACATGAAATGTTGCACATGTGTGAATAGCTTGCCTTCAGTTGTTTATATCTGATTGTTGCAGGAGTGATATGAGCTGGTGATAACAAGGTGCAGTATTGTCATATCTGTGGAAAGAGGTCACACCTGCACGTGAACCGCATCAGGTCTGAGTGTTAGACCACTCGCCTGTCACCTAGGTGGCCCTGGTTTGATCCAAAGCAGCTGCATGTGACATTTGTGGTGGACAAAGGGGCACAGGGGCCGGTTTTCTCTGGGTTCTCTGGTTTCCCCCACCATTGCATTCCACCAGTCCTCCAACTTCATTTCATGTATCACCAGTGTCATTGCCTGTGGTGTCATGGTAGTAAAAGTGGGCAGCATTAAGCACTATAAAAAAAAACAATCAAAAAACACCTGCATATAATTTACACATGCAATAATAACCTCTACTTCTGGAAATTTCTTAATACCTCATCAACAGCTATGTTAGCAGATCAGCAAGACCACAGAAGTTAGTTTTGGAGAGAAGTTTCCAAACGTACGCTTTGATTAGAGATAGCAAAGAGTCGAGTGAATCTCAGAGTGATGCAAGATAAAATTGTGCTGCAGAATTGCAATAACAACAGCATTGTAAACATCAGAGTTTGAAGTGGGAAAAAAAAAATGTTTCATTATTTTTAAACTTATAATTGTACCTGAATTTCATAAGCATATATAGAGAAGAGTAGAGTAGCACCTCATCCATTTGTGTTTGTTATTTCTCCTTTGTCCCACCTATAGTTCCATTGTATATTATTAAGTTATTTATTTTTGATTAAAATTCGAAGGCTTTCACGGCCGGTGTTAGAATCACTTATAGAAAACAAAACCGGGCTTGTAGGCCGTGGTCCACTGGGCTTCTCCCCTTGTTCCCCAGACGTTTTGCCTGCATCTGTGGCAGGCAACATCAATGGCGTGTACATCTCTGCGGTCTCTCAGTAGCGACTGGTACGTTGTCTGGAGCGCTCGGCTTATATAGTGTGGGAGGTACCGCCCTCGCATGACCTGATTGGTCCAGATTGCGGTCCCCTGCATCCATGTTGTGTCTGATTAGTGTACGTGCTTTCTTGTTTGGTCTGTTCTGTAAGGCTGGGTGCCAAGTTTTATTTAGTCTGAATGTTTCTTCTTTCCTATTGAAATTGTTGGTGTGTTTATAGATCTCAATTGCTTCATGGTGCAAACGTGTGTAGTAATGTGTAGTGGGGGAGAGGATGTCAGTTTTGTCGTAACGGATCACATATTCCCCTTCTGCTTCTAGAGCATGCAGTGCTACCGCCAACTTTTCCGGTTGACCCAAACGGCAAAGTCTACGATGTTCTTTAAGTCTGGTGTTGATGCTCCATTGTGTGGTCCCCACGTAAACTGCGCCACATGAACAGGGGATCCGATACACGCCTGCCGATGCAAATGGGTCTCTGGGATCTTTGGCTGAGCGAAGGAAACTGCATATTTGTTTTGTTAGTTTGAAAATAGTGTCTATATTGTGGGTCTTGAGCACCTTGGAAATTCGGTCTGTGATGCGTTTAAAGAAGGGGAGATAAACCACTCCTTTGTTTTTGGGATTTTGTTGCTGTATTTGTGTTTTAGGCTGTATTTTTGGATGTAAGGCTCTTCTTAATCGTTTTTCGAGTACCCATTACCATGTAGGGCCTGTTATAAGAACTGCAGTTCCTGGCGAAGATGTTGTGGTTCACATACTCTGGTTGCTCTGTGCACTAATGTTTTTATCATGGCTCTTGTTTGTCTCGGATGATGGATGGAATTTTTATGGAGATAGCAATTAGTGTGTGTGGATTTGCGGTAGACCTTATGTCCCAAAGTGCCATCACTTTTTTTGGTGACGAGAACGTCTAAGAAAGGAAGACTATCACAATTTTCTTTCTCCATTGTGAATTTTATTTGTGAATTTATGCTGTTAATGTAGCAAAGGAAATCATCTAGAGCTGAATCGCCTAAGCTCGAAGCCAAAGCTCTTGCTTCTGCTCCCCAGAAACCAAAGTGCTGGTACCGATATGTGGACGATACCTTCATCATATGGAGCTTAGGCGATTCAGCTCTAGATGATTTCCTTTGCTACATTAACAGCATAAATTCACAAATACAATTCACAATGGAGAAAGAAAATTGTGATAGTCTTCCTTTCTTAGACGTTCTCGACACCAAAAAAAAGTGATGGCACTTTGGGACATAAGGTCTACTGCAAATCCACACACACTAATCACTATCTCCATAAAAATTCCAATCATCATCCGAGACAAAAGAGAGCCATGATAAAAACATTAGTGGACAGAGCAACCAGAGTATGTGAACCACATCATCTTCGCCAGGAACTACAGCTCTTAGGACAGGCCCTACATGGTAATGGGTACTCAAAAAACGAATTAAGAAGAGCCTTACATCCAAAAATACAGCCTAAAACACAAACACAGCAACAAAATCCCAAAAACAAAGGAGTGGTTTATCTCCCCTTCTAGACCGAATTTCCAAGGTGCTCAAGACCCACATATAGACACTATTTTCAAACTAACAAAACAAATACGCAGTTTCCTCCGCTCAGCCAGATCCCAGAGACGCATTTGCATCGGCAGGCGTGTATTGGATCCCCTGTTCATGTGGCGCAGTTTACGTGGGGACCACACAACGGAGCATCAACACCAGACTTACAGAACATCGTAGACATTGCCGTTTGGGTCAACCGGAAAAATCGGCGGTAGCACTGCATGCTCTAGAAGCAGAAGGGGAATATGTGATCCGTTACGACAAAACTGACATCCTCTCCTCCACTACTCATTACTACACACGTTTGCACCGTGAAGCAATTGAGATCTATAAACACACCAACAATTTCAATAGGAAAGAAGAAACATTCAGACTAAATAAAACTTGGCACCCAGCCTTACAGAACAGACCAAACAAGAAAGCATGTACACCAATCAGACACAACACGGACACAAGGGACCGCAATCCGGACCAATCAGGTCATGCCAGAGCGGTACCTCCCACACTCTATAAGCCGAGCGCTCCAGACAATGTACCAGTCGCTACTGAGAGACCATGGAGATGTACACGCCATTGATGATGCCTGCCGCAGACGCAGGCGAAACATCTGGGGAACAAGGGGAGAAGCCCAGTGGACCACGGCCTACAAGCCCGGTTTTGTTTTTTATAAGTTATTTATTGTTGTTACTCATAATCAATCTTTATATTGAAATACTGACAAATCTCTGTCTTGAAGCACAGTTATCCATTTTCTAAACAATGTTTCTATGTGGACTTCACTTTTGGAAATGAGAAACTCAGTTATGAATGGTTACAGTGAGTTTTTAATTCTACAGGAGCAACACTTGTCACAAAAAACAGTGCTGAGTTTTGCACATTGTGAAGAATTAATTAATTAATAAAAGTTTTGTCGTCTAGAGTTACTCTTATTCAGAAGAGATTAGAAATAATGCACTAGCAACTTTGTGTTAAAATAGTTTGCAACTGAAGATTAGTAGAGCTGGAACAAAATCTTGACTTAATGTAAAAACAATTATGAGCAGAAAGTAAATTGTATCCAACAAAGAAATTTGTAAAGCTGTGCATTTTGGATACATTTGGCATTTCATAGCCTTAATACTGTAAAATGAAAGTTTGGACAGGCACGGAAAAATGAATCATTTATATTTGGCATAAAGTCATTAAACTAGTAGGTCTCTGCAGCAAGGTTGGCACAGGAACATATTGTGAATTCATTCAAACTGACCATATGCTATGAAAAGTGTGGAATAAGATGGACAAGAAAATATATTTGCTGTCAAACTCAGTAGTTTAATGTACAGGTTAAATTAACAAAATAACAGAAAATCAAAGTCACACTCTTAAATGAGGAGCAACCAATCAAAATGTATATTGTCCACTTCTGGACAAAATTGAGTTTAATACACTTTCGTGTAGTATTTTACATGCTCTACTTGTTCCCGCAGTCAGATTTAACCTATATACATATTGTACCATTGAAATAACATGTTAAATATGAGTGGTCAAAACAAATCATACATTGTCCATCTGTGTGATTGAATCAGAACATATAATATCCACAAATAAATTTTCACTTTATTTTTAATTCATTTATATTGGCACCACTGTCACATGCAATTTGTTTCATTGCCTACAATAGTTCAAAACATTATTTTGCATTGTTGCCATCTTGCATTGTTTGACATTGTTCCAGAAAAATCCTTATTATAAAAGAGTAAAACTAAGAGCATAGCAGCAGTGTCTTGTTCTGTTTTGCGTGTATATTGTGTTATTTATTAATGAAACAATCGCCACATGGAAGTAAAACAATTGCTTTTGACTCACAGCAAGTCCAGCCTCTCCCAAAACTAAATATTGGAGAGGCATATTATGCCCGGCAAATAGCACTTTATAGTTTTTGTGTTACAAATATAGAAACTATAAAACCTGTTTTCTACTTATGGAATGAAACTCAAGCTGGAAGTGGGCCCTCACTGATTTCCTTTCTAAAACATCGTTTGACAACACCACATCTCTCGGACTCTTTGAAGATGGATGTGGTGGCCAAAATAAAAATAAATATCTGATTCATGCCATTGTATTTTGGTTCTTGAAGATTTCTCTCTGACCTGTAAGGGATGTACACCTACATTTTCCACTTCAATGGCATTCTTTTTTACCTGCAGATAGGGTATTCAATATAGTGGAGAGAAAACTGTGCCAAATTCTGGAAATTTTCAATCCAGAGAAATATGTACAGATTTATAACAAAGTAGGGGATGCTAGGGTTATTTCAAAAGATGGGAGCTTAAGGATTACATAGAACTGTCAAAGACTTGGAAAAAGATAGACGGTATCAGTGAAGTTTCACAAGTAATTTTGAAAATGTCAAAATTGAACAGGGTCAGTGATCAGGATGTAAAATTTAAAACAGAACATTACAGTTATTTTGATGACCCTTCTAAAACATTCACAACACTGGCAAAACATGGGCATAAGAATATTATGTTTTTAGCAACTGAAAGACCTGTTCTTTCATTATCAAGCAAGGTAAAGGAAGAAAAAAGGAACAATGTGAAAAAATGATTCACTTTAAGATTAGGTGAAAATTGGAAAGAAGAAGAAGAGCTTATGTTTTTTTCATGGGCTTAGGAGGTTCCATGCAGCAGCAGCACTCTTGAACAAACTGATTGTGAATGTTTAAATGAAGAACCTGCTCTGGATAAAATCTAGTAAATTTATTATAGACAGTAATATTCTGCCTATGACAAATTATTGTATTGGCAAATGTTCATATAATTCTCTGGGGATTATTAAACTTATGTTTTTCTAAGTACTGTAAATTTGATGTAATCGAAAGTATAATTTGGCATACTAACTTTTTTTTGTAGTTGGTTGGTCATATCAGATGATGAAAGAAATGATGCTCAAATGATCTTGGGAACCATGGTGCTTAAAGTTACTTGACATTCGTTTTCTCAGGATAAGGAAAACCCTGAAAAAAAACCTTATCTGGGTAACTCACTCAAGGTAACTCACCCTAAGCGAGATTCAAACTCATGACCTGTTGAATGTGAAACAGACACGCTACTACCACACTACCCAGGTGGGGTATACTAACATGTTGTTCTAGTGATTGATAATCTAATATTGTAAGTTACATCTTAGGCATTAAAACAAATGCAATCTAATACAACAGAATGCAGTAAACACATCAAAATATATAATATCCTATATGATGGATCAAAAATTATATTGTCCAAAACATAAATGACATTTCTAACATCCCAAATAAAATATTGAGCTATTGATATATGAAATTTAATTCAGTATTCCAATATGAAACTAATTGTGAAAATTTTATTACATTTTATTGAATGCTTTTGTAGCTATCAATTTTTTGCTTCTGAAAAATTTGCATTAATGGACACTACACATTTTGATTGGTTGCTCCTCAGAGGTATGATAATAAGTTACACAGCTAAAACACTTTATCAGCTGGTCATAAAAGCATCTACAAACATTCTTTGTGGTGGAAGCACTCAGCTTTCCTATATATTTTCTTTCTAATTAAAAATGGATAAACATAATATTCAGAGCAGAATAAGGGTAAATGTGTAAGATAAAACAAATTATGATCATACCAGAAAGTCTTAATTTATGTGTGCTACATATCAAGTATTACTGTTTGCTTTTTTGATAACATTTTGGATTTAACATGAAAATACTGTAATTCCTTGCCAGCCATCAGCTTCTGAAGAAGCATATCCATCTTCACCTCTACCAAGTCCAGCCAGCACAATTGAATCCTTGACAAGGGAATTTGAGCACTCATTGGACATACGCTCAGCCACCAAAGGACAGTATGTCGTTAAACCTCAAGTGAGTTGGACACTTTTCCATATGCACTCTAATAAATCACCTTATATTGCACTCCTCAATATCTAACTTAGTAACCTTAAAAAAAATGAATATCTTATTAATCTATGTAGATTATCAGTAATTTTATGCCTTTACTGTTAGTGTATAATTCATTTACTAAGTTCCTGTATAAAAATCAGTCAGCTCAGACTAAACAGTAGCTACAGAAATTGATGGTGAAGGCACGTTTACTCCAATCCACAAGGAAATTATAACATATCCCTCAGAGGGATGATTTTAAGTATCTGTATCTCTTCTCATATTATCAGGTATTTTTTCACTTTCTTTCTCTTACTTTCACCATTTATCTTGATTGCACATGTACATGCTTTGGACATAGAATCCATATTTTGTTTTGTGATATCCATATCAAAGGTGTACTATTCAAGTTATACGTACTGAGAAGGAAGGGGGCATATGTCCATTTTCATAACTTTTGAGGAGAAGCAAAAAATGTTATGTTGCAATAATTGCACATTCCTCATGACAAGTATTACTTAAGAGGTGAGATTTTTAATTATATTATTTGGGAACTCAGTGGGGTTGGTTTGTTTAACAGTGGCTTTAAAAAAAATTAGTGTTTTTTCAAAATACTATGGAGATACGCTTCAAAGTGTTCAAATGTTGGTGCCATATTTTTCCGAATACAAGACAACCTCAAATGCAAGATGACCCCCATTTTTCAGAACTTAATATTGGAATTTAGCAGATCATCTTTCATATATATATATATATATAAAAAAAAAGACAAAATAACTTAATTCTTAAATGGAATTCTATGGTTTACCATATATAGTAGACAAACTAAAGGATACTTAAGTTGATTCTTCTGGCTGTACAGCTCTTGGTGGGCTTTGGCCTCCTGCACAATCCTCCTCCCATATCTTTATCTTCTGCTTTACTTTTCCACCCTCTGATTCCAATTCTTCTTAGGTCTCCCATCACATCATCTAAACATCTTGTTTTTGGTTTTACTTTTTTTTCTTCTAGCATACAATCTTCCTTTCAATATTCTCTTTGGCATTCTGCCTTCCATCATTCTTTCTATGTGCCCTAGCCATCTTATTCTTTGTGCCTTTATAAATTTCACAATATCCTGCTAATTAATTAGTTCTATCTCATAATTATATCTTATTCTCCACTGGTCTTTATCTTTATAGGTCCAAAGATTTTTCTAAGCATTTTCCTTTCAAATCTTTGTAGTATTTCTTCATCTACATTGTTTAGGGTCCAAGTTTCTGCAGCATACTATTGGTCTCATTAGTGTTTTATAGATCTTTTATTTTGTCCCTGTACTAATAAGCCTATTTTTTAATAGTTTTAAATTCGCATAATAGACTTAAGCTGATTAAGTCACCTATTCATTATTATTATTATTATTATTTATTATTATTGTTATTATTATTATTACTAATAATTTGATTTTACACAGAAATTACGTATTGAGAGGTTGACAGAGAGGGGAGTATGGAAAAGTATGGTATGGGTGCGATGGTATGTGACGGCATCAGTGGCAGCGACATAACTGTAACAACAATGATGGATATGATTTTGTATTTAGACAACAGAAAGGAGAATGGAAATGTACAGTATGTGTGCGATGGTGGCAGCATAGCTGTAACGACAATGATGGATATGATTTTCTGTTTAGAAAACACACTAATACACGTTTTACATTTTGTGCCTAATTTAAATATATGCAGAAATTCACATTGTAAGTGGAAGAGAAATGGTGAAGGGAGAACAGAAATGTACCAGTAAGTCTGTGTTTGGTGGTGTCGGCAGCAGCTTAGTTGTAAGGGCAATTATGGATACAATTTTCAATTAAGACAACATACTTAATATAGTATATTGTAAAACGTTTTACCTAATTCAAATTTGTGCATAAATTCATCTTTTGAATGATAGAAATGGAAAGGGGAGTACAGAGTTGTACAGAATGTGTGTGATGATAGAACATGACAATGGCAGCAGTGGCGGTAAGTAACTGTAACGATGATAATGAATGCTATTTGCTATTCAGACAACATATTTAATATATCATAAAATGTTTTACCAAATTCAAATTTGTGCATAAATTCCCATTGCGGGTATGCAGAGGCATAAGGGAAACTAGAGAACTACCAATATAAGTGTGATTCAAGTTTGAGGAAATGAGTTTTGTGCTTGACCGTTGGCTTCCAATACAACATCACTACAACCACTAATGTGAAAGGAAGTCGTCCAGTTTTATTTTAGTGTCGGAGAACAATTTTACCAATGAGAATGCTCATAGGCCTGTTAACAGATACTTTTTGGTGAAAAGTGAAACTCAAAAAATCTGCTGCATATGTTGTGATCTTGGCAGTAATGTATACCATTTCCCCCAGGCTTTGCTACTGCTGTACCTGCAAATTTGGAAACTTACTTTTTCCTGCATGGTATTTGGAAAACATATATCACTAATGCAAGACAATCTCACCCGAGTTCTGAATGTTAATATTTTGGAAAAAACATCATCTTGTATTTGGATAAATACGGTATGTCCTTTTGTGGGCAATATAATAAGTTATATGAAGCTTCTAAATTTTCTAAATTTATGCATTTATTCCAACCAACTAATAGTACATACAATATATTTTGTAGTGATATTTGTTGTACAAAATAATTTTCTTCAGGAAAAGATTCATATTATGTAAAATGGTTTGCATGACTAATGACTGCAATAAAAGCTGAGTTATGCCATTCAAAATGCATAAAATAGCAATTAATAAATGGGAGACTATCCCTTTGGTTTTTGTCATGTGGAATAGCTGGAATGTGTGTAGCATAATACTCTGGTATCCATTTGGTTAATGTCTGGAGGTCTGCATATTTTAAGCAGCTGATGGGTTTAATTCCATTCCAAATCAGTGGTATTTTGTCTGGCAACTGTAGAGGAGACCTGTGTTGACATACAAGATCAACCTCTCGAAATGGAGAAGCCTGTCTTATAAGAGATAACATTTTAGCAGAGGCTTTAAGCCAAACTGTTTTCGAAATGTGAAACATTCACCAGTTACAGATCTTTTGCATTGAACAAACATAGCTGAAGAGTTTGCCATCAGGGAAGAGAAGTTTTTGAAATCTTGAATTTGCATTTCATGGACCGTTAAAGTTTGCGTTATTTGACATGTTCAGATGAATTGGACCTAGTCACCATTTGTAAGTTAGGAAGTTTTGATCTTTTTGGTTCTATAGTGGAATGAATGTTGTCGACTTCCATGTTAGTGTGACCTTTAGAAGAGTCTTGTGGTTAATCTCCTAAAGATTTGGATTATGTGAAAGAAGCCAAGTATACATCAACTCTAATTGCACATTTCGATTTTGTTCAGCACAATTGTCTTATCAAATAGTTAATATCTCCATTTGATCAATCAAAATATTACAGCCCATTTCAGCAAACAAGATGCTATTTCATTCGCTCCTCTTCTGCCAAGGTTTCATCCCATAACATACAGTACTCCTCATGCTGCATCATGGATTGTTAAATTCATAGTCCACAGCTTTCTGCAAGTTAAATGATTGGCAGTTGCTCAGGCTAGGAGTTGGAAGGCTTTTTGCAGGTCCATAGTCAGTACTTTATTCTTTTTATCTGATTTTGCCTCCACTTTGTGTTTTTCAACTTCCTTATGATCACCAAACTTTCCTCTGGCTTCAGTCTTTGCTTCATCATTACTGGCATCATTAAGTAATTTATGGGGGTAATCTTAATCATCACAAGTATCTTTGTGAGGGGGTTTAAAAGAAAGATTAAAATCCTTGTTGAAACATTTCTTGTACAACCGTTCCTTGGCTATGTTCCTCTCAGGAATTTTGTTTCTTTACATTCCATTAAGTATGCTCTGTCATGATAGAAAGGTTGAGGTCAAGTCCAAGGTATTGTCTCTCAGTTCTTGCTCTGGAATAATGACTTTTGTAATATGGGAACCTTGAAATATGTTCCCTAGTAGATTCCTGTGTAGTCTCTGGTATTTTATTACTGGGTTCTGACTTGCCTCTTTTATTGGATGATATTTTTCTAAATTTTTTCTCCCAACTGAAACTCTAACATGTATCTTATGGACAAATTATTCAAAATATTTTTTTACACACTGAGATTACTTTCTCGTCCAACATAAGTATATAAAGTTTTGTTTTCTTCTTTCAGAATTGTTATTTGCTTGACACCTGGGTCTATTTTTGCATTCTTCATTTACAAGACTGGTCACAACCTGATGCTTTTGGTCCCAAGAAGAGGAGTTGTTCCAAAATGAATAAAAAATTAACATTCTTTGGTCTTCAGATAGCTTCTTCATACATTACTGTCTACATTTGCAAGGAGGTTTGAGTGTACAGGCTGTTATATGTTTTCCAGTCTTTGGAGATTTATAGGGCACACCATGCATTCTGTTTTTCTTAGCGATACTTCGTTTCCAAGTCAAGGAGTCCAAGATTATCTTTCTGCCTTGTTCCTTTATTTTAGCATTGCTCTTTTCAGTGGTGGTGACCAGCTTGAGAACGTCAATGGGTGTGTTGTTTTGTCATTCTGAAATAGATCATACTGATACTCTGGATATTTTTTCCAATTATTATTATTATTATTATTGTTGTTGTTGTTGTTGTTATCATCATTAGTATTGTTGTTGTGGAAGTGGTACTGCTCTCAGGTTTATAATTAGGGTCCACATCAGAGAAATCAGAACCGAAAACATTGTCTAAAGCCCCTTCTTGCTGGGTACGAGAGCTCTGGGCTGGGATGTATATATATATTTTTTTTTTTTTTTTTTTTTTTCTCAGATTCACCTTATTTAGACATTTCATATTCTGAAAATATTAAGTATTCTCAAAATAACGTATATACAATTTATAGATAATTGGTATGAGTAACTTAGGGTAACTTCCTTAAATTAAAAGGTTTCTGACATGATATATTATATTTGGTAAAAGAAATACATTATTAAATGTACACAGTAAAATTTGCATATTAAATAGAATAAACAGAATATACAATACATTAATTTCATTTCTCTATAAGAACCTTGTTGGGTAAGATGCAACTTGTGCTTTCCTCTTGAAAAACTCATTATAATTTTTGTATGATGTAACTTACTTCCTCACTAATAAAACTTCAATAACATCTGAATTGATCATCGGTGGCATGAAGAAACTCATTAAACAAGAAAGCAGCACAATAATAAGCCCTCAGTCTCGTCTATTCCAATTGTTGAACTAAATTATTGTTGGAGGGAGAAATTCTGAGGTTTCACTGATGCCCAGCAAAGTGCAACTTGTTCTAGAATTGAGGTGAAGAAAGGCAGATGTAAGCCACAAAAAATTATTCTAAATTGGAGGTAATGGCTGAATGTCCCACATGTGCCCGTTTTCTTCTAAATGTTTCAGAAAACTCTCACTTTAATAATATGACAAAATCACAAAATGGAGTATGCGGAGGATATCTACCTTGTTTCCATGTCGTGCATTTATTCATGCATTTCACAAAAGTATGAATACCTTGAAATTGACAAAATTGGATATATGCCCCTTTGCTTCTCAGGTATGGATATATATATATATATATATATATATATATATATATATATATATATATATATATATATACATGTATACATATGCCCTCAAACTTCTAGGTATAAACAATATAAATGCCTACAGTAATGTGGACGAGAAACTACAAAAGCCCAGGTTTCTTGATTTTGTGCCCAGAAGCCATATTTTGTTCTTCGCTCATTTACAGGTAATTGGAGCAGAGCTCTGTTTTTACCTTAGCCCACATATTCTCAATAGAGGACACATTCTCACAGAGGAAATCAAAATATTATGGAATACCACAGTATACCTAGCCATTCCTTGACATTCAACTCCAATATGATACTGATCTGTGACCATAATGGAATTATGAATCCACGTATTTTGCAGCGTATTGGGTCCCCTTTGGATGGTAGACAATCACCTTTCCCTTACATGTGGAAGAAAATGCCACTTTGTATGAGAATAGCACCACGAATTGGTTTATGAGGGGTGTGATTGATTGCTTTGTGAAGGATATGTTAATTTAAAAAAAAAATTGAATCTTAAGAAATGTTTCAAAACATTGCTTTTCTTAAAAATACCATTAGTATTTCTGCACACCACATGCTTTCATGTGCAGCATTTTGATGCTTGGTTGAATAAACAGTCAAAGAAGTATCATAATAACTATCACATTATTAATTGTACCAAATGTTGTGTATGCAGCAGCATAACTCAGGAGTACCCTTCAAGCGCATAGCCATTGATGTCGCTGGCCATCCCCTTAATGGTTTCCTGGAACACCTTAATGGCAGCAATCTGAGAATCCAATTTGTGATGGAAAAAGAAAAGGAAGAACAGATAACCTTTTTAGATGTTCTGATCAACAAGAAGACAGACGGGACCCTTGGACATACAGTATGCTGTAAACCCACCCATATGGACTGCTACTTAAACAAGAGCTCCAACCATCATTCCAAACTGAAACGCTCAATTATCAAGAACCTCGCAGACTGCGCTTCTCACATCTGTGAACTCCACAAGTTACGACAGGAACTAAGACATCTTGAATAGGTCTTATGTTCGAATGGTTTCACAGTCCGAGAAGTCTGGAGAGCTCTATGCAAGCAAAAACCTCAGCCTGCCAGCCACAAACAAAAACTGCCCAAGTACAAAGACACTGTTTTCCTGCCATATTTCAAGAATGTTACCAACAGGTGGAATGAATACTTAAACATCAAGACCATCTTTAAGCCAACTAGGAAGTACAGGCTCTGCTGCCCTCGGCCAAAGACCCCAGAGACTCACTTGCATCAGCCGGTGTATACCAGATTCCCTACTCTTGCAGTGTGGTATACATAGGCACTGCATCAGAGTATCAACATCCGACTGGATGAGCACAGGAGGTACTGTTGCCTGGGTCACTCTGAGAAGTTCTCGATTGCAGAGCATGCACTATTGGAAAAAGGTGAACACATCATCCAATATAATGAGATGGCCATTTCTTCCACGATGCCATACTACCATGCTAGACTACAGCATGAAGGCATTGAAATTTATAAACCTCCCAATAATTTCAACCGAAAGGAAGAAGCCCTCAAATTAAACAAAACCTGGCACCTGATACTTGAGTACATAAAACAAGCACTTAAATGCAAAAACAATGTGAACCAATCAGCTGCCAGTAATACTGAAGCACCCAAGCCTTGCTGCCTTCGGCTGCTCCAGCCAATGCGTAAATACTGAAGCCACTCCGGCGAACAAGTCAGTTGCGACTTAGTCTTCGCTTAGAAGACTATGACCACGCCACTGAAGATATTCACCGCAGCTGTGTGAAAAAACGTCTGGGCGGGAAGATTCTAGCAGACCATGGCTTCTAAGCCCGGAAGAAACAACTAGTTATAATTCTGACTCCAGCCATGAAAGCTTACGATTATTCAGAACAGTTTCATTTTTTGCATATGGTTTTACAACATAATAGCATTCTGAGTTTTGTTACCTTTGAGTGTGGTACGGTGTTTTGGCAATACAAATTTTTTATTCAAGATGCATACTCTCTCATCATCAGAATATAGGCATCCATATTTTGTGTTATTTTATTTACAGACATGAGATTCTTTGACAATTCAGGAACACAACACACTTGTTTTAGCATATAATTTTCAAACCCTATGGAACCTACACCTGTTACAGACATACTTTCTCCATGTTTTGCAGTTTTTATTTCTTCTGACACAAAATGAGTCTCATTTATCACATGAGTAGTTACTCCACTGTCAACTATGAACTTGTGACAATTATTATTGTTGTTGTTATTATTATTGTTATTATTATTATTATTATTGCTATTATTATTATTATCATTATTATCATTATTATTATTATTATTATTATTATTATTATTATTATTATTATTATTGTTATTATTGTTATTATGGTTATTATAGTTATA
Organism: Hymenopus coronatus; assembly: GCA_030762935.1. NCBI lineage: Eukaryota > Metazoa > Arthropoda > Insecta > Mantodea > Hymenopodidae > Hymenopus > Hymenopus coronatus. The sequence goes on from CM060900.1 coordinate 288,330,477, forward strand.
GTTATTATTATTATTATTATTATTATTATTATTGCTATTGTTATTATTATTATTATTATTGCTATTGTTATTATTATTGTTATTATGGTTATTATTGTTATAGTTATTACTATTATTATTATTATTGCTATTATTATTATTATTATTATTATTATTATTATTGCTATTATTATTATTATTATTATTGCTATTATTATTATTATTATTATTATTATTATTATTATTATTATTATTATTATTATTATTATTATTATTATTATAGCTATTATAGCTATTGTTATTATTATTATTATTATTATTATTATTATTATTATTATTATTATTATTATTATTATTATAGCTATTATTATTATTATTATTATTATTATTATTATTATTATTATTATTATTATTATTATTATCATTATTATTATTATTATTATAGCTATTATTATTATTATTATTATTATTATTATTATAGCTATTATTATAGCTATTATTATAGCTATTATTATTATTATAGCTATTGTTATTATTATTATTATTATTATTATTATTATTATTATTATTAATAAAGGATTTATATCTACTTCCTAAAATCAACAAAACTCGAGTACTACAATATCAAATACAAACAATTTAAAAAAGCATATGAGGATAAATTGATAAACAATAAATCACAAAAGGTGATAAGAAAGCTTTCTGATACTAGTAACTATTCAAAAACAGCATGGTCAATGATTAATAGCATGAGGGAAGAAAAGTTAGAGAAAGAAAATATTAATCTACTCGTTAATAACTGCATAGAAAATAATCCACTTCAGATATGCAATCGTTTTAATGATTACTTAATAAATATTGCTAGCAATCAAAATACCCCTGATATTGAAGGTTTTAAAACTAATAAGGGTATAGGAATTTCGCTTTATCTGTATGATACTACGGCAGATGAAGTTATAAGATTAATTAATGGATTTAAAAATAAAAATTCTACTGGATGGGATGGAATTAGCTCTAAATTGTTAAAAAGATGTAAACATGTTTTGAGCACCCCCTTGGTTCATCTAATAAATACATCACTAAACCTAGGAATTTACTCAGATTGTTTAAAAATTAGTACTGTGATTCCGATACATAAAAAGGGAGACAAAATTAACATGCAAAACTATAGACCTATAACACTTACCTCGGTAATAGCTAAGTTGTTTGAAAAAATACTATTGAAGAGAATTATGAATTTCTTTGAAAAATATGATATTTTAAATGATTTTCAGCATGGCTTTCGGGCTAAAAGATCAACCACCACGGCCCTAATAGACTTTACTCACAACATCTTAAGTAATCTAAATGAAAAAAACAAAACTGTAGGCATATTTTTTTATCTATCTAAGGCGTTTGACTGTGTCCAACATGATACATTACTATTAATCTTAGAAAAGTAGGGTATTAGAGGGGTTACCAATAGATTAATTTCGTCGTATCTAAAAGGTCATGTACAATACACAGAAATAAGTTTCAAACAAGGAAAAAAAAGAACAAAATTTAAATCAAGTGCTGAAATAGTTAAATATGGTGTACCACAAGGCTCAGTACTTGGACCATTATTCTTTATTTTATATTTAAATGACATGTATTCGACACCTAATTGTAAAATTATAAGCTATGCAGATGACACCACTATTATATGTAAAGCAAACAATGATCTTGACTTGAAATCATTAGCCACCAATGAATCGCTAAGAATAAACACATTTTTTAAATCTCTCAACCTCACTAATAACCCTGACAAGACAAATATAATTAAATTTGTGTTAAGCAAGAAGAAAAAAGATATATTATTTCACATTAACTTTGGAAATGTTGCAATACAAGAATCTGATTCTCACAAATTTTTAGGAATGCAAGTAGATAAACTCATGTCCTGGACTAATCATATCAATGACCTATGTAAAAAAATAAGTAAAGGTTTGTATTTAATGAGGGAATTTGCAAAAACTTGTAATGTTGAGGTTCTAAAACCTATATACTATGGGTTAATTTATTCACATATCCAATATGGTATTGAATTATGGGGGGGTTGTAATAAAATGCATATGCAAAGGGTTCTAGTGCTACAAAAGAAATCTATCAGAACTATGTTTAAAATGGGGTGTTGAGAATCATGCAGGGAAGTTTTTAAAAGAGAAAAGATGCTTACTGTAGTATCTCTATACATATACAAAATAACTTACTTAATTAACCAGAGAAAACCAAAACTAAATAGTGAAATACATAACCATGATACTAGATGCAAACTTGACTTACATTATACCAGCTACAATGTAAAATCTGTAAATAAAGATCCCTATATAATAGGATTACACATGTATAATCGACTCCCTGCATATGTAAAAAATGAAAATGCTGTTAAATTTAAACAATGTCTCAAGACATATTTACTGAACAATCCTGTGTATGATATCAATGAATTTTTAAAATAATTTATGTATACTATATTAATGCTTTGTTAAACCAAACATCCTGTATATATTAATGTATTTTTATAATTTATGTAGACTAAGTTTATTTAATGCTAATTTTGTTTAATGTAAACTGACAATGCCCGATACTCGAAAAGAGTCTATAGGCTGCTAATAAATTACAATAATAAATTACAATTACAATCATTATTAGTATTATCATTATTAGTATTCTCATTATTAGTATTATCATTGCTATTATTATTATTAGTATTATCATTGCTATTATTATTATTATTATTATTATTATTATTGTTATTGTTATTGTTATTATTATTATTATTATTATTATTATTATTATTATTATTATTGCTATTATCATTATTATTGCTGCTATTTTTATTATTGTTATTATTATTATTATTGCTATTATCATTATTATTGCTATTATCATCATTATTATTATTATTATTATTATTATTATTTTTATTATTATTATTATTATTTTTATGGTTATCATTATCATCATTGTTGCTATCATTATCATTGCCATCATCATCATCATCATCATCATCACTATTATTACCATCTGCTTTGTTACTTTGTATGCTGTTTACATAAGCTCTACATTTTACAACAGAAAAGCAATTTTAGCATATTTTTCATTTTTACAGTGTTTGTTATAGTTGCAATTTTTATCTTTATTTCTAAAGAAACATTCTTACAGACGCTATATGCTTCATCTTTTAAGTGACAGTCTTTCTCATTATGAGTATTTTTCCTACATATTGAATATTACTTTTTCTTTGGACAATTTGTTTTAATATAACCTACTTCATTATTCAAATAGCAAGTTATTTTCGTTTTACCTCTTACTTCCTTTTCAGTTTTAATGGATACATTTGTGACTTCTTTGAAGTTCATTTACATCTGATCTTCTTCCAGCATCAATCCTGCGATGAGATTCTCCAGGGTTTTGTCAGACTTTTAAGTGAAATACCAGGCACTGCTGAAATGTTTTTGAATTGTTCTGGAGGCACAGTCATTATCTTGGAGAACAACATAGTATATGTTCTTTCTTCTTTGAGGCACTTCAGTTTGCAGATCACATTTTGAAGTTCACTGATGCTGGTATTGACTCCTCTGGATTTACAAATTTGAAGTTGTAGAACTCCTGTAGCAGTAACAATTTTTGTTAACCAGTTTCCTTCTTGTAACTTCTCATGAGTGTCGTATATTACTTTGGCGGTTTCACACAACATGAGGTGTACTTTCACTTTGTTGTCAATTGTTCTTAAGATCACATGTTTACCTACAGCATCTTTTGTTCTCCACTTTTCTTCATTTTCATTATCAGGTTCACCATCTGCCAGTTGCTCTATACCATCAAATACATTAATTAATTTCTTGGCCGTAAACAAAATTTTAACCTCAAAATGCCACATAGGAAACAAGCTAGCATCTTTCAATTTTTGTGCACACATGATTTTGTCATTTTTATTTCCATTGATGCCATCCTGAAGCATACTATTTTATTACTTTATTATTTTATTACTTTATTATTTTATTACTTTATTATTTTACACAATATACATCAATAAATTATTGAAAGAGAAAGTTTTATGTGTCTCACTCATAGAGCTTTTTATCATGTAAGAGTAAAAACTTCTTTCTGTGTCACAAGAAGTTACGAAAATGAAAGTGCTCTTGAAAAAGCCCTACAGTATCATGTTTTCGCTCCCCTCAAAATGTTACACAGCTGTAAAACAGGAATTGATTTGCCGAATTTATTTGTATTTTTCTTTTACCTTTTCTTCTATCTTGTCCTTTGGCTCTTTATTTATGCTACTGTAAACATTTTCTATTATTTTTTCATTGCTTTTGTTGTTTCCATTGCAGATTGTTCTAATAATTAAAATATTAATACAATAACTATCAATAAAGCTACTTTTACTAGCACAAGGCAAGTTTGAAAGGCCATTATTTATGAACTGTGAATCATCAAAGAGTTGGCAAGATATCAGTGGTTTTCACTTGCAACAGCTAATGTATCTGCATCATGTAAAGCATTAGTAAAGTGTTTAATCATATTTTAATCTATTGCATAACAACTGGAGCTTCTAACCAGGTAACCCATCATTTATATGCTGGCTTTATTGGGGAAGGAATTTTCTGTGCCCTTTCTCTGTGATAACACATGGTTACGTTTGCCATTTTTGAAGTCCATGGAAGTGGCAGCTTGTGGCCAAATTATCTGGTAGGGCACAGTTTTAAGATTGAATAAAATTAAAACTAAATTGAATGTTATTTATGGATGCTCTTTAACTGCTACGGTTCTAAGCGTCCCATTCTATTTTGGGCGCGAAAGACTACTTATATGGCTCAGAGGCCTCTTTATGAGGCTTGAGGGGGTTTTTTATGTGCCATAAATCTACGACAGAGTATCAACGACTTTAGTTCCCTTATGAAGGAAGGGATTTTTATGCCTAAAAAAAATCAGCCAGGTTTGAACCTGTGACCTTGAGAACCAGAGGCTGCATGTTACTCCTAGATCACAGATGATGACAGACTAAAATTAGTGGATACTAAAAGCTATCAGTAGAAATGAAATGCTAATTTGTGTATTAGTGCTAATCTTTCTGTTTGTAGATGAAGTCCATCCTTTGATCCTTTGCTAGAAAAAATAATTTGATAACTCTATGATTTAAGTCAGAATCTGAATGCGACATGTTCTGAGAAATTTGAACACGAACCATCACCTTCACTGTTTACCATTTGTCAACAACATTATCAGAGAGGTGATCCTGCTGCAATTTAATGCATAGCTTGTCTTAATGGCTGCTGCATTTGAGTTTAAGATTCCAGGCTTCAGTACTACATCACACAACTTCAATAGCTTATGTATGTCAGTTACAATGTTCATGATGTTTGTTTTCACAAGCGAAGCTCACTTTTCTCTCAGAAAATCATGGAAACTACCCTTAAAGTAAATTAGATTGCGATCGTGATATTAATATCCTAAGCATTTTCTTCATAAGCAATTGCATACTTTACAAACCATTGCCTATCTTTCGTAGCAGTGTTTAGGATATTCCCTCTTAGGCGAGTTTTAATACTGCAGTTTCTTTGAATGCTAGAAGTTGATAAATCGGCATGCTATTCATGCTGTTAATTTCACATATTTATTCTCCAGCGCATTCGAAATATGTTTCATTAACACGTGAAATACATTCAAGGCAGTGTTTCACCACTTCTTATCAGTTTATTCTTAAGGTGAATAATGTAACTCAGCACTCATTTTCAAAATACTAGCCACTAATCACCTCTCACAAGTAAGGCCCATTTTACTGTTTGTTCACATACATAATTTCAATAACTATTGATTATTTGGCGTTTTCCTGTTTTCAAGTGAAGCTTCAAATGTATCGCGAATCTATTTCCTAGTAAACTTAGTGTACTTACACAACACTCCTTTTATGCCAAGTGTATCTTGTGATCTTCTTAGTATCAAGTACCAACATTGTAAATTTTTACTACATAAGCTACTTCTTGTATATTTTGTTTAGGAGGTTTATAGATCAACTTTGTTTTCAAATAAGAAGGCATTCACACTTAAGAAATGTTTCATATTATTTACTCTTACACGTGAAGAGATCTACTTTTGTCAGGGATTTGACTCAAACTTTAGTTTTTGCATATTGTCGGTTCTTATTTCCTCTTTGCGCATGCATGGCAATTGACCACAGAGGCTTTCGTGTCCAAGATAAGCTTCCCCACTCAGCCTCTTGAACCCCGCACCTACAAGTTAACTACATCTAAAAGCACTGAATTCTTCTGCGCATTCGCTTAGGATGACCACAAAATTGCTTATGTCCGAAAAATGCGGCCAGTTACTATTTCCGACAGCCATCTTCACTACAACTGTCTAGTGAGCATAGTAGGTTTAAATTTATACAAAATGCGTTATAGGTTATTGCATTTTACCTAGTAATATAATGGAGAAATTATTGTCTGACATTTTTGTTGGGAGGGCATGTGTCCCTGCGCCTCTAAAGGCCGGCTGCCACTGGTCCATGGGCAAGGCAGTTTGGTTCCTACTTGCACTGCTGCCCTCCCATGGTGCATATTTGTTTCTTTAACTACACCTTTGACGTAAATTCAATATTTTTTAGCCATTCTGACTACTCTATTTTATATTTTTTTTATAATCTGTATAATACTGATTGGTGTAATCCAAGATACGATTATATTTAACTAGCTTACGCAAGAAACAAAGTCTTTCACTAGATATCCAAATACCCTTGGTAAGCCACTTACCTTCATTATATTTTTTATTTTATGTTTTAATAGGTATGGCTATATTTGAGTTGAAATTAATAACCCTATTAAACTGCTCATAAGATTCATCCACATCATTTTGATAATGATACAGATTTTCCCAGTTTTCCTTTGAGAGTACAAAATTAAAGTGCTTAATATTTTCTTCACTTTATAATCTACATTGTTTAAATGACAATTGGCTATGGTTGCTTAAAATATTATTCAACATTATTTCAATTTTTTTGTCATAATATTCTTAGATACTTGTCTCAAAGTTGTCAATTTCAGACTTTTAATTTTTAGTGTTTAAAATAAACTGATCTATAGCACTCCCTGACTCTAGAGTTACTGCAGTAGGTGAATTAATAACTGCTTTTATGGCATGTATGTTGAGTAAATCTGTGATTTGTCTTTTACTTTAACTTTCTTCCAAAAAGTTTATATTTAGGTAATCTGCAATAATTACATTTCTTTTCACTCTATAAAACTGCTTTTATGGCACTATCTAATGTTCTAATAAGGTAATTTATTAAACTTTCTATAAAAACTTTAGAATCACAAAGTTTCACTATACTTCCTTCAAAGTGCTCATCACATGTTAAACTATCCCTTTTCGGGTGTAAAAATCCTTAGCATGGCTTCCTTCGGAAGGGAAGTAAAACTGTTGGTCCTCAAGTTTGATAGAGAGGCCTCTGAGCAAAATTAAGCAGTCTTTCACACCCAGTTTAGAATGGGACGCTGAGAACCAGAGTAGTTAAAGAGTGTCTATAAATAACACGCCATTTCCATTTTTTTACTCTTGCAGCATGTGAAAGCACAAATCATAGTGAAACGTGAAAACTGCAGCTTGGAGTTTTCCAAAGTAGCAACACTGACTGTGCTGTCATGGTCACAATACAATCATATAAGATGCATAAACAGGTCATATTGAGGAGGTATGTGACTGCTATGAATATCGCGCAAAGTGACAATGCAGCATAAGGATAATGCTACACTGGCACATCACATAACATGGTATAAGTGCTTCCATTAAACTCAATGTACTTTCAGATTGTGTCACACTTGTCGCACAATACAAAATTGCTTGGATAAATGGAGCAGAAAACAATCATATCAGAAAGTCAGGAAAATATTTATATTTTTACCTGCATTAGGAAAAAGCATACTGCATTATACAAAGATTATCTGTCAGATACTCAAACTAAATTACAGTTCAATGCAGTGGGCTGTAAAAATAATACTGAATATTTTTAGGCATTGTCTTCAAAAGATTTACATGTGGAGCTATGTGCAAGTAGATAGCCCTATTGGTAATATACAGAGTTATCTAAATTCTAGCGAAAGCAGAAATTCTTTGGTTAGCTCACACCACAATATCAAGAATGTCACTATATACTGTTGCCAGTTCAATTGATTTGTTTCCAGACAGTCTAATAGCACTAAAGCTGAGTCTCCTAGAGGACAAGTTGACATATAGTGTTATGTAATATAATGATAATGTAGGCCAACATTCTCATGATTTACTTTTAACAAATGTAAGGGAAAGTCCTTGTTTTGCACTTCCATTGCTGTTTCAAATCTTTGATTTCAATGTCTACTTTATATTTTTTTTCACTTGATTATCATATCATTTCTTTGTTTCAAAACCTTTTAAAGGCACTTTAATTGTGCAGCTCATTTCCATTAGATGCACTAAGTATAACGTGCTTTATTTTTTATGCTTGTTGCCTTTGTTCTTTTCTTTTGCATTATTATTTAGTACATTAAGCACCAGAGCAGTCCCAAGTTCCATTGTATGCAATTATTGCTGGATTATGGTGGTTGATATACTGCTGCATTTCTGGACCACTTTAAGGTTCACAAAAATGAATTTTACTTATAAATTGGACCTTATCTATTTGTTACTACCACTAGGAGTCTGGGTCAGTGGTTATGGAGGCAAAAGTTTCAATGTAAAATCTTAATAATATGAACAGCAAAATTTTATTATAAACTGTGTTTAAATATAGTCAAAATTCTACACAATAGAATTAGTAATGCTAACAAGAAAAAATATGACTAAAATCTAAGAATGGTTTATTTCTAATATACAAAGCAATCAGTGTGTTATAAGCACATTTTAAATATTCAGCTATGAAAATTATCAAAGCATGCAAGCAAATATAAGATTTTCTGTTGCATTATTTGCAGTAGGTGGGTTGGTGGGTTACTTTCTTGACTCCCCCCCCCCCCCCCCCCGCTTCAAGTTTCTTTTTGTAACATCCCTTACAATACTTTCAAACCTTATGAGCTAGTCCACTGGGCTTCTTCAGGCTATGCATATTTAGAGATTTTCTTTTCCTTGAAAATAATATCTGTTGCTATTGAGAAGAATTGTTCAGAGATTCATTTGAGAATAACAGAGCTTATCTGAAATCTGTGATTCAAATAGAGGACTTATTCACAGCTTTGCAACGGAGATAAGAATTTACAACTGTTGTGCTGAGTATGACTCCAGTGACAACTTTTCTGTACCACTTAATTGTTCCTTCTTAGAGTTGTGTTAGATTAGATTAGATTTATTGTCAACCGTAGGAATTACAAGAATTCATGGTATCGTCAAAACAAAAACAAACAATAAATGAACAAGATAAGAATAACTATATACACTAAATTACAATATGTTAAATTACACACCCTAAAAGTATCATTATTATTTAAAAGTATTTGCAAATTCATCAATTGAATAAAAACAGTGCTGCAATAACAATTCTTTTACTTTGCATTTAAATGTAGCTTCTGAGGTGGTAAGTTTTATATTATCTGGTAACTTGTTATATAATATAATCCCAGAATGTCTTATGCTTTTGCCAAATAATGATGTTTTATGTGTAATTATGCTTAATTTATGACTATTTCTTGTGTGATAGCTATGCTTTTCACAGTTTGCCTGAAAGTATACCAGATTTTTCCTAACAAAAGTGACAACTTCTAATATATACAGGCAAGGAAGTGTCAATATGCAGAGTGTTTGAAATAAATTGTTGCAGGAATCCTTTTGTTTCTTCCCTATTATTATTCTAATTGCTCGTTTTTGGATTTTGAAGATTATATTTTCTTTATCGTAATTACCCCAAAATATCACACCAAATTTTGCGTGCTCCATTTCAAGTGCTCATCAATCCATACACCTAGAAATTTGGTAGTGGGTCTATAATGCACTAGTTCATTTTCTAGTTTTATTTGTGGCTTATGGACAGTGGTATTTTGAATGTGACTGAATGAAATGGCTACAGATTTATTCTTATTTATTATCAACTTATTTTGAACAAACCATTCCTGCATTTTTTGTACTAAAATCGATATATCTGCTTCCACATCTTTATTACTACCCATTATGTCTATGGATGTGTCATCAGCAAACAAAACAATGTTACTGGGATGTAGATAGTTTACTAAGTCATTGATGTATAATAAAAATAGAAAAGGCCCTAAAACTGAACCTTGGGGAACTCCACAAGTTACATATTTTGTATTAGATCTATACACTTCAGATGTGTTATTATGGGAATTTGCTTGTACTATTTCAACTAGTTGCGCGCATTGATTTAGATATGACTTAAACCAGTCGTTTGCTAGACCTCTTACCCCAAAGAATTCCAATTTTTTCAGCAAAATATTATGATTAACTAGGTCAAAGGCCTTGGAAAGGTCTAGAAATATTCTGATATTGTTTTCTTTTTTATCTAGTGAACCGTATACTGCATCTAAGAAATTGAATATGGCTGTCTCAATTGATTTACCTTTAATAAACCTATTTTGTGCTGCAGTTAACATATTAAATTTTGACATCTATTATACATAGCCTTTTCTAGTACTTTTGAGATGGAAGATAATATTGCTACTGGTTTATAGTTTTCAGTTTTACTCTTGTCACCCTTTTTAAATATAGGTATTATTTTTGCAGTTTTCATACACTCAGGAAACACGCCTGTTGAGAAGGAAGCATTAATTAAATAGCAAAGAGGTGCAACAAAAAGCTGATAACAGTGTTTAAAAATACAATCAGGAATTTCATCTATTCCATGGGAGGTTTTATTTTTCATGCTCCTTAATATTTTACTCACTTCACTAGCTGTGACCGGATAAAGGTATATTGAATTGTTATTTCTGGGGATTTGCTCACTTGTCCATGGTATTTTATGTTTATGTGCAAGATCATTGATTATGTTTACAAAATAATCATTAAATGATCTTGCCACTTCCTTTGGGTCCGAGATAAGCTCGCCTTCTTTATTTCTAATGGTGGGCTTGTGTTTTACTGAGCTAATTCCTAATTCTTTATTCACTATCTGCCACATAGTTCTTGATTTATTTTCAGATCTTTGTATGGTCATTTCTGTATGGTATTGTTTTGCAGCTATTAGAACCTGTTTATATATCTTTCTGTACTTATTAAAATATAGCTTGAAAGTCTCTGAATTTGTAGTTTTGTTAAGTTCACTAAGAAATTTTAACCTTCTAGATGATTTTACAATTCCTTTTGTTAGCCATGGCTTGGACTTTCCCCCTATTTTTATTCGCTTTTTTGGCATCGCAATGTCTAGATAATACTTTATTATATTAGCAAATGTTTTGAACCCTTCATTTATGTCTACCGCTTCATATACTTTTTCCCAAGTTTTATTTTGTAGCAGATCTTTGAATATATTTGTATTATTCCTACTAAATACGTCCTATTCTATACCCATCTCTCGAATCGTATTTGCGAGTGTTCAAAACAATTTCAAATGTCTGTGATCGGAAAGCCCTGTTTCTACTACTCTAATGTTTTCTACCTTAAGGCAGCCTTGCTTTATTAACGCTTGATCAATGATGGTTGCCGAGTGAGTTGTCACCCTAGTGGGTATATTTATAATGGGCATTAGGTTATAGAGTAACATAAATTCTTTCATTATTTTACATAATTTACCAGGGGAGAAGTCAATGTTCCAGTCTCCTATTATTACAATATCTTTAGCAGGTTGCAAATTATCTAGAATGGCACCTAGACTTGTTATTAATATGTTGATGTCACTATCTGGTGCCCTATAAAGACAAATAATAACCATGTTATGTTTGGTTACTTCTATTTCACTGACCTCAAAGTGTGATTCTATGCTTTCAGCTCTTATTTTTGGTATCTCCCTAGCTTCTAAATTTACTTTAGTTGTTATGTACGAACCGCCATGTTTTTTTCTAGATCTACAGTAATGTGAAGCAAGTTTATAATTATCAAAACTTAGGGATTGGATTTCATTACTATCCAGCCAGTGTTCTGTAAACCAAATTATATCAGAATCAATTTAACCTGAATCAAGCAAGGTTTCAAACAATAGTTTCTTAGTTTTAAAATTTTCGGGATATTTTGCCGTGGTCTGTAGGCTAAAATATGTTTAGTTAAAATATTTCTACCTAACGTTTCGTCCCTGTCTGTGAGGGACATCTTCGGGGGAAAGGTGCTCATGTCAGTAACTCGAAAAGAATAACAACAGTGCGGTTTATAGCCAGTATATATACTCGGACACAGGTGGGCGGGGTCAAGTGGACGGGTTCTAGTTGTGTTTATTTAGCCTGGAGGTTACGGAGTTGAGAAAGTATAGGGAACCAGGTGGAGTTAAATTTAAGACCTTCGTCTTTGTTAAAGTTGTTTGTGTTTTTATAAATCTCAATGGCCTCTCTGTATAAACGGGGCTAATAGCTTTTAGTCGTAGCTATAACCTCTACTTTATCATATTGCATACGGTGGTCATCCAAAGATAAAACATGTTGTGCCACGGCTGATTTTTCTGTTTGTCCGAGGCGGCAGTTTCTTTTATGTTCTGTGATGCGTGTGTTGATGCTACGTTTTGTAGTGCTGATGTAAACCTGGCCACATGTGCATGGGATTTTGTAAACACCAAATTTACAAAGTGGATCGAGTCGGTCTTTAGCTGATTTGAGGAACTGTTTTATTTTAGTTGTCGGCATGTATATGGGTTTCATGTATCGTTTTTCTAAAATCTTGCCGATACGATCAGTTATGTTTTTTATATATGGCAAGAATACTTTATTTTTATATGTCGATGCCTCCCTAGGTCTAGTGTTCTTTCTGGGACGTATTGCTCGATCGATGTCCTTTTTAGTGTACCCATTATACATTAGCGTCTTTTGTAAATATTTTAATTCTTGTGGTAAATGTTTCGTGTCACAGATTCCTTTAGCTCGTTCCACTAGTGTTTTGATAACGCTTCTTTTCTGTTTGGGATGATGGTTGGATTGCTTACTAAGATATCTGTCAGTATGGGTTGGCTTTCTGTACACTGCACACGTAAATCTTCCGTCGTTTTTCCTAGTTATCAATACATCAAGAAAAGCAATTTGACCGTCGGACTCTAATTCTTTTGTAAATTGGATGTTTGCATGTTGGCTGTTAATTTCTGGAGTTTAGCTTCTCCGTGAGGCCATATAGCGAAGATGTCGTCAATGTAACGAAGCCAAACGGACGGTATTTTAGTCGCAGTTGCCAGTGCATGTTTTTCGAAATGTTCCATATACAAATTAGCTACCACAGGTCCAAGAGGATTTACCCATGGCAACTCCGTCTTTTTGTTCGTAGTAATCGTTGTTCCATCTGAAATACGTCGTGGTGAGACACAGTACGTACTGAATCAACCAGGATCCTGAGAAAGGCTAATTCTCCCGGAACCAACATAAACAGAAAAGAATTGTTGGCCTTGAAAGACCTGAATGCGGACGACAGTATCCTAGTTTTGCCAGCAGACAAAGGCAACGCTACTGTTGTTATGAACATCACAGATTACAATGAGAAAATTTCGGAACTATTGGACCCTACTTCGTTCAAGAAGATATCACGAGATCCTACCTCTACCATTCTAAATAAAACAAATAAAATGATCAAGAATTCGCCGTCCATACCACAGGAAACTAAGAAAAGCTTATTGTATTCAGAAGCCGTGTCACCAAGGTTATATGGATTGCCGAAAATTCACAAAGAGAATGTACCATTACGTCCCATAGTCAGCGCCATTGGATCACCAACATACAAGATCTCTCGTTATCTTCGTTATTGCAGGAACACATCGGTAATTCAGAAACTTACATAGAGAATTCCTATCATTTCACGCAGAAAACACGCAATCTAAAATGTGATCCCACAGATATTCTCGTCAGCTTCGATATCACGTCGCTGTTTACAATGGTACCCGTCAAGGACGTTTTAGAGCATATGGACGAGTTGTTCCCGCAAGACATATACGACCTTTTTAAACTGTGTCTCACCACGACATATTTCAGATGGAACAACGATTACTACGAACAAAAAGACGGAGTTGCCATGGGTAATCCTCTTGGACCTGTGGTAGCTAATATGTATATGGAACATTTTGAAAAACATGCACTGGCAACTGCGACTAAAAAAACCGTCCGTTTGGCTTCGTTACATTGACGACGTCTTCGCTATATGGCCTCACGGAGAAGCTGAACTCCAGAAATTCCTAGATCATCTGAACAGCCAACACGCAAACATCCAATTTACAAAAGAATTAGAGTCCGACGGTCAAATTGCTTTTCTTGATGTATTGATAACTAGGAAAAACGACGGAAGATCAACGTGTGCAGTGTACAGAAAGCCAACCCATACTGACCGATATCTTAGTAAGCAATCCAACCATCATCCCAAACAGAAAAGAAGCGTTATCAAAACACTAGTGGAACGAGCTAAAGGAATCTGTGACACGAAACATTTACCACAAGAATTAAAATATTTACAAAAGACGCTAATGTATAATGGGTACACTAAAAAGGACATCGATCGAGCAATACGTCCCAGAAAGAACACTAGACCTAGGGAGGCATCGGCATATAAAAATAAAGTATTCTTGCCATATATAAAAAACATAACTGATCGTATCGGCAAGATTTTAGAAAAACGACACGTGAAACCCATATACATGCCGACAACTAAAATAAAACAGTTCCTCAAATCAGCTAAAGACCGACTCGATCAACTTTGTAAATTTGGTGTTTACAAAATCCCATGGACATGTGGCCAGGTTTACATCGGCACTACAAAACGTAGCATCAACACACGCATCACAGAACATAAAAGAAACTGCCGCCTCGGACAAACAGAAAAATCAGCCGTGGCACAACATGTTTTATCTTTGGATGACCACCGTATGCAATATGATAAAGTAGAGGTTATAGCTACGACTAAAAGCTATTAGCCCCGTTTATACAGAGAGGCCATTGAGATTTATAAAAACACAAACAACTTTAACAAAGACGAAGGTCTTAAATTTAACTCCACCTGGTTCCCTATACTTTCTCAACTCCGTAACCTCCAGGCTAAATAAACACAACTAGAACCCGTCCACTTGACCCCGCCCACCTGTGTCCGAGTATATATACTGGCTATAAACCGCACTGTTGTTATTCTTTTCGAGTTAGCGACGTGAGCACCTTTCCCCTGAAGATGTCCCTCACAGACAGGGACGAAACGTTAGGTAGAAATATTTTAACTAAACATATTTTAACCTACAGACCACGGCAAAATATCCCGAAAATTTTAAATTTTAAAACTATGGACACCGGCCGTGAAAGCTTACGCATATATTTAATAGTTTCTTATTTCTAAAGCTCTGTACATTTTGATGGAAAATCCTGATTGTATTTTCCACTGTCATAGGCTTGGCTTTTTTTACTTTTCTCACTTTGAGGAATCTGTCTGCTACTTACCACCTCAGAACTATTGTGTAATGATCTGGCTATATCACCATCTGAACTATCAGTTAGTTTCCCTGTTGATGTTTACAAATTTCAACTAGTCTACTTATGGCTTGGCTAAGCAAAAATGAACCCTTGAAATTCAGATGTAACCCATCTCTTCCTAGGCATTTGTAGTCTATAAACCTGTTAACGTCACAGTAAATTGCATTCAAACTCTGACAAGCCCAGCACAAGCTGCTGTTAATTTTGTTTATGTATTTTTCATGAACATCCCTACATTTTATCACAGAGTTCACCATAACACGTGCATTAGGAAACTTCTTCTTTACTTCTCTGATGGTGCCGTATATTTCTCCCATCACCTCCTCCGGATTGTTGGAGTTCAGGATATCGTTGGTGCCAACATGCAACAAAACTGTTTTTGGTTGCTGCATTCCACTGTCCATATTTTCGATCATCTTCTGCAACTGTCCAGCCTTTATGCCGCGTAACACTTGGATGTCCACTTCCTTCACCTTCACATGTTTTATCATGGAGTCACCCATTAACAACATCTCACTTTGTATCGCTTTGTCTTTGTTTCGATACACCGCCATCTTAGATTTTGCACTGGGATTTATCCACATGTATTTGCTTTTCACGACTTCGTGCACTTTTGGGGTGTTGATAACTTGTTCCATAGGTTTGACCGGTTCTTTTAGCACTTCGTTTTTGTTTGATATTTGAAGACCACAAGGAACATTCTTCTCACTATTAGCACTTCTGCCACATTTTTTCGTAATTGTAGAGTATAGGGTATTTTCCCGTGCTTCAGCCTTTAGTTTGTCGTTTTCAGTTATTTCCCGAGCTTCCTCTTTTAGCTTGTTGTTTTCACTTCTTAAGCTATTTAGTTCGTCTTGTGCTTTCTTAAAATTATTGTTTAAGATATTTATCACTAGTTGCAGTGAAGCTATAACTTCGGCGTCACGTGCTTCTCGCTGCCCTCGTTCTTCAGCCGCTTCCCATTCTTCTACAGCTCCAATTCTTGTATCTTCATTTGTACTATTTCCTATGGCTCTGAAATTATCATTGATAGACCCCTTTGTTACTATTTCACTATTTTTACTGTTTATTTCACGTAATTTGTTCACTTGACTCCGGGTCATCACTGCACATGCCGCCATCTTGCCATTTGATGTGAAACACCTAAGAAACTCATTCCTTGAGTTATAATTTATCACAATAGGTTTTCAGCTGCACCTGTATGCCTATTTGCTATTGCAGATTCACTAATATGCTTTGTTGAAAACATGAGAATATCTTGTCAATCTATTTTAAAACATACATTCTGCAATAATTTTCTTTGGCAATTTCTTTTCATTTCAAATTCACACCACATGTTAAATGTTTTTGCTTTTGGCCCATAGCATTCCCACCAGATGAACTTTTTCTGCTAAGCAATTTGTTTGCTATTTGAGAACTTGTGTAATAGTTATCAGTTAGAGCTGTTTTACCTGTATCTAGAAGATTTTTAGATAGTTTCATGAGAAAGTTTGTTGGTATACAGTCAGCAAATAATCTTCATTAGTCATAAATCTTTAATTCCATCTACAACCACTATCACTAAAGTTTGATCACCTTTATACTGTAATTGTGTGCCTTAAGTGGCCCTGTATTTAGGTAACGCTATGCCCATGGGCCCGATAGTCTTTTTTTTTTTTTTCTCCCCTCAACAACAAACTTAGGCAGTTCTGAAAAATATAAACACATTTATCACATTCTCAAAGTCTTGTTTCACAGTCGGATCATTTTCTATTGCAAGTACAGCCAGGTGATTCAAATACTCCTGTGTCTGAGAAGCACACAAGTGGTTCTTAATCCTTCCAAGAAGTGAGAAGGATCATTAAGCAGAGCAGTTCATTGCTGGTATGCTCAATAAATTTGAAGATGGATTCCGATGTTCGGATAAATATAAAGAGCGACTTCTCTCTTAGCTTATTATTTAATCCTTTTTTGCCTGTCGATACCTATAAGTTCCTCTTGTTTTAAGTGTAACTGTACAAACAGGGTTTTACTCTAGCATTAATTTCATGTCATACTAACCTTCAACCATAAACGACAAGTAATTAAGACTGTTTTATATTGTAAAAATATTTAAAATTTTTGCCCTAAAATTACAGTGATTTTTTTAAATAACTTAAAGAGAAAACTGACATAACTACAGTCAAATGTACATTAACTTCCAAGCAACATGCCAATTATTTTACTTGGGTTCTTCCCGACCTTTATCACAGTCACTGGCATTTGAACTTGCAACATTTGGCTTTGAATGGATGGCATTACCTATCACCTAACACTCATGGTCTTTTGAATTACTTTTTTGGTAGTGCCTTTAGCAGAATTATGAAAGCTGGTGTAGAAGAATTTAAACTTTTAGCTGGGAAGAAAAATATTAATAAAGGATCTACATTTATTTTCATTTCTATTTTCTCTAACATTTCATTTAATAATTTTATAGGTTTATTCCCAAATATTTTTACTATAATTCCAGTTTTAAACTTGAACCAAAGGAAAAGTGGCATATGTAGTATACTAGTGCAGGCAACTAAGGGTTAAGACAGACAAAGATGGACCATTCTCATATCCAGAACTCAAGAGGAAGCTTTTGAGACTCTTGTATAATTTGTCCAATATAAGTAAATAATTTGTCTTCAATGTATCACCATTAGATTTGCAAACCACAGTTTCATTTTCTGGCCCAGAGTCTGAGCCATCAAAGGACTTTTGTTTCTTCACTCATTTTTCTCTAGGTTCATTGACTCAATACAAGTTGTTGTGTAGTCTCCAGTATTCTCTCTGTTATTTTTGATCACTTCAAAGGACTTTGTCATTTAATCTATAAAGGTAAAGTATAAAGTTTCACTACTCAGTGTTGTGGCATCAATGTTACCTCTGTTCGACAACAGTTAATAAAAATGAATAAAGTGTGTCCAAATTGTACATTATCTTTTTCAAAGAATAATGGAAAGCCTAACTAATTTCACTTTCAGATTTCAATTGCATTAATTTGTGACCGATCTGCCAAGACTGATCCCCTGAGACCGTCGTCTAGCATCATCCAGTTCTAAATAGCTCATTGCTTTGCCAATGTCACTCACTGGCAAATTTGGAGCGTTAGATTAGTGTGGGATGTTAGTGACCCTGTTGTATATAGCATGCTTGTTGCCAGTACAGTGAAAAGGCAAACCTTGAGTTTTAATTTTAATCCTTCATGTATAACAATGATATGATGAATGAGTTAATGTTAAAAGTACAATAAGAAGAACCGCACCACAATTTGCAGATAAAAGTGACTATAATTGTGTGATCAAAAAACTTTTAAACAGTCCTTGAGTTTGCATTATTTTGGTGAAAAATGTCACATAATTTCAATAGGAAGGCCAACCCCAGATCTTAAACCTCTAAAAACTATATCACAATGAGGGTTTCGAAAGGCATTTTAGTAGCTCTTGGTACAAAAAGTTTCCTTGGTGTGTGGTTGTGACAAATTATTGAAACTATTTTGTTGGGCATGACTGCATTTTTCTAATGAAAAGGATGTACGTACAACCGATGGTATCAGCAACATGGTTAGCCTAAGCACCTTGAGTGTTTGTCATGAAAATTCCAAAAGTTATATTTCATATATTTCATATTAAGTGTGGAGAAACAAGAATTGACACTTCTTTTTTGGTGAGGCATTTAAAAGTTCAGTTGAAAAGTGTAATGAATGTGTGAAAAGAAATATGTACATAATGGGTTGATTGATAAATGCTATTTAGCTCAGGAAGAACTCCTATTTAAGGATAGTGGCAAGTCTGAAAAATTGGATATTAGAGGTAATTATGTAGAGCCATTACACCTAATTGTTCCAACATATAAGTTGAAGCAACACCTTTGGACAACTGTTTTCAGGAACATCAAATAACACCTAGAATCACATTATTGAGTATATTTCTCATATTTTGATTAATGAAATAAAGAACGGAGTGAGTGAGACAAATCTTATATATCAGTATTCTTGGACTAAACCACTGATGTAGCAAATAAATCTCAATTGTCAATGGTTGTTCGCTACGTCACACCATACGGATGGTTTGAAGAAAGATCTGTGGGATTTTGTGACTCAGTAGTGACCGCACAGCTGTTAGTTTGTCCAAGTATTTGTTCAAGCTCGTGGAGGAATTCAAATCTGGCAGGAAACTCATAGCTGAAACTTACGGTGGTGTAGCTGTGATGGCTGGAAAGCATAACGGTTTACAGTCAATTGTTAGAGGGAAATATGGACAAGGTTTATTTGTGCATTGTTATGTCCACAAGCTTAATTTAATTTTGCAGCAGTCAACCAGTCTACAGAAGCAGAATGATTGATATCATTTTCAGCTTGAAGAATGAACTTTCCACCTTATTTATATTAATGGCAGCATATGAGGATGAATGGGATGCTTAAACAAGAGCTACTACTTGAGTCTCTAAGTTTTGATTTCAGGTTCTTACTTTTGGTGCTTTTGCTTGTATTTCCTAAGTCTGATTCTTTAACATCCTTCAGAAAAACAGGTTTGATGTTGCTTTCTTTAAAAAGAAACAACAATGGCTTCAAAACCAGTATGAATAACTTAGTGAAAATTTTGACAAATTAGTTTGGTCAAGGATGAATCTGATCAATGATTGCCACAAAACACCAATACGTTCAAACAGATTGAGCCTGGACAAAGGAGAAAATGACACAAAATCAAGTCAACTGATAAGTATTTTATGAGGTCATAGATTTGATACTTGGCCATATAAGCATCAGATTCTTGGATATAGACCAAATACAGTTCCTGTCATTGTTGGACAGGGCTTCATACACCAAATATGACAAGTCTTTGCTATAGAGTATGATTAAGACTTTTCTTACCTATTATGGACAGTACTTCAACATAGTGCAATTAAGGAACGAACTCTGTTATTTGTATTTTTCCTCTAAATTTCAAAACAAAGCAATCTATTAAGTTCACCAAGAGTTGTATGCCATGAACTTAAAAGAAGCTTTGCCACAGGTGACTAAACTTCATGAATTAATTTTGACTATTCCTGCTACCAGTGCATCAGCAGAGCAATCTTTTTTCAGTGCTCCGCATACACACTTATCTAAGAATCTCACTCAAACTCAAATTAAGACTTTTATCTCTGTCTCTGTTATCAGTGGAAAGGGGTTGCTTAATAAATTTAAAAAGCAACAGCAAGCAACATTTGAAAATTCTGACAATGTTTTGTTTTTTTTTGGAGAAGAATTGGTGGATTGAATCAAAATACAAATAGACACTGTAAATTGGAGAGATTGTAAACACATTTTAAATAAGGTGTCCAACTATAATTTTTATGTATATATTTGTTTGTGCTTTGTTTTATACAATTGCATACAACCTATATAAATTAACTTGGAAACCCTCAGAATTTGCGACAGGCACTCCCCAAATTAAGTCTGAAGCAACTGGCAGCACTTACGAATCACCCACACCATACCATGCCACTTGTCACTACTGCAGATATGTTAACTTCTTGTGACTATAGTGTTGTACACACTGCATTGAAATTTTCCAAAATGCTCCCCTACATCATAGTCATGAATGCAATATCTTTAGAGTTAAGCTTTTGTAATATCCCTGTTGCTTCTGATTTAATCGTAGCTTTCTTGCCTTTCTGTCCATAAATGCACTTCAAACTCTATTGACTGCATTCCAATTAACATTTATGCTTTTGCAGGCATCTTTTGAAACAGACCATCCTGTAATGCAGAGAAACTTTAAACTCAAGTTTCCATCTTCAAAAAATGACTGCAGAATTTTCCAGCATTCTGCAGATGCAGAAAAAATTGTAAATAGTTTGTAGCCGGCCAGAAAATGTTGTAGCCATTTTACAGCATGTGGCTGCACTTGATCCTAACAGATTGAGGGAATGAGAGAAGTAAGGGATGAAAAATGCCAAGAGCTTGAAGGACTTGATTCGGGTTGTAGGCCAGAACAGATTCCTACCATATTTACAGCATTATCTTAACTTTGGCCATGGGAATGGTTTATATCTAATCCATGGGAGTTGAGGATCTCAAGTACTACATCTGTCAATTCTTTCCTGGTATGCCCAGCATTTCTTATAGACTCTACAAACTGATATTATGGTACACCATCTTTATTCACTCATTGTATAATGAAACTTAATTGATCACAGTTGAAACATTGGGGGTAGAATCCACAATAATGGAGAAATACTTTACATCAACTATCTCCTTTATGATCTCTTCTATGACAGTCTTGCCCATAATATTTATAATTTCTTCTTAAGTGCAAAATAATAAATATGAAGTGTTTCCTTTACCTGACTTTTCATATTTAGCTTTGTGACCTGCTAAGAATGGATCAAATTCAGCTATCAGCTATAAACACATCTAAAAATTACCATTCCTTAAGGAACTATATACTCTTCATCTCCACAACATTGCAATCCCCTTGAAGAAAGCTTTTTCACTATAGCCAGTACCCTCTGTAGTACATTTTTCTAATACTTTACTTCTTCTTGTAACTGAGTAATAACTTGTGAAATAACTCAGAAATTTGAGAGAAGTAAAGTAGTTCAAGTATAATAACATGAGTCAGGATAGTGACACTCATGAGTATTTTCTTCTAAGCGTAAACATTTATTAATAACTTTATTAAGATTAGAATTTATTATTTTAACTCTATTTGTTATTTTATATTTTTATATAGTTATAATAAATAGAGAATTATATATAACAATATTTTTTTATCTTTTGCTTAAAATGAAATTTACAAAATATATGTTTCAAGGGCATTTGCCCTCTTCTTCAGTTGAAGTCAGACTGCTGGCTGGGAGTTGTGCCCTGTGGACTGTTATTGTGGAGACATCTGGTTTTCTCAACAGAAGTTCATACTCATGTGGCAGTATTTCAAAATTCATGAGCTGGTCTTTGTATTGTGTGATGAAAATATTCTCCCAAACTGTGAGTGCTGCTGGGTTTTTATAGGTTTAAGCAACATTATGTCATTTTTTATTTCATGGCGTGATGTATAAAAATGGTGTGCCACTGCCAATTTGTCCATCTGTTTTTGTTTGTTGCATCTGAAATGTTCTTTTAATTTTTTTCCAGTCTTCTTTTTATTTGACCAATAAAACGTAATTTGCTGTCCTTATAATCAATTTTGTAGATGCCTGGTCTCTGGTTTGTTGTTTGATGTCTGTTTCCAGTGCATTTTTATGTTGAATTGGTTACATAATGCTAAATTTGTTGTATTTCTTGGAAATTTTATTTGCATTTTTTGTCTTCTGTTGGGTGATAAGTGAATTTTTATATGTTACTTTTGGTTTTTGTGTAGATAGGGTGGTGATTTGTTGTAACGTTAATTTGTTCTTATGTTTTTCAAATTTTATTGTCAATTATGTCCAGGTTGAAACCATTGACTGAGGCTATGTCTTTATTGTAGGTATTGTGTGTTATAATCTTCTGGGCCGAGTGGGATGCTGAGGAGTCTGTGTACTGAGTTATTGAAGATTGCATGTTTGTGAGGTTCCGGACTGAAACTATTCCATTTTATGTAATTGTCTGTGTGTGTGGTCTTCCTGTAGATGCCATATGTGATCATTTATCCTTTCCGTGTTAGCTTTAGGTCCAAGTATGGTAGAATTTGGTCTTTTTGTGTTTCCATTGTGTACTGTATATGCCTGTCTTGTAGGTTTAGTAATTTTAGAGAAGAATTAGGGAGAACAAGAATAGATACTTGAAGGTTATTAAGAAATGGCTAACTGTATAGAGTAAATAACATAATGGAACTGTTAAGCCAGATAGCCAAGGAAGGATCAGTGACTCAAAGCAGTGAGAAGGAAACGGGTAGCAGAAGGGAATCCAGCTAAACGGCTAATGAGCCAAAAGCAGAGAAGTTAGAAAATCAGAGTAGAGAGCTAGCCAAGAATAACTAGGAGCTATTAGAAAGAGTAAACTCTAACAGCAAGGAAATTCAGGAAAAGGCAAAAAGAATTAACAGGGAAATGACAGAAAATTTGAGAGAAGAGCTAAGTAAACACCAGGAAAACCTAAGCCAAAGGATAGATAGAAAGTTAAGCAGACAACAGGAAGTGTTAGAAGACATTAGGATAGGGCAAAACCATATACAGAGAGAGGTTTTGATAATTAGGGCAGAGCTAAAAGGAACTGTAAATGTAGACAGTATATTAGGGAAAGTAGAAACGCCACATAGGCAAATATAGAAATAAGGTGCCAAATAAGCGAAGGATTATGCACCAACTGTGAAACAATTGAAAAAGAAATGGTGAAATTGAGCAGAATGTCAGTAATGAATTATGCACAGTGAAAGAAACAGTAACCAACACAATAAAGCAGTTGACTGCAACCCAATCTTAAACATGGACAAATATAATTAAACAACATATGAGATTGCTGAAGTAAGGGTAAAAGTAGAATACCTCATGTTAAATGGCCAAGGTTTGCATAATAACCCAGAAAAATTAATATTTGATAAATGAATATAAATAAATAATGTTAGGATAAGTAGACCAAAATGAGAAATAAATGTGAAATGGACTTTAAGCTGTAATGAGCCGGAAATGGTGAAACCTACTCATAGATGAAATGAAACCAATGTAAAAAGGGCATGTATGCATCGATTAAGTAACTCAACCAACATAAAGGTATGTGGAAACTAAACCAAAAAATACAGGTAAGTGAAAATGCATGTGCAAGTGAATCAATCATGCTAAAAGAAATATAAACTCTTACAAAAAAATGAAGTGCCATTTGGGCAGAAGCAATGTATAAATATGACGATGATGATTTTTTTTTGGTAGCATTTAATGCCCACTTTAACTACTTATGGCACCGCAGGCAGTGACACTAAAGATACATGAATTAAGATGGAGCACCGGTGGAATGTGATGGCGGGGGAAACCAGAGAACCTGGAGAAAACCTGCCCACCACAAATCTCACATGCGGTCGCTTGGGATCGAACCCGGGCTGTCTAGATGAGAGGCGAATGGTCTAACCACTTGGCCATGATGATGATAACGATTATGATAAAAACAACAATAACAACACTTATGACAAAAAAAATTGTGTGTTCCATTCACATTCTTTCTCTATATCTGTGTAACAAATTATTAATAAGCTTATTCTTCTACCTACTTCATGCTAATCGAGATAAACATTAGCAGAAACTGTCTTGTTACTTAGTTACTTATAAGTAGAAGGGAATCAAGGGAATGCACTAGGCTAAACTGACATTCAAATGTGGTTGGTATGGAATTGAAATCTGTTTCTTTGCATGGCCAGGAGTTGACAAGTTCCTGTATGAGAAAAGTATTATATTTCAGCATTTTAAAACTGAAACCAATAACAAGGAATATCTCGAAAATGGTCAACCTCAGGAAAAAAATGTTTGATATAAATTGCGTGTTTAAAAAAGATCTACATTTTCTGTATAGTAAGTTTTTGTCTGTTACAGTTTAGCAGTTATGCAAAATTCAGAAAAATTAATCCCGAATAAAGTGGTCTTCGGAAGCTATTTCCAGAAAATTCAAGATATGCATTTTATTTATCATGTAAATGTTTGATATATAAGAGGTTTTAATCAAAATCATTAGAACAATTTTTGAGAAAGCCAAAATTTTCAAATTTTGAGGATGGTGCAATTTTCTTGAAAATCTTCATGTTGCATCCCCGGAAGATACTGAACTTAAATATCAAGTTTGGTGTTTAACAACTTTGTTTTTGAACTATGCTGCCCACAGGCACATGCATGCACACACGCACATATACATGCATGCATGCACACACATACACACATTATGGCCATGCTGAGGCTGAGTGGAGACCACTTGGCTCTCACTAAGGTGGTCTGGTTTTGACTCTAAATAACTGCATGTGGGGTTTGTGATGGACAAAGCGGCTCAGGGGCAGGTTTCCTCCGGGCTCTTCTGTTTTCCCTGCAATTGCATTCCACTGGTGCTCCATCTTCGTTCCATGTATCATCAGTGTCACCACCTGTGGTGCTACATACAATAGTAAAAGTTGCTGTTAACACTATAAAAAATTACACACTACCCCCACTTGTTTGTTTTGGGATTTAGTGGGCCCCAAAACATGTATTTCCAGTTAAATCTCGGTATCAAATTTTTGGGTGCAGTACAATACCTTCTCTATACACTGTGTACACAGTATGAGTAGAGAAATTAAAAACAAAAACAAAGTCATGTAAAAGGTGTAATAATGTAACATGTTATAGCATATTTATTTTAAAGGGTATACATGTAAATATGTTTAGTAATGATAATAAACAACAATGCTAATAATCATCACCAAAAGATAGATAAAAGCATAAAAGAAGTAAGAATGTCAAACAAATAGGTAATCCAATAAAACAGTAGCATACTAACATCATTAACAATATACTCAGTATGCAATGAAAATGGCCAGATTACCCTACTCAAATGCTTATAACTATGTATTTCCCAAAACATCCAAAAGAGATAAGCTCCAGCATCCATTCAAACCATTGCCATTCTACAATCAAATTAATTGGTACTTAAAGAAACAACAAACCAGCCTTCCAAAGATGATAACAACCGGACTTCACAATGTTCCTCCCTGGAGGCTTAAAAAACCAAAACTTAAAGTAGAAATGGAACCCTACAGAAAAGAACAAACATCTGTAATTATTCATTAACAACTCTCTAAAGAAGTGTCTAGTTCACACTCTGATTATGAAAAACTATTTACAGAGGGTTCAAAATCAGCTCATGGGGTAGGATGTGCAATAATCCTACCAAATCTAGTTCAGACGGTAAAACTTCCTGACTGTTTCTCTACATTTTCCAGTGAACTATTTGTTATAAAAGAAGCCTTCTCGTATATAACAGAGTCTAAGAATCAGTCATTCATAATCTTTTCAGATTCCAAATCGGCCCTAATGGCAACTCAAAATACTTATACAGACAACCAAAATGTTCAAATTTCCTATAATCAGGCCTTAGAACAAGGAAAACAAGTAATCCTTTGTTGGGTTTCTTCTTGGCAACGAGAAAGCAGATGAGGCATCCAAAACTGCCCCTGAGAAACCTGTTTGCAACACTGACATTCCAGTTCACCATTCAGACTTCTCCATTTATATCCAAACTAAAATCAACAATACTTGGAAAACTTAATGGTCTCAGCATCAAGGAACTAAACTACACTCAGTTAGAAGATCCTCCACTGATGTTTGATGTTTTAAAAACCTAAATAGGAAACATCAAACCATTATCACTCATCTGAGAATTGGCCACACAACAATGACTCATGCCTACTTGATCACCAGAGATGCCCAACCTCAGTGTACAACTTGCAATACTCCACTGAAAGTGTCTCGTATACTTTCAGAATGCCGCCGTTATGATCCCCAGAGGAAAAAAGTAGAAAAT
This sequence comes from Hymenopus coronatus, assembly GCA_030762935.1. Classification (NCBI taxonomy): domain Eukaryota; kingdom Metazoa; phylum Arthropoda; class Insecta; order Mantodea; family Hymenopodidae; genus Hymenopus; species Hymenopus coronatus. The sequence continues at coordinate 288,357,468 of CM060900.1, forward strand.
CACTGGTGATATAAAAGTACTAAATAATGAAACCATGTATAAAAATGTTATGTTCTTAAAAGCTATCAATATCTACAGTTTAATCTAAAATTGTAATATACATTAACACAGCTTTTATTTGCTTTCATTTACAAAAATGTAACAAATACATTATAGATCACTAAAATTAAATATATCTGTACAATTTAATATTATTCTATAATAACTTAATAAGATTTCATTTTGTATTCATTGTTACCTGTTTGCCAACATAATGTTAATTAACACAATTTGTATTATATTCCTATGTATCTTATAACCAACCTGTAATAATTATTATCATCACAATGTACAAATGTTTCAGTCGCGATAAGACTCTTATGAATAAGACTCTTATTCAGTGGGAAATGAGCTTCGAGGAAACTGATGTACATATGCCAGTGCATCACCTATTTTCTCATAGTGGGAGCAATTGTAGCAGTACGCCAAGATTGATCATTAGATTAAGGAATGTAAAACACATAATATACATAAGCTAAAATATTTGTAGGAAAGAGGCAATATTCAGAAAATACACCTGTCAGAAAGGAAGTCGCTATTTGACTTTGAGCTATCCCTGACATTTATAGAAGACAATATACAATGAAGGGGAGAAATCCTTTACAATGTAGTGTAAGTCTAATTGAGACATAGGTGCAGTCACCATATGAAGATTAAAAGCCAGTAGAGGAATGCCAATGAAATTTTGCAGAAATGTGTACTTTTCTCAAAAGCGATAGACTTGAGTGCAAATAAGTCCACATACAAATCTTAGAGAGGTTGAAAATTGTGCAAGGAGCCATCCACATGACAACCCAGAGTCAAACCCGAGAGCAACACCCTAACGCTCACTCTAACACTTTGTCACTAACTCTGACATTCATTCTAACACTCACAAACTCTGACTCGGACAATCATACCGTAGTAATAAATACAAACTTCAATATTATCTTCAATTGATCATAAGCACAATGGGTATCATTTTATTTGGCAATGTAAGCATATGTAAGTTATAAATATACTTTAAATGTGGTCGGTGAAATAGACTGATAATAAAATTACACAAATTGTATTTTATTAAAACACACACCTGTTCTAAAATCCCACACCTGAGCGTAAATAATTAAGAGCTGCTAGCCGAGGCAAATGAACATGAGTGTAATATACCACTGCAACTCGTGACCTTTGGCTGATACCCTGTCTTTAAGAAAATATTGTTTGACCACAATTACACTCGGTTGGCATTTTCATCCTATATAACCTACTATTTCCATATAACCTACACCTACTAGTGTCTTCATCACATTTTGATCTATTGGTTACCAAACATACAATCTTGAACTACTGGAAATATCAGTATCTGACATTAGAAATTGTGTGGCATAGATATAGTATGATTGACCATGTGATCCAAAATACTGTCACCAATAAATATAGCAAAATAATAAAATGATTCGCATTTACCTATGAGCAGCATAATACAATGAACTTACACCAGAAAGTAATCACGCTGTGGCCGAGTCGTTAGACCACTTGACTCTCACCTGGATGGCTCAGGTTCAATCCCAAGTGACCGCATGTGAGATTTGTGGTGGATAAAGTGGCACAGGGGTGAGTTTTCTCCGGGTTCTCTGGTTTCCCTTGCCATCACATTCCACCGGTGCTCCATCGTCATATCATGTATCACCAGTGTCATTGCCTGCGGTGCCACAAGTAGTAAAATCAAGCGTTAAACACTACCCAAAAAAAAAAAAAAAACACCAGAAAGTGTTCTGTTCTCAAAATCTAAGTGATTTCATGCTGTATCTTTCCAAGTTATATGGACATTCTGAGGCACTGGCACCACAATTACACTTTCAGAGGTGTAGTGACAATTTCTTTGAGATGACAGATGTGTTATCTTCAGCAGGGTTTTTACTATTCTCAAAAACTATGTAAGATAATTTTTGAGAGTCAGAATTGAATCAGCTGAATGAAATACATCTTTCTCCTCTTTCCTAGAATAACGTGGATCTGTGTCAAGGCAGCATTCATGTAGTGGAAATATACAGAATTTTAGAGGTGTAAGAGCACTAAGAATATTTATAGCTAATTGCCAGCTATATAGGTTACTTGCATTAATGTAACATTTTTGCCATTTCCAAAATACTTCTAGCATGCCCACTAATTTTGTTTGCACCAGCTATATGTACTATTAGCACTGCTACAGGTATGAAGACAACAGTCCTGCCCAATAATGATCAATATCACCAAAATGAGCTTTGTACTCATACATTACAGATAAGAGCCGCCAACTTAGCATAATGAACATCAGACCATCCAAGGCAAAAGAGACTATCTGAGGGAAACAAAACAAATCTATTTTCAAAAATTCAAATCTATATACTGTATAGATTATCACAGAACGCTATGAAAGCTGTCTAATCCCACAGTACATTTTTACTTTCTCTAGTCCTGTATGTATAATGTACATGGTGGATAGAGAAGGTATTGTATTGCACCCAAAATTTTGAGATTTCACCGGAAAAACATGTTTTAAGACCCGTGAATCCAAAAAAAGCATTTTTAGAAAAATGTCCGTGTATGTGTATTGTGTGTCTGTTGACAGCATAGCTCCAAAATGAAAAGATGGTTAAATACCAAACTTGGTATTTAAGTTTTGTATCTTTCAAGGATGCGAAGATTTTCAAGAAAATCACCCCACCCCTAACTACCCTTTACATGGATAAATTTTCGAAAATTTTGTTTTTCTTAAAAATGGCTCTAACAGTTTTGATTAAAATACCACATATTAAAGACATTTCTATCACGAATAGAATGTATATCTTGAATTTTCTGGGAATAGCTTCTGAAGACCTGCTTATTCTGGATGAATTTTGCATAAATAGTAAACCGTAAGAGATAGACAAAAACTTACTACACACAAAATGTAGATGTCGTTAAAATACACAATCTATGTCATATACAAGTTTTTCATGGAATTTACCGTTTTCAAGATGTACCTTGTTATTAGTTTCAGTTGTAAAGTATTCGTGCTTTTCTGAGACAGGAAGTGTCCGTTTTTCTTTTGTTCTATTCCTGGCCAAGCAAAGAAGTGATTTACAATGACATTCGCCAAACGACAGCTTTTAAAACATTTGACTATCACTTTAGCATAACATATTCCTGCAGTTCTCTTCTACTTTTAAGGAACTAAGTAATAAGAACATTCTGCTAATGTTTATTTTGATTAGCATGGTGTAGAAAGAAGATCTTTTGTAAGAAGTTTGTAGAACAGCTAGAGAAATTCATGTGAGTGTAGCACATCATATTTTTTTGCCTGGGACCTTGGTAATCTCCAGGGACTCCTAGAAATGCTTTTAGAATCATTGTCTATAATATATTCTACAAAACCAATCTTTGCAGGAAGTTAATATTTGGTATGTCTGTACTGAGTTGCGGGGAAAAAAAACATAGCAATCCATGAGAAAAGTTTATCATATACTTATTGGAGTTTAACATGCTAAACAATACTGGATATTTAAATTACAGACACAGTGATATTTAAATTACAGTGCCAAGACACTTTCTCGGTGAACAACACATTTAGAATGCTCCTAGGGACAGAAGCTAACTAAAAAGTAAATCCTTTTACTTTCTCTACACCTACTATGTACATAGTGTATAAACAGGGTATTGCACTCCACCAAATAATTTGATGCCGAGATTTCACTGGACACATATGTTTTAGGATCTCCTGTATCCTAAAAAAGTATTTTCAGAAAAAGGTCCACGTGTATGTGTCTGTGGGTCTCTGAACATGATAACTTAAAAATGAAAAGTCGGTAAAATACCAAACTTGGTATTTAAATTTAGTATCTTCCAGGGATGCGACACGAAGATTTGGAGAAAAATTCCCCCACCCCAAACTACCCTTTACATGGAACTTTGTTTGAAAATTTTTATTTTCTCAAAAATGGCTCTAACGATTTTGATTAAAATATCGTATATTAAAGATATTTACCTGACAAATAAAATGCATATTTTGACTTTTCTGGGAATAGCCTCTGAAGACTACTTTATTGTGGATCAATTTTATGGAATTTTGCATAACTGCTAAACCATAAGAGATGGACAAAAACTTACCACACAAAAAATGTAGAGCACATTAAAACACACAATTTATGTTGTATACATTTTTTTCGTGGAGTCGATTGTTTTTTGAGATATTCCTTGCTTTTGGTTTCAGCTTTGAAAAACTTAACTTTTCTCATACAGGAATTTGTCAACTCCTGTCCACACAAACAAAGGAACTTCAGTTACATAGCAATCAGCTTTTGACTATCACTTTAACCTATGGTATTCCCTTATTTCACTTCTATTATGAAGAAGCAAGTAATAAGACTATTTCTGCTAATTTTTTCTCGATTAGCATGAAGTAAATAGAAGCATAAGCTTTTTAACAATAATTTGTTGCAGAGAAGTATAGAAAGTCATGTGAATGGAACACATCAGATTTTTTAGTTATGCTGTTCTCTCCCTCCCCCTCCCTTCTCACTCTATCGAACCTAAAGACACCTACAGATGAACAGAGGTACACATGCAGCTATTTTCCAAAATTAGATACTCTTTACAGAGTCTTAAAGCGTGTATTTTCGATAAAATCAAGTATCACATTCCTTATTATAGGTAAGAAGTAGGGAAATTAAAATAAAATCCTTAAAGATTAACACTTAAACATTCTGTAAGCTTTCCTTTGTTTGACTGAATTTTATTTTTGAGTAAAGCACACACAAACATACATGCGCACGTGCACATGGATGGATTTTGTTTACTTTCTCTACACATACTATGTACATACTGTATAGAAGTAGTATTGTATTCCACCCAAAAATTTGATACCAAAATTTCACCGGAAATACATATTTTAGAATCCAAAAAAAGCATTTTTGCAAAAAGGTCCATGTGTCTGTCTGTCCGTCCATCTCTGCACAGCATAGCTCAAAAACGAAAAGACCGTTGAATACCAAACTTGGTATTTAAATTTGGTATCTTCCAAGGATGTGATACAAAGATTTTCAAGAAAATCCCCCTACCCCCAACTACCCTTTACATGAAACTTTTTTCGAAAATTTTGATTTTCTCAAAAATGGCTCTAACAATTTTGATGAAAATATTCTTTATTAAAGACATTTACCTGACAAATAAAATGTATATCTTGAATTTTCTGGGAATAGCCTCTGAATACCACTTTATTCTGGATGAATTTTATGGAATTTTGCATAACTGCTAAACTGTAAGAGATGGACAAAAACTTACCACACAAAAAATATAGAGCATGTTAAAACGCGCAGTTTATGTTATATACATTTTTTTTCGTAGAGTTGATCCTTTTTCAGATATTCCTTGTTTTTGTTTTCAGCTTTGAAAAACTTGTAAGTTTCTCATACAGGAATGTCAACTTCTGTCCATACAAACAACAGAATTTCAGTTACATAGCAACCAGCATTGACTATCACTTTAACCAACGGTACTCCCTTATTTCTCTCCTACTTACAAGGAATCAAATAATAAGACTATTTCTGCTAATTTTTCTCGATTAACATGAAGTAAATAGAAGCATAGGCTTTTAGACAATAATTTGTTGCAGAGCTGTAGAGAAAGTTATATGAATGGGGCACATCAGATTTTTTTTTTTTTTTTTAGCAAATGGGAATCCTACAATTTTAAAGCTAAGACCCGTTATTTTATGGTTGTATACAGACTTTTATATGCCCATGGTTTGTAATAAGATTAATAAATCAAATCACAAATCGATAAAGGTTAATCAACACATGACTATCTTAGTAAAAATCATTACTACATATAAATCTAAACTTTTTATTTTTTTATTTAGTTGAAGTAGTAGGCTGCATTAAATGGTAATATAGCTTATCCATACCAAATGCAATGCATAAGGTGATATTTAAAGATTATGCAGGGCAGCAAAAACAACTTAAGTTGACTATAAACCTGATTCACATTAAATACAAAATCCCTTAAGAGAACTTTAAATGTAAGGTATGAAAGGTCTGATTTAGAATTACATTATCTGTGACTGGAGGCTCCTAAAGTAGAGATGAATTCTCACACAGTTTCCAAAGAAAACCGTCGGGATGTTCTTATTGCAGCCGCAGTGTTTTAGTGTTTTTTATTTTTTCTTCTCCTCTAATTAGCTCCATTAGGGCTTCCACTTTCCTATCTCGCTTCTTTTTATATTATCTTAATCAGAACATCGTATAGCTTTATTATATTGTCGCTGATTTGCTAACCTATATGTGCAGTAAGAAATAAAAAAAAGTTAAAAAAGCTGAACAACCTCAATAGGAACCCATCATTCCAAAGGTATGCTGGATCACTAGCAGATTCACAGTAGCGTAATGTAATATCTCTCTGAAGGTGCTTCCTATGGAAGTTATGTGTTCCTTTTGATGTAGGTGTTATTGTAATAACTTTGAGATTTCCTTACCTTCAATCTATAGCTTATTAATAACTTTCTCTACCAAGTGAAATGTGCATAGTTATAGAGAAGATATTATATTCAACAAAAAAATAGGATAGCGAGATTTTACCGGAAATACGTGTTTTGAGAGCCCCTGATACAAAAAACCTTTTCAGAAAAAAAAAATCTGCATGTGTGTCTGTGGTCAGCATGGCTCAAAACAAATGTAATGTGTCTTGAATTTTCTGGAAATAGCTGGTGAAGCTTTCTTCATTCTTGATGACTTTCGTATAGCAAGTAAACCATAAGAGATACACAAAATCTTACTTCTTAAAAATAGATCTCGTTAAAACACTCAATATAGGCTATACATTTCTTTCATTCTTTTTTTTTTGTGCAGTTAACCACATCTGGAATATTCCTTGTTTTTGGTTTAAATTTTACTATACTTAGGTATATGTTTTTCAAATGAGAAATTGTCATTTGTTTTTCATTTTCTTTTTCATCCTTGTCAAGCAAGGAGAACCTAGTTTCAATTCCATCATTTATTGATCAAATTTTAAAAATTTACTTGGTATCACTTTAGCCTAGTATATTCCCTTTTTCTCCTTGAACCTAAAAGAAAATATGTATAAAGCCATTTCTGCTAATGCTCATCTCGATTAGCATGAAGTAGATAGAAGAATAAGATTTTGTCAGAAGATTTGAAAAATAGGCAGAGAAAGTCCAGTGAAATTTACCAACAAACTTTTTATATTTGTTCTGTAATGTTTATTTAATACTTTGAGTGTTTTGCTGTTATGATTTGACTATTGGCTATAATAGATTATCACTTAAGATGACGAATACTAGAGATATTGTAAATTTAATAGTTTTTTTACTTTCTCTACACATACTATGTACATAGTGTATAGAAAAGGTATTGCACTCCACCTAAAAATTCAATACCGAGATTTCACTGCAAATATATGTTTTAGGGTCCCCTGTGTCCAAAACAAAGCATTTTCAGAAAAAGGTCTGTGCGTGTGGGTGTGCGTGGGTGCGTGTGCGCGCGCTGGGGTGGGTGTGGTTGTGGTTGTGGGTGAGTCGTTTGTCTGTGAACATGATAACTCAAAAACGAAAAGTCGGTTAAATACCAAACTTGGTATTTAAGTTAAGTATCTTCCAGGGATGCGACATGAAGATTTTGAGAAAAATCTCCTCACCCCAAACTACCCTTTAAAAGGAACTTTTTTCGAATATTTTGATTTTCTCAGAAATGGCTCTAACGATTTTGATTAAAATATTATATATGAAAGACCTGACAAATAATATGTATTTCTTGAATTTTCTAGGAATAGCGTCTGAAAACTACTTTATTCTGGAAGAATTTTACGTAACTGCTAAATTGTAAGAGATGGACAAAATCTTACTACACAAAAAATGTAGAGTACGTGAAAACACACAATTTATGTTATATTCATTTTTTTGTGGAGTTGATTTTTTTTTTTTTTTTGGATATTCCTTCTTTTTTTGTTTCAGCTTTAAAAAACATACTTCTGTCATACAGGAGTTTGTCAACTTCTGTACATACAAACAAAGGAACTTCAGTCATATAGCAACCGGCTTTAGGCTATCACTTTAATCTATGGTACTCCCTTATTTTGCTTCTACTTACAAGGAAGCAAGTAATAAGTCTATTTCAGCTAACTTTTTCTCGATTAGTAAGAAGTAAATAGGAGCAAAAGCTTTTGTTGCAGATATGTAGAGAAAGTCATGTGAATGGAACACATCAGATTTTTTATTTTTGATCTACAGTAGATACTCTTGTGATAATTGTGAAAATGAAGAACTCATAAACACAATATTATATAACAAACACCCTAAAGGATCTATAGACACAATGGGCAATGTGGTGAGTGAATATTCCTGTTAGAGAGCAATCAACTGGTGGTTATTGTTATAGAAATTACACACGTTAATGTTTTGTGATCAGGCAAATCAAAAATGCATGTTGGAATTTTTAAGCCAGTTCATAGGTAAAAGATTTCTTGGAATTGGGACAAGTACTCATGTGACTCACCAAGGTCTGAGTGATAAAAACAGTTTATCATCATGAAGTGTTGTTGCAATGAAAGAGGACCTTCTGAAGCTCAGTATGTGGAAAAAGCTAAGGAAAGAGTACAAGGAAGCTATAGCATTGGAAGTTGCAAACTGTGCATTAGAAAAAGTGACAGGAAATCCAGGAAGGAATATGACTAGAGTTCATGTTTTGTTTGTAAGTAGCATTCTAAAATTAAAGCCACAACAGTATCCAAGTCCTGTTCACATGGTCTTAAATGACCTTATGCAAGAAGCTGTGCTTTCAGTTGTTCAATTTTGACCTGATTAAATAGATGATATTCAAATTCCTTGTAGATAATCAGCAAGAATACATATTTCAGTTCGGGTTCATTTATATCCACTTGGTACCCAATCAGTATTTGTTTTAAAGCTTAATCTTTGGAAGGATATACAATAATTAAACTGTACAGACATTTACAAAAACAGCAAACAGAGGAAAGATAAAATCATATACAAAAGCATGGTTGGCTATTTGGTGATTTGCATTGCGTAGATCAGGTAGTTGAAAGTGCCTCCCTCAAGTTTATACTTCTACCTAATGTATTTGCAGCAGCCTCCTACTTCCATATCCCAACAGATTGAAATATTTCCCCAGTGACTATAAGACACAGGATGTTTTACATTAAAAAAAATGGATATTGCCATAACTCTAAGAAGCATAGCAGAGTAATTACAGAATTTTTAAAATATTTGATCTTACATTATAATTTATGTGTTTTAAATCAGTAGCACAGTGCAAAATAAGTCGGGATTTTTTTCATAAATATTTTTATCAGAACAGAAATTAATGAAGAAATAGGGATATATTTAATGTGACCACATTTTCCAAAGCTAAAAACAGGACATTTCTCAACTGGTTTTTTAAGCAGATGAAACACCTTTATGTGGGTTAATATTTTCAAAGGATTTTTGAGGGTGCTGAATCTTGTGCATTATTTTAAGAGTAAGATTTTGAAATTTCACCTCTGTTTTATCATTGCAAGTACCATATAAAAGGAATTATTTAAAGTCCTGCAACCCTTCTCTTACCTTGTTAGTTATACTAAAACATAATTTTTCTTCTATTTGACATTATTAGAACTTCAGCCATGTTCAGTGTGAAAATTGCTCAACATAGGAACTGTATTTTTTAATATTATGGTATTAATACTAAACTGCTTGTTCTATTAAATACAATGGATTAATGGCTATGTGAAAACTTCAACTTTAATAAATATTAACTTCAAAATTGTATGCAATCTTTTTAGACTTGAGAAAAGAAAAGAAAAGAAAAAAAAACAGGAAAAATAACCTAACAGTTAGTGGCAACTTAATTATATGTAATTGGTAGCAAAAGATTTAGAGAGTATTGTGGTCAAATTTCATCTTCTTAGGTTGAATAATTTAGGAGCTGAGGTTACCAAACCTTTGAATATATAACATTGTGTAGATAGGAGGTACTTGATCCCCTGAAATTAGTCCTAGGACTGTAAGCTAATTAAATTAGGCAATCTAAATGGTGTTTATACTTTCTTATAAACATAAAAGCATAATTATCAGAATACTCAACATAATATTATACACACACCAAATGAAGTTATTATGTTTAACTCATAAAATAGTTAGCTTAACTGGACATATTTTCCTGAAGAATGGATTTTCTTTAGGAGTTTCTCATTTTGCCACTGTATAGCTACTGTACTCTTTATTACCTAGTATAACATGGAGGATAAGCTTTGTTTTCTATCAAAGCAAAAGAAAGAAGCATCGCAACAAAATCTATCGGGACACAGATCAAAAAAGGGCAATTTCCCATTCATAATGTGATGTCTGCTCATATAAGATATGGAACAAATAAAGAAAAAACAGTTTGCTAATAAAAATATCTGATATGTGGACTGCAGTTTTTAAAAGTCTTTTACAGGAATGATTATCAATTAAGTAGTTGGTTCCTTCACATTGGAAAAGGATTTATTTTTATTCTAATATTTTATTGCTAGAAACACTCATATAAGAAAATCACAGTTCTGCTATAGAAGAGAGTTTCTTCGTTTATTGGTGCAACTGTGACATTTTAATAATAAGGCAAAACTCAAACCTTTCTGAGAAGTAGATCACTGAAGAAAGCTAATTTTGCATCCATGAAAAATATTAATGATTACAGAAGAAGAAAGGATTAAACAAAAGAAATGATTATGTTTATTAATAAAGGGAACTTCCTGAATAAGTATATGTTGATTGCAAAATGTCAAGAGTTATTTATAGAAAAAATATGATGTGTTCCATTCATATAACTTTCTCTAGCTGTTCTACAAACAAATTCCTCTTATAAAAGATTTCTCTTCCATCTACTTCCATAGTCCCCAAACTATGGTTCACCAGCATCATCAATCTGGCCCATGAGAACTAATGATTAGTGTGATCAATCTGGCCCTCAACAGCCAAAGGCTTTTTAATGTTATTGTTGCGATGATAAGTTGGATAAACAAACATAGAATGATAATAACTTGCTTTTACTTATTTGCTAAATAAAGGATAATGACAAGCATAATAAACAGAAAATTTAACTTAAACATAATACACATGCTTAGGCTTTCATGGCCAGCGTTAATCCAGTAAAATGTAGAGGATTCCGAGTTTGTAGGCTGTGGTCGATTAGATGAAATGTCCTGATGTTTCATCTAATCAACCACAGCCTACAAATCCAGAAACCTCTACATTTACTGGATTAAGCATAATAACTAACAAATAATTGAAATTAAACCCAAAAACATTATAAACTAGTGAACGTCCCACGGTTTCTATCTCTGTAGTTACATTGGGGTAAAGAGTATTGTATGTGTATGTATACTGATGTTTCGAATGTACATATCCTAAATCACTTATATGATTTTTATCCTGAAAATCCCTCATCAGCAGAAAAGCTAAATTAATGTGAATTAAACCACAAGGTATCCACTTGTGAAAGACACTACTGAGATTTATGTAACTGTGATTTTCCACTGAAAATAGTTTGTAGTTGTGGACTAATTTTACTTCTACCAATTATTAAAACAGATTTAAGATTCTCATTGGTTAACTAAGACTCATAAGCATTCTTAGTGTAGTTCATTTTGGAGGGTGTTTCCTCATACAAGTAAGTAGTACCAAAAACAGAAAACAGCCCATGTGCAAATTTATGCAAATTTTCAAATTTTACCATTTTACTTATAAAATTCCAACAAATATGAGTTTTGACATTTGTTCTTAATTACATCACTGCACTGTAATGCAATAATTTACATTTGAATTTCTGTCGCTAGTGTTACAATGTCAATATCAAAACAATTTTGAAAAATCTTAATTTCATTTGCAACGACTTCAAAGTCTGAGAGATTAGTATCAAAATTTATCTTCAAAGCACTCAAAACTTTGATTACAAAATTGGCAGAAAAAAATTAGTCTCAGTAGTGGCTGAATATTTCACATGTTTTAAAATGTGTGAAACATTTTTTACATAATTTTGATTAAAAAAGTGTTATTTTCTGCTGGAACTTATTAGTGTATAAATCAGCAAAAAGCTGGTTTTCTCCTTGCAATGTCAAATTCAGTTCACTTATATATTTTGTCAAACTTCCATAGCCATTCACTATTTTGTAATTCAGTGGGAGGGCAATGTTTTTCATTCAAAAACAATTTAGATCTCTGTTTGAAGTTAAATAAAGTGTTAAAGGACTTATCCGCAACTAAGCCAGCATACAGCAGTCTGATATGTTAAGTAATTTTCTCCAATCTCTCAATAAACTTGCAGAATTGTCAGTGATTCAGCCCAGTGGATTCGATGAAATCTACAACTGATATGCTGGTTTTAGAACTTCAGACATATCCAGGCATTTTCTACATAAAGATTGTTGGTGAGTGATACAATGTAAGACTGATGGTTTTGAATCACCATCATTTTCTACAGCCTCTCATACAAGTGCAACCACTCCATTATTTTTACCACACATGTTTTTGCCCCCATCAGTTGTAATAGATTTAAAGTTTTTCCTTTGAAGGGTTTTTAATTAATGGCATTTTCATCTCCATTAAAAATATCTTCCCCGGTAGTCATGCCATGAATACTATCAATATCAAAAAGCTCTTCACACACTTCGTAATTTTTATCCACTCCTTGCATAAAAATTAACACTTGAGCAGTATCTGACACATCCATTGACTCATGGAAGGCCAGGAAAAAGCTTTCAAAATGTCCATTTTTGTCAGAAAGTTGAGATCGCATATTTTCTGCAATGTCTTGTACCCTCTGAGCCACAGTGTTGCTGACAGATTGACACTTTTAAATAAATTTACCTTTTCGGGGCACAGTTCATCAGCTACTGCAATTCTTCTTCATATTAGTAAATCATACACAAAAAATAACAAGTGAAATCAAAATACTGTTACATATTGGTGTTGGTCAGTTTGAAGATGTCTTTTAAATGAGGTTGTGCACTACTTTATTTCACAACAGACAATTTCGCTTCCTTCGCTTTCCCAAGACAGACTAACTAACAGTTATACTGCTAGCCTTTTTATACTCTAATTATAGCTATCTTGAAGTGAGTGGAATACACCAGAACTTTCTCAAACCAATGAGGCTATTCACTAAGTTTAATTGTTACTGCACTTTCAGAAGTATTACAAGCACCATCTGTTAGCGATAGGGGGTTCTACCACTACCTATTTCTGCTTTTGGCCACCAGATGTCATCAAGTGTCAGAGTCGTAACAATACACAATGGTAATTAAACTAGTGAATTTAGCAAGCATATGTTCACTCAGGGGGCGTACTTGGAGACTACTTTAGAAATTATAGATAATGCCAGGAAAATTAAAATGGTTTTGGCCCTTGGGGCTTAATGCAGTAATCAGTATGGCCCTACAGCTGGAAAGTTTGGAGGCCCCTGCCTATATTTTGATAATCGGGATAAACATTAGCAGAATTGTCTTACTGCTTTCTTCTTTTTAAGTAGAAAAAAGTAATGGAGTGTACAGGCTAAAGCGATAGTCAAATCCTTTAAAAAGCCAGTTTCTTTGTGAAACAATTGAAGTACAGTTCTCTTTGCTTTCTAGGAATAAACAAAAGAGAGAGAAAAAAAAAAGATGACTTCCAATTTGAGGAAAGTTTAAGTAGCTTAAAACTGAAACCAATAACTTGGTATATCTTGAAAATTGTTAACCCTACAAAAAAAAAAAAAAAAAAAAAAAAAAAAAAGGATATGACATAAATTGTGTGTTTTAACAAGATCTGAATTTTTGTGCAGTAAGTTTTTGTCAGTCTCTTACGGCTTACCAGTTTTACAAAAGTCATCCAGAATGAAGAGGATTCAGGGAGTATTTTCAGAAAATTCAAGATATACATTTTGTTTGTCATGATAATATCTTAAACATATAACATTTTAATCAAAATTGTTAAGAGCAATTTTGGAGAAAATTAAAATTTTCAATGAATGTTCTATGTAAAGGGTAATTGGGGGATAGGGCGATTTTATGGAAAATCTTTGTGTTAAATCCTTGGAAGATACTGAATTTAAATATCAAGTTTGCAAGGGCGGCTCACCAGTGAAGTGAGTGAAGTACCTCTTCACTTAAATGTTTAATCAAAATACAAAATTACATATTTGTATCCTGTACTACTAATTCACACAATACCCTGTCCAAAATCTCTCATGAAGTGGCAGGAATGTGCTGTGCTTCTGTTGCTGACCATTTTTGTTGTCCCTTTTCTGCCTCTCTTTATCTCACTCCCTCAGTCAAGGAAGAAGAGCAAATATCTCTGGTTAAAATGCTTGTACTTCCATTCTTTTTCAAACGCGTTAGTATACTGGTATTCCACCTGGTTGCCATGGTAATGTCTGTTTTCACTTCCTGTTAAGATCACTCAGGGTTGCCATTCTTATACCTGCTATGCTATGGAACTTTCCTTCCAGATTTTAAGAACTCAGTTTTAACTCTACCTTGGTGAGAACAAGGTATACCTACCATTATACTGTGAGTTCAGTAGTGTGGAGTGAGCTAAATTTTGATATTTTTTGTGTTAATTAGGGCCATTCATAATGTTTAGTTGAATTAATTTCAGTCAAAGTGTTCGGTGATTTTTATGAATGTTAATGAATCCAGAAAATGACTTGATTTCCAGTATGTTAGAAATGCCATTCTCATGATGGCGGGAATAAGATAAAAATGACCTGTTAACATTTAATCGACTCACTCCCTATTTATCAGTTTGTGTATAAAAACAAAGAGAATCAGGGCAGTTTTATCAACTACATTTTAATGGTATGGAGAATACATGTGTTTATGCTGTTGTATTTTTCTACGGAAAATTTTCTGTTGGGCCTGTCTTTTACTAGGAGTAAAGAAAAATGTTTGGAATTCTACAGGATTTGGAGATTTTGTGAACTCAATACAAGCTTTTCATAAACAAGCTGATTCAAGAGAACATTTAAAATGTGTATTAAAGCGGAAGCATGTCGAGAGGAACTTGAACTCAATTTGTGATGCATTACAGGAATCAGCTGCACTAGCATTTAAATATTTAATGAAAATGTGCATTTAAATAAAGTATTTATGACACTTATTATTAAGGCTACTCTATTTTTAGGAAAGTAAGAATTAGCATTTCGACAACACAATGAGTGTTTCATCAAATAATCACTGTAATTTCAAAGAACAACGTAACACTCTGTTGTCTGTATGTTTTGATGAAATTAAAGACCATTATGACAGAATCAAATTGGTGTCCAGTGGCGACCCAAAGATAATTCAGAATGAAATAATTGAATTATATCAGCTTACATATATGAACAAATATGGAAAGAGCTAAATAACACTGATTATTTTTCTGTACTAGTGAACAATACAACCAATATCTCTCAAAACTGCCAGTGATCTATTGTTATGAGGTTTGTGACTTCAAATACATAATTAGTGGAGAGATTAGGCTTTTATGACATAATGCCAATCATACTGCACAAGCATTGTTTGAACTAGTAGATAATACATTACAATAATTCAATTATTGTAATACACTAATAGGTCAGAGTTATGATACTGCAAGTGTGAGGTCCAGTCTCTTAAATGGCTTACAGGCAAAAGTGAAAGACGAAGTTCCTCAGGCTATTTTCTTTCATTGTTAAACACATCATTTGAATTTAATTTTGTCAAACAGTTGTAAAAATACTTCCAACTGCCGAATATTTTTTGCAAACATAAGTGACATTCCATCTTTCTTTTACAATTCAGGAAATGTAATTATGATCTCAAATCAATAATGGGAAAATAGCTGTGGAAACCAGATGGACATCAAACTCTAAAATTGTCAGAACAGTAAAGTTGTAGAAAATTGGAAGGATTTAAAAGAGGTTTTTGAGAAAACGGTAAATAATCCAGCATCCAACAGCACATCTGTCTGTGAATGTAGAGGTTTCTTGAGCAAAATTAATGATTTTGAATTTAATTTTTTGGCTGTGGTTTATTATGATTTATTTAATGTAACTGATGTTCTGCATGATGTTCTATGAAAGAAGTCTTTGGACATACATTATTGTGCAACTAATATTCAACAAACTTGTGATTTGATAACCAGAAAAAGAAATAAGGAGTATTGTACTAACATATTTCGTGATGCAAAAGTGAAGAGTAATTCGGACCATTAAGGACACAATGCCAAATTATATGACAAGGCTTTTTTTCTGAAATAAGAGTATCTGTTTTATGAAATACTTGATTATATCAAATCACGAATAAATACTAGATTTTAAGATTTACAAAAATTAACATTTTTGATTATGGTGGACAGCACTAAATTTAAGGAGTATTTGCAGAACTTTCCTTCATCTGCTCTAAACAGTTTGATTCAGTGTTACCCAGCTATATGTAACAACTGTTGCATACAGTTACCGATTATAGTGATTAGTGGTTTAAAGACTTTAGAAATCATGAAGCAAAATGGTGTTCAAGATGTATTCCAGGAAGTTTTTAAATTGTGTTCACTTGTATCTCTGCCATCCACTATGTGTCTGTGGAAAGAAGTTTCTCATGCCTTAAAGGGATAAAAACTTACTTGAGGAACACAATTTCTCAACAATGGTTGTCATCTCTGGCCAAATTTTCTATTCATAGAGATCTCTGCGAGCTGCAAGAAAAACCTAACTTTTTAGATGATATCATTGACAGATTTGCAACTTTGAAGAACAGGAAAATCAACCTAGTCTACAAAAAATAAGGTAAAATAGAAATATTTTCTTTTTGTAGTGTCACAAATTTCCAAACTGTGACAAGCAATTTTTTTTTTTTTTTTTTTTTAAATCTGACATTTCATTTATTTTTCTTATTTCGAAGTCATGGATTAACTTTTTCCATTTCATATCATCTTATAATCATTTTCCACTTAATATGATAACACAGACATTTTCTTACATAATTCAAGCTTTATAATTGCCTATCTACAGACGATGTAATCCTTCAAATATAGAACATTTAGCATTCCACAGTTTCAAAAGTTTTTCTTAGCACTCCACCGATTTTCTGGGTCACAGGCTACCCCTGCAAGTTTGGTATTTAACTGATTTTTAATTTTTGAGCCATGCTGCCGACAGACCTACACACAGACAGGTTTCTAAAAATATTTTTTCTGGATTCTGTATTTCTGGTGAAATCTTGGTATCAAATTTTTGGGTGGAATACACTTTCTCTGTCCACTATATAGGTACATTGTACATATGTACTAGAGAAAGTAAAAAAAAAAAAACGTTTTGGCAAAATTACAACTTCTGGGTATACTGCATGGCACAGAATTCAACTGCACAAGTTGACAGGATTGTAGAGGGATCCAAGATAATAGTTTGAGAAATGAGCCTATGGGCTATGGGTTCTAAATTGTTTGCTACACCATAAAATGTATTAAGGGTTAGCACACCGTATGGGCTGTGACCTGAACACTCAAATTTCAGAGAGCATATATGTAGTGGCATTATTTAGCACTATAGCATGTATATATAGAATGTCCCAGAATTCAAGCACACAAATTGACAGGATTGTAGAGGGATCACAGATAAACACTTGAAGTAGGGAACCTATTGTCCTTTTTGCCATATGTTAAATTTATGGCATGTTTTCTGGATCGCACATTAGTGGCCATAGTTCAAAACAACATGAATGTGTGTGCTCTATTTACATTCAGAATGCCTCATTTGTATACCAGTAGTTGAAGGACTGTAGTATTGGTGCACAATCAATGCAATATTTAAAATAATGGACTTGCAACTTTGGCAAAACTTTGAGGGCATGCATGCCACTGATTAACAGTTTGGGTGATATTAGATTATAAGTAGTTAGCTAGAGTGCTTCATTATAACATACTGGTGGGTGAGTCACTATATCACTGGTCATTGAATCACACAATACAAAATTGCACCCACTCTTTAAAGTTTCCATTTTTTAATTTTCTTGTTTTTCTCAAAGAGGTACACAATTTCAGCAGTACTAATATGCCTTGTTTACATTTCTGAAGCCAGGATGATAAACTATACAGAAAAAACTCTTTCAAAAGACTGTAAATGATATCTATATAGCGTTTAATATTAAATGCATCAATTGTCAAGGAACCTACATAGATTAATGCAACAAAACAATTAGGTTTGTGGAACGTAGCATTCAGTATTTAATGTAATAATTGTCAAGCAAACTGCATAGATTAAGGCAATAAAACAATTAGGTTTGTGGAAAACATTTATGTAATGTGTGCTTTGAAACACAATAAATGAACTATGATTTTAGTGGTGGAATAAAACATCATCTGCCGTTGCTAGGATTCAAACAACTGGACTTTGATCTGTATGTAGGTATTATGCTATTCAAATCACTTGAGATACTGTAGTCCTGCGATACTGTGTTTCTGAAAATCCTGTCTACTGCCTACATGTGACTACTGTGAGAACTATGAATTGCCGGACATTGTGTTCATATTGTAAAAGTATACACATTGCATATATGGAAATAGTTGTTTCAGCGAGGTGTGAAATGTAAATCACACAGTCTAACATCCTAAAATAATCTAAGTTGCTAACTTCTGGGCTCATAAGCTATTTCCTGCTATGTGGTACCATTGCACATGCTTAAGAGCCTCGCTTGCCACATGTCTATTGAATCAGTTGAACAATTACTGACACAAATTTTAGCTGGTTATGATGAAGTTCACGACACTCCTGGAATTTTTGACTGGGTGCAAGGTAGATGTAATCTCTGCTGGGATGTTGCAGGTCGTCAGATCAAACCATTCCTGTTGTGGCATGTTGTATTTTGTGCTTTGGATATTGTATTATTTTTTCAAAGTCTCTTTCTATTTGTGTTTCATGCAGAGATGAAAAGGAAGAATGTACATTCCTGACTAATACACAGTTATTAATTAATTTTATGTAGATACTTGTTTTTCTACAGATTATTTTTTTTATTACTTTAGAAGATTATTTGACACAATGATAACAATATTTCATGCCCACAATTGTAAAATGTATGTACATAACACATTGCATTAATTGTATTTGTTGGTATGAATAAATCATATTTGCGTAACACAGAAAATATGAACATCTCATTATAAAATGCAAACAAAGGAGACAACATAAAAATAAATGCAGCTAATGTGGAGGCTTGAACCTTCAACTCCCTTGATATCTTAACCCAATGCCCACTAACCATAGCACCAAATACTGATGTTCACATTGCAGTCCACTCTAAATACTACTACTATATCTATGCTTTCTGGCATGTGAGTGTTCATGTCACAGTCCACTGTGGTTTGATCAGTGGCATGCTAAACCCTTAATTCATTTTTGCTGTAGAGAAGAATTTAGAACCCATAGCCCATAGGTTCCCTATCTCAAACACTTGATCGTGGACTCCTCTAAAACTCTACCAATTTGTGTGATTGAATTCTGGGACATTCTGTATATCTGTTTGGTTGTGCATGCATGTGTGGGCATGTGTAATTTAATCTGTTTTACCTAAAACATAGTAAAATTATATTTTAGGATCATTTAGTCACTATGTGAGATTGCTTTCTATGAGGTGAACAAAAGCTTTGTTGTATGATAATACAAACTTGTTTGGATGAATTAAGTGTTTCCTTTCCCTTTTTTTTTTCAGTTAAAATTCAGTTATTTAGCATCACCAAATCTACTTTTTAGTTTTTCAATGGCGAAGTATTTTCATACTATAGTAGGATTAAACATGCTAGAAAGTGCTTCTAGCAGTCGTCCCCATGTTAATAGTATTTTTTTAGCACTTCTTTGATCTGTTGGAGTTTTATAATGGGATAATTATATTAGATAAGCAAGATAGTGAACACATTTTTTTTTACTTATTACTATGCCTACAGAGGAGCATAATGGTGCCCTTCAAAGCCTTTTAAAAAGTTAATGCCTGAAATATTTATTAACCCTGTGTTATCCTTGTAATGTTTAAATCATTATGATTTAAATTCTGCAGATCTGCTTCTAACATGTTATTTTGCAGTGCATTCACTGTTAAGATTTAATTTAAAATTTGTTTTGTAAATATATACATAAATCCCCCTTATTCCCTCCTTTACTTCACTCTTCTCGTCTCTCCTATGTATCCTATATCCTTCTCTTTCTCTGTGTATTTGAAAATTACAGGTTTGCACTTGGTAGATTTGTTCCCTATATATAAGCGGTCTCATATGATTAAAAGCTAACACCAAAGGAGAGAATGTTTATTACCAACTGATGAAGTGTTTCTTGATATTCTTTAGACAAGGTTGAGAAAGGTCCAGCTCTTGCTGTAGTAAATTAACAATTTAGCTATGAAATTCTCCCACTGCAAAGCAAAAAATGCAGAAAGGCAGAGCTTTCTTCAAGTATTGTATCACTGACCATTAGTCAGCCCAATATGATAGCCACAATTAACCTTTAGGACATTTTGGAAACAGAAAATATTTTGTATGAAAGTACAAAGACACACCTATTTTGGCATATAACTGTTAAAAACAATTGAATACTTTCATTTTTAAGAGCTACACGCACACGCACCCCACAGCCCCCACCCCCACCCCCACCCCCCACCCCACACACACACCACACAAATATATTAAGCACCAAATAAAATTAGTGTTATTAGAACTATGTATACACACACTTACACGATAATTATAGTACAAAGAAAACTTTAATTAAAATATTCCATAAATTTATTAATGAAGTGGAAAAAATGTTCTAATAACACTGATTATTTGGTGCTTAAATTTGGCTTCTGAGATAGTGTGTTGGAACTTATTGGGTAACTTATTATGCAGCTTAATGCCACAATTGATTAAATTTGCACACTGTGATGTATTGTTGGTGATAATGGACAATCCTGTTTCTTATATTATATGGCTATGTTTATCATCATTTACTTCCAAACTTTTTGTGTGTTCTCTAACATATATGTACCTCCAAAATGTATACAGAATGTCCCAGATTTCAATCACACAAATTTGTAGAATTTTTGTCCAATTTTAATTCAGAATGCCTCATCTGTATGGCAATAGTCAAAGAAATGCAGTAGTGGTGCACAATCAGTATGATATTTAAAATTATTGGACTTTACTTATAATTGTGGTAAAATTGCCTATTTTTTGAGGGTGTGCACACCACTGATAACCATTCTGTTGATTTCAGATCACATATGAAGCACTCCGCTATAACATACTGGTGTATCAGTCAGTATAGTGGAGGTCATTAAATCCCACGATACTAAGAATGCACCCCTCTCTGAATTTTTTTCCATTGTTTAGTATTTTGTTTTTGTTGTCTTTTTTCAAAGAGGTATACAATTTAACCAACACTAATATCCTTAGTTTACATTTTTTTGAAATTAAGATATTTAATCCCACAGGACAAATTACTTTCAAAAGAATGAAATCTACTTAGTGATAAATTGTAAATGTTTTGTCAAGGAACCTTGATAGATTAATGCATTAAGACAGTTACATTTATGTAATCTGTGCTTTGAAATATAACAAACTAAAATGCAGTTTTAGAGGTGGAATTAAAAGAAAAATCGCTGTGATTGCTAGGATTTGAACAGCAGTATTTTGGTTTTGTTTAGCCTTTATGTCGTTCTAACCACTTGAACTCTTGTGGTTCTTCGCAGCTTCTGAAAATCTTGTTTATTGCCTACACATGACTTCTATGGAAACCATGAATTGCTAAACATGGTAAGTATACACATGTGTATTCAATGTGGTGCAAAGCAGAAATTGCAGAGGCTGGCATTCTATGATAATCTAAGCTACAAGCTTCTGAGTTCATGTAGTCTTTGGTGCCATGTGATACCATTGTGCATGTATAATCCAAGTGATGAAAGGGCCAGTTTAACTGCTTTTGTGTATCACGGCTGCAGGTTGCTTACAATTGTTAAATGCATTGGCATTTACTGAGCTCACTGAAAAGCTGAAATGCATTTGATTTATGAGGAAGTAAGAGGTCATAGATCTGTAGCTGAAAAGCTATATAGGGATAGATTTGCACTGGACATCATCCTTACAGGTCAACCTTCCAGAAAGTACGTTGGTGTTTGAGGGAAACCGGGTGCCTAATGATACACAGACCAGATGCTGGTGCAAGATGATGATGCTGTACTCCAGCCTCTGAGGAAAAGGTACTTGCCAGGGTCTGGGCAGAACTTTCCATCAGCAACCGTGCAACAGCAAGGGCAATGGAAGTCAGTAAGACTAGCATGCATCCAGTGCTGCAAGAACAAAGACTATATCTCTTATCTTCTTAAGATACAAGCTTTGGTGCCAGAGGACTTTAGTCCCCAATTAGAGTTTAGCAGGTGGGCCTTGGAGTCGTACATCTTCTCCACAGTTATCTTCTCAGATGAGGCCATATTCACAAAAGATAGTTTACTTCTGAACCAAAGGAAAAGCCATATTTCGGAAAATGAAGAACCAAATGCAGTCATGGAGAGTATCCATCAACACAGGTTTAACATTGGTGTATGAACAGACATGTCAAATTACATCATTGTCCATATCTCCTCTGAGAAGGTCACTTCTATCTGCAATTCCTAACCCATGTTTTGTCTATGCTTTTAGAAACTGTCCCTCCGAACATCCGATGTCATAAGTGGCTGCAACATGATGGAGCTCCTCCACATTTCAGCGTAGAAGTAAGGGATTACCTCAATTAAGTGTTTCCTGGGAGTTGGATTGGAAGGGGTGGTCCCGTAAATTGGCCACCAATTCCCCAGATCTCGATCCTCTAGATTTATTTTATTCTGTGCATCTTAAGAGACATGCTTCCCAGATGTCCATTGATACAGATGAACAACTTCTGGCACAAATTTTAGCTGCTTGTGATGAGGTTTGCAATACTTCTGGAATTCTTGACAGAGTATGAGTTTCATGTCTTTGTAGGTGCAGTTTCTGCAGGGATGTTGCAGGTCATCACATTGAACAGTTTTTCTGTGGACCTGCTATATCTTGTACTTTGGATATTGTTACATTATTTCTCAAAGTCTTGTTTTATTTGCTTTTCACGCAGAAATGAAAAGTTAGAATGAACTTTCCTTTATAGTGCATAGTTTTTAATTAGTTTTATCATGTACTTATTTTAGTATATAGATGGTTGTTCATTTTGTATTTCATTTGAAGTTTATTTGACACAATGACAATATCTTTTCATAAATTGTGAAATTGTACAATTCTACAATTGTAATGTGTACATGTACATAGCATGTCACTGTATTTTAGAAACTCCTTCATGGAGTATGGAGTAGTGTACCCCTTCAGGTGTTTAATATGATTGTTATCAAAACATTCTCCATTGCATCCAGATGCTAATCACACATTAAATTAATTTTATTTGATAATACAAATGATCATTCTGAATAACACAGCACTATACAAGCTGGTTCACCTGTCCCTTATTCTCGGGTTTTATGAAACCCGCAGATTACAGTCAAACCTGAAAACATTGTACCCAAGATCCATCTTCTGTATACTAACACTATAGACTTTGGCGCAACAAGCTATAAACAGTAGTGCATTTGGTTAACGTGCAGTGTTAGCAAGGTTTCTAAAATGCTCTATTCAGGATCGAATCTTACCAAAAAATGTTGATAACTTTTTCCCCGCTTTCTTTTTTCCTAATTTGACACAAAGCTAGATGGGACATTGGAACATTTTTAACTCTCTTATTTGTTCCTTTTATTGTTGTTCTGTTTATTTATGTTTATTCTAACTTTATCAATGCAGTTACAGGAAATACAAATGAAAAAGCACATTCTGAGGCACACTCATTCAGTTTCTTCTACATATGCAGGTACTATTATAATGTTTTAAAACTAACATAGGTGTTTCAGATAAAACATCAGAACAGACCCATTTTCAGGGTCTCTCTAAAACGAAAAATACGAAATACCTAGGTTGACAACCGCTAACTGTGCCAAATACATAGGTATTCAGCAATACTTGCAGTTGAAAAGAAAACGCAGTTCAATCCCCATAATTAAACAAACTTCTCAATATCCACTAGATAAAGCATTTCTGACATGAAACTTAGTGATGAAACTTCTTCATTTAGCACAGAAGATGTTCGAAATGATGACGAGTTCATGACCAACTGAATTTGCCTATCTAATGGGCTGTGAGATTCATAGGAGATAACCTTAGCTGTAGGTATAGCACATGCCTACAGATTTATTTCCTGCATTTGTATCTATTGGGGCATATCTAGACCTAAAGTGTCTCCAGGTAATATTCGCTAACCCACCGAGGGTTCCAGCTGCCAAAATTTTATAGAGAACATTCTCTAGCTATGAAGATCAATCGATAACATGTTAGGTATTCTAGTATTATGCAGTTGTTTTATTAACTTTATACGTTTTTTTAAATTTTCTTTATTGTTTAAAGTCTTAGTGAAGTTTCTGTTTCAAAATAATTGGAATGCAAATTAAGGATCGAAAACAAAGAACATGTAAAATAAACTGTCATTTATTCTTCATTTGTATACCTTTTTGTTTACATCTACAATTATTAGAGTGACAAACACTGAACTAACTTTGCACCTTGATGGATAATACATAAAGAAGAAAAAAAAAAATGCATGCAGACTGTGGGACCCGAACCACTGATACACACTGAGGTGATGATTGAACTACAATCATTGCGCTCACTTTTCCGTTAAAACTTGTAGGTATAGTGTCTCACATGTCTCCCTCTCTGCTTCTGAACCCTTTATACATGTTGTGTGACTCCTTTTTGTAACTTAAGCTGTATGTTTAACCTTCATTCATTATAGTTTACATTGCAGAACGTATGACAGCGATCCTATTGATATAACATGTACTGTAACAGGAGTTATTAAGCGCATGCTTTTGGAATGGTCGTAACTATTGTTGCTAAGGTCTATTTTCCTATGAAGAGCAGACTAGATTTGCATTGTTACCAAATGTTCGACAAGCTTGACAATTTTGACCTAACTCCTCCAACATCTTAACCCAGTGCCCAATGCTAACCATTGTGTTAAATAATGCCACTATGTCTAAGCTCTCCGAAATCCTGGAGCTCAAATCATGATCTACTGCAGTTTTATCTGTGGCATGCTAACACTTAATATATCTTATGCTGTAGCAGAAATTTAGAACCCATGGCCCATAGGTTTCCTATCTCAAACTGTTTATCTTGGACCCCTCTACAATCCTACCAATATGTGGGGTTGAATTCTGGGACGTCCTTTATGCTTGGGAAGGTTAGTGTGCCTAATAATTTGAATCCTAACTCAAATGACTCTTTTGGTTTTAAGTTAATATTATTCTGATTACCATTTTTTGTAATTTAAAATTGTGTTTCTTGCACTTGAATTTCCTCAGAATATTATACCAAATTTTATTGTTCTGTAAAAGTAAGCAAAGTACAAGTACCGCATTATTTTAAAACTCACTGAATTAAAATAACTCTAAGCATGAAGTACATTTGATTTAATTTAGCAGATAACTTTTCTATATGAACATCCCATTTCATGAGTAGCTAGAATTTTGCCAGCCAATCCTCCGACTATAAAGAGCAAAGTAAAGCTTAATGCTCATGGTGATGTGAGACTGTGAACTATTTTTAACAGCATGTATTGTTGCAAGTTAACTAAAAATGTTAATACCTGTCAGCACAGCAATAATTATAATTGCTCCTGTAAAATAAACTTCTGTGTATCAAATCTGTACCAATTTTAAATATATGATGAGCTTGTACCTAATAAACCAATGGCTGTTATAATTCAAATCATATCTTAATTTACAGTTACATGCCTCTCACCAAGGCAGCCTGGGTTCGATCCCAGATGACTGCATGTGGGATTTGTGTAGACAATTCAGCGCAGGGGCAGACTTTTTGCAGTTTCCCCAGTCATTGCATTCCATGGTACTCTATCTTCATTCCATGGGACCTACAGGACCATAGTAATAAAAGTGGGGCATTAAGCAATATAAAAAAAAACATAATTTCCAAATATTTCCCTTTTCCCTCTTTTCATTTGAAATGACTTGGGAAATTGTTTATTTCATATCATGGGAGAATTAAAATGTGAAATTCAGGATCACCAAAATATCAAAATAAATGTTGATAAAGAATTGGATCCTCACATCTTACAGGGTCAAAGAAACATGAATTAAGATTTTCATCAGTTAAATGTATAGTAATAGCTCCAGAAACTACTGGAAGGGACAATGGTGGTGGTGGTGGTGGTGGTGGTGGTGGTGGTGGTGGTGGTGGTGGTGGTGGTGGTGATGACAGTGGAAACTGGGGGAAATGGGGATACAAAAAAGGAATACCAACTGATCAGATGAATAAATGTATTTACATTTGATCATATAAATTGGTTTTATGTTAATTATAGTTGTAATAATATTGACAGATGATTAAATTGTTGATGTACCTACAAGGTGAAAATTTCTGAAATCTGTGGTGGTTTTTGGTATGAAGGAATCTTGTGCATTAGAGAATCATGCAATTCAACAACCCAGAAAGAGACAAGAGAAACATTTCTACCCAGGCATGATATCTCACTGCTAGGCACTAGTAAATTCTCTACTCTAAAGTTTTATTATGATGTGTGGCTTTGTCGAGTTAACATGAGAAGTAGTTTTGTTGGTGCCATTTTTTTTTTTTCAAAATACTGAAGCTTGGTTGTCCTATGTGTTATTCTATACTAGAATTTTAAATTTGTGATCATTATATTAGCATGCTCTGTTTCTTGATGATATAACAGCTCTGGTTTTGATCCACATGAAGGCTATGACTGTTTTCCAACAAGAAACAAATTTGTGAAACTGCATAAAATATAGATTAGTTCTATGAAAAGAAAACTGTTGTTCCAATTAAAAATGCTGTTATTTTGGTCAGCATTTTGTTGAAACTGAGTTCAGCAAATCCTGCATTATGAGGTCCTGATTACTATCAAAGGAACAATTTAGACACTCCAGGCTAAAAGGAAATGCAAATCTTTCAAAATATTTAGGAGCATATAGGAAACCATCCCCTATAAAAAGACAGAATCTTTGTTCAAGGAAGAATGTGGTTTCTGAGTTTTTAAACTGCAGTAATGGTGAAAAGAAGGATAAGAATATATCTATCAAGGAGGTGGAGGGTAAATGCACATCAGTCCAGAAGAGCTTAGAGATAACAGATATGAATGCCTATATTCAGTATGAATTAGGAAGTGACTCTTACAGATATGAAATATTTTGCTTATTAAGAAAGTGGCTTAGATGTGGACCTTGTATCATTTTTCAGAAGAAATTGTAGTGGTGGTGATGACAATGAATATAACATCATATGAAAGATAAAACATTTTCTGCTGTATTTGTATTTCTTTGAGCTTTGCTTTTATTTTTTAAATGTGGCTTATCTGTAATTGTTTGGTGTGTAAGACTATAACAAGAATTAAAGGAGTCTATATTATTTTGTAGAAATACATTTTAGAGTGGACATGATTTTTACCTGCTCAAGTGATAACTCTTTTCTTGAAGACACTTTTTAATTGTATTGTATATGTATTTCTGTAGATTGAACTTCAACTTAATCAAAGGTTTTACAATTATGTTAAATATTGTATTTCTTTCTAAGTGATAGTTCTATAATTTTGTAAAAACTTCCTTTATCCTACAGTATATATATTGTTCCTGGTGGGCGGGAAAAAAAATTATGAGGCTGTTGTGAATGAAGATAATTTGTGTGTGGTATGAGTTGGATAAAATGATTCATCCAATTTGTTGACAAAGTATTAAACTCATTCTTTCATGAATCTGAAGGCAAACCAAATTTTGGAGTGTATTGTTATGCAAAGAGGAACAGTGGTTGGATAATTGGAAATAGTTGCTTGCAAAAGACCTTTGATCTCAGTGGTTGAAAAATTACCCATAAAATTATTTTTGTTGAATCGTCATACAGGAATCAAGTCTCTCATGAAAACAAAGTTCAGTTCATAAGAATAATTTATGAATTTGATGTGTGATATGTAGCAAACTATTTCATGAAGTTCAAAAATAGTTATGGTTAAAGTTCAATAATTCAAGAATGGAAACAATCAGTATGCAGTAATTTTTGTTGCAATTCTATTACTTGTCAATCAGATAATGAGTTCCTCAAGGAGAAATTTATTTAAATTTTTCAACATATAAACAATGTCCACTCCTGGGAAAGCAGTGAAAAATTTAATTCTTGTGAGCATAAAGAAGTGAGTAGTAAGAAAATACGGCTGTTATGCCAAAATTCCATAGAAAATAGCATACTGTTGAATATCATTATGATAGATAGATGATGTTTTATTCACCAAAATAATTACAAAAATTCAAAGGCTGGTCAAGCAACAGATTACCAACACACTTACTGTTTACATTATGTCACAATTTATACTAATATATGCACTATTCACAAAATAGAAATTTTAAAATAGAGAGCTGACATATTACATTTTTATATATATATAGGCATTAGCCTAAAATGAAGTGGACATGAACTCATCAACACTATAAAACGTATGATGTGAGCAAGTAAATCTTGGATGTCTTAGAACATGTTAATTATTTTTATCACTCAAGCAGCCTTGAACCTTACTGCAACAAAAGGCTGAAATATATTCCTTAAATACATATCTCTTTTCATACCTAAGATCAATGTCAGCTGAACATGACCATAATAGCCATTGGGACAAACAGGGACAATATAGGAAGCATTATAAAAGTTTCAAAGGCAAAGAGGAAGAACATGAGATATTCTAATGTCTGGTGGGAAGATTACTTGGTAAAATGATTTCCAATATACTCAAAATTAATCCTTGGAATTTGTGATTGCAGAAACAATGACAGAAGCTATATGCCAAGAAATTTGTATTCTCTGAAAGAAACAAAACCAAATACACAACTATGTTTCATTTTGTTAAAATGCTTCTATAATGTTAGCTGTGTGGTTAATTTCAAGAAATACAAACTGAATGTACTTTGAACAAACTATTTGCAGAGTGGCTCATAACAGTTCTATTGAAGTACTAAAACCAAAATTCAAATTAATGTACTCAACTTGTGTGAGAATTGGTGACAGTGGAAGAGACAATCCAGGACTCTTTTTTTAATTCTCTAACGCAAGAAACTTAAATGAACACTTTTTATAAAAATGGAAAACTTATACAGACACTTTTTAGAAAAATGTAAATTGCTAGGAAATTGATGTCTTACCACCTATGCAATCCTTTGGCAGACATGGGAGAGAATATGACAAGTATTATTTTTTGTGGTTTGTTTTCAGGCAAATGCCTCCTTTAAGAATAGGATGCAGCATCCATAACAAGAAGGAGAACTTTATCATGCTATATACTTGATGACCACAATTATGCCATGACATTTTCAAAACCATTCTTAAGGTAGAATAGTTCACAGCAATGATTAGCTCACTTGTCAGAAGACACAATCCAGCATAACAGTCAGATTCCAATGCACTTACCATCCAATATCATCTGTTATTGCATCCATATACCCGCATATACCATAAGTTACAATTATTGTTTAATCTTTGCATGATTTTGGTAATGACCTCGGGTAAAATTTATTTATATAGTATTGATGTGAAATACTCAGAGGTAGAATTGGTTTCACAGTGTACTTCTCTCAAAAGGTGCCCAAATTTTGTCCTTGTTTGCTTATTTAGAGGATTATCAGCAGACATAAATGATTCACTTAGTTCCTCTTAAAATTCTTATTTGACAGAGGCTCCTGTTGCTGCAAAACTTTTTTATGTTCAAATGCTTTGATGTAGTGCTTATGTTTGTTTATATATATATGCCTTGTAACCTTACAAGACCTGTAATGTACAAACATAATTGTATAATTGCAGAGCTTCCAATAAAGTTTGCAATTAATAATAGGAAAAAAGAAACATATTTAGCATAGTCTGCAACATACTTATGTAATTTTCTTTGCCACTTTTCTTTCAACAACCTTCCATGCATAACTAAATACTGCACTACATTTAAAAGAACTCTGTATTATCAACTGTGGATTTACTCTACTGACAGACAAAGGTTATCATGGTATAAACTGTAAGATACCTCAAACTAAATGTAACTACTCCAGTGTTGCAGACCTAGTCATATGAGGGTCACTACAAAAGTTTTGAGAATGGACAATGAATTGTGGTAAGCCCAAGCAGATTTTCTTAACTTCAAATTGAAGTTCAGATACGAACATGTGTGCTCCAACAATGTGCATTGTCAGTAATCATGCATGTATGTATAGCAGGTGTTCTACACCTCATGCTAGGATGGATCCCAAGTGAAAGCATTTCTGTGCCATCATTTTCTATGACTTTAAAATTGGTTTATGGGAGAGAGAATGCCTTGAATGACTGCATCATGCATTTCGGGATCTTTGGCCAATCCACTCAAAGATGAAAACTGAGCAGGACAATGAACCACAACAACAATGGATGAAAATATGTTGAAAGCAGAGCACATATTGCTAGGAGGTCATTATTGCACATACGGTCAGATTCAAGAAGCTCTAAGTATTGGATTGGCAGCAGTGAAACAAAACTGAAAGAAAAAACTTGACATCATGAAACTGCAGTTGCCTGATCTCCCACCACCTCACAAATGAACAAAAAGCACCAAAAAATGTTAGAAAAATTTAATGGAGGAAGATCAAAAAACATATTTAACTTTGCAATAGATGACAAAAGCTTGGTTTAACAGTATGAACCAGAAACTAAATGACAGTCATCAGCCTGGGTCTTCCCAGGAAAAGATTCCCCAACAAAAGTGAAGCACACAAGAAGTGTTGACAAGATGAACTGTTCCTTCTCAGTAAGGGCTACTTTGTGACAGTTCTCTTTGAGGGTTAAAAGTATTCTAAAGGTTTTCTTTATTTAGTTCTTGAAAGTTTGCAACATTTTTATCCACAGATATTTAGAAAGAATTTTGAAGAATTGAACTGGATGCTTTTTACGCTAATAAGCATAAAAACAGGCTTATATAAGTTTGTTGCTACAGTAGGGTGCTAGGAAAATAAATATGTATTTGAGGAATTATACAAGTTATTTGTGTTGATTTTAACAATTTCTTCTACAAGCGCATAATACAAAAAGGTATTTCATGTTTGAAATGAATTAAATAGTGTGATATAAACACTATATAAGAAGGTAGATTCACATCTTTATTAACCTCTAGACTTAAGTATGAAATAATAAGGAAACATCCATCTTATGAGGATATCATGGATAAGTTTGGTGCTGTCAAATACTGGGGAATTCACTTAATATACAAAGTGTCTCACCTATCTCTGCAATTTTAAATATTTTCAAAATAAAACAAAATATGAAAAATCTTGTTTTGCTTAGAAATATGCCCAAGTTAGGGGCTCACAATGAGAAGGTACATTTCATTGAAGTAAACAAATATAACTTTCAACACAAAATTATGCTTTGTAAACGGAATGCATATGTTTCTAGCAAAATGAAAGTTAGAGGTACAATTAGTTAAACTACTTGGTTTCACGTTTCTAAACGCAATTGCTATTTGGCTATACCTCGTAAACTTCCATGTTTATAAATTGCATCCAGCACAGAAAATATGCTCACAAATAATCAAAAACCTCTTATCTGATGAATCTGAGTTGCTTCAGTAAACCTTTGAAATGCACACAATTTGCATCAATACACTTTTGGAGATGGTGAACAAGAGGTAGGTGCATAGATTGTGGTGTTTCTACAGATGTTATTGCACAAGTTATGGTAATATGTTGTCACATATTCTCTTGTATGGTTGGGGTTTGTTGATACTGCACTCCAGAAAACAAGCTAGTGACATCAAGTCAGGAGACCTAGCTGGCTATCACACAGGGCCATCCTGTCCTATCCACCTATTTGGAAACATGGAAATCTACAATTTTTCTGGAGACGTGTGAAGTGTGCTGAAACCATTATTCTAAAATTACATTGTTAGATGCATTCCAAATACCTCATCCTCCATGAAAATGTGTATAGTTATCTTTAAGAAATGATGCATATAATTGTCCATTTAATGTTATCTGACAAAAATAGGCACCTACAATATGATTACTAATGATGCCATACCAAACATTGACACTTGACCATGTTGATGAGCAACCATGCAAAGCCAATAGGGATTTTACATGGATATGAACTACTGGTCCATGCAAAATCCCCATTGGCTTCGCATAGACCAGTAGTGCATGTTCTGCAGATTCGCATCATTGTGATTTTTTATTGAAGCTTCATCCCTAAACAATGTATTCTTGTGAATGCAATATTAGCTTACTGCTGCTGAACTGCAAAACTAAGTGCAATCATGATTCAAGATCATTCCTGTACATTTATAGGTGCATTGGCATACAAGTGAATAAAAAGTGTGCCTATGAAAATTCTTTGTATACTACTGTGACTTATTCATGAACTGTGTTCCAATCTGATATACACTCACCTCTGAGTTGTGTGCTACAGTAGCCAGAACAGAAATTGAATTGTGTTTGTATGTTGATGCTTTCTGGGGGCATAGCTTCCTATTTCAGTGAAACTTATGCTGATGCTGGCAATGATATGAGGTGAAGGACATCTGGGTAATGTTCAGGATACATTGGCACAGCTATGGTTGCATTTCTGTGACATTCAAATTAAAATGATTTCTGGTTTTTCTTACCTACTGATGATCAGCATATTGACTACATGAAATCAGATTTAATAACACACACCAAAACAGGGTTTAGTGTATCAATATGTAAAGAAGTTTTATATGAATCATGTGTGAAATGTATTACACTGCATTCTACGGAGTGTTTTGCTATTTGGTGCTGGCAATAAATAGTACAGCAGACCAAATTATGAGACATTAGTACACTGAACAACAGAACATGCTCTTATTACAGCAGAATTAAGGGACATTTCAAGCAAACCTTGCTTTGAGCACAATACTATACATATTGCAAAATGTCGGAAACAGGTCTCCTTTAAAAGTCTGAAGTATTTCAGTAGTTATAAGGTTTACAAAATCAAAACCAGGTCTGTTATAGCTAATAAAGTTGTTTTTCTTGTTTTCATTTTGACAGAAACAACATTCATGTTCCATTAAAAAAAAAGGTATAACTTAAGGTTTAAGATGATATTTGTTTGCTTTTATGAATTGTGTATGCGTTCCCAATGGTGAGACCCTGATATGAGTACATTCATGTACAACTAGATTTTAGATTTTTCAAAATTTGATTTATTCTGAAGATATTTTATGAAGCAGAATTAGGTGAGACATCCTGTATAAGAAGGATAAAATTGTTATGTATCTAAATGATGATTTTTCCTTTTTTATTTTAATTCTCTTATTTTTCTTTATTAAGTCTGCTACCTTTCATATGCTATCTTGCACAAAAGTAAATACACCATTTCTGTTTGACTGCATAAAGGGTCTCCTAATCCTCAGATATTTCTGGATGAATGGTATGAGAATTAAATTTATCATAGGGTTCTATTGCTGTTCAGACTACATGATAGCCATTCACTCACCTCACAGTTTTGAAAAGCAATATTTCAGCAATCAATGAGAACTAATGGACAAATATTGCAAATTCAACCTCAATACATTTGCAGAAACTTAGTTATTGTGTTTTGATTAAGTAGTGGGCCAGAAGTAAAAACAATTCTAGTGCTGGGTGCTTTGCTTACAAATATAAGTTCAATCAGTGACATTGCCTGTGCTTGAAATATTTGAACTCAGTAAAGCATGCTACCCCTGAATAGCAGAATCTGCACTGTGTTTGTTTTTGTTTTGTTTTTTTTTTGTTTTTTTTTTTTTCTAAAGGAACATAATTATTTCATAGCCTGTGTCAAATATACAATTTGAACTTCTTTCTGATAAAACTCCTCCATTGGTTCAGCAAATTGCATTGTTGGTTTTCTTTAGCATAGCAATATTTCCCACTGTGTTATGAAAGCAGCAATACCATTGACAACTGAATACTTTATAAAATATAAATTGCAAAGGCTGTAAATATAACAGGTAAAATAGCCTACCTCAGCTAACAGCCATTCCTCCAAATATTAACACTATTTTCCTTTAAATACCCACAGTCAAAGACATCCCTATAAATCTTGAATAATATATTACCTGTTAAAAATTTACTTTCACCATGCACAGTTTACGTTTACATTAGCTTACAATTATTATAAGGAAGCATTATATATTCATGTTAGAAGGTCCTGCTTGACAAAATGTAAATTAAAATGCTTAAGCCACAAATAACAAAAATAATCATTTTAGAAATGTTGAATTAAACTCCCCATTATTTCATTCTTTTATAGTTAATATAGTTAATGTACACAAGTACAATACCATGTGAGAATAGTACTCAAAATGTCAAAAGCAACAGAATTTAATACATTAAATATCATAGGAAAGCATCTTTTAGTACAAAATATAATATTAAGGTCAGGAAAATTCATTGTCAAAAGTACTGGATGCCAGTGAATAAAACAGTAATTGGTATATTAAACAGAACAGTTGTAGATAATTTGAATGAGAAGCAGCCTTTGCACCTAGTGGCATTACTATTTTTATATTTCCAAACATTATGCAATGTTGCCAAATTTCCATTAGCTGAATTCCTAGAAGAGTGCATTTATCCTGGTTCTCCATTTCTGACAACAAGGATAATCTTGATGAATGAAAGACATTTATTGAAATTCCATTTCAGAAAATAAGGCACACAGGAAGGTAAGATCGAACCACTGAGAGCAGGTACTTTTGATTTCTATGGTTAGTGATGAAATGACCTCACCTGTTCCTCAGAAAGGTAATTTATGCTTTATTCATTTAATGGCGAGGTATATTCTTTGCTAATTTGGCAACAAATTTCATTGAAAGGTTGGACGTTTGTAGCAGCCAGAGAAATAAAGTAAATATTTTGCTTTTGTTTCTAGATATTCATTTACATTTATTTAGGGAATGAACATGAGTATTGCAGTGTTCAGTGTGGGATATAAGTTCCTGTAGTGTCTTTTATTAATGATTGGAAAATGAAGATGAAATGCTTAAAAGCATATAATAGTTATTACATGCTCCTATTGATAGGCATTTGAAAATATTGCCCTTCTGATTCATATTCATGATAAGAGGATTGAATACTGAATACATGGTGATTTACAGTCACCACTGATGCTATAAACTTAAAATTAGATACACCTAACCATTTTATAGTTTATTAATATCTTCTTAATAAAACCCTCCACCTTAATGTAGCAGCAAAGTGATGCTTTACAAACTAGAAGACAAAATGGACTATTGTTTGGAATGAATCAGTAACTGTATTTTTCATATTTCCATTATACCTCTATTTATTTATTTTGAGCATTCATAATTAGTCACTCATCTTGTCAGATAATTATAAAAAAAAAAAAAAAATAGAATCATTGGTATTATTATGTTCAATAATTAGGAACATACGTTAGTCTTGAATCTGTATTTTGCAAATGAGAATCTTAAATCATGACCATTACTTCACCAAGTTAACAGAAGTTGCTTCTGTAGCTATTAATATTCAGACTGGTCTAAAGTTTAAGGCTCTTCTGAAAAATTGCAGAAAACATTTTTTGCTGAAAGTGAAGCCATATAAGAATAATTGCAAAAATGAACAAAAATACAAGCACAGCTTACATTATTCTTCAGCATTCAAAAAAAAAAAAAAAAATAAACAAGTGTGAACTAAAATTTAGACCCAGAATGCATATGTAAGCAAGACAAGCTAATACCTACTGTAATCACCACCATTGTCAATTATATCTTGCATGTTGGATACAGTATTG
The DNA here is from genome assembly GCA_030762935.1 of Hymenopus coronatus. NCBI lineage: Eukaryota > Metazoa > Arthropoda > Insecta > Mantodea > Hymenopodidae > Hymenopus > Hymenopus coronatus. Next base: position 288,393,406 of record CM060900.1, read on the forward strand.
AACACTGACGAGGGTTATGCGAGTAATGTTGCCACATTTCCAAGACATGAACTTACTTTCTATCTTCTTGGTGCATATCCCTCTCCTGAACCATGAATACCCACACATGCTCAGTGGGATTCAAATCAGGAGACTTTGGGGGCCAATCGTTGTACATAATTTCTGAGTATCTGCTTAACTAGTTTTTGGGAAATTGGAGGTATACACAACTGTTGTCGTGCTTAAACAAATATTCTTCCTGTTCCAGGAAACTGGCCCATATAGATGGCAACAGAATGTTATGGAGGACATCAACATAAATCTCACTGGTCATTGCCTATGGCACCATAATCAGTTATCCTGGTCCAGATGCTGTCATATAAACCCAGAAGTGAGCTAATATTCTTCCAGAGCAATTTTAAAGCACAACACGTCTCGGACCATATCTTGTGCTATGCGGCCTATAGAGACTCACTCTGCCTTGCTGGTTATTAGCTCCCAGTAGGTTTGCGATATTTGGATGTTTCTGTGCCCCATTCCAATCTTCTGATATTGTGAGTCTGAGTGAGGGCTGCCTTGGAGGCAAGAGAATGAAATTCTAGGCCAGTTACTTTTTGTCTCTGCCATGTGATTGCATGATAACATCTGTATTCCATAACCTTATCCAACAAAACAGATCTGTGTATAATAGAATGCTCTCTCACCTGTGTGGCGTTAATTGCTTGAGGTCTTCCTGATCTTGGTAGCAACTTGGCCCATTCAATCACTTCCACTTGATGTCAGTGAGGCCATTCCTTTACCATCTTACAGTTCAGTGAAAGTTCTCTAGTGATCTAAGAAACACTTTGACCCTGGGAGAAACATTCTATGATCTTGCCCTTCTTTACTGCTGTCAACCAAATGGATGACGCATGTTGCACATCATTTTGCAACAAATGTCTAATAATGACAGAGTCAGAAAAAAGTAGGAGTGATGTGTCATGCATGTGCATCTAACACTTTTGATGATAAAGAGGGGAAAACATAAATGTTGTGAATTGTGTATGAATTTGAATCCAAATGTCATGAAAATCATGATTAAAGGGAACAGCATAAGAACTATTACATTTTAATGGTTTCGTCATCATTTGTCAGCCATTAATAAAAACAACTAAAAGAACTTGCATCCCACACTGAACACTGCGATACTTATGTTTGTTTTAGACAATCTTCTCTTTTCATCCCCTAAATAAATGCAATCAAATATCTAGAAGCAAAGGCAAAATATTTACTTCATTTTTAAGGCTACTATGAGCTTTCTTCCTTGCAATAAAATGTTGCCAAGATAGCAACAGAATAAAACTTAATCTCATATGAATAAAAAGCTTAATTACCTTACTGAAAAATAGGAGAGGTTGTTGCATCGCTATCTGTAGAAATCAAAAGTGCCAGCTGGTGGTGGTTCGATCCCCTTCTCCTGCATGATTATTTTCTAAAATTTAACTTTAATAAAAATTTTTCATTCATCAAGATTATCTATTGTCAGGAAATGCTGTTAGGTGCAAAGCCTGCTTCATACTTAAAGTAATATACAACTGTTTTGTGTTCTATTTAATATACCAATTATTGCTTTATTCACTGGCATCCAGTACTTTTGACAATGAATTTTTCTGAGCTTAAATTTGCCTTTTACACTAAGAGATACTTTCCTATGATATTTAATTTATTAAATTCCATTGCTTTCGACATTTTGAGTACTATTCTCACATGCTATTGTACTTGTGTACATTACTGCACAATTAACTATAAAAGAATGTAATAATGGGGATCCTTAAAATTTGAAGGCTTTCACGGCCAGTGTTAAAACCACTTATAGGAAACAAAACCGGGCTTGTTGGCCGTGGTCCACTGGGCTTCTCCCCTTGTTCCCCAGACGTTTCACCTGCTTCTGCAGCAACCATCTTCAATGGCATATACATCTCCGTGGTCCCTCAGTAGCGACTGGTACTCCTCCCCCCCCCCTGAGTGGAGGGGAAAATCCACCTTAAGGATTGACCTGGGCAAGCCCGGAGTGTCAGGGTCTCCCATATGGGCATACCAACTAAAAAACCCCTCCACCGGTATTAGAAGGAAATAAGGAGAGGCGGTACCGCATGATTGCACTTGCGGATTCAAGGTGATAGTTATCTGACTGCAGAGCGCAGTCAAAGGAGTGAACAAGGGCCGGGAGACAGACTTGACCGAGGTCCAGACTGTCACCGCGGCGGATTCGGGGAGAGGAATGAAGGAATTTGGAGGTGAAGGCTGGAGTTAGTGCTGATTAACTGTTCTTACCCAGCCGTCATACCCTGGAACGTCTTTACTCCTAAGGTCGTGATGTCTACAAAGTAGTTGAAGCGTGAAGTTGGCTGACTTTCCGACTTCTCCAGTAGGGCTCTCACCTCCTCCCTGAGAATGAGCCGGATGTCGTCTTTGACTGCTGTCACTATTGCTTGGTGAATGTCTGGAAGTGAGGTGGTGGTGTCCTGTTCCTGCAGCCTGTCATCCAAGGCCGTCAGCTTGGCTGTAAGCATCAGGACCTCCATTCCTGAATGACCTCACTTAGGCCCTGGATTTCCTACCGCAGGTTGGTTGATGGTGTCGGTTCAGAAGTCTGGTTGGCTGTGTAGATGGTGTTGTCCGGGCTGTTTGTGGTGATGTATGCCTGCTCTTGGGAAGGCTGGGGCACTGGTCTTGCCCGGTGAAGTGTCCCGTATCACTACAGGTGGCACAGAATCGGCGACGGCGGTGGAGGTCGTGCCCAGTGCACTCGGAAGTGTAGGCTTTGGTAGTTCATTAACATTCGAAGGATTTCACGGCAGGTGTTAGAATCACTTATAGGAAACAAAACCGGGCTTGTTGGCCGTGGTCCACTGGGCTTCTCCCCTTGTTCCCCAGACGTTTCACCTGCTTCTGCAGCAACCATCTTCAATGGCGTATACATCTCCGTGGTCCCTCAGTAGCGACTGGTACTCCTCCCCCCCCCTGAGTGGAGGGGAAAATCCACCTTAAGGATTGACCTGGGCAAGCCCGGAGTGTCAGGGTCTCCCATATGGGCATACCAACTAAAAAACCCCTCCACCGGTATTAGAAGGAAATAAGGAGAGGCGGTACCGCATGATTGCACTTGCGGATTCAAGGTGATAGTTATCTGACTGCAGAGCGCAGTCAAAGGAGTGAACAAGGGCCGGGAGACAGACTTGACCGAGGTCCAGACTGTCACCGCGGCGGATTCGGGGAGAGGAATGAAGGAATTTGGAGGTGAAGGCTGGAGTTAGTGCTGATTAACTGTTCTTACCCAGCCGTCATACCCTGGAACGTCTTTACTCCTAAGGTCGTGATGTCTACGAAGTAGTTGAAGCGTGAAGTTGGCTGACTTTCCGACTTCTCCAGTAGGGCTCTCACCTCCTCCCTGAGAATGAGCCGGATGTCGTCTTTGACTGCTGTCACTATTGCTTGGTGAATGTCTGGAAGTGAGGTGGTGGTGTCCTGTTCCTGCAGCCTGTCATCCAAGGCCGTCAGCTTGGCTGTAAGCATCAGGACCTCCATTCCTGAATGACCTCACTTAGGCCCTGGATTTCCTACCGCAGGTTGGTTGATGGTGTCGGTTCAGAAGTCTGGTTGGCTGTGTAGATGGTGTTGTCCGGGCTGTTTGTGGTGATGTATGCCTGCTCTTGGGAAGGCTGGGGCACTGGTCTTGCCCGGTGAAGTGTCCCGTATCACTACAGGTGGCACAGAATCGGCGACGGCGGTGGAGGTCGTGCCCAGTGCACTCGGAAGTGTAGGCTTTGGTAGTTCATTAACATTCGAAGGATTTCACGGCAGGTGTTAGAATCACTTATAGGAAACAAAACTTGGCTTGTTGGCCGTGGTCCACTGGGCTGCTCCTCTTGTTCCCCAGACGTTACGCCTGCGTCTGTGGTAAGCATCTTCATTGGCGTATACATCTCTGTGGCCTCTTAGTAGCGACTGGTATGTTGTTTTCTTTGTTTTCGAGTGGGGTGTAAAAATCCATCTTAAGGACTGACCCGGGCAAGCCCGGAGTGTCGGGGTCTCCCATGTGGGCACACCGAATAAAAAACCCCTCCACCGGTATTAGAAGGAAGTAAGGAGAGGCGGTATCGCATGACTGCACCCGCGGATTCAAGGTGATAGTTATCTTACTGCAGAGCGCAGTCAGAGAAGTGAATGAGGGCCGGGAGACAGACTCGAACGAGGCCCAAACTGCCACCATGGCGGATTCAGGAAGAGGAATGAAGGACTTTGAGGGTGAAGGATGGAGTTAGTGCTGGTTCGCAGCTCTTCTAGCTTCTTCACGCTTAAGGTTGTGGTATCCACGGACTAGGTTGAAGCGAAGAGTTGGTTGAGGTTCCGACTTCTGCAGTAGGCCTCTCACCTCCTCTCTGAAGATGAGCCGGATGTCGTCCTTAACTGCCACTATTGCTTGGTGAATGTCTGGAAGTGCGGTGGTGTTGTCAGCTTGGCCGTGAGCATCAGAACCTCCGCGTGGAGGTCCTGAATGGCCTCACTTTGGCCCTGGATTTCCTGCCGCAGGTTGGTTGATGGTATCGGTTCAGAAGTCTGCGTTGGCTGTGTAGGTGGTGATGTCCGGGCTGGTTGAGGTGAAGTATGCCTGTTCTTGGGGTAGCTGGGGAACTGGGCTTGCCCGGTGAAGTGTCCCGTACGACCACAAGTGGCACAGAACCGGCGACGGCGCCGGAGGTAGTGCCCAGTGCACTCCGATGTGTAGGCGTTGGTGCCACAGTAGTGACATCTCGGCGGCGAAGAGCAGGTATCTTCGCTGTGCCCGTAGGCACAGCAGCGACGACAGGGCCGGTGTCGTTCCTGTCTGCTGGCCTCAACATGTAGAAGTCGCCCTAATAAGGCCAACTCTGACGCCAAGGCAGCGACCAGATCTGCTCGGTCCTGTAGCTCCACTCTTACCAGTGGTGTTGGGCCCCGGTCGCAGATAATTCTAATGACCCTCAAACATGAAGGCCATCTAGACTGCGCAGCGGCGAGAAGGTGCCGGGTGGAGAGATCCGGAAGGACCCCCCCCCCTAACCACGGCACTGTACCGGAGCGGTGGCGGCGAAGAAGTGACGTTGGCTGCCGGTGAAGCAGCGGCCGCTGGCGGTGCTGGAGTGGGCGAGCGCGGCGAAGCGGCAGGCGGTGGAGATGCCGGCGAGCGCTTCCTACCGGTGGATACCGTAGCAGGCGGTGGAGATGCCGGCGAGCGCTTCCTACCGGTGGATACCGTAGAAGCGGTTGCTGCTGGTCTGCGCTGGTGTTTTCTCTTCTCAAAGAAACATTCAGATTAAACAAAACTTGTCACCCAACTCTACAGAACAGACCAAACAAGAAAACACGTGCACCAATCAGACACAACACGGACGCAGGGGACCACAATCTGCACCAATCAGGTCTTGCGAGGGCGCTACCTCCACAGTATATAAGCCAGCCGTTCCAGACAACGTAGGGCACGGGGGGATTTGGAGCTTAAACTTCGAGCTGTGAAGATGGCTAAGAAGAGACTCCGCAGAACCGCCGAGGAGGCAGCACCTCCGTCGCCACCGGTCGCGGCAAGCCCTGCTTCGCCGCTGGCCGCCACCGCAGTTGCTACCATCGCCGCCTCCGCCCAGCTCCACCAGTGCTGTGCTACGGGGGCTCCCTCGGGACCTTTCCACCCGGCATCTGCTCACCGCCGTGCAGTCGCGGTGGCCTTCTTGCTTGAGGGCCACCCGCATATACTGCGACCGGGAGCCAACGCCGCTTGTTCGTGTGGAGATGCAGGACCAGGCTGACTTGGAAGCTGCCTTGGCGTCAGGGTTGCCCTTATTTGGGCGACTTCTGGTCGTCGAGGCTAGCCGGCAAGAACGCCACCGGCCCTGTCGATGCTGCTGTGCCTTCGGACACTCAGCTGACTGCTCCTCGCTGCCGCGGTGCCACTACTGTGGTACCAACACCAGCACCACCGAGTGCACTGGGCACGATCTCCGCCGGTTTCACCAAGCAAGGCCAGTGCCCCAGCTACCCAAAGAACAGGCATACATCACCTCAACTAGCCTGGACACCATCATCTACAAAGCCAATTATGCAGACTAATGAACAGACACCAACAACTAACCTGCAGCAGGAAATCCAGGGCCTAAGTGACGCCATTCAGGAGCTCCATGCAGAGGTCTTGATACTTACGGCTAAGCTGACAGCCTTGGAGGATAGGCTGCAGGAGCAGGTAAACACCACTTCACTTCCAGACATTCACCAAGCAATGGTAACGGCAGCCAACGACATCTGACTCATCTTCAGCGAGGAGGTGAGAGCTCTACTGGAGAAGTCGGAACCTCAAACACATTCATGATTCAACCTACAGCATCAAGACCATAGGCGTGAAGACATCCCAGGGTATGACGACTGGCTAAGAAGAGTCAACAAGCACTAACTCCATCCTTCACCTCTAAATTCCTCCATTTCTCTCCCAGAATCCTCTGTGGTGACAGTCTGGGCCTCGGTCAAGGCTGTCTCCCGGCCCTCATTTCACTCCCCTGACTGCACACTGCAGTCAGATATCTAACATCTTGAATCCGCGAGTGCAATCATGCGATACCGCCTCTCCTTACTTCCTTCTAATACCGGTGAAGGGATTTTTTTAGTCAGTATGTCCATATGGGAGACCCCGACACTCCGGGCTTGTCCGGGTCAGTCCTTAAGGTGGATTTTTCCCTTCCACTCGGAAAAAAAAACAAAAAACAACATATCAGATGCTACTGAGAGGCCACGGAGATGTATACGCCATTGAAGATGTTTGCCGCAGAAGCAGGTAAAACATCTGGGGAACAAGACGAGAAACCCAGTGGACCACGGCCAACAAGCCCGGTTTTGTTTCCTGTAAGTGATGATAATGGGGAGCTAAATTCAACATTTCTAAAATAATTATTTTTGTTATTTGTGGCTGAAAAGTTTTAATTTGCATTTTGTCAACAAGACCTTCTAACATAAATATTTAATGCTTCCTAATAATAATTGTAAGCTAATGTAAATGTTAACAGTGTATGGCCAAAGTAAATTTTTAAATAGGAATATTATTCTAGAGTTTTAGAGATGTCTTTGAATGTGGGTATTTAAAGGAAAATAGTATTAATTTTGGGAGGAATGGCTGATAGCTAAGGTAGGCTGTTTACCTGATATGTTTGCAGCCTTTGCAATTTATATTTTATAAATTATTCAGTTCTAAAATATCAATGGTATTGCTGCTTTCATAACACAGTGGGAAATACTACGCTATGCTAAATAAAACCAACAATGTAATTTGCTGCTCTAATGGACGAGTTTTATCAGAAAGAGGTTCAAATTTTATGTTTGGCACAGGTTATATAAATCATGATGTTCCCTAAAATAAAGAAAGAAAAAAAATACAGGATTTGATCCACATTCCATCATCTGTGTTCTTCAGCATTAGCATGCTTTAATGAGTTCAACTACGCTAAACACAGGCAATCACTATCACTGATTGAACTTACATTTTTAAGCAAAGAACTCAACATTGGAATTGTTTTTACCTCTGGTCCATTACTTAATCAAAACACAGTAACAACTCAGTTTCTACAAATGTATTGATGTTGAATTTGCAATATTTGTCTGTTAATTTACAATGATTGCTGAAGTATTGCTTTTCAGAACTGAAAGGTGAGCGGATGTCTGCCATTCGGTCTGCACAGCAAGAGTATTGTATGTTAATTAATTTCTCATGCCATCTATGTAGAAACACTTAAGAATTAGGTTAACCTTCATGAGGTCAAACAGATGTCAGATTTTAATTTTGTTAAAGATAGCACCTTTTATAGTACAGGCTGTCATTCTCTGAGACACAAGCATAAAGGGACAAGTGGACTGAAAACTAAACAAACTTAATAGCTAAATGCCTAAGTAAAGGCGAGTTCACTTATTTTGTGACTGCTTCTGTGCTTTTATCTCTATCATTGTTAAAGTACATGTCTGCACATAAAGACATTAATTCAATGGAGAGGACTAGGAATAATATGATGAAATGATGTTATTAAAATTCAGGGCACCATCAGTCCAATAATCATTTCGCACAAACAAACTTGCTTTTTGCAGAAAATAAAAATCTTACATTGGTATAGGTACAATAGTTTCATATACCTCAGAACAGAATAATAAGCTGATTTTTATAAACTTATTCATATAGTATAACTAAGCCACTCAAAATAATTAGAAATTATATCTTAAAGTACACGAATTCCATTGCACTGTCTTGAGAGAATGGAAGTAAAATAAATTATCAATGCACTGAAATTTCATCTGCTTTCAACAGTGACATTAGCTTGAGAGATGAATTATTTTCTTTTCTAAATTCAGTGAAACAAGAATAGATGTCCTCTCCCAGATATTCTCAAAGGGTAAGTGCACTATGCATTTGAACAAGCGGTCTTTAGCACACTTATCCTGAATTTCATTTCCTCAAGATCTGTGTTCATGGCAGGGAGGTATTTTACTCAGTAGTAGAGAGCGGATTCTTTGAAAGATGAGTATATTCAAGATATTATGAACCTTGCACACGTCTTTGTCAGACTGCCTGTTATCTGAATATTTAAAAAGTGATGTCGGTCAATGCTATGTGCTATTTCATCTTATGGATAAACCTTGCCTTCATCTCCTAAGGTCGCAGGTCCAAAGAGGGCAATGGATTCTTTCAGGTGTAAATAGTCTTGGCAGATCTTCCTACAGAAGGATGTAAAGCTATTGGTCCTGTGTCAGATTTACAGCACATAAGATAATCTAAAGCCTAATAATGAGGCCTCTGAGCAAAATTAATCAGTCTTTCATGCCCTATATAGAATGGGATGCAAAGAACCACAGCAGTTCATCGTCCATAAATAAAACTCAATTTAATTTTGCTTCATGAACTTTGAGTGTAAAAAATAAATAAATTTCATTTATTTTGTATTTACAGGATGAAGACAAAGCCAAGGCTGAAGGGCCATCATCAGAAGAACTGCAAAGGCTTGAGAAACTAAAAGCAGAGTTGTTGAACTGTAGCACATCCCAGGCTGTAAGCAGTCATGTGGCATCTATGAGCAGCAACAGTATTGGCAGCTATAATTATGGTACTCGTAAAAAGGGACTGAGTCCCAGAGGTTCTAAGGAAAGAAGGAGGTCTGCAGGGGATGAACAAGGCATGATGTCACAGTTGAATATGCTTGTTCGTACAAGAACTGACTCAGGAAAGCAGCTTAGTGATTTGGTAAGTTTACAGTAATGGCACCTGGGATAACTGGTTCTGAATCACAGTACCAGCATGGGAATTTTTCCCTCTGTAAAAGTTCTGTTCTGGTATGAGGTGCACTCAACCTCACAAAGCCCTTAGGGATGAATTCAAGTTTTTGGCAGAACAGATCAACTCTGCCTGTGGGAAATTCATATGACATGCTGACCAAATACTATCTCCATTACTGCATTCTGATCATGATATGCCAAATAGTGTCATTGAACAAACAGTAAATAAAATTAATGATATAATACACATTCTTAAAAGCTAATTTGAAAATTTGGAAGTAAAAGCAGGGCTTTCTGGTGGATGCTTTTGAAGGAAAAAGCTTGTGGCACCCCAAACATTTTAAAATAATAAATTAAATTTAATTCATATACTAGTATGAAAAAGATCTACAATGCTGGTCTTTTATTTATGTTTTGCATTATGTAAATAAATAAGTAGCCAAAACACCCCTTAAGAGCAAAGGCCTCCTGCTGATGCAAGTAGTTCTGCTGGGAGCTCATTAGATTAGCAAATTCTAAGAGCCTTATACTTAGGAGATTGGCTTATGACCTACAAGCTTAACCACTAGATTACACACTTAAACATACAGTTAATTCTGTATTCTTAAGTTATCACCTCAGAAATTGCACTGTTTTCTTTGTTTTAGTTTAACATTTATCAATATCTCTAATATTATTATTTAAACTGCAGACAAGGAAGTTGTGTATTTTTGGGTAACTGTTCTTTCCATTGTTTTCCATGTGAGTCTGTCCTTTGCTTACCTTGTCCACAATGTTCCTGCTGCCCATTTGAAGTCGTCTGCCCATCGAGTCTTCTGTCTTCCTCCCGTTTTCAGTCCTATTCTTGAGTCCATTGGTAGTAGTGCATTCTGGGGACGTGCCCTCCCCATCTTCATTTCAGCTGCTCCACTCATGCAGCAGCATCAATCATTCCTGTCTTCTTGCTTATCATCTTGTTTATCATCTTGTCCTGTATTTTTATGTGCAGTATTTTCCTTTCCATCTTGCACTCCCACTCTTTTTATTGATGTCCAGGTTTGGTATCCATATAATAGTACTGGCAGTACACAGGTTTCTGTTATGTCTTTCTTTAGGCATAATTTTAGGAATATGTCTTTCAGGATAAACTTGGGGCTGCAGTATTTGTTCCATATCAGGTTAATGTATATTTTTATCCCTACTTTATATTTCTCTGAGAAGGATATTGTTTGTCCCAGGTAGATGTATTCTCTGATATACTCCAAGTTTGCTCCATTGATCTTGATTTGTTTCTCAGTGGTATTTGTCATTAATTTGATTTACTTCGAGTTCATAGTTAGTTTATGGAACTGGTGTTCCAGGAGGGTGCTGAAGAGTTTTGGCGGTATCTGGTCTCCCTACTTGACTCCTTTCTTTAGTACAAATCTCTTCTTTCCTTTTACCTCAGATGACCATAATTAATATTTTGATGACGTTGCATTCTTAATTGAAGCACTTAAAATGAGGTTATTGTAGTTTATTTTCTGACACTTATGCTCCAATAGTGTGCTATAGCACATGTCATTCCCCAAGCTTATGAATGAGTGAGCTACAAATGAAATCAGCATTTATATGAATGACTACTGGTTGTTGTTTTTCACGTTTAGTTTTGGGAGAGTTAAGAAAAGTCATTACAACTTGCAACATAACATTTTTTACTTACCATATATATTCACATTTTTAAATGAAGAAGAGTATATATCTGTGTATGTGTTCACATACAGATTAATATCAGTTATATACAAAAGCTATAAATTAACATTATATATTGGTATTCATGCATCTATCCACAGAATAATAAAGCCTTTTCTTACAAGCATTTTTAAGCCCATGTGTAATTCTCCACTTCTTCATATGGTATAGACTGTCACATATTTATGTAATAATTGCTCTCATCATAGGCAAAAGTTTTTGTTTTTAATGATAAATGAGAAAATTGAATTTAAAAAAAAACAACATCATTTTAAAATGATGTAAAAGGTAGAGGCTTACTTTGCAGAAGGGTGGGGGGAGGGGTTTAGAAATGTTTTCGTAATGATATTTTTTTTTTCTTTGTAATTCCTTAGTGATAGTCCTTCTCCATGTTCTAGGGGTTAAAACACCTTAGCATAGCTTCCTTTGGAAGGAAAGTAAAGCAGGTGGCACTGTGTTGTAGATTTATGGCACATAAAAGAACTTCGAAAGAGACTTCTGTTTAAAATAAGGCAGTCTTTCATCTTTCATGCCTAATATAGAATGGGACACTTAGAAATGAAGCAGTTAAAAAGAAAACCTTAATTTAACATTTGTCTCTTCATATCATGCAGCTAGAAGTTGTGAAACAAAGTTAAAATTTTCAATGAAAAAAAGTTAGCAGTTACAATACTTACAAGATACTAAAATAAGGTACCAAGTAAGAAATAGTCTAGTAACTGTAACTTGCAGGTTGGTAACAGATCCAATCCAATCAAAAAACCTTTAGTTCACTTTGTTTTAATTTCAAATTAACTCACTGAAACTAACTCAAATTAACTCACAAGTGAAATGTTAGATAGTGGCCACTTTGGAAGCAGAGTAAGTGCACTTGTAGAACACATGGATCCTAATGTTAGAGATCCAGTAGAATACAATTTAAAAGTTTGCTGCCATATGCCTTTGTTTAAATTGTGCTCCATTACGGCAATAGAAACTAATGACGTAATAGCAATAAAAGCTTTGGATTATTTATTTAAACATTCAAGTCTACTTCCTCTATCAAGTATTAATAATGTAAAGACAGCATTTAACCATTTGCATTTAAGATTAATTGTATTAATTCTGATTTGCTTCTTTGATACAAAGAACTTTGTGCTGTTGTTGAACAGCTAAGACATGATGGTTTAGGTAACTAATTAGATGTAGTAACAGCACACTTCGTATTGAAAGCAAAAGGTGAGTCTTACCATTTTTTCTGTGAAAAGTCCCTTCAATGCTTTTGGCTAACAATATCAAATGCTGACGAGAGATTTTTCTCTACTTATAACTTTTTTGTAACAGATAAAAGGACAACTATGTAGAACAAAAATATCACAACTTGTGCCTTGCATTTTGGAGATCTCCAATGTGTGATATTTGATTCTATTTATGATATTGATTGGAAATAAATTTTTTAAATTTTGAAATAAAGGGTTTTAACATTACTGTTACTTTAATAGCCTGTTAATTCTCATTTCAGTCATGTCATTACTCATTAATTCTGCCCTAAGATTAGTACAGATTTAATACAAATTCATGTAAAATACTTGACACATTACACCACTAATTAAAATTATTAATGCAAATTTTTAAAATAATAATAATAAACCTGCCTCTGGCTATCATTCAAGATTTTGTCACTGGTCATCTGTAACATTATACATCCAATGAAGAGTCCACATTGAAGTTTTGAATGAAGGAATGACATACTCCTTCATTTTTCATAATTACAATGAACAATATCATACTCTACATGGAATTTTTTGGTGTTATTAATCATATAATTACTATATTCTATTATTCAAAAGTTTTGCTAACTGTGATATTTATTTACTTCTTGAAAATCCACAGATAATTGAGTATATTTAAAATACTGTATGTTTTGGTGTCCTTTGGTTTCCCATGCATTACAGGCTAGTTAATAACAAGTGAGGTCTCAGTGTGGAGGGATGATAATTATGTTTTTTATACTATATTCACTGTTAAAACTAACCAATTCTGTCACCATTTGACCTTCTCTATGCATTAGAAGAAACTTTGAAAATGCCTCTATCTTCTAGTAGTAGAATTCTGTGCCTATATTTCAGTTTGTACTTTAGTACTAAACAAGTTTTCTCAATCTCAGTTCATCTAAGTCTGCTCCATTAAGGCCTGCTTTAGGTAAACCTAATAGCATTTTGCAAAATTTTCTGTGAACTTGATAAATATTTTACCACCCTGCACCTGTACCTCATATTACATAGGTTTTTATTCAACTGTAATAAAATGCATCTCAAGCCACTTTACTTTCATGTATGGTATTTTTTACAAACATGTGCTTTATGCTACTCTTAGCTAACTTTGTCTTTCATTGTGTGTTTCTCTTTTGGTCTATCCATCTTCCATTGTTGTTTCGTTGTATCCCTAAGTAATCACATTCTCCAACAATGCTTCTCATCTCTGCTAAGTTTGTTTACTTTTTTTTAGCATAATATTGCATTTTATTTATTTTTACTTCCCATTCTTTGCAATAGGTATCTTTTGCTTATAGTGCTATAAATAGATCTTTTATTTTGGTCTGTTGTCCAGCATGTTGCACAGAATATGATGTCAATGCTGATCTCAATCATCTAGTATTCAAATGTTAGTGAGCCCATATGATAGATGGTAACAACTGCAACATGAATAGGTTATAGGATGAAAGAAAAAAAGTAAAGGAAGTTCCAAACTTGGAGTCTAATACATAATATTTTTTAGTTTTTCTGAAGCATTAATTTTCTTTAATTGCAGAGTGACAAGAGGAGAATTCAACAAAATAAATTTCTATATGTTCTGAATAGTAAACAAACTTTTTATAAGAAACCTAAAAAAACTTGCAAATTTTGAAACAGTTTCCAAGAATTAACATAACAAAACTTTAAAAAAAATTATTCAACATGTTTACCACTCCATTGTAAGTCTCTCCTTGCTTGCTTGACTATGTCACTCAAGACCATTTCAAGCATTGCAAGCATGATAATTGTCATCTCCTGGAGTGTGAAGTTTGACAGCTGGTTCTGATTTTCAGAATGTTGGTGCTTCAGATAACCCAAAGAAAACATGAGTTTCTGTTAAATCTGAGAATCTCAGGGCCAGTGAGGGTTGTTGATAATTTTGTCAATTAAAACATTACATTGAAATTAGTTTTCATATCATAATAGCTATTGTTTATAATATCTAAATTTCAATAACAAAAGTTGCCACTACCATCATCATGACCATTCTGCTTCTACTTGTTTTGTTGTTATAGCTTTTCCTCCAAGAAATGCTGTACTGTTTGGCATTTCAGTTTCCTTTGAAGAACATTGGCCCAATGTTCTGGCTCAATTCTCTTCTGTTTGTCAGGAAAAGACAGTCTAAACTCCAACATTCAGGAGTATATCCCAGTTTTGATGACTTCATTTGATGGTTCTGAAACTTGTATGTAACAATTCTAGTTGATCACATGCCCTTTCATTAGACATGAAGGGTGTCTTCTGTTCCTCTTCTGCTTCAAAATATTTCAAGACTAATTTATAGAAGCATATGCAGTATGGAAAGTCTGTGTTCTGCAATTTATGAAGCCTCTTAATTTTGTAGGGATACAGCTTCAATGTTTCCTTATGGGAGGATCTGAGGGACAAATTAGTTTTTCTTGTCACCAGATGCAATGACGCTAAAAGCCAATCCATCATATTGGTCCGCATTTCTTGCAAATCAGCATCTCTCATTTTTCCTCACCACCATGCATACATACAGCTCTCTCATTATTTTCCATCACACAAACCTTGTTCTCCATAACAAAATAAAATTGAGTTTTATTTATCGACACTCTTTAACTGCTGTGGTTCTCTGTCCAATTCTATATTTGGCATGAAAGACTGCTTAATTTTGCTCAGAGTCCTCTTTATCAGGCTTGAGGTTCTTTGTTTGTTGTAAATCTATAAGATGGGACCACCAGCTTTATTTTCCTTCTGAAGGAAGTCATGCTAAGGACTTTTATGCCTGAAAAACCCAATTTCCCTCCTGGGTTTGATCCCACTACCTTGGGAAGCAGAGGCTAGCTGTTACCCTAGACCACAGAGGATGACAGTTTCCCATAAGAAAGCAATGTACCTAACATAAGGAAACCAGAGAAAATAAAATCTGATACATTACCCATAACTTAAATTTTGCATGGTAAAATTTTATTAAGCACAAGACATAAAAGTCAAGCTTACTCATCTTTTAATTATCCTCATCAGGTCCTTTCAAAAGATGAATAGAAATTGGGGGTATTTCCCTGCAATATCAATTACACATCAGTTGATACTGTATTAATATTTCCCTTCAATGGACCCCTATTCTAACTAGGATTGTTAAAAGCCATTATGATGTATGTGCTTATAATTAGACAAATAGTCTGCTGCTATACAGGAACCAAAATGGATAGTTTAAATGTAAACAGTACCCCAACCCCTCCAATAGTACAGGTAATGTCTTTGGGGGCTGAACTTGGCTGTTAGATTGCACCATAAGTATGAGTGCTCCTGTAAGACTTTCTTATACCATGGAAACAAGGCAACTTCTTCATGTTTGCTAGTACTTGGGAGCTGAAACTTGCATCTAAACTGACATAAGTCATAAACAGTTTTATTCATCCTTTAAAATATACAATAAAGGACATGTCAAAATTTAAACTGTAAGTACATGATTTACAAAACTTTTGTTTACAGTTTATATTTGAACTCTTTCATGCTATAATATGCATTCTCCATTGTCATTTTTAAGTGTGTTTATTGCAACCTTAATGTTACCAATTTCTTTTATTTCTTTTGGTAATCTGTCATATAGTTCTTTTCCCATGTTGTCCAAGTCCCTATTATTTAATGTCCCTCTAAGTCCTCTTATGTTTTACATTATATATATACATTAGACAGTTAAGATATTTAAACTTTTAAATGTATTCCTGCAGAACTGTATCGTCATCCATTGTTTTCAAAATATAAATGCCTTTATTCATTCTTTTTATAATATGCCTTATTTATGGCTTCTAGTTTATGTGTTTTTCGATTATTACTGCTAAAAATTTTGCTCCCTCAGTTTTAGGGATAATTACTTATTTGTTTTTTTAATACAGCTTGTAAAACAGCTTGTAAGTTCAAAATTAATCTGTGCTGTTTTTAACACTTAATGTCATGTCTAAACTGGAGTGATATGGTTTTATGATTGTTAATATTTATATAATTTGTTGTTTTTTTTCTTCTTTTTTTTTCCACTTCTGGCTCAGTTTTTAAATATAATTGTCATATCATCTGCATATCCTATTGTTGTACATTTTTTAATTATTGTGAAGATATGCATATACACTAAAAAACAAGAATGGGCCCAATTTTGAAACTTATGAAACTCCTTGCCTAACTTTTTTCTTGACAGTGTTCAAAGCCCACTTTTACTACTAGGGCACCACAAGTAATGTCACTAATGATACTTGGAATGAAGATGGAGCACCGATAGAATATGATGGCGGGGGAAACCGGAGGACCCGGAAAAAACCCACCCCTATGCCACTTTGTCCACCACAAATCAGTCAGGTCTAACAATTTTAAAATCTAATAGGCTGCACCATGGCCGAGTGGTTGGATCACTTGCCTCTCACCAAGGCAGCCCAGATTTGATCCCAAGCGGCTGCATATGGGTTTTGTGGTGGACAAAATGAACCAGAGATAGGTTTTCTCTTGGTTCTCTGGTTTCCCCTGCCATCACATGCCACCGGTGCTCCATCTTCATTCTGTGTATTATCAGTGCCATCACCTGCGGTGCCATATGTCTTAAAGGCGGGCATTAAACACTACCAAAAAATAAAGGAAAGAAAATCTGATTTTACTTTTTCTGCCATGCCATTTGTATTTCTATAGTGTACCTTCACATATTGAGCTCTGTTTTTTTAAGTATGAGGTTATTCATTTTAATGGCAATTCTCACACCCCATGGTTTTCTAGTTTGTTTATCAGAATATCTATATTTACACAGTCAAAAAGTCTTTCTTTGTGAGATCTAAAAATATTGCAACTACCTTTTTTTCAATTATTTAATACATTTTTTGTAAAATGTTTATTTTATTAATTACATTTGTTACTCATTTCTCTCTTGAAAGTCATATTGCCATTCCAATATTAAACTATACTTTATGAAATATACTTGTAATTTTTTTTAAGTATATTCCCTCAATTACTTATGTTACAGTGGAACATAGAATAATGGGTCTATAGTTTTCTACATCTATTTTACTTCCCTTTAGTGTGAATAATGGTCAAACAATTAACATTTTCTATGTATTTGGAAATATTCCTTGTTTTAATGATGCATTAAAATCTCAGACACCTCACATTTAAGGAACTTAAAAATTTATTTCATCCAATCCACTTGAGTTTTCGTTTTTATTTTGTTAATTTCCTGTAATCCCATAGATTATATCTAACTTTTTGATTTTATTACTTTTTGATTTTATTACTTTATCAGTTATATTTTGTGTTCCCTTGTTTGTATTCAATTGATTTACTACATTAATATAATAATTGTTAAAAACATTGCATACTTCATTTGTATTTTTTATCTCTTTGCATTCATGAGTAGTTACAATATTTTCTGTCTTTGTTTTGTTTTGCTTATGAGTATTGTTTACTATGTTCCAAATTAGTGTTACCTTATTTTATGTTTTTAGCACTAGGCCCTATTGTACATTGCTTTAGCATGTTGTATAACATCTCTGAAAGTTAAATTGTAATTCTCTATGCATCTTAATTATTTTTCTTCCATTTTAAATGCTAGATTGAATTTTGTCAACAAATTAACTGAAGATAGGGAGGACTCTCCCTGAAACTAGTCTTAAAAAGAGATCTACATGTAAGTGGAGAATTTTAACTTGTTTAAAATGTCCACTCCTTTTCTTAAAGGCTTCCATTATAATGGTGCTTCACTATACTCAAATATTTCTAATCATTTGAATAAAAGCTTAATATTTATTGTTTACATTCTGTGCTTTATAAACTTCCTTCCAACTTATTTCCATACAATTTTTTTTTAATTTATCTAAAGTTTTATCATTTACTTGCCTTCTATATTCAAAAGTGTTCTGCATTATATCACTTTTTACATTTACTGTTAATAACTGCCCATAATGATCCCCTATGCCTGCTTTAATTATAGTTGTCTCCAATTTGGTTTCCACTAAATTTGTAAATACATTACTGATAAATGTTTTGGTAATTTTTGTGACTCTGGTGGATTCCCTAACACCTATTTTTAGATTATGCATAATGAGGGTTTGCTCCATGGTGCGCTTTGCTGCAGTGTCTTTTAGAAAGTCTATATTTAAGTCTCCCATAACAATCTTGATCTTATTTTCTTGCATTATATTCAGAAAATTTGTAAACACTTCATAAATTATTTCTTACTTGTTGCTGGAGATCTCTATACTTCAATTAATATTATATTTTTTTCTTTTAGCATAATCTCCACTGCTGCTATTTTGCATACCATTTCACCATTTTTAAAACCATGCTCAGTGAAAATCAAAACATTCTGCTCTATGTCTTTTATACTTAACTGTAACACTTAATTCAGAGCAAAAGCGAACTATGGCAGGACTAGTTTAAAATGAACATACAGTAGATTGTATACATATGCAGCCCTGGAATCTGTTTGTTACTGATTGTTCTTAAACAAATTACTAATATTGAACTTAATCTATAACCATGTCTTGAACCCATTGTATTTGGTACCTAGTCAGTTACTTACTTATACTCCTGCCACCCTTAAGCACACTTTTGTATGAGTAATTCCAAGAATAGCTCCACGCATGTGACTGCTGTGAATGCTCTCATAGGTTTATAGGTTTGAGAATGAAGCACTCAGTTTCAGAAGAGAATACTAGATCCATCTTTACTTAATATTATTGCTTGTAAAATATGGTAATCAATAAGTTTAATTGTGGTATTACAATGCACTATATTTTTTCAGCTGTTTGTAAATACAAATAGATCCTTTGGTAATCAAGAAGTTTAATTGTAGCATTACAATACACTGTATTTTTCAGCTGTTTAGAAATACAAATAGATCCTTTCACAAGAAATAAGTGGTTGCATTGGCGGGGGAAAAACAAACAAAACGTCAGTGAGGAATATGGCGGCAAGCGTGTGACCGAAGTGATTTCAGTAGTGCTAACATTGAGTGATCACAGATATAAAAAGCACTCTTAGGGTAAACTGTTAAAGAATGCAAAGAAGCAGATTGTTCTAAATGCGTTTCAGAAGTTAAAGGAGCACAATCCAGATATTTTAATGAAGTGGCAAAAATAACAGCAGACTACACCGATGTGTCAGAAATGAGTGCTGTTCACATGTGTAAAGAATTTGAATAAGCTTTTAGTTTTAAAACACCTTGTAAAAAGAGGAAGAGGGCTAAAGCATTTTAAGGACAAGTGGATGATTTTGTTAAGTGTGCAATTCGTTCTAAAGTGCATAAATATTTTTTGACATTGAGCCACTTACAATAAACAAAGGGGTAATCGATGGTGACCCTGATTTGCCATATTTTAAATGTACAAGCTTCTGTACATTACTTTTATAAATTAGGATTTTGTGTGTGAAATGAAACAGTATCAACATAATAGTAGGGATGATATTGCACTTTGGAAACAATAAAACTTTCAAACTGAAAGAGGTGCATTAGTTTTTAGACACATTGACTCAGGTGACGGGGGAAATATGGCATCAACATATAAATAAGGAAGAAGAAAAGCTGTGGCAACTGGACTATTTCATGATAGTATAGTGTTAAACTCAGGTGATGACAGTTCAGGGTCATCCTCAGATTCTGACCTGGGATTTGCAGCATTACCTGCTAGCAATCATGGTCTGAATCTGACTAATGTAAGTTCAAAAGTGCTTTAAAATCACATCTTCGTTTGAATGCATTTGCTTTGATATAATATTCTTCATATATTTCTCATTTAATAGGAAAAGTTTTACTTATTGAATCAAAATCTGATAGTGAGCCATTCTTGTTCATACAACTTTTTTGAATGCAATATGACATAACATATGGGCGAAGGTTGTCTGTTACATACACTTGTGCACATGGGCACAAAGTAATGCAAAAAGTGTGCTTCTAAGAACAGTTCCAGAATAGTTGCATATATGTATATCCAATACAAAACTTGCTTTTAATGTACCAAGGTACATATAGCTTCTTTATTGTCTCACAAAGTTCTTTATGTGCCCTTTTATCTCAGCTTAATCCAAACTATCATTTTCAGTATGGTATCTAAAGCCCTTCCTAGGTCTACAAAGCATGTGCACATGCGAGCAGGTGTGTGTGTTGGTTTGTGCGTGTGCGTGCATGTGTGCTTTTTTTTTTTTAATTGCACAAGTATTTGTCTGCCATAGTATTAATATGGTATAAGATTGCCACTTCCATGATATTTGAATAGTTGTTCTTCTTTCCATTCATGTAAACAGTTAACTAGGATCCTTGTATACACCTTTCCTATTGCTAATATCAACCTCAAGCCTCTGGATTGTTCACATCTCCTATTCCTTAATAAACTAGTACGTCATTTCAGCTGCCATTTTTATAAAACCTTGCAATCTGCTTATAGCAGGTTAAACATTTTTTATTAACAATCCTCATCTTTTATTACCCTTGCACCACCTTTTAGAATTCCCCTGGAATCCTATTAGTTTCATTAGGTTGATTATTATTTTAGACTCTGTGAACTGTATAGTCAATTCACTCACTAGTATTTCTTGGTCTAATTCATGTACCTAAATAATAAAACTTCTTAGCAGTTTGTATCTGCCGAGTCATGTAAATTTTCTCTACATACTCAGTTTGGAAATTTTCATACCATCTTGCTATCCCCTTCAGTGGCTGTTAAGTAAAAACTAATTCTCAGTTGTTTTTTTCTCTCACAATTCTTTCTTTTTGTGGCAGTTATTGATCCTCTCTTAACATTTTCTCTTTCTAAAGATTCCTATAATTGTTTCACTGTCTTATTACTTTTTTCGCCCTTTTCTTGGATTTGTAGCATTTATTACATCAACCTTTCTCTTCATCATTTGACTCCTCATACTCTCTCTTCATCATTTGTCCAATATTCCTTATCTTATTTCTTGTTCTGTTCATTCCCTATTCCAGATGTGCCATTGCCTCATCAGAATTTGCTAATCCAGTTAATTTTGTGCAGTCTTACCTTCTGGACTACAGATCATATTTTGGGCCAATATCTTATGAAATACCTTGTCCTTATTCTGCCTCTAATTTTGTAATTCTTCATCTTTGTCTTCTTCAATATTACTTTTAAATTTAATAAAGGGAAGCAATGTCATACTCAGACCGCTTTTAACTATAAGGTCATTATTTGAATTGTCTGAATGCAAAGTATAGTCAATTACATTTTGGCCGTTTTATTAGGTACAGTAAGTTCCACTTTATTATCTGAATCTCTTAAGCTATTGCACATAAAAGTTTGTCTACTCGGTAAAGCTTAATTTCATTCCTTGTTATTTCTAATTTTATGTATGTTTTTTTATTTGGATTTCTTTTCTTGAGTCGCAATCATATCTATGATTTAAAACTTAAGTGTAAGTTTGAAGCTCTGGCAACATTGTACCCCATTCCAAAACTTTTTTTTTGCACTGTGACATTATGTCGTACAACTACATCACTCTATCTTACTCTGTTCTTCCCTAACCCACTTGCAACCTGCTCTTTTTCTCTATTTTTCACTTCTTTTCTAAAGTAATCAGAATCATACACTTCTATCTAAATGTTCTTAGCTAATCACTTTCAATCATTGCCATCACATCACCTCCCTTTACTATTTGGGCCATTTCTCTGTTGCTAATTCTATCTAAGAAAAAATCTGATGTGTTCCATTCACATGACTTTCTACATCTCTGTTACAAATTATTGCTAAAAAGCTTATTCTTCTATGTACTTCATGCTAATTGAGATAAAAGTAGCAGAAGTGGTCTTACTACTTGCTTCCTTCTAAGTAGAAGAGAAATAAAGAACTACTATAGGCTAAAAAGATAGTCAAATATTTTAATAGCTGGTTGCTATGGGATTGAAATTCCTTTGTTTGTATGGCTAGGAGTTGACAAATTCCCATATGAGAAAAGTATAAGTATTTTAAATCTGAAACCAATAACAAGGAATATAACAGAAACTGTCGGCTCAAAAAAAAAATGTAAACGTCATATATTATGTGCTTTAACAAAATCTACATATTTGGTGTAGTAAGTTTTTATCTATCTCTTACGGTTTACCAGTTATGCAAAATTCAGGAAAATTCATCCAGAATAAAGAGGTCTTCAGAAGCTATTTTCAGAATATTCAAGGTATACATTTTATTTGTATGTAAATATCTTTAATATATGCACAATATTTTAATCAAAATCATTAGATACATTTTTGAGAACATCAAAATTTTCGAAAAAATTTTCCAAGTTGAGGGTGGGGAGGGATTTTCTTGAAAATCTTTGTCACCTCCTTGGGAGATATTAGACTTAAATACCAAGTTTGGTATTTAACAGACTTTTCTTTTTTAGGCTCTGCTGTCCATGCATGCACGCATGCACACACGTTCCCTCACTTCCTCACTTTCTCTTTTTGGACTTTTTCTATTTTTTGTATTCAGGGGGTCTCAAAACATGTATTTCTGGTGAAATATTGGTATCAAATTTTTGGGTGCAATACAATACCTTCTCTATGCACCATGCACACCAATGGAGACTAAAAATAAGTCATCCCCAGATTCCATGTGTCGATTGAAGAGCTTTGTGTATCTTTGTAAAAGCTATATTGACAATGCACATGAAAAGACTGTACAATGGTCCGTGACTGACAGCATAATGCTTAACTTATCAGTACTGAAAACAGGTCACAAAATAACATTCCTGTGGCTGAGAGGTTAAGAAGGCTTTGCTTCTACTCATACGTTAACTAGATTCAAATTGCACTGCTTGTCAATTTGTGTGTGTGTTAATTTTATGACTGGATATGTAGAATATAATATTGCAATAATATAACTTTGTCATTTGAAGTTATAGGTCTATCTATCCACACAAAAACAAACCTCTATTAATACTCATGTTAAATAACTAAATAAACTGTTATCTTCTAAAACTAAAACACAAAAACTAAACATTAATATCAGGTGTATCAACCCTCAGCCCGTATAACTGCACTCAATCTTTGGGGCATAGAAAATGCCTGCAGTAATGTGGATGAGAAGCTACAAGATCTCAGGTTTCTTGAATTTGTACCTAGAAGTCATCTTTTACTATTTACCCATTTACAGCAAAATTGGAGCGCAGCTCCCTTTTTACCTCAGTCCACCCATTCTCACATTCTACCACTCTGATATCTTGCCTTTCTGAAAATCAATTTGAAACTTTTCGAGATATGTCAACAGGATGATTATCCTGCACAAATTCAACAATTCCATCAGGATATCTAATCCTCACGGGAATAAAAATATTATTGAGTATTACCATGTGCTGCACACCATTCAGTGAGTGGTCAAGATGCCACAGCACACCTAGATTGTCCCTTGATATCCAGCCCCAACACAATACAGATATGCGACCATGATGGAATATTGTGAAGCCAAGTATTTTTCATCATACCAGAACCCCTTTGGACCTTTCCCTTACATGTGGAAAAAAATGTTACTTCATCTGAGAATATCACATTACTCCAATTGCGTTTGGCATTTTGCTGCTGGATTGGTTTGTGAAGGTTTGTTGAGTGTTATTTTAAAACAAAAAAGAAAAAGAAAAAAAAAAAAAAAAAAAAAAAACCAAGTTCCTACTTCCCAAAAAAATCAAGTTCACTCAAAATTGGATTCTTAAAAATGTTTCAATACGTTGGTTTTCTTAACAATACTTTTAGTATTTTATCATATCATACAGATTCCTTTTTTGCATTTGCGTATCATTCTGCACAACACATGCTTTCATGTGCAGCATGCTGTTGTCCAGTATAATAAATCCTTAAAGAAGCATCATAATCACTATTATGTTATTAACTGTACTGAATGTTGTGTGTGAAATAGATAGTTGCTATGTGTTGATTCAACATCATTAACCTTCTGAATACCAAGCTGTAGAATATACATGGATTACCAAGCTGGATACAAGTGTAGCCAAACAAATAGTTTTATTTCTCTAATTCCAGCTGAAGTTCTATTGAACACAAATGAACATATTAATATCAGAGGCTCTCAGGAGTAATCAAATCACTCATTTTTTTTTTTTTTTTTTTTTTTTTTTTTTTTAGAACAAGACTTACACATTGGCACAGTTTTGCCATCAGAATGTTCCTTGCACACATAACACAAATGCCTATCGCACCTTTTTCTTGATTTCCTGTCCTTTCTTATGCATAATTTACGCTGTCCAATTCCAGAATTTCTTTCCACTGGCTACGCAACATGTTCATCTCCCAGAATTTCTTCATTGCAGCAACAGATTGTAGTGGTAAGCCGATTGTTTTCATCAGTCTGGTCTTCGTGTATGACTTGATAAGCTTTTTTCCCAACTCGAGAAGAAATTGTAATTGCCTATCTGGTGATTTAGCATTCCAGTCAGGAGTCTTCATTTTCCATATCACAAATGCATTAATCCCTGCCACATCTATATTGTTCATGAATAGTAAGAATGGCCACCTGTTGGTAGTTCGTTGCAGGAATATTCACAAACCAATTTATCCAATGTATCAACTGCTCTTTTAGTACTATTGTAATGGAATATAACATCTGACTTATACCCATTTTCCTCATCAGCATAGCTATCATCATGGTGCTCAGTGCTTAGAAGAATAACCCCTTATTTTTTTATATACATAGGAAACACGAGTAAAGTTGCCATTGAAAGCAAACATTAATGAATATTCTTTCTTAGCAGGAGCAGGCTGAAGTTCACGTGGAATTTCAGTTTTATTTTTACTCATAGTTCCCGTAAGAGTGAGTCCCCGTTCCAGTAGCTTTTGGACCAGAGGAACACTGGTAAAAAAATTATCAGTGGTGATTCCATGGCCTGGTTTCAATGGATTGGTGAGGTCTAACATGACTCGACAGCTTTGATTCTTTTCTGCTAGCTTCCCTTCCTTTTGTGTATCAATTTGTATATTCAAAGCATATGCAGTTTCTGCATCACATAAGATCCATATTTTCACCCCATATTTTGCCAGTTTCGATTTCATGTAGAACGGAAAGGACATTTTGTACAGAAACCAACAATTTGCTCATCAACTGTTACCTGAGAACCTGGATGGTAATGTTTTTGACATTGCAATGAAAATGCTGTTGCCACCTCCCTGAAGGCACACAATTTGATAGTCTTCTTTCTTTCTTCATGAGTCCATAAATCATCAAACCTTATGAATCAGAGTAGCTCAGCAAAATGATTCTTCAAAAAAGGTGCTTGAAAAATTTGTCTTTGAAACAATGGGTCTGTACCTCACAGCATAGATAGGGGTTCTCGCTTTGCCTTTAGTGCACTCATGATCAAAAGTACACCTACAAATGCATATAGTTCTGTGATATTTGTGGAAATCACATTCTTTCTCCTTACCCTTGGCAGTCTGATAAATTTAGTTGGCTTTCTGATTTGTGTAATTTACAATATTTTCCATTGCTTCTGGATCAAGAAATAACATAAACACCTCTGTTATTGTGGTCGCGTGTTGAGAGGAAGCTGTAGGGCCCCTCAGTATGTCCTG
Source organism: Hymenopus coronatus (assembly GCA_030762935.1). Classification (NCBI taxonomy): domain Eukaryota; kingdom Metazoa; phylum Arthropoda; class Insecta; order Mantodea; family Hymenopodidae; genus Hymenopus; species Hymenopus coronatus. The sequence goes on from CM060900.1 coordinate 288,419,197, forward strand.
GTTTCTTTGTCTGTTGTTTCTCTTACAAGTTGCTTCCCATATGATCCCACTTTTTGATGTGTAGATGGGTCTACCAAGTTCAGACGATGGCGGCAGGTTTTTGTTCTCACAGTTATCATCTTCAGTATAAGTCAACTTCTTCAATTTCTTCAACATCTTCTATTTCAGACACTTCGAACTTTTGATCATTGTCATCATTATCGCCAAGCACAATATCCATTGCTTCCTCCAAATTCTTTTCATTTTCCATATTATATTTACGTTTTAGCATTTTCACTTATAGGAATAAAATATCTCTCCACGATAAGGAATAACACTCTTTACTGCTACCAAATCAGTACTAAAAAGCTATGCAATGTGAATAGTAAAAATGTAATACACGTATTGTTGAAAAAGAAATGTATTGTTGAAATAGAAAAATAAGATATGCACTTTCCATTGTTGACAAAACAATCAACTGTCAATAATGAAATAACATCAGTGATCTGAAGAGAATACTAAAAATAAACATTGGGAATAAATAAATATTTTTTTAAAATAGTGACATACATTACCAAGCTGGGTACAAGTGTATCCAACATGTCTCTTGGAAGCTTAAGTAACACTTACTTCTTTTTTTTTTTTTCTGACTCTAACATGACACTTAGTGACATCTTATTAACAATGTAACAGTAGCTCAAATAATTAGCATTCATGAATTACGTGTAATAACTTGAAAATGACAGCTCGGGTACAATTGTACCCAGCTTGGCATATGGAAGGTTAAGAGAAAAATTGTTTGCTACATGCGAGAAGCAAACCTGCAACCCTCAAGAGAAGAGTAACCTACATTTTGCCACAGTGAACACACATGGAAGGTGACCGATTTAGTAATGCCATACAATACAAACTGTATCATGTTTTGTGTCATTAACATTTTTAGTTGATAGTTTGTTGCTGAAGAAGCTTCAGTGATGTATTTGATTATGTTTACTGAGCATATGGCTTAGTAATATTAAGATTTGGAACTTGTACAATTTGTTGTTGCTGCTACAACTGTATCGCAGATGGTGTACACAAGGCGCTTTGCCGTGTAGAATGTAGACAAATTTGGTGTTCTGGACATGACTTGTTTCTTCTGGCAACAGGTGTACATAGTACTTTTAGAGAAAGTAAAAATGACTATCAGGTAACTTTCTTCCTCTATACTGTCCACCTTAAACTCTTGCAGTTTTTCTCTCTTTCTAATCATTCTCCTTTTCTGTAATGTGGATCCCATTACCTACTATATTTCCTAGATACTGCCTCTTAGTTTTGAAAATATGCTCATTACCTTGATGTCCCAGCAAACATGAAATCTAGACTTCACTCCAATTATATCCCTATGTACTTCCTTTCTTAAGTTGTTTGAATGGATTCGCATTGTGGGGTGATATATCGTCAGCTGCTGCCTATTTTTCTTCTCCTCTGTGCTTTGTAGGTCTGACAATACTTATCATAGGTTTCGTGTCTCCTTCCTACTCCACAGCTTCTGAAGTTCTTTGACTTTGCCATTGTGTTACATATGTATGCTTTGTATGCAGTCTTGCATTACTCTACAGCTGAATTTCAGAAAGAAGAGCCTTTTACCTCTAATTTCTTGTTTCCTTTGCTGCTTTTGTTTTAATAAATTTTTTTATGTAATATTTAATAAAAATCTTCTGCATTTTAGATTCTTAGTGCTATTTAGGACTTAACATTGTAAACCCTTGCAGGGCTAAAATTGGCTTTGGTTTTGAACCCTTTCATCCTATTCCCAAGCTCCAAGTTTTTTGCTTTCTTCTATTTCTCTCCAGATTCTTCACTCTCTTTGTCTCTCCATGATAAAGATCATAATATTTTGTTTACTTTGCATTTTGGTCACTGTCTCAACTTCAAAATTCTAATTTTGTATTCCATTAATTCTTTCCTTTGACTTTTTCTTTCTCTACTTTTGATTTTGGTGATATCATCTGTTATTATGTCAAATTTTGCCATCACCTCTTCTGCAGCAAGTTCTGGATTGGCTTCTACAGTACAGGTAACATCACAGCAGTCCAAAAATTCAGCTTGATAAAGCATGTTATTTACTTATTCCACTGTTTAGCTTAATCTGGTTAAACAGCCCTGTACATAATCATCTCATTGAAGTTAATGATTTTAATAAGCAAAGGCATTAAATAATGTTAATCCTAACACACAACTAGTGTGAAAGAATTATTACCACAAAAATCAATTAAACTTAATACTAGTTAACTATAAAGCCTGAAAATTTAAATTACTTGCAAAATTGTAAGTTGCCTTTGACGCATCATTCTCTAATATTAGTGGTCACATTTAAGATTTCATTGAATCAGATGTGGATTTAATAAGGATGTAAGCATCTTGTTATTTTAGCTCATACAGAGCATCAGTACTGTGAGATAAAGATCCATGGTTCATTTCCTAGCCATGATGCTGAGTTTTACAAGTCCAATTCAATTTTTCAAATTGTTAGTAGAGTACATAAGCTTTTCTTTGCAAACTTCAACATTTTATCATACTGAAACAATTGTGTTTGAGGTTAACAGGAACAGGCAGAAAATACTTACAGCAGCAACATTAATTGGATATGATTAATGAAACATACACAAAAATGGAGAAGAATTTTAAATACAAATATCTCTGAGTTTTAGCTCATGAACCAGCTAGCTTTTCAATTAGACTGAATCAGAAGTGCAAATCTACTTCATATCAATTATCATTATTGAAATTAATTAAAGAAAGGAAAACAGATTTGTGAACTGTAACAGGAAAATTAAATTGAGAGGTTGTCATATTTTTAATTTTGAATGAATAGCACTGCATGTTTCCGAAAGCTAGATGATACTTTCTTCTCCAGAGCAATGTAAAGTTAAGTGGTTGGATATAGCCCTTGAGCTTAAAATCAGATTTGCAACTTCTATTGGATAGAACAGGAAATTTCCATGTATGCATCCTCTAGTATTCATATCCATGTAATTAGGAAGGTGATAATACCTACTGATATTCCTAGGTTAACATCTTCATGAGCTACTATATGCTGATATTGCTTATACTTCAAGATATTGCAGCAAATGTTACGTTGTTAATTGAAAGAGAAATCAAGGTGGACAGTATTCATATTGACATTCAAATGCCTCAGCTCAAGTGCTAATAAAGCAAGAAAAATAAATGAAAAATTGATTCACAGTATGTATTTTAATGTTTTTTTTTTCACCAACTTGGTAAAAGCCTTATAACATGTTACCTACACATTTTGTTTATAAACATTGAAACATGTATGAATATTATTTGTTAGCTGTATTTATTAGCAAAGTTAACAAAAACACCTTTGTGTGGTCACACCATTACTACTTCTCTTTATTATGTTGTAGGAAATTTTGGAACAAGTAACAGTCCTAAACTTGGATACAGGAGAACGGGTACCATTGAGTGTAGCAGAGGATAAGTTACCACAGTGCATCAATCCTCTTTCTCTTCACATCATGCGTCTTACTTCTGAGTATGTGAGTAACACTAGTTTAGAGAAGGAGGAAAAGGAATCAGATGAGGAAAGTGTTGATAGCAAAAAATTGCAAGTACCTATAGGAGAGGAAGTGGATGTGAACAAGATAAGTCGTGCTGCACAACTAAAGAAAATATTTGGGTCTAAGCTAAAGAAGACAATGATCAAAGCTAAGTCTATTGCACAGGAGGTTTCTCATGCACGTCACAAAGAGGATGTGATGGATATTGTTGATGAAGTCAATCCAGAGGAACAATATATAAAATTAAAAGCATCAGGAAGTCATAAAGGTCCTTATGAGTTTGATAACCTGCAACACGTCCAGGATCTAGGTGGTGAACATGTAGGTCCTGTCTGGTGCATGAAATTCTCTACCTGTGGCCGTCTATTAGCAACAGCTGGTCAAGATCGAGTTTTGCGTGTGTGGGTGGTCCGTAATGCTTTTACATATTTTCAGGTAAGCATTGGAAGACAGAGTATCTGATGTTATCTAGAAATAGGTTTCACAACATACAGTGAATGCTTCAAACTTAAAATGTAGCATAAACCTCAGTTATTATTTCACATTATTTCCGAAGCTTTGTTAAGTGCCCAAGAATTTATAGTCCCCCACATAGGTGTAATGTGGTCATAAAATAATATCGAGAAAGGATAATATGTACTAACATGAGGTAACAAAAAACTATAAACCCAATTTTGTAAAAAGTAAAGCATATATCTGAGTAATTTTAAATTTATTTATGCTAGCCATAAAGTTTGCAATACAGAGGGAATTTGCACCACAGTAATGCACAGCAGTGTTTGGCTTTCCCTTAGGGGAGGAATAATCAAAATGTTATTTTAGCAAGCATTTAGTTCACTCAAGAACAAAACTATAATTGCAGAAAAAAGTAAAATATAATGCTGTAAATGATGATGAATAATGCATGTCTTAGTAACCAAACTAGCATCAAGAGGTTAAGTAGCTATTATATAATCAGCAGAGCCAGGAAATTTGTACAGTTCGCCATCCCATATATAGGTTGTGACCGACTGTCTCACCACATCAAAACAAATCATTGGGGAGGCAAAAAAACTTGTAGTAAAGGAAACACTCCTGTTTCAAGAGAACAAAAATAGCTTATGGGACATTCATAAATGCATACCTATTTAGATAATTATGTGCAACATACAAATTGTTACATATGTATATACAGGCTGACTCTGACTGATTTCCTTATTTACAAGTGTACAATATGAAATCACCCAAGCAATTATAATGCAGCTTGTAATATTTACTGATCAAATGTAAAATAATATCCAAATAATAAAATTCATTTGTTAAATATTTTTACTCTTACCAGGTAAAAACCAAAGCAGGAATTAAACTAAATCTTTACTCATCTGCAGCCAGGTTACTGAAAACAATAATGTACTTCTGAAGTCTTTCAAATGAAAAACTCATTCTACATTCTGACAAACAAGATATATAATGCAAAAAAGTTTGTTCTACTTTGCAGTATGTGATCGAGGCATATTTGAAATATTTTATCAGTTCTGTACCAGTATCACAAAGCAAATAGCATTTGTTGGGGTCTAAAAGTACATCTTGTATGTGATATATCACACCAAGCGCAGCCTTCTTTTCAATTAAACTTTGCATTTTCATCTTTATTTCGGGTAGGATGCTCGTGGATTGGATGTGTCCATCTTGACAATTCTTCTACATGCCGCAGAGATTCAGTCAGTTCCATACTTCCAGACTGTACAGTGTGATAGTTGTGGCTAACTATTTGAACAAATTTGTAATCAATAATATATTTCTGTGAAGCTGTTCTGTTACTAGAAGTTAGGCGGTTTGTAAACTAGAACTGCCATCGGTTTTTAAACTGGCTAATACTGAAACAATTTTGTCATAATGTTCAGCATAATGAATTATGGCCACTAGCCAAGTTACCCATCTGGTTACAACTGGCCCTGGTGGTAGTGGTATTGCCGAAGCTTACTCTCTGAACTTTGAATCTTTTAAGATGCTTTCAAAAATATATTTTTCATGAGAGATACAAAGGTGTCTACATTTGCATAATTACACTTTACACTTGGTGTAAAGCATGTGTTAAACAAGTTTATCAGTTTAGGATACAAGTTACCAGCCTGTTTGGCCACTTTTACCACGTATGTCGCACCATCAGGTATGAACAGGAAAACATTATTTTTCTTAACTGCATCAGGCCATAAGAGGGTCATTGCTTTTTCAAATGTTGATGTGATTGTCACATGATTTACCTTTTCAATTATTTCTGCCTCAAGAAAAAAACTCTTAGCAGGATGATCTGTTGAAAGAATTCTGATATCTGTGTTCACTACAAAGCGCCCTATGGAGTCCGTAGTTTTGTCCAAGGATATCCATATTTTTTATCAGCCACTGAATGTCTTTTGTCATGCAAACATGTATCATGCATTATCTGCAGATACATTTGCCAAAGGGTATTTGCGATGACAGTTTCACACCTGTATATTTTTCCATAAATATTCTGAAAACCTTGTTTCCCACTTTATGAAAATGAGTATTGCAGCATACCAACATTAGGCATAACTGGGATTGTCTGCTTATTAACATTGCATTCTCTGGTACCTTTTTGTCATCTGTATCCAAATTTTGCAACAATATGAGATGTGCAAGGTGTTTTTTCTTGGCATACTGTTGCTTAAATAATGATCATTAGCAGGTTTTATTTCCACATCACATGCAGGACAGTAAAATGTGTATCTGTTAATGGATACATAATCTGTTGCAAATTCGTTAATGATGACAGTTGATTTACTTTCTCGATCTGGTTTCTCTTTTTCCATCCTTATTGATAAGTATCCCATTGAAATGAAAATGAAGTAAATAAGGACATGAATGTACACTGCTAGAAAACTTACTGTGCTTGTGAAGAAAATTAATTTTGTTTACATTTGAAGCAGAACAAAGATGTTATTTGAATGTGTTCCTTCCTACTGATGTGGTTCTGTGTTATGCAGTGATAGCTGTTTTACATTATTGGGTTATACTCTACGTTGACCTTTGCTTACACAAGTAGTGCTGCATGGTATATGCCAAGCCTGGCCACTCTTACTCTGCATAAGGAGATTGGTACGAACTTCCTAGCTCTGACAATCAGGCATGTAAAAAATAGACCTTGGCTTTAAGGGGCTTGAAGAACTAATTTTTAGTCATCTGACATAGGCTCTAAAATTATCCAAGTAGGTACCAAATTACAGTCTTAGGCACCTAAGATAGAATTTCCCCATACTAAATACATCACTCAGTAGAAATGTATTATACACTTCTGACATATCATTGGAATTTAAATGCTTGATAGCTTATGGGCCCACTCCCCAAAAATGTTTGCAAAACTTGTATATTGTTAAGAACAACAATGTAAATGATAGTTTGAAATGCAGTTGAGAAAGTAACAGAGACAACATGTGCATAAAGTTCAACAGTTTAATTAGGAAATGAATACAATAAATTGACTACACCCTGTGACTTACTTGCTTTGTAAGTCATATCTGATTGTTGGCATTCATTGTTACACCTGCATCAGTAGTCACGTGTGCTGGCAGTGAGTTCTTTTGACATTGAAGCTGTGATTGTTGCATTTGTGCAAGTGGACAGGTGTGCTGTCAGAAGGTTCTTTGGCATCAAAGCTGGGCATTGTTACACCTGAGTGAGTTTGTGACACCTGTGTTAGTTTGCACGTGCGACTGCTTCTAGAAATTTCCTGCCACATGATTGACAAGTATAAAAAGGGGAGTGAAGCCCTGCCTGCAGTTCATTTTTCAACTTTAGATTCATAGTAAGCAGTAGTGGTCATCGCCACAGCAAACTTCAAAAGGAAACTATATGGCAGTATTTTTACGAAAGCATTGAAGAAAGACATTTGTGAGCAGATTCTGATTGTAATCAATTTGTGGAAGAAATAGGGAATTGTTTGTTGGAGCAAAATGAGAGCTTTTATTGCAGTAATATGATATTGGTTTGAAAATGCAGACAGTAACAATAATGAGCATTAATTGAAACATAATAATAATGTGATGAGGTATAGGAATAAAGAAGCAAGAAATCCATCTCTGATCTTTCATGCTCTGGAACAGATTTCTATTCTATTCATAGACAGATATCAAATAATGACATAGAGAAAGTGTTATCTTCCTCTTTCTACAAAACAAGAGACTGACTAGTGGACAAGGTCAAGTGTGTTGGCTCTGAACTCTAAAAGTTCTAAAATAAACCCATTATTTTCCAAAAAATGTTCATTGCTACAAACAGACTAATACGTAGTCTTTGAACCAAATCAACTCCATGGTATTCAAACATTGCCTTTTATTAGTGTTAAAAAAATTAATAAATGAATACAAATAAATAAAATAGACACATTTATGCTCTAAACATTAAAATATATCTCAATGGTTAAATCATGAATTTTAGGCACCACATAACTCCTTCCATGCATTTATGTTTTACTTGAAATATGAAAATATTTAACCAGTTTAACCTTTTAACATAAAACCACGAGTATACTTGTTTTTTCAAATTTGACGAATAACAAAACACAGAGTATACTCTGGCTTATCATTTCTGACTGGCATACATTTTAAAAGGTCTAAGTTACTCGTTCTATCTCATGTTTTGGCATTTCTTTGATATTTTCATAGATATCGCTGCGGCCTGTTGCTTTGAAATGTAAACTTCTGCCAAAAGATGTCTCTGAATCATGCAGTTATTCCAGCTCTGTGATACTAGCAGCCAAGGTTACAATCTGTTCTCGCAGTTTATTGTGTGGTATTATTCATGCTTTATAAAAATGGAGAGTGAAGATGAGTTCGATATTGAATTTATTGAGTCTGAGAGTTCAGAAGATAGCTATAACGAGAATTCAGAAGAAGAAAGTGATGAATCAACTTCGTCTAAGTGTGATATTGCGAGTGCCAAAGTGTGTTGCGAAATGGATTCATCTAGGCCACTGCCACCTGCTCCACCATGGTTTCCTTTTACAGGTAAACCTGAAATTAATTTTCAACCCTGTACTGATGATGTCAATGAATTGTCAAAAGTAATGCAAGACGACAGATTCATACAAATTTTGGTTACCGAGACCAACAGATATGCAACACAAACAAACGTTCCAGCATGGAAGGAAACAACAATCGATGAAATGTACATATTTGTTGCTGTAATACTGTTACAAAGCATTGTCAAAAAACCAACATTACAGATGTACTGGACTAAAGGAACTACATTAGCCACACCAATATTTAGAGGGGTTCTACCATTCCAGAGGTTTGTCAGTTTGAAAAAGCATTTACAGTTTTCCAACAATGCAACCTATAATGCAGAAAGTCATCCGCAACCCAAACTAAATAAGGTATGGGCTATTGTGAGCTACCTGTTGGCTAAATTTAGAAGTAGCTGCATTCCAGAGAGAGATGTCACCATTGATGAAAGCCTGATGTATAAAGGGCGACTGGGATGGATCCAGTATTTGCCATTGAAGAGAGCTAGGTTTGGAATCAAAACATTCATGTTGTGTGAGTCAGTGACTGGATATTTGGACCCTAATAATTTACGTAGGCAAGGGCACTAAATTTGATGAAGAATATAAAGATCTGCCAGTGTCATCACAAATTGTAATGACGCTAATGTAACCCTTGCTAAACATGGGATACTGCTTGACTATAGATAATTATTATAGCTCTCCCCAGCTTGCTGACCAAAAGAACTGATATGTATAATACTGTGTGTCCAACAAGGAAAGAAATGTCCTTCTTTCCGGACCAAGAAACTAAAGAAAGGGGTGGTTGCAACATTTCAACGAGGTAAACTAACTGCACAAAAATGGAAAGATAAGAGAGACTCTGTTTGCAGTCCACTATCCACAATGCAGAAATGCAGACACGGAAAGCAAGAAACAAAGACATTGTCAAACCAGCTGCTGTATTTGCTTATAATGACACAATGCAGGGTGTAGATAAAGTAGACCAGCACATCGCAAATAATCCATTGCCATGCAAGAGGGGCAAGAAGTACTACAAGAAGATACTTTTTCATCTTTTGAATTGGCAGAATGGAATGCCTTTATCCTGTATAAAAAACATGAGCAAAGCACAGTGCCCTTGACTTTCGCGTGGCTGTTGCTGAGCAGCTCATTGAAAAATATCAGAGGGAGCAATTGTCACCAAAAGCAGTGGACCGTCCATCAGCAAAGGCAATCACAACTGGACTTGTTGGACATCATTTTCCATCAGCGAATCCTCCAACCGAGAAGAAGCAGAATCCAACAAGAACGTGTAGGATGTACAGTAGTGTGCCGGATGCCAAAGGAAAGAAGGCACGGAGGGAATCTAGATACATGTGTAAAGATTGTGGTGTAGCTTTATGTATTGATCCTTGCTTCAGGGTATTCCACACAGCCACAAACATATAAATAATGACTCTAAATGTGCTGCTGTTCATCTTTTAGTGCTTCATTGCCTGAAATTCACTTTTGTTAATGTAATTTCAAGAGGAAAAAGGGGATAAGCACATCACGAGTATACTCGTGGTGTTAAACTAGGGGATATTCAGTGATGAAAATTTTCATTGTTGAGCACTTAAAACACAATTTCAAGGTTACGGTCATTAGTGTATTGTACTGAATATTTCATTTTGACAATAAAAAAATAGACAAAAAAGAACCATCATATTCTATATGAATACATATGTTAAGAGGTTAAATTTATTCTTACAGTTAAAAAAATATGCATCTACAATCCAAGGTTTGGTAATAACCGAATCCCTATTACAGTAGCTGTTCTAGTTATGAGCGCATTTGAAATCAGAATCACAAAAGGTTTCCCTTGGATGTTCAAAACCTTGCAGCAGTATGTCAATGGCATTTTTGCCATAGTGCCAAAAAGGCACATTGATAATGCCCTAAAACTTTTGAACATCCAAGAAAAAAGTATAAAATTCACAGTAGAAATAAAAAAAGATAACCAGCTACCATTTTTAGATCTGAAAATAGTAAAACATGAAAATAGAATAAACTTTTTACAGGAAACCTACTAGACAGACAATTATATAAAAGCCAGTAGTTATAATCGAAGAGCACATAAACAGGCAATCTTCAATAGCCTAGCACATACCACTTCTAGAAAATGAATACAAGGCAGAATACTACAAAATAGTCAAAATTGCAAATAAAAATGATTTCACAAGATCCCTCGTAGATAAAAAAATAAAACTAGCTAAAAAGAAGAAATTCCTAAAAGACAAACAACCACTCTCTCAGCAATAAAACAAGATGAGTTACAAGAAATTCACATACCACCCATGGGCATTTGACAATTTTCAAAAAATACAACATTCAACTAGCACCAGTAAACCGTCACAGCATAAAAAATGAATTAGGCTCAAATAAAGACGTCATCCCAGCAAAGAAAAAATAGGTCATATACAAAATGGAATGCAAGGATTGTAATCAGATTTATATTGGAAAAACAAAAAGAAATCTAGAAACAAGATCTAAAGAACACTTCAGAAATATAAATAGAAAACAATTGGGAAAACCAGCAGTTGCTACCCACTTTTGGACAAAACACCACAATATAAATTCAGAACCAAAACTTCTAAAACACATAGCAGGAAAACAAGAGCTGGACACATGGGAACACATCTTCATTGTAAAAAATAGAAATAGGGTTTTCAATTTCGACATCCCACAGAAGGATGTGTTTAGCAAGTTCATTCAACCACCACCAGAGAAGACAGCACTCACAACAATGCCAGCTTCACCACAAGGAATTAGTCGATAATGAAAATGAGGGTAACTAGTCATTTGAAACATGTTCCGACAAAAATCCCAAGTATGTGTTGTTTAGTGTAATTAATTGACTCACTGTAAAATAAACAAAAAACACAATAGTAGTTATGGAAGAAAAGTTACTGCATAAAATACACAGAGCCAAAAAATTATAAACAACAGATGCTAGGTGGAACTGAAAAAACAGAATATCTTGAAAGAATGGAAACAGTTTTAGAAAAAGAATACTCCATAGCTAAAAAAAAACCTTAACCCATTTATAAACAAATTAAATGCAATAAATGCAACAGTTCAAGATTGTAAGAAATAGGCAAAAAAGAAAACACAAAATTAAAGTAGACAGTCTAGTACTGGCCAGAATCTATTGTGTTCCAAAAATACATAAACCAGGAAAGTCAGTGAGACCCGTTATAAATAACTAAAGTGCACCCACATGCAACATAGCAACATGGTTAACACACAGATTTTCATCTTTTCTGAAACTTGAAACTTTAGGCATAAAAAATGTTCTGGATGTAATTAAAAAAATAAAAAATGTGGAAATAAAAGAAACAGATACTCTGGTCTTCTTTGATGATATAGCTTTTTTTTTCCAAGCATACCAAAAGAAAACACAATCTCATATCAGAAATTTGTTGGGAGCAATAGGAAAAACAGAGCAAGAAACCCAAGAATACATCACTTTAATAAACAGATGCCTTTATCAAAATTTCACTTTCAGTGGAAAATACTATAAACAAACTTCTGGTTTAGCAATGGGCAGCCCACTACCATCAGTATTAGCAGACCTCTTCATGAGCACATTGGAAACTAGAGTCAAAAAGACATTCCCTTAGATATATAAAATATATCGTTTTGTAGACGATGTCTTTGCAATAGTCCCAGAAAAACCCTTGGAGGATGCATTAAAATGACTAAACCTCCAAAAGATATCCATAAAATTCACAATGGAGAAGGAATGTAATGGGTAGCTACCATTTCTTGATCTTAAAGTCATTTAAAAAAAAAAAAACAACAGCAGCAGCAGCAACGTAACATTTGGCATCTACAGGAATCCTACCCACATCAACAACTACATAAAACAAAATAATTAACAATCACATTCCCCACCAGCATGCAGTACCTAACAGTCTTGCACATAGATTTGTTAGTGTTCCCCATGTGCAAAGAAGAATATGACCATGAACTAAATAACTTAATGGACATAGCTACACAAAATGGGTTCCAAGTAGAAGTATTACTACACAAGAAAGTACAACATATAGATTTCTACTTTCTGTATCATTTGGAATGAATGTGCTGACCTCTTTTATTCTCTCTTTATTTTTGCCTCTGTGTATTTTATGGAGTAACTTTTTTGAGCCAAAATGATGCTGTGTGATTTAAGGGTCCTATTTGTTCAGTGACACTATTTGGCTTATCCTTCATGATCAGAATGGAGTAATAGAGGTAGCATTTGGTTAGCATGTCATATGAACATGTCTTGATGGTTGCTGGATAGGTCGGGCATCTCCAGTGTCAATGTTATGAAGTACTCAGACTGTAATTGTTGTTCTCATCGCTGAAGTAACAGCTGAGTAGACACCAGACCTTCTTCAAATGTGAAATGGGTAGATGGTCGGCAAGCCTTTTAGCTAGGACCTCAAGTCTTGCAATGGTGATGGCTGGTCAGATTCGTGCATGGCGATACCCTAACTCGTCCCAGCCTCAATATCCTGGTCAGTGTCCATTGGGTTCAGCAGCCTCATGAGTACTTCCTTCCAAGAAGAAATCAGTGCTTAGGCAACACATAATACATGCAGTGATACCTTCTGGTCCAATATCATGTTCTTTGACTGTTGGCTCTGCAGGTGCACTTCTCGCAGGCACATTTACATTGTCCTTCTGATTGGTAACTTCCATCTGCACCTTCTCTAATGTGGAATGCATTGCTTTTATTTAATTTCTCATCTTCCCCATGCCACAATGAATCCCAGATTTAATATTCTCATGCATCTTCTCCATGCTGGATTCCATTTTCGTGCATGTTCTCTACTGTGGTTTCTAATTTTGTGTCCATCTTCGTTTTGGCCAATAAATCTCCTCCATCTTGGCGTAAATATCCCACTCCTGAGAAGATCCAGTAACAAATGTCTTTATTGACTCAAAAATTGGTCACAAATGCACTCTTTAATTCACTGTTGCATACAATTAACTCAGTGCTTTGATGCAGACATTTGACTGCTTTTTCCTTATGCCACTGCATGCTAACACTTCAGTCACTTATGAATCCGTAAGTTGGCTTGCAATCCATCCTTCCTTTTATGGCTAAAAATGATGTCACAGAACTTTCTGGAAAATTGTGGAAGCCGAAGCTTCTGGAAGGATCTAGTGTGTCTCTTTCCAAAGCTTCCAGTTACAGGCGCACCACACATCCTTTGTTTCACATTCCAAGGTCTTCAACTGTGCCAACGCACATACCAAGGCAAGTGTAAGAGCGACCATACACAGACGGCACCGTCACAAAACTTTTACAATATGAACACAATGTTTAGGAATTCATGTTTCTCATAATAGTTACATGTAAGCATTAGACAACAGTTTTAGAAGCACAACCCTATAGGATCAGAGTAGTTCAGATGATTAGAATGACAGAATACCTAGATAGACAAAACCAAAGTACCACTGTTCTAATCCCAGCAGTACATAGCAGAGGGTTGTTTTTTATTCTACCACTAAAACCGTAGTTTAGTTTCTATGTTTCAAAGCACACATTACATAAATATTTTCAACAAACCTAATTGTTTCATTACATTAATTTATGCAGGTTCATCGAAAATTACTGCATTTAATATTGAATCCTACATAGATTTCATTAATCCTTTTGAAAGTAATTTGTCCTGGAGGGTTTATCGTCTTGACTTAAAAAATGTAAACTAAGTTTATTAGCACTGGTAACATGGTATACCTCTTTAAGAAAAACAAAATCTCAGAGAGTGTGGATTTTGATGACCAGTGCTTTGCCAACTCGCCCACCAATATGTTATAGCGGAATGCTCTAGCTAACTGCATATGATCAGAAATCAACCAAACTGTTATTGGTGGTGTGCAAACCCTCAAAGAACAGATAGATTTACCAAAATTGCAAGTCCAATAATTTTTAATATTGTATTTATTGTGCACCAATATCTACTGCTGGCAAACAAATGAAGCTTCCTGAATTAAAATGAGACATAGGTCCACTTTCTGTTTTGATTACAGCCACTAATGGGCAATCCAGAAAACATTATATAACTTTGACATTTGGCAAAAGGGAGAATAGTTTCCCTATCCCTGTTTATCTAGGATATCTCTACAATCCTTCCAATTTGGACAGTTGAAATCTGGGGAACCTGTATATATAAATATATTCAGGGATGCAACACATATCACACAATGTTTTCATGCAGATCACGCCTCAAGCATGATGTATTTGAATTGAAATCTGAAAACTGTGCATACATAATTAATATAATGTTATTAAGCTTTTCTGTAAATTATGATATTATGAGATATTTTGCATAAAAGCGTTGCAGAAGACATTTATTCCTGATATTGGGTATGCGTTTGTTTCTTCCAATGTTGTGCCTTTGTTAACTTTGTGTCAGATAATTGCAGCACACCCATGTTTTAATTAAACTTAGTGGTTCCCTGAAATATAATGTTATCCTATCATACACATATAGAAATCAGTAAAAACCCATAAAAAGTTCCTTTATGTTCTGTATGTAGCCTTAATATTGAGCAAATATAGTTCTTCTGGTGAGAAGGAGATACTGGGAGAGAGGTATTTGTTGTTGTCACCAATATTTTTTGGTAGAGGAACCACTGCATTCCATTCAGAACTTTGATATTGAAATTTCACATCAAATACATGATTTGATTTCTTCTGGATAGAAACAAATTTGGAAAATTTCTAGAGCAGGTATCCATCTACCTGTAGAGCATAAATAAAATCCCTAACATAGCTAAATACAGAATTTCGTACCCAAAGAAATGCCTGGTGGAGATGTGTAGAAAAAATACATGGAAATATGTTTGTTATGTTTTAAGTTTTTGTGAATAGCTTTAGTGATTTTAATTTAAATGTGACATATATGTTACATGAACATAACAAACTAACTGTGACTCAAAAACTTTACATGGCTATTCTATAAAATGGTTTTAACTCTCAGTGAGCTAAGCAAGTAGAAAACACCCAACTCCTTTGAACGGGCATAACTTATCTATCTAAAGGATCCAGTTTCAAATTACATTTAGGTGAGTGTTGAATAAAAATTTTTCTCAGAGGTTCCCAGTGCCATAATAAATGTTTTCGCATTTCTCAGTTCAATGAAATTGATTTATTAAACAGTAGAATAAACTCCTTTATGTGTATATGTAAATGGAAAATATAACATAATAATAAAAAAAAAAAAAAGTACTGTCATGTGAACTTCTTTAAAATATGTCATTTGTAGCAACTGAATTTCTCCCTAGAACTTGCAGTTCCCAAAATATTTTTTTATTTAATTTGTTCTCCTAGCCTCCAGTTCTCAAGGTTCAATCCCAGCAGAGCGTGATGATTTTTTTTGGGGCACAAAAACAGAAGAGAAGTAAAGCCATTGTTTCTGCATTGTAGATTTACTGCATGTAAAAGAACCTCATGTCTGATAAAGATGCCTCTGAGAAAAATTAATCTGTATTTCATGTCCATTATAGAATGGGGTGTTGAGAATTAAAAAGCATCCATAAATAAAACTCAGTTTTTTGATAGTTGAATGTTGTTACAGCATCTTGCATGGAATTGAAGAAAAAGCAACATAACAAAATTAGGTAATATTGCCGTTTAAGGGTCAGTTGGCTGCATAACGTCAGGCAGCCAACCTTTGCATCTGAAAGGTGCAATGTTCAGCATAATGGAGCATATATAATTGGTATTGCGAAAAGGAGGGAAGGCAGCGTAGTCATACAGTAGTGTGGAAAGCTTCAAATTTGCAATTAACAGTATACGCCTTAGGAAGCGTAACCATAGCAAGGCAGGGAAACCCAGAAATATGTCCAATGAGACAGTGCATTCATAGGAAGGTGTCGGAAATGCTGAAATATGCAATTATATGCATCAGGGGGCGCATATACTATTCTTCTGAATATCTCCTAATGTTCTCCACCTCTTTCATATTTTCTTCAATGACAAAACAGCCGTTTTTAACGCTACCAATGACATAAGTAAAGAGCAAGTAGATCTGGTTGGGCTGACAGTTATTCTTACAACTAATAATAATACTCATCTTAATCATCATACTACCACCACCACAAATAATAATAATAATAATAATAATAATAAATGATAAGTGATAAATAATAATAACAATATATAATAATTGTTATTTACTACTAATGCTCCTGTTTTTATTAAAAAGAAACAAAGCAATCGACAACTTCTTATTTAACAGTAGCTTTGTGTATTAAATTTCTCCATTTAACCCAAAATATTACTTGATCAAACGTATTAAGAGCACCGCAATTGCAGTGTGACATAGATGGGGTTATCTTTATGTTTTGATGAAATCGCCTTTAGCTAGCTCAGGTACTACATAACTTTGAATAATCAACATCAGCAATAAGTAGGATTAATGGTGTATGATAGATGCCATCATCTTCTAGAATTGCCAGATCCTTCAGCTACATCATATACCACCCATCTAGCAACATATAACCGTGCTACTTCTGCCATTTTGTGGCTATTCACCGATTGCATTCCTTTGGCACTATGTGCTCAGTTCCAAAGCAGGTTTTCAATTTCTAAAGTTGGTATGGTTTTGCGGCATTGCGCGGCCAACTGACCCTTAAATGGCAACATTACCCAAAATTATTCCTTAACTTGAAACAATTTATAGGAAAATATTCTCATAAGCTTCTGCAGCCAGTATCATTAATAATATTGCTAGCTTCTCGTTGATGCCACGTAATCTAAGAAAAAAATATGATGTGTTCCATTCAAATGACTTTCTCTACCTGCTCTACAAACTATTCTTACAAAAGATTCTTTTATTTATATCAAGCTAATCAAGATAAATACTAGTATAAATGGTCTTATTACTTGCTTCTTTCTAAACAGAAGGGAAATAAGGTGATACTCTAGGCTAATACAATAGGCAAATATTTGAATGCAGGCCGCAATGTGAACTATTGGAGTTTGGTCCCCTTTGCACGGCAAGTAATTAACAAAAGAGAGATGAAATGAAAGATGACTTCTCATTTGAAAAAAGTTACACAGTTTAAAACTGCTATTTTTGAGAAAAACAAAATTATGCAACTTTCTCTATGTAAAGAATTGTTTGAGGTGGGGGAATTTCTTTGAGAATATTAATGTCACATCCCTGGAATCTACTAAACTTAAGTACCATTTTTTAGCTATGCTGCCGCCCCCCCCCCCACATATACACACATGGATCTTTTTATATTTTTATATATATTTCCAGTGAAATCTGTTTGGATTGTTGGGTGGAATGCAGTACCTTCTCATATACTATGTACATAATATAGGTGTAAACAAAGTAACAACCCTGTCTCCAGCAGAAAAAGGAAGTAGAAAGAGGTCAATCATTGTGATAATGTGGCAATGCTTCTGTTGCACCTTCTGTGCCCAGCCTGCCACCATAGTGAAGTTAAGGAGAAAATAAAATGGAGTGCGTGATGAGAGTTTATGGGATAACTTACTTCTGACAATCCATTACAGATTCCAGCCTCTGGTCACAGGGGCTGATACCTGCACTGGCTGCTATGTATCCAGATGTCAGTCAAACTGGAGGGCTGCCACCTCATCCTAGATGATCTTCTGGATGTAGTTCTTTAGAACCTTCATCATTTCATGAAATTCCTGTTATGGTACTTTAGGTAGTATTTGAGTGTTGAGCTAGTCTAGGTTTAATCCTCCTGTAGGTGGTCCTCCAAAACCATCAGCTTCACCATGAAGTTCAGAAAGTCTGAATGTTGGTATTGAACAGTGGAACAGTGTCGTGTATGCCCTGGAATTCCTGAGGTAAGTGCTGGAGTGGTGATGGTGTGGGCTGCAGTGTAGATAGTTGCTGCGGAGGGGCCTCCAATGATGGATGCATGTCTTGCTGTAGAGATGTCTGGGCTGTCTGCAATTGTGTATTTCTGCTCCTCAGGTAGAGAGGGTACTGTGCCTGTCCGGTGAAATGACCAGTGCCACCAAGAACCGACAACAGTGGTAGAGGTTGTACCCAACACTGCAGAATCACTGCATTGGCACTATAGTACACTTCGGCAGTGAGAAAAAGGCATCAGAGGTGTGCCCAAAGGCACAGCATTGATGACAGGGCCGGTGATGCTCCTGTCTGCTGGCCTTGATGACCAGAGTCCCTCTAACAAGAGCAACTCTGATGTCAAGGCAGCATCCAGGCCCACTTGATCCAGCAGCTACAGCCTCATGAACAGCATTGGGCCCTGGTCACAGTAGATGTTGATGGTCTTTCACACAAGAAGGCCACTGTGGCTGTGCAGTGGTTTAGATGTGCCTGGCCAAGAGATCCCGAGGGACCCCCTAAACACAACACTGTACCTGCGGCGGCATGGAGCTCTGCAGTGGCAACAACTGTGCTCGCTGAAAAGCTATGCTGGCTGCTGGTGAAGTAGTGATGTTTCAGAGACCAGCTTTAATGGCAGCAAAGGCGAGACTGCTCTACTGGCAGATGACAAGGGAGTGGCTGCAGTCTTCCATGTTTCCCCTTTGCCATCTCAAAATGAAGGGCAACAGCTTTTTTTGGTGTAGCACCACCTCCACCAAATCTGGTGGTGATCATCCAAAAGGAAGTGCCTCCCTACCATGCACTAGCTATGCTACAGTGATGGAGGGGAAAACTAGATAGTATGTATCTAGTACCATCAAATCAAACCGAATATTAATGGGTGGTTACTATAACTGAAGAGGGAGTTGAGTGGTGATGCGTTCTTCAGCTTACTGCTGTTGGTTCTGAAACAAAAGTAAAGCAAACTACGGAAGGATACACACAGTTGTGGGCACAAAAAATGAGCCATCCCTAGATTCCTTGTGTCTAATGAAGTGTTCATAATGCACACAAAAGAACTGTATAATGGTCTGTGACTGACAGTGCAATGGTTAGCTTATGAGTACTGAAAACAGGTCACAGAACAACATTATGGTGGCCAAGAGGTTAGGAAGACCTTGCTTCAGCTCATGAGTTCATAGGTTTAAATCTTGCGCTGCTTGTCATTTTCTTATATGTTTGTTAAACTAATGACTGGATATATAGAACATAATATTGCATTAATGTAAATTTGGCATTTGAAGTTATGGGCCTATCTTTGCACATAAAAGCATAATTCTACTAACTTGTGACAAATAGCTAAAAAAAATATGTGTAAATAATATCTTATAAATCTTCTAAAAATTAGACAAAAAATAAACAAATTTAATATCAGGTGTATGAGCCCTCAGCCCATATAACTGCTCGCAATCTTTGGGGCATATACAAAATTAAATACCTGCAGTAAAGTGGACGAGAAACTATAAGGTTCCAGGCTTTTTGAGTTTCTGCCATAAGCCATCCTTTGTCCTTCAGCCATCTACTGGTAAATTGCAGCGCAGCTCCCTTTTTACCTCAGCCCACACATTCTCAATAGGGCTCCAATCTGGTGAACAGGGAGGCTAGTCTACCACTGTGATATCCTACTTCCCTGAAAACCAATTCGAAACCTTTCGAGATTTCTGGTCAGGATGATTATCCTGTACAGTTCAACAATTCCATAAGGATATCTCATCCTCACAGAGGGAATAAAAATATGGAGTATTATGTATTGCACATGGTTCAATGTATCGTTAATCTGCCACAGTACACTTATACTGTCCTGTAATATTCAACCCCAACCCAATACAGATATGCAACCTTGATGGAATTGTGAAGGTACTTACTTTTCATTGTATCGGAACCCATTTATATAATAGGCCATCACCTTTCCCTTATGTGTAGAAGAAAATGTCTCCTCATCTGAGGATATCATTTTATTCCTGCTATGGTTGGCATTTTCCTGTTGGATTTTGAGAAGGGGTGTTGAATAATAATAATAATAATAATAATAATAACAATACTAATAATAACAACAACAACCCCTAACTTCCAAAAAAAATCAAATTTAATGTTTCAAAACGTTGGTTTTCTTAACAGTACCTTTAGTACTTTTTATACTACACAGATTCCATTTATTTCCATTGAGCGAGAACTGTTCATGCCTGATGTGTTTATGCACCATTCTGCGCAGCACATGCTTTCATGTGCAGTATATTGCTGTTCGGTAGAATAATCCATTAAAGAAGCATCATGCTATTTTTTTCTTAATTCAAAGTGCCATTCATGTCCTTTTGTTTGATTTGTCATCTTCATTTGGGGCTGCCCTCTGACCCCATTTATGCCTGGGGATTTGTGGGCATCTACATTATTTGAATAGTTTATGGAAGGATTAGGTTATGTAGAATCTCCATGATGGCTGCATTATTATCTATGTTATGTCTTTTTAGAGAGATAGTGTGGTCAAACAATGATAGTGGTCTCTTGTATCGGTCTATAGTTGGGTTGTATTCTCCTGGCTCCCTTATAGCGGGATTGTAGTTTTTCTGTGCCTGCTTGTAATGTTTCCTGCTAGTTTTATAATGAACTGTTCTATTGTGACCATTTTTGTGTTCTCATGCAGTAAATTCAATGGGACTGATTTGGGGACCTTCATAATAATTCTAATCGCCTTGTTCTATAATGTTTGTAGATTTTTATATGGGACTTAGCACAGTGATACCAAGCTGTGGCGGTGTATGTCATGACTGACCTAATTAGGTTTTTGTAGAGTGTTAATCCCATTTGCTTGCTTATTGCGCTCTTATGATTTAATGTAGAATAGATGGCACCTAGTTCCTGGTTTGCTTTTTTATCTTGCTTCCAACATGTATGCAGTAAAAGCTAGTTTATGTTTAGAGTAACACCAAAGTAATTTACTTTGCTGGTCCAATTTACTATATCACCAAATAGAATTAACTGGATTGTTTAATTTTTTTTGCATGTGAAGAGTACTGCCTATGACTTGAGTTGCTATTTAGTAAGCCATAGTTCTAGATCTTCTAGCATGGTTTGTAGTTTACACCCAATCATTTTGGGCTTCCAAATTTGTGCTGCGATTGCTGTGTTGTCTGTGTATATGAATAGCTGAGTGCCATTGGTTTCAGGGATGTTGTTTGTATATGTTACGAAGAGCACAGGACCCAATAAACTCCCCTATTGGACTTCGGCTTCTATCCTGTGCTGTTTGATGTATTTTTCACATAATGTGACCATAAGAGTTCCACTGGTAAAGATAGTGAACTACCAGCTTCACACTTGCATCACACAATTTAAGACTTTTGAGTTTATGTATAAACAGCATCAAATGTGCACTGTATGTTGAGAATTAACTTGTTTTCGTTGAATCCTGTCTCACATGCTCTATACTGGTTTTGGTTAGCTGTAGCATTTTGACTTAGAAGCCAAATTGGTTATTAAATTGTACTTTTTGATATGGGCTGACATGTGTTTTTGAATCAATTTATGTGCTACTTATCATTTTTAGAAGGCTAATTGGCCTATAGTTGCTTGGATCAGTTTTGTCTTTGCTGGGCTTCGGGAACATAATCATGTTTTCTAGCTTCCAGCAGGTTGGGTAATGGCCATTTTGGAGGCATTAACTCGCAAATGTTGCTTAATTGCTGAAGTTCCCTTTGTGTGAGGTGTTTTAGAATCAAATTTGGTATCTGGGCAGGGCCAGGGGCTTTGTGTTCTATAAGGGGTCTGATAATCCAGCACAGTTAATCTGGGCAGGTTTTTCAGGATTTCTTGTGTGCAATGTTCATTAGGGTTTCTTGCTCTAGTATTTCGTTGAACTGGTGATCAACTGGACCCTGAGTAGTTGTGTATGTACTCTGTACAGGGTGTCTGCAAGCACGTTAGCCTTATCTTTGTCGCTTTCCATATAAGCAGAATGGCTGTTTATAATTTTGAGCGATGACACATTGATTGTTTCATTAAGGCTCAGACTAGTTTTCATAATTTATTGTTTCCAGGTTGTAACTGCTCAAGTGTTTGGTCCCATTGTTGCTGGGCCTGTGTGTTTATTTGTATTTTAATCACACTGTTTGTGCTGACTCTATGTGTGAGGTTCCAGGTGTGCTGCCACCTTCGTCTTTCATGGTCCTTTTTACCCTTAACCCTCAGGTGAGTATGTTATTGCATGTTTGGTTGGTGGTTTGAGCAGGATTTCTGCTTCTGTTGTAACTGTACTGTGCTCTCTAAGCATTCGGCCGCTTGTTGATATATCAGAGCTAATACACCTGGTAATTCTTCATCTAGGAGTGTTGTGAATGTGTCCCAGTTTGCCCTGCTGAAATTTTGTCTCTAGGGAGGGGGGGGGATTGAATATGAGTAAGGTTTCAGCGTTTGTTTGAAAGAAAATGGTGTCAGAAGCTAATCATTGACTATTCTCATTCAATACTTGAATGTTATGTTTTTGAGTAAAGCAATGTTGAGGGTGCATGCCTTATGATTTACTTATTGTGTTAAGTGTGTTGGTATCCTGGGATGATTGTAATGTAGCCCTTGCTAAGCATATACTCATATACCATATTCGAGGTACTGTAGCTCCACGTTTGGTACTGCACATTAAGATTGCCTGCCGCAAATATTTTGTCATCCATGTTTAGGATTAACCTGATGCCAAGTATGTTGAACTGCTCTGGTGAGGAATACATGCTCGCTATTGTTAGTGCGGTGTTGTACAAATGAATTGAAATAGCCATTGCTTCCCTTTGTGCTAGCAGGGGGATATGTTTCAATGTGTGCTCAAGATTTTGCTGGACCACCCTATGCAGTTTGCTGACTGAGCTATCGTATCTGTAGATTTTGTATCCTGGTATGCTGAATCTGGCTTTGGGTGTTAGGAGGGATTTTGTGAATAGTGCTATTATTATATTTTGGGTGGTTTGAATTCTGACAGCCTTCTCCTTATCTCCTTATGGTGTTCCAGTAGATTATCCTGTGGGTTGATGGCTGCCAGATTCTGTGGTTTTGACTTGCCATGAGGATCCCCCACCTCCCATGCTTTCTTTGAGCTACTTTTTTGTTTTCTTGCTTTAGTAGCACTTTTTGGTGTTTGTAGTATTGGGGGATGTGTGTCTGACTTTCCCGGCATTGATTGTCATTATGGCATTAAAGTATTTTTAATGTGTATCTGTGTGTGAAGAATATATGGAGGAGTTACTGAAGAGATTTTGGCACATTTATATTAGTTTCCTGTACCCTCTCATCAAGTTCCCGCTTCCTATCTGGAACAGGCAGGCTTTTGTGACCTCATCAAAGTTGAGGTGGAATTGCTTTATTGCACCTACTCTCCCCCCAGGGGCCTACTACGGTACGTACAGGTTTAGTGCACCTGGGGTCCCGAGTCAACTCTGACTTCCTCGTGTGGGCAACCTCCAAGTGGTGAGGGAGTCAGTCCATCAAATCACCCACCCACGTGTTGGCCATGCATGGAGACCCATGTCGGTGGAAAGGGACATCCTGGTTGGTTGAGGGTTGCGCATCTGAGCCTGGTCTTCTGTCTATCAGTGACTGAGGAGGGTGCGCAACCTAGTATACTACTTTGGTTTCTGCTTTACCTAACTGGGTGGCTAGGGACTAACTCACCCCCCAGTCAATCAGCCCGGACTAGATACCATACCGAACTCTAGGGTGAGTGGGACGGAGAGCCTACTATATCCCCTATGTAACCCTGTCACCCTAGTGGGGTGACCCCGTATTGGGCCCATGGTGGGTGGGGAGCACTGGGGGATGAATTTAAACCAAATTCTAATGGCAAAACATAAACCAAAAAGTAATTTAGTATTGGGAACGGAAATAGTGCTCATTTACCCAAGGTCGCGGGTTCAAACCCAGTGCAGGATGATGGATTTTTTCAGGTGTAAAAAGCCTTATCTTCCTTCGGAAAGGAAGTAAGTCCCGTGTCTTAGATTTACAGCACGTAAAAGAACCTCAAGCCTGATAGAGAAGCCTCTGAGCAAAATTAAGCGGCCATTCATGCCCAGTATAGAATGGGACAATGAGAACCACAATAGTTAAAGAGCGTCCGTAAATAACTCGCCATTTACATTTTTTGGTCCTTGCTACTTAGTTGTATTCAGAATAGAGGAAGAAAGAAACCTTTACGTCCGTCAGCCCTTTCGCAATCTAAAAGGGTCTTGAAAAACTTGCTGGTCCGGTCAAACATGTGTTAGAGCCCGCAATGGAACACTCCTTATTTGAGGCAATTTCAGCATCCCAGGCAGCGAAAATGCTCAAGGTGAAACTGTTAGCCTGCTACCCGGTTAAAGTCGAAAAGCACAAGACCTTGAACTCCTCGCGTGGCGTTATTACCATCCGCACATTGGACGGTTTGGCTTTAAGAGGATCTAGCAGAACAAGGCGCAATATCCGTTAGTAGGTTTCAACGAAAAGTTAATAGTAACTTAGTGCCTACCCGTACCTGTTCCCTACCTTTGGTCGGGTAGGTGTCTCTCAAAGGATTAAGGCGGGGTACGAAGCCATCGTGGTTGGGGCCCTATATTTCGAACCCCCTTACGATGTTACAAGTGCCAGCGGTTTGGGCATACCAACGAATTTTGTCCTGATTGTTCTACGTGAGCTATCCGTGCCGACGCATCCTACAATGGGGATTGCGTTACCCGTCCATGTTGTGTGAACTGCAACGGGGAACATCCATCTAGTTCCCGAGATTGCCTCCTTTTTGCTGAAGAGAGAGAGCCATCGAGGAGATTCGGGTGAAAGAGAAGGTGTTCTTCTCGGAAGCCCGTAAGCTCCTGCGTATCCGACAACCCTCTGTCCCGCGGTCCGGTTCTTATAGCTCAACTACAGCTAAACCGGTACCGAAGCGGGAAATTGTAACACAGACCTGCGCTATCAACGGGGCCACTATTCAGGAAAAGATTATCATTGCCACACCACTACCGAAGACCTCAACAACCACGTCCACGTAGCATCACCATCCGCCAATGTGAAGCATATTCGAGAACAACTGTCACCCCAACCATCGACCTCTGGCAATAAGATCGGCAAAACCGTAGTGTATTCTGTAACAGAAAAACATTTTAAGACACGCTATCTTAGGACTTACTTCCTTAAAGAGCGTAATACGTCTGCACCCAAGGGTAGAAAAAGTCCATGTAGATCCTCTTTTGAGGAATCTTCTGGGAGGAGTTCAGATCGGCGACGTCCATCTATGCCGATCAGTACTCAAAATCGGTTCGAGGTTTTCGAACCGAAATTTTCTATTGTTAAGAGGCCTTCCTAATGAGGATTCTGCCCTCACTGCCAGATGGACAACGCGTAAACGGCAGGATTGTGCTCCTGGAAAAAGTGTTAGTCCAACGACAAAAAACAATAAATTAAACTGACCAGCACCGGCTAATATGCAGAAACGTCTTTCTATTTAGAGCATATCCTTTCATATAGACAATGGCTATCCTTGAGTGGAACATACACGGCATTCGACCACATCGAGCAGAGTTTGAACTGTTGTTCAACCAGCACCAACCTCTAGTCGTCTACCTACAAGAGACAAAGCTCCGTTTACAAGATAATGTTTCTTCAAAATGAAAATGAAATGGCGTGTTATTTATGGACGCTCTTTAACTGCTTTGGTTCTCAGCGTCCCATTCTATATTGGGCGTGAAAAATCGCTTAATTTTGCTCAGAGGCCTCTCTTATCAGGCTTGAGAGGGAAAAAATCCATCGTCCTCCGCCGGGTTTGAACCCGCGACCTTGGGTATATGAAGTTAGCATGGTAACCATTACACCACAGAGGGCGACTAATGTTTCTTCAGACATTATTCTTCTGTACGCTGTGATTTATCACCGGAAGAAGGTGTTCCAGCACACGGGGCACTAAGATGCTCATCAGAGATGATATTTATGCTGATTCCGTCTCCTTACAGTCGGGCATCCAGTCAGTCGCTTTAAGAATTACGCTACCATCTGCCAGATTTACCATTTGTAGCATATATCTGCCTCCCTCTAATGACCTTCCGTGCACTGATTTAGAAGACCTCGTTTCCCAGCTACCAACACCATTTCTGTTGGTATGCCCACCACCCACTTTGGGGCACCTCTCGGACTTGTGCGAGAGGTAAGTGAATTGCTGATATTTGGGCCACAGTAACCTAGTTCCCCGGAACACCGGAGAGGCTACATTTTTATCTGACGCCTTTCACAGTTTTTCCCACCACGATATAGCGTTTTGTTCTCCACAGCAGTTAGCTTCCGCTGAAATATCATCCCTGACTTACATGTTAGTGATCACTTTCCCATTCTTATAAGTCTCTTAGCACAACAGGTATGTTCCACATGTGTGCCTAGATGGCGTTTAGATCGAGCCAACTGCAACCTTTTTTTCCCCGTTTGGCCAATTTTACCATCAACGAGCACTACTCGGTACATTTTTTAGTCGAACACCTCACAGCAACAATTACTGCTGCTGCTGCTGCTGCTGCTAAGCAGTCTATCTCGCGGTCGACTGGCCCACCATGTCGATTTCCGATTCCTTAGTGGACCGCTGAATGCCGGAATTCCATTCGTGCTCGTAGGCATGCTCTCAGGGTTTCCATCGTCGCCTTATACTGGAGAACTTCTTACAGTATAAGAAGATGCGTGCCAAATCTCGGCAAGTTCTTAAGGAAAGCAAAAACCAATCGTGTAGCAAGTGTGTAGCTTCTTTTAATCGCAATACACCTTCCTCTGTTGTATGGGATAAGTTGATCCGTGTGACGGGAAAATCGACCCATATGCCCAACGCCGGTCTCAAGACACCTGCCGGAGCTGTTGTTAATACATTTGAGTGGCGAACTCTTTAGGCAGTACTTTCGCTCAGACAACTATTCCCCTACTTTTCTAACCATTATAGCTCAGGTGGAATCTCAAGGATTTCGTTTCGTTCCGGCAACCTTTAAGTTTACAATCCCTTTTCGCCATGGCGGAGTTAGACCTTGAACTTACATCTTCGCGGGACTCTGCACTTGGTCCAGTTGGCATCCACGTCCAAATGTTGCAAAATCTCTATCCTGACGGCAAGCTTTCCTACTCGAGGTCTATAATCGTGTGTGGGTTGTCGTCACTTTTCCAGATGTGTGGCGGCAGACCACCGTCATTCCTCCTTCCAGCTACCGTCCTATTTCCTCCCTCGCCAGATGCGTTTGCAAGGTAATGGAATGCATGCTGTATGGACGGTTGGATAGATGGCTAGAATCCCACAATTTACTGACTTAACATGCAGTCTGTGGTTTTCGAAGACGTCGGTCAGTGGTTGACCACCTTGTTGCGCTATAGACGCAGATCATGGACAGCTTTCTCAAGAACTGTCAAACAGTTGGGGTATTTTTTGACCTCGAGAAAGCTTATGATACGTGTTGGCGTGCAGGTATATTACGTTCCTTCCACAATTAGAATATACGTTGATGCTTACCGTTGTTCATTCATGAGTTTATTAGCGACAGGGTTTTCCGAGCAAGAGTTGGATGGATTTAGCGGATTTAGCAGCAAAGAAGGCATCAACTATGCCCAGTGCTACAAATAACTGTGACACCACCGAAGACTTTAGGCTTGCTGTGCGAAGAGCAGTAGTTTTGTGCTGGCATGAAGAATGGTGCGTTCTCCGTGGAAGCAAATTTAGGGAGGTGAAGGAGCTCCCTATACAGTGGGTGACTTCCTCACGTCTATTTCGCTCTGAGAAGGTTATTTTAATTCGATTATGCATCGGCCACTGTGTTTTTACTTAGACGCTTATTACTCATAGACACTCCACCTATCTGTCCGCTCTGTGGCAAAGCAGTTTCAGTTCGTCATGTCTTTGTACAGTGTGCTCGTCTAGCACCACTACAACCCATTCTGCGATTGCCGGCTCTAGCGGGATCGGCGTCTAGTACCTGCAGTGTCATCAGCTCCGGCGTTAATGTAGGTTCCACTCCTAATCTCCTAATTACACTTATCTCAGGGGTTTGTGGGTGAGGCTAATATATGAAAAACACAGCATAATCCTTTACAACATGAATTTATTTGTATTATATATTTAAACGGGCGGCTAGCTGTTCCTTGCAAATGTGTTATAAATAAATGCAATCCCACCACATAATTATTAATGAGAAGCCTAATCTAACTCTCTGCACAGCGCTTCCCCACCACGTGAACACAACTTATCATGACGTGAACAACAGCTCAAACGAGATAGACAGGAGTAGAGTAAGAGATCTGCCTTATATAAGTAAACCTGGGTGATGCCAACTTTCGCGCCATAAAATATGACAGCATCTCTTATTGGTTCTGAGTTAGCATCACCTCACAAGTTATAAGAATAAATTGTGCCAAGATCTGACGTCATAGCGTGCATAGGACGCATTTGGAAATACCTAGTGGTTCCTTCTCACTTTAATATTATGCTTTCTTTTGTCTGTTTTTCCAGCTCCCTGTGCTACTTGGAAGATAAGTCACTATTCCTGTCTCCCTTCTTTACATGTCTGTTCTTTTCTATCATGCATTCTTTAGCCTAAATCCTGTGCTCATTAGCAGGTGGTGTTTGGTGAACTTACACCTGGAATTTCGCTAGCTTGCCTTGCCTAATTACCTAAGTTATAACTTGTATTTATGCATGTGTCTACTTTTGAATATTTACAATTATTTTGTCTTGCTTTGTATAAGCTGATAGTATTGTATACATTTTCTCGTTTATATATTTTGTGAGCATGTGGTGTGTGCTCCTACATGGCCAGGCCCTGGCCGATGATCCCGGAGCAGTGGTAAAGGTTTTTAAATGTTTACTAAAAGTGATATTTGCTTTACCAATGTAAATTTAATTTGTTTTTATGTAGTTTGAGGTCTGACTAACCTGAGCGGTTAGTAAAGCTTTTAATTTTACTTTTAATTTTTCTCACCCTCAACCATGCCGTGTGGCTGCAGGTTTTATTATGTTTATAACCTTTCCCTCCATTGTTTGTTGTTTTTAAGCTTCAGCTCTGGCTTTGATTTTAATAGTTATCTGTCCTTTGGTTTTATCTGTCACTTTGGTTGCCATTTTACTCTTCAATTTATTTTAATGGTGTTTTATTTATTTCTGGTTTTTGCCCAGTTTTATTCTCATGGTATTTTTATTTCTGATTTTAGCAGAGATTTTCATTCCTAAGGGCGCTAATGACCTTAGCAGTTGAGCACCCTTAAACACAAATTATCATCATCATCATTGCACCTACTCTGAAATAAAAGAGAGATTTCTGCTGGTATTTTTTCATTGCAGATGCTTGATCTGTCAGTAAACCTCTGCATCCTCTTTGGTGCTGGTCGGAGCTGTTTCTTCTTCTCTGTTTGGGTTTGAGAGTCATTTTCTTTGTTATTTATGGCTGAGATTTCTTGGTTACCTCCTGCGTTTTGTCCTTCTCCTGTGTTGATATATCTGCTAATTGTGGTGATGTGTTGTGTGCTTGTTCTCTCTCTTTCCCCCCTGTGTGGAGGTGCTGGTAACTGATGACCATTTGTGATTCTGGCATAGGCCACCCTCTCTTTGGTAATATCACCTGACAGCTGGGATGGGATATGCTGCAGATTGTGTGGTGGAGAAGGCTAGCCTGAAGTACACCTGACATCCCCTCCATCTCGTTCCATGATCTGTGGAGTTGCAGAGAGTGCATCTTCTTGTGTCTCTGGTGCATTGCTTATTGTGATGTTGTTCTGCACATTGTGAGCACATTTGTGGGGCCTCATAGTTCCTCATCAAACATCGGAACTGGCGGCACCTCTTGCAGTGTGGGGGGGGGCCAAAAGTTGACTTATGATTTTCCACCTTAATTTTGCAGTGAAATAATTCTGCATGGATAAGTATGGCTGTTGACATCTTCAAATCCTCATTTTCTATGAGAAAGATCGGTACATGAGTATAGATTCTCTTTGAGAACAGCTTTCTGATTTTTAGTCCCAGTTTTTCTAGTTCTTGTTTTTAACTCATTTGGGTTTACATTGGGGTACAGGCCTTTTATCATAACTTTTTGCTTATGATCATTTACTGGTTAGATTATATGAAATGGCACATTATTTTGCTTTCAGAAGCCAGTGAAATCATTATAGGTTTGCAGTGTTTGAAACTGAAACCCATGGTACTCTTCTCTATATGGCGGTATATAGAGAAGAGTACCATGGGTTTCAGGTTGTAGGCTGCTGGCTTGTATATTCTGCCACACTCTGTGGTAATGGAGGCTAAGCTGTGAGAACAGTAGTCCGCTACAAAGAATTTGGGTATATCTTGTCTTGCCTGCTGCATGTGGTTATTGAGTGCATTTCCTTGCCTTGATGGGGCAGCACTACTTGTGCTAGCTGCCGAGACCACCTGTGGCATTGCTGAGATGGTGTTGACCTTGTTTGCGATGTCTGTGTCTCTGGCTAGCTCCACCTCCTCGCCTATCTGCATTGTGGAACTGCTTCATCTCCCATTGGGGTGGCTGTTGTTCTTCATTCTTGTCCTTCTCTTTACTCCTTGTGGGGTACCTATTCACTTTTACTATCCCCCTTCTAACTTTGTGGGGATCCTCCCCCCTCCCTTTCTTTACTCGCTAGCATCCTTTACAAAGGCTGCTTAGTGCACCTGTCCTGCTGCTGCCTTAATAAAGGCTGATAACAGGTTTTTCTGAACCTTGCTGCTCTGGAATAATTGGTTTTTTGTTTGTTTCTTTGTTCTTTGTTATAGTTCTTTGTTTTTAATGCCCACTAGCCACTTTTACAAAGGTTGCTTATTGAGTTCATTCCATCGCTGCCTTAATAAAGGCAGTTGTCAGGTTTGTATGAACCTAGCTGCTCTAGAATAATTTCCTGAAGCCCTAATATTTAAGCCTAAATAAATAAGAAAGAAGCCCCTGGGGGATGGGGGGGCTTAAAAATAAAGACTAATAGAGGCAAATAGTGACAGAAGTAGAGAAAGAGGTAGTTAGTGAGCACTGAAAAACTTGGTTATCAGAGAACTGGACCATGAGGGAGCTATGAACCAGTCTTGAAGACTGTTGGCTATGGTCTTGATAACCTATACATCTAAGCTGCTATATAGTCAGAGAAGATCAGAAAGTTCTCTCACTGGAGCTGCTCCATGTTGCCTCATATAGCTCTCCTAGTTGCCACTCTATTTGTATAAGAAGGCCCAAGGGATTCCTTATTGTGATTTGTCCACCTGACACCACCAATAGGAGGCACAAGAACTATAGTGTATTTTCACAGGTCCATGCCATGGTGTAGGCAATCTTCTTGGCACGGTACTCTGGACTGCTGGTTGGTTTCCATTATTGGTCAGTGAGAGAGCCACTGCATTACTGGTCCTCCCATGTCTGTCTGTATAATCTTGTTTTATGTTTTCCTCACTTCAGATGTTGCTGACATGTGCTCTGTTGTCAAGGTTCCGATTTTGAGGATGCCTTACTATTTCTAGGATCTCCCTAATTATCCTTATTTGCCATCTAGGTTCCTTAGCCAGTACCCTTGTTTTGTCAAATAAAGCCATGTGTTTAGTGTCCGCTGCATGTAAAATGAGAGCTGACGTTTGAGTATTGTTTTGTTTGCAGTGGTAGATATGTTCTCTTCTGCGTTCCTCCACAGTGTGGCCTGTTTCATCTATTTAAATCTTCCCATAGCTACAGGGATCTGCATATACTCCCACCACTTGCAGAGGTGGTAAAATATTTTTATTGCAAATCAAGAACTGGTATAGTTTTGGTGCCATGCTGAAAACTGGGCTGATGTTTTCTTTTCACAACAGGACTGCTTGAACAGACTACAAAATCATCGTTTTGAGATATAGCTATTTTAAGTTTTGTGCTTGCAATAAATGCCCTTTGCTACATTATTTAACAGACCTAATTGTTAAAAGATCAAAATACATTTGATTTCCTATTGTTTTGTGCCACCCTTCTTTAATCTAGGCACCCCAGTTTAATAAAAATAAAATATAACTGAAATGCTGCATATAGATACATCTCTTTGGCTCTAAGCTTTTATGTGGAGTCACGTTCTTGTAATCCTAAACCAAAGGCAGTGCCAAAGTTATTGTTGGGTTAATAAGAATTTTATTGACTGTAAGAGGCATAACTCAAGTCACAATTAATGTTTTCTTTATTAATCACTTTTATTTGATGACATATACCTCTTTTAGGGGTGTACTCTTTTCAAGACGACATGCCATTTGCCTATATTCTGTTGTTATTATTGCAAAAAAAAAAAAAAAAAAAAAAAACTTTAACTCCAAAATCTAAAGCTTAGCAAAAATACACAAAATTATGGACGTAAAACCAACATTAAGGTATCGTTGCTAGTCAAAGTCAAATGGAGAATATTGTTCACAAAATAATGAAATTTAAAAGCATACATAAAAAGTCTGAGTTACAATTTTTTTCTGAAACTTCCCCCAAACTTTCTTCCCTGCTTTCTGTGACATGAGCAAGGTTTCGCATTGTAAGTCCTTCATAAATTGTGTGGTATCCTGCTGGTATTATACCTTTTGACATAAGTCAAGCAGATTTTTCTTCTTGTCTGCCAATATTCTTAATTTTTTCTCAGTTGTGATATGAACGGAATCCACTTACATTTGAGAATGACCCTGTTCAAAGAAACACTGATTAATCTGCGGTATGTCTAAGGTACTAGCAGCATGAAGACACAGGGTAGTCATATTAACATTATGATTCTGACCTCCACACTTGTCAGAAAACAATGAAACTTCCATTCAGTTAGCATGTTTCTGGAGGAAGGTCCTAGTGCAGGATGATATTTCTATTGAGCCTCTTTTCCCATTTGACTCATCCCACATAAAGCAATCAACTTTGTTAGAACCTACAGCAAGAACAGTAAGGTTGTAAGCTGTTGCTTATAGAAAATAACCTTGGAATTTGTTCTCGGGCAGCTGAGAACGGCCTGTGAGTCAAATTCCACAAATACATTTTCACAGGCTCTTGCTTTCACTTTTTCAGCGTACTTGATGTTCCTGGTCATTTTCTTTCTTTTTATGTGATCATTATGCTTCAGCCTCAAAGTTTCATCATCCAGTTCTTCTTCTGAAAGATATGAATATCTGAAGCATTTGTCACACATGCCCTTTCTTGGTCTGTGAAAACTAATATTGCACTCTGTAGTAAATATCTACCAAAGTTTCTCAGGTGTTCTTCCTTATTCTTCACATGCTGCTTGTACAAATCATACATTATTGTCAAATTCAAATCTGCAGGTAAGCAATCATGTGTAGAGTCCTTTCTTTTGTAGTTTGAAGGGAGAGCAGGGAAACTATTGATATGATTTCTTATGATTTCCCTCATGTTCTCTGGTCTCTTTTTACCAGATTCGTGATGTCCTCTTCAATCTTTCTCAGTTATGTTTTGTTCATTTCTTCTTCATATGGTTGATCGCACTAAAGTCTCTGAAACATCCAATGTCTTCAGAAAGAATTCCATACACACTTGGAGTTTTCATTCTCCTTAATTAAAAAGTACCTCTTGCTCTTATTCCTTTGTGATATACTCATTTTTGTCCTTAAACCTTGCTTGTCGTATTCTTCCACCAGGCTGTTAATATAAAGTGTTTGTAATTCAGTAGATCCAAGTTGCCAAAAGGTACGCTCAATGTTGCCTCTGTCATGTTAATTGAAACTAGCACTGCACTGTCGGATACATTTGGAGCAAGCTTTCTCTCACGCTTCTTGCATTTGTCGTGGATGTATACGATTTTCCTAGCTGCCTATTCATTCTTCTTTTTTATTTATTTTTCATTCCTCTGGACCTGGTGTCTTCTTTCGTTTCCTTACAGGGGTAACAGTTGCTGTGTTATTTTCTCCTGAATTTTCCCACGCATTTTCGGCAAAAATAGCATCTGCTTGTTCTGAATTTCTTTCTCAGATGGTTTTCTTTTATCACGACTTGGAGAATTTCCTTCACTGCTATCTGTTGAAGAATACAATACAGATTTTAGGGGAGCCAGCTCTTATTATCTTAGCAAAAATTCAATTTTGCAGCTTTGACATACCTTTTCTAAAAATATGGGGGTTTGTGGATATTAATTTTTTTACCAAATAGAATCCTTCCCCCCCCCCCCCAAGATAAATGCTGTGTCTCAGCCATACATTTTTCAAAACTCCAAAATTTCAAAAACCCTGTTCTAGAGATGATTATGGTTATGGTTTATTAGATAATGCACATTGAAATTTTAAATTTTCCGAAAACAGACTAAAGAAAATGTTAACTTTCTAAAGTACTCCAGGACCATATGCCAGGTTAACTGCAACTTCCTGCATTTCATAAAATATAATTTTTTAAAATTTTAATACCAGGATTACATTATTAATTTAAATGGCATTTAATAATACCATGTTTCATTATTATACACATCCTTAATATTATATTACACCCACAAAATCTGTGGAAGTTTACACTTTCTTTTTAAATATTTTAAGGTATAATTAAACCATTTTATTTATATATTGTCACAACTAAAGTTGGACACGGGGGAATAGCTATTTGAGGGTGGTAAAAGGAAGGCAGATGGTAGAGCAATGATAACAATGCAAAGGGAATCCAGATAATATAAATGTATTGAGAAATAACGAACGAAAGGCAAATATACTTTACAATAAAATAGTAAGATAAATTACAAAACAAGACAAGCGTGTCAGGCGTTTCGTGTCGAGCGAGACCTAATTCCAAATACGAAAGACAAGAATTGGTAACATAGTTAATATTCAACAAAAGGTTCTTACCTTTTAGGTTGATTAGCTCGACGAGAAGAAAGATGTGTGTCGGTGTGCCAGTGACCCGGGGTGGGGCCTCGGACGTCCCTCGGGCAGCGAGTCTGCCTCTTTCAAGTACTGAGAACCAAAAGCGCCCGGAATTCAAGATTCCAGACAATTTTATACTAGACAATTGTCTCTAGGGGGTTCTTCAGAATCTACGCCCAGGCTCTTAATAAATCCACCAATCAAAATACAGTATTTAAAAGATAAGACAGAGCTTCCTACATGACGTGCTTGGGATTAAGTCTACGAAATGTCACGTAGCTTCTGGGAAGTGGTTGAAAGCCCACACAAGCTCATAAGTTGCAAAATGTGGTAAGATGTTGCATTAATCAGAGGAAGACACATCCGGTTATAATAACAAAGAAAACCATAAATTTTCCTCTTATTCAGCCCAAGAATCCGGTTTTTAAGAAATACAGAAATTTATAAGAAAATGGAATTCTAAAACATTTACAATAATGAGACTTAAAACAAACTATAAGCTAATTAAAAAATACTCATCAATCACATACGTGACACATCTCTCTCCTCCGGACTATCGTCGCCCTCGACGATGAACAACAAAGTTACTAGAAAACAGAGACACGCCAAGAAAACATTACATGAAGTACCAGTACGTGAAGCGTACAAAAACACAAACAAATAACATGTACGTGAAGCGTACAAAAAAAAAAAAAACTTAACAGAGTAAAAAAAAAAATATACAAATTAAAGTCATTAACAAGGAAAAAAACAAATAAACAGTAAAAAAAATTATCAGAAACAGGAAAGAAAAAAAAAAACACATAAAGGAAACACTGGGGTAAAGAAACACTGCATACAGCTTGTTGACAAAGATCAAGTTTAAAAGTTTGGCTTGAAGAATGTTCAAGGGCCAGTAACTCTTCCATCACAAACGCACCGAAAAGTGTTTTTTGTAGATTATCGCACACAGCAGAGAAAAAAAAAATGTTTGTCGTAAATTCAAGGCACCAAGGCTTGTAGAAGGTCAGAAAATACTGACTCAGTGGAAGTCCGGTGACATGGCAAGAGCAGGCGTTGACGTAACTAGCAAACGATCATGGCCGCCAGAGAATACATTCCATGCAGCTCAGATAAGCAAGCCACAGGTGGAGCAAGTCCGAATTTTGTCTCCAACAATAAAGATGACTCCAAGGTGTGCAAAATGCTCAATCAGCGTCAAAACGTGATATGGTGCGAACGTGGCCCAAGACGTCGAATACCAAACACTCATGCAACAGAAATCAAGCCGGATCAGACATCTGGTTGTGTAGCAATGTAGGAAACCAGGTTAAATTATAACAATAAAAAGGGAAGAAAAATTACCATGGATAGGATAAACAAATGAATGTTCCCAAGGGGTATATGAGGGAAAGATTAAAGACAGGGTACAGGGTAAAGGGATAAAAATATTTAACATAAGAATCTAAACAATATCAAATTAAAGGTGCTAGGCTGAATGTAGTATTTGAAAAATAATTACAAAAATGAATAAAAGGGTGTGCGTGAAACATCAGTGTAACTATACCAAAAATAAAATAAATTTTAGCCACAGCTGGCTACAGAAGCGCAAAATGTTGAAAATAAAGTGTATAAAATTATACAAAGAGATAAAAATAAAAAATAAAACACAGGGTGTAAGAAAGAAGTATACCTCACTGATAAATTAGAGAAATAATTATACCTTGGTTACAAGGATGTTACACTCACAAATAATTACTAAGGATTAACTAGGAAAAGAGCAGAAGGCTCAAAAGTATAAGAAAGATTAACATAAGTAAGATTGATATGCAAAAGCTAGAAAATCTTTGAAATGTATTGCTTGGTAAAAGTAAACATTGATATACAATAAAATAAAATAGAATATAAAGTGTAGTTACATAACAGAAATTTAGTTAAATAGTACAAAGATAAAGAATAAAGAAAATATTTCAAATATCATTAGGGAAAATTTCCAATACCTTTAGTGAAAATTTCCAACATTGCATCACCTCGGGATATAGCAACTGCGATCCACAAACTATCAGGGTGGCCATTCCCAAACAAATCGTAAAC
The DNA here is from genome assembly GCA_030762935.1 of Hymenopus coronatus. Classification (NCBI taxonomy): domain Eukaryota; kingdom Metazoa; phylum Arthropoda; class Insecta; order Mantodea; family Hymenopodidae; genus Hymenopus; species Hymenopus coronatus. The sequence continues at coordinate 288,456,508 of CM060900.1, forward strand.
CGCACTACCAATATCAGACACATAGGGCTGGCTAATTCCACCATGCGGCACAGAAAAACACTAAGGGAATTCTGTGCTTTTAAGCCATTAAGAAAACAGCTTAGGATTACAATATAGCAATATATTGTATAGGAGTAGACAGTGTCACTTGAAATATTTCACCACAGGTAAAAGAAAAAGGAAAAGTAGAAAAAGTAGATCCGCTAACTGACGTAAAGGGTATTCAAAACTTGTCAATTCACCAAAGTTTCCAAAAATTAAACTTAAAATGCCAGTCTATAACAATTGTGAGAAGAATGAAAAAAAAAAAAAAAATACAATCGTTAAAGGTTGAGTTCACATACACCTCTCACTAAGCGGGCATGATCGATATTATGTTTAAATTCATACTTGGGGTCAAGATTGCCAATATGAGATGAAACAGCTATTACTACCCCAGGGGGAGGGGTCATCTTCAGTATACAACTCATAATACATTAGGAACCTATAGGATTTCGCATCATAAACAACAACTTTTTGGGCGCTACTCAATAACTCATAATAATACATGTGCACATACAACAAAGGAGCTCACAGAGCTCAAAACACATCATCGGACTGTTTGTTTGATAAGGACCTCGTGGTTTGAAAACCTTTGAAAACATAAACAATCATAAGATTGTATATAGCTCATATACCTGCACCTTCTCTTAAGGTACGAATTCTGTAGTGATTAGTAATTCCTCAGACCTCGCGGTTACTCAAGAACGACATAATCAAACTATGACCCAATAACATAAATCTGTATAACAATTCGATATAATCACTTATTATATCTACAAGTTTAGAGAGGCTTCACAGCACATCCGCTAAACAAAAACCTTTTGGCAATCGTGAGCACCAATATCTCCATATAATAAATTCTCAACCATAAATAAATTCCAAAAGTAATAAACGGATCTCAAAAATAAGAAAAAATTAAGACATAAATGTTCGAAAGTACAAGGGTGTGCTAACCCAAAAAACACATTAAGAATAGAGCATAATGAACAGAAGGTAATTAACAGGGGATCGAACCAAGATACTCAACATAACATGGCACAAACAATATAGCTAAGCAAACTAATGGCAACTGCGTAACAACTCAAGAAAGTCAAATATAGGTAAGAATACAGACAGTATCCTGGAATTTCACAATGTATCCATCGGATTCAGTAAATATGTTACAACAGAAAAACGTTTTGTACGATGCCGGTGCATGCGTAGTAACCCGAGTGCCAGTAAATTAATTACAAAAAAAAAAAAAAAAAACAATGAAAATAAGCAAAAAACTAAACTGTAAAATGATCTCAACTAGTGTGCAAAAAGACGGTGATGTTATCATAAGGCTTCACAAGATATTGTGGTTAAGAGTTGAAGGTTATTAGCGGGAACGAAAAACCGCCTATCTGCTCAGCCAACGTGAACTAAATTTACAGGGAGCGACATGAAAGCTAAGAAAAACATTATTAATGCTATAAGGCAAAATTAAAAAAAAAATTATTTAAATTATCTGAAAGAAATCAAGTTATTTTTCATAAAATAAGAAAAATTGAATAACAAGCTATACCGTACAAATGGAGTAGAATCACGGTATCAGTGGTCCTGGGGTAGTAGTGGACGGGAAATGAACCAAGGAATCATAAGTATCCCAAGGGTCCATTCACATAACCAGAGAAATAAAAGTCAGTGCACAGAGGAATTATATCTGAAACATAATCTTGCAAAAAAATACATTAATTACACAAAAAAACAATGCTAGTAGGAAGTATAAGAACAGCAATAAAACATGCTAAGTGCATTGACATGATAGGCAAGATAAGCATGACAAAAGTACAACAGTACATATGGGAAAAGAAGCACTAATAGGAATGGAACCGAAAGGATTAATTAGGGAAAGAAAATGTCCAGGGCATTAGGATCCTCTGACCCAATTCGAGTAAATCAAGGGGATTGGGGAAGGGTTGACAAAAAAACGCACACACAAAAAAAAATTCCTTCCTTATTGTTTTTCAATGTATATAATTAAAGTGAAACAAAGAAAAGAACAGAAAAGATAAGAGTGTTATTTTAGAGTTTATGAAATTTACAAACCAACACAACCTTCAGATAGAGATCACTGAAAGCAAAACAAAGATAAACAAACTTAGAATTTCGAGGAGCCATGCGAGGAACTCGAACGAGAACGACCAGTGGATGACAAGAGCAAAATCATCAACAGGTGAGAGTAGCCAAGGATTTCAACACAAATATTGTTTATCAAGGGATTAAGAAACCAAAGGAAAACCACTCCAGGAAGTTATTGTTAGGTAAGCACGACAAGCGAAGAGAATTCAACTAGACAATCCATCAAATTAAAACAGTGCATGCAACAAAAGAAAGACAAAAATTAAAGCATCATAGCAAGGTCGTGAGTTTAAGGACTTAAAATAATCACAAAGATTGCAAGGAGAAGCAACCAAACATTTAGAAAAGAAGATACTGAACAATCAAGTATGAAATAACGCAATTACAAAAAATACAAAGTACTGCCAAATTAAAAATATACAATTATTACACAAAAGGTTAACGGTATAATTAAACAAGAATAAAATAGTAGACAAAAAATGGGTGGAAAAAGAATTAAACGTCAACTGCAAGTAACGATAGTGTGATTAATATAAGACAATCATTCTAAAAGCACAATACTCTTCAGGTGTTTAAAAGGAATTCTATACGCATGCATAACAGAAGTTGGTTAGAGTCTCTTATCATTTAGAAAAGGACAGAGAGTTCCTTTAGATTATATTATGTTTCCGGACATAGAAAGTCGGTCATAAAAAAATAGAATTCAATCAGTAGTATAAGTACTGAGTGCCGAGGTAAGACGTCTAGTGTGAACATGAAAAGTAATTTTAAACAAAGTATGTCCAAAGGCGTGTATCAATGTAAAATTTCATTAGAAAATTAAAGAAAGCCGAAATAATCGCGAAGTAGGAACGATAGAAGCTTGGGAAAGCTAAAAATGAAGTGTGAAATTTTAAATACGAGATTTAAAAATAACCAAATGAGTGATCATGAAAATTTTCCAAAATATAAGTGTGTATAATCAGAGACAGTATCACATAAAAGAGTAAGAATTAAACAGAAGGAATACCAGATACTCTCGGTAAACGATGTCAAAATAACAAAGTAATTCATCAGCACGAGATGGATTCGAAGAAAAGCAGCAAAGGATAAGTAACAAAATATTAAAATATGATCAAAGAGAATTTAGAAAACAGTAACCACCTAGAAAATCAATGTTAGAGAAGCAAGAATGACTGGAGGAATATATTGCCATAGTGTAGAATTTCATTGGCCGTTTCTCATGAGAATTCAACGAAACTCAAAGTATTTAAATAGAGAGAGAAAAAATCAAAACTGATTTCAGATACAAGTAATGATAATTATAATCATAAAAGCAAACTCAAAGATGTTCATAATTAGAAGCAATTAAAAGTATATCTAAGTACATGTAGTGTGTATACATGTGGGTACAAGTATTAATATTCGTGTAATGTGTATAAGTGTTATTACGAAGAGGATAGTAAAAACTATAATTTATTATAGAAAGAAACCAAAATGGAAAAAAAAGTATTTCTAATGCTCGATAAATATTTGGGAATGGACGAATATAGGGAATTGCAACAGTAATACAACTAGAAGTTAGTTAAGAGTAGCAAAAGCAGGTAACCTTATTAAAAGCGACAAGGAATGAATGAAAAGAGCATTTATTCAAAAGGAACTGATGATTAGAAAAAGATATTGAAAATGGACCAAAGTCGAAAGAACAATTAATAACGGGCATACCATGAACTAGAAAATTAAGAAGCGCTCAACGCGATGTTTTCCCAACTTAAAAATGATTAAAAAAAAAAATCAATGGATTGTACTTCAACTTTAAATAGTGTGTATAGACAGTTATTAAATGTATCTAAGTTCTCTAGTCCAAAACATAACTCATAAATTGCAACGTGTGTAAACTGAAAATAATTGCGTCTCATTATAACAGCAGGCGTACATCATACTCAAAAGTAATGAGTGCAAATACCTTTATTTGAATGCAAATAGTCATTAACCTAATCTATGTGCATGTTATAATGACTCACATAAAATTTAAGTGTGGCAGGAAGAAACGGAATGCAATAGAACACTAAAGCTTTATTATAACTCAAAATGATGCACAAAAATTGTAATAACACATCGAACTGTGAAAACCAGAAATAAAATAAATTATTAAGCGGTTAATGCACTTCAACATCAATGATTTACTACGTAACATAATACTTAAGAAAAAGAGAAGTATGAATTTCATCATAAACTAATTTATAAAAGTTACAAGGGGAAGAAATAAGTAATTAGCTAACCAAAGATAATGATACAAATTATAACACCTTACAGCGAAACTTCATATATATGTAAAAATTACATAGAGAAATAATTCAAAGTCACATAGACAAATAATAACACAAAATAAATACCTTAATCACCTTTGCACCACACAGCGAGTTGAAACATAATATTTGTATGTAAGGCAAAGAAGCAGTTAAGACAGTATCTAAGCAACAGAAGAAAGATACTTCTATGAATTAATATACCATGCATGCAAACATAGTGCATTAAACAAGTGAGTAATATAATAAAAATGTATTATGAAATAGCATATAAATACTTATCTGTATCAAAAATGTGGTCGCACCCTGGAGCAAACACCCCAGAGGTGGTGGGCGCTATCTCAGTAAGGGATGCCAAGGCCTGCATCCCGACACTTGACCACAACCGACATAGCAATGAATTTAAAAAGTATGTATAGAAACAAAAACTTAAACATACCATCTGACACGAACGGGACAGTTTTACCCGCATTAAATGAAATATAACATAAAACAATCGCAATAAAAGAAATCTGAACGAACAGATAACCAAATACACTATAACATCAAAGAAATTAAAATTTTCCAATCCTTTGCTTAGGCAGAAGCCAAATTCAAAGGAAAATATAATAAGTATAGTACAAAAAGTTAAGAATTTCCGAAAAATAGAAGTCCGAATGGTTTAGGAAGACGATAGGGCGGGGGTGGGAATAGTATTTGTACGAACAGCTGTACTCAAAACTATCGAGGGGGATGAAAGAAATATTTAGGCGTCGTGTGCAGCGCACATATATACAACATGTAATACTTACCAAAGCACTAAGTGTAATTTCAAATACCAGAATTATAACAACAGATAATGAACTAGGCTCCAAAGTCACATTTGGCGTAACAAATGATGCATTCGCATCTGAATATTTAACACAATTATTGTACAAAGTAGAGGAGAGTAACCTTTATTACAATGGCATCGAAAGGTTTTATCACATATACCGTTAAAATAAGTGATGTAGAAATTGTTTGACAAAAGTACACATTCGATTTAAACAAAATTTATGTTTACCACATCTAAAACAGGTATCACACATGCGTCTATCGAGACCAAAATAAGACTGGTTTCAGAACCATTAGACTCATAAAACTATTTTTAGAATGGCCAAAGGATTAAAACACGATTATCTGGGTTGCTGTAACAACTGTTGAAATTTCCAGAACCAAGATTTGGAAAGCAAATTAGAAATACTTGCATATGAGTAACACACGTAAATGCATCAAAACAGTTATCTACTGTTGCAGCGGAGTAAATATAGAAAGAGATAAGCAACCACATCCTTTTAAAGATTACCACTCCAGAGGGAAATCTTAATATTTAAAGCGACAGTCCAAGAAATATAAACTAGCGATAAAATAAGCGCTGAAATAAAAGTATTTTGATAAAGAGAATTGATAGATAATTACATGTGTAGATTAACTTCCGTTGAAGCATGGGTAATCTTAAAGTTTTACTGAAAACCTTACATTTCGTATGCAGTCACTGCATACATCTAAGTGTAAGAATCATGGCATTTAACACAAGAATGGAAGGGGAGGGTGGCAGGGATTACGTCGATGGTCAGTACAAACTGAATTTCTAAAGTGACACAAAAAAAAATTCTAAACATTATGTTGCTAATGGCATACATTTATAGTGCCGTACTGAAAATGTGTTATATTGACTGTTTTTTTCCCAATGGAAATAAAGCGATGCAGTAACATCATAAAGATATATGCTTGCACATTAGCATTCATAGACTAAATAAATTAATTATAATCCTAGGCAAATGCAGTTGAATAAAGTGTTCTTTTGAAAAATCAACTGATTCGAAAATAATGCAAATTGTGATCTTTAGAGACGAATCCCTTCAAATATGCTCCAAAGATTACCCTTAAATAAAAATACAAAAGTATTTTAATTACAAAATTTTGAATTGGTAAGTCACTGAAAGAGATTGAAAACAGCAGTATACATTGAAACATCAGGCAACTACATTTATGATATCAAGTGCTGGCAATAATATAGTAAAAGTAAAAAAAAAAGTGTCCGGAGGGTTGCAATGTATATGCAAAATCGAGGCAGAGTTTTTGGGTGACATCTTATATCAGTGTTATTCCACTATTTGTGAATAAAAGGTCGGGAATTGAAATCTACTTTTCAGTAATATAGTTTTGAAAAGCCTGCGCTACAACCTAACTCTCTCATGATGGATTAATAACTAGAGGGATCGAACTCTACTTTGCAATAAATTAACTTTGAAAAGTCGGTTGCGTCCACCATATTGTTGAGGTACGGGATCGAACCATACTCTTCCCTAACGAAACGCTGATTTCGGGGAAGAGCCGACGCCTCGACCATAATGTCACAACTAGGGTTGGACACAGGGGGGAATAGCTATTTGAGGGTGGTAAAAGGAAGGCAGATGGTAGAGCAATGATAACAATGCAAAGGAAATCCAGATAATATAAATATATTGAGAAATAAAGTACGAAAGGCAAATATACTTTACAATAAAATAGTAAGATAAATTACAAAACAAGACAAGCGTGTCAGGCGTTTCGTGTCGAGCGAGACCTAATTCCAAATACGAAAGACAAGAATTGGTAATATAGTTAATATTCAACAAAAGGTTCTTACCTTTTAGGTTGATTAGCTCGACGAGAAGAAAGATGTGTGTCGGTGTGCCAGTGACCCGGGGTGGGGCCTCGGACGTCCCTCGGGCAGCGAGTCTGCCTCTTTCAAGTACTGAGAACCAAAAGCGCCCGGAATTCAAGATTCCAGACAATTTTATACTAGACAATTGTCTCTAGGGGGTTCTTCAGAATCTACGCCCAGGCTCTTAATAAATCCACCAATCAAAATACAGTATTTAAAAGATAAGACAGAGCTTCTTACATGATGTGCTTGGGATTAAGTCTATGAAATGTCACGTAGCTTCTGGGAAGTGGTTGAAAGCCCACACAAGCTCATAAGTTGCAAAATGTGGTAAGATGTTGCATTAATCAGAGGAAGACACATCCGGTTATAATAACAAAGAAAACCATAAATTTTCCTCTTATTCAGCCCAAGAATCCGGTTTTTAAGAAATTCAGAAATTTATAAGAAAATGGAATTCTAAAACATTTACAATAATGAGACTTAAAACAAACTATAAGCTAATTAAAAAATACTCGTCAATCACTTACGTGACAATATAGTTAAGTCCAGAATATTTTGAAGTCAATAAAGAAGTTAATTTTTCTTGTATTGTTAAATGCTGGCTCCTCTAAAGAAATTGGCATTTGCTTAATTTCTGGATTTTATTATCTTTCTTGATATTTTGTTATCTTACTGCTGTCAGCTGAATCATCTGGCTGATAATCAGGATTGTCATTGCTATCAGAACCTAAGAACTCCCTTAGCAGTTGTTCATCGTTTTCTTCTTTGGATCTTTCAGTTCTTGTGCATGCTGTAAGTTATTCCTTTTAACTCAGTAACCAATAATGATAATACCAGCATCTGTTATAAAATTAGCTTATAATAATACTCACAAGATTCACTGACATTTCCTTCACTCTTCTGTATCATCAGAACCATTTTATCTATCTTCCTTCCTCTTGATTCCACTGTGATGCTTCACATTTACACACTGGTCAAGGAATGAAACATCACTAGCTTCCTTTAATTAGAATCATTATTGAACATTACTTCTCATAGAACAATCGACAGCAGTTGATAAACCTTTGTCTACAATGGTCCTGTAGCATACAATTTTATCTTGAAAAGACAAATCAGCTTTCCCGTTAATTGATGCATGCTGTAGTTAGAGTCAAAGGGACGGAATAGCTTTTCTGTCTATTTGACCCGCATTATGATCAGGAGCAGACAAATGGAACAGCTTTTTCGTTTGTATGACTCTTAGTATAATTTATCGAATGTAGATATGTTGATACCTAACTTCTAAATGGTGTAAGCTAGAGATATGTTCGTCTGATCCCAAGATAACGTAACAATATGTAAAAAGCGTGAAAATATAGTTACGTCTCTTTGACACTAAGCAGTCGAACAGTCTGAGATCTCTTTATGTAGGGTAATACTACTATCTTTCAGTCCTTTCCCTCTACCTTTAGTCTAGTGGTATGGTATGTGGTTTTCTCTTCTCTAATATAAAAGGGTCACAACTAGGAGCAGTTGTATACATTGCACAGCAGCCCTGAAGAGGGCCCCAACAAGAAGTTGAAACATTGATACAAGTAAGAAATGATGACAGATCCTCAACCAGAAGCCAGCAATACTAGTAAAGGAAGTACTTCATTCATAATAAGGAAAATGCATATAAGAAAAGAATGCTTTTTAAAGTAATATTAAAATACATGAGAGATATATGGAAATTGTAATGGGTAGCGGAAAACTTGGATACTGGATACAATGTTTTAAGGCATCTTTTTTATGTAGTGATATTGTGCCCCTACTCCCAAGAATATTGTTGCATCCCAATTATGTCAAACTCGTATTTTCCAAGAAAATTGGACTGTATTAATTAATAGCTTTATGCTTGCTTTCACTGTCACCCACCGATATTATGAAAAGCTAAGTACTGAAGTAGTGCAATCCATCCAAATATTTGATACTAAATTTCACTGGAAATTCTTTCTTTGAGGAGGCCCCATAAATAAAAAGTATGTGCATATGTACACAAGTGCATTGCACGTTTGTGTGTGTGCTTTTTTACATGCTTTATTTAGCAGCATGCCCCATTACATTGTAATTGATATAATATGTATAACATGTATTGATATAATAATATTTGACATCTTACAGTTATAAATTATTAATTTTGCATATTTGCATATCACTGAAGTTTATAGAGTTTCTGAACTAAACACAAATGCGAAGATGTTTGCGAATTAATTGTTCATGTATTACAGGCCAGATGCCTCCGGTTTTCTTTATTCCATTTACCAGTTCTCTCCTTTGTGTAGTCAATTGTACACAATCAAATAATATATGGTTTATATGGGCCTTCATTACAATTACAGAGCAGATTGTCGATTAATTTGAATGTATGTAAATATAATTGTATTTTCCCATATCCTGTCACCACAGTTAGGAGTTCCGAGAATAAGGGAATTTTTGCTGTACTCTACTTATAACTGATGGGAACAACATTTTGGTGATTGCTCCCTTCATTGCACTTGTCCATTGATCTTGCCATCTTTAGAGTCCAGCTTCCTTTTGTTAAGATTCTATGATTTCTGAATACATTTTTTTAAAGTCTAAAATGATTTTATTCTCTGTGTATACCACTACATGGTTTTAAGTGGTCTTCATTTCCTGTAATTTATTTTAGTTCATAGAGGACTTTTAAAATTGCTATTTCCTCTGCTTGATTAATGCTGCACCTGCCATGTAATTTAAACTTTAATTGCTGAGATATATTTCCATTTTCAAATGTTACTCCTGCAATTCCTGCTTTGTTTCCAATCTTGCTGCCATTTGTATAAATTTATAATTCATAGGTTTTGTTTCTTCAAGTTTCTGGGTATGTATTTATTCTGATGGTTGATGAAGTTATCTAAATAAACTCCTAGGTACTTCATCTCATCAGTTTGTTTTAGTCTTCTGTAATTTAAGTAGATATTGACATCTCTTGAATTATTTCTTTTTCTTGATATTAGTAAAGCCTATGGTTTCTTTTCATTCAAATCAAATTTATTCGCTGTAAGATTTCATGACAGAAATATTGGCTTCATCAAATATAAGAAAAATTACATTATATGAAAAGTTTAACACAATTAGGAAATAAATTGACAAGATAAAGTATAAGGTGTTCCTATTTACAAGTTACAATTGAATACAAGATGCATTATTGGAAAATACCTATTATATGTATATATCATTATACATCCTAAATGAACTATAAGCAATGACCAATTTAATACAAAATAGATTTCTTGAAATAAGTGTAGCATTTAGTCATCTTCACCATAGCTGATAGTGCATACTTTTTCTTGTTTATTTATTCACCTTGGCAGTTCTTGGACTTGTAACAGACACCATAAAAGTAATGCATTAGTATGGGTAGTTATTAAGTGGTTCTGATTAAATTCACATAATTTCAAATCTTACCTATTCCATGGCCCTTAAATTCATCAATTGAATGGAACTGATTATTAAGTAGGAATTTATGAATTTCATTTTTGAATTATGTTATGCAATTTTTGTTTTTCAAATATATAGGAAAATGATTGTACAGTTTAATTCCAGTATGGTTAAATGATTTCTCAAAGATACTGGTTTTATGAGAGATCACATGCAGATTATTTTTATTTCTAGTATTATATGTATGTATCTCATCATTGGTTGACAAACATGTTATATTTTTCATAACATGTACTAGTTGTTCTTTTATGTATAAACTTGGTAATACTAGAATATTTCATTTTTTAAAGTGCTCATGACAACTTTCTGTGTTAGATATTCCCATGATTTATTTTATTTTCTGTAGATTAACATCCTTTAACCTGGTTGGTCATATCGAACGATGAATGAAATTGGTGAAATGATGCTCAAATGATATTCTGGGTTCATGGATCTTAAAGTTACTCGACGTTATCTTCTCAGGATAAGGGGAAATTCCGAAAAAAAAACCTTATCCAGGTAACTCACCCTAACTGAGATTCGAACTCATGACCTGTGGAAATGATTATTCTTATGGCCTTTTTTTTATGCAGTTTGAAAATTAAATTATTGTTAACTGAGTTACCCCACAATGCAACCCCATATGATATATGTGAGTAAAAACATGCAAAATAGCAGGTTCTTAGAGTCTTTGTGGAAACTTTTCTTTAACTGATGCAGGAGAAAATTTATTTTACTCAGTTTAATGGCTAGTTTTGAATATGGTAATCCCAGCTTAGGCTATTGTCAATCCATAGGCCCAAGAACTTTATGTGGATTACATTTTCCAGAGATTTAGATCTCAATTTGATAATGAAGTTCACAGAGGTCTTGCATATTTTGTGATGGAAGTTCATTGCCACAGATTTATCTTCATTAAGCACTAGTTTGTTGGATTTAAACCAATTTATAAGTTCCTTAGTAGTGGCTGAGATGCTTTCATTTAGGTTCTCCTTGAATTTCCCTTTAATAAAAATGCTACTATCAGCGAGAAGGGTCATTGATACTTGATTGTGTTTTATATATTGAGGTAAGTCATTGAGGATTGTGTTTTATATATTGAGGTAAAAATAAGAGGGCACCTAAAAATAGAGCCTTGTGGAACTTCAGCTTGAAGTTTCCCTTTTTGAGGTTAATACCTTCCCATTAGGGTCCATGTAGTCAATCTCTACTACTTGATCTCTTTTGCTAAGGTACGATTTAAACCAATTTAGTGCAACACCTCTGACTCCGCTTTTGTGCAATTTGCTTAGTAGTATTTTGTGGTCAAACATGACGAAAGCTTTGGTAAGATCCAGGAGTAGTTCCATCCCTAGCACACTTTTGTCTAGTACATCATAAATGTTATTAACAAAATTCATTACAGCCATATTAGTAGATTTGCTGCTTTGAAAGCCAAACTGACAAACATTGAATAATATTGTACTTTTTATGAACTTTGACAGCTTGTTGTACATTAGTTTTTCAAATATTTTTTAGAAGGCTGATAGTATTGCTATCGGTCTGATATTGTTAGCCTCTTGTTGGTTGCCCTTTTTAAAAATGGGTTTGATTTCATGCCATTTTCAATTCTTGAGGAAATACTCCTCTTTCTATGGAATGGTTAGCTAGATAACATAACGGTTTGATAAAGTATTTGCTACAGCTTTTTATTATAAGGTTTGAACTTCTGTCTAGTGCTTCAGATTTTTTGTTCTTTAGAGTTTTAATTACATTTAGTATTTCATCTTCATTTGTTGGTTCCAGAAACAATGAACATGTGTTAAGAAGCTCATGCAAAGACTTTCCAATTCCTTTTGCATTATTGCTGTTATGTATATTTTTGGTAATTTTAATATAAAGTGTTCATTTGCTATTTCTCCAGGGTTATTTACAAAGTATTACCTTTCAGTAACCTTACATTTTTAAAAGAGAACTTGGAATGGTATTCTTTTTTGATTAAATCCCACATTGATTTTTGTTTGTTCACAGATTTGTTAATCTTTTTGTAATTATCTAGCTTTTTAGCAGCTTCATTTACTTGCTTGAATATTTGTTTATATTAAAAATAATTTTGTTGTCTGTAGCCAATTTTTCAACTCTCCTTAGATCTATGCTAGCATAGTTTTCTGTTTCCAATATTTAAGGGGACCAACCTGTGTGAAAATTGAGCAGAATTCTTGAAAATGTAGATTTTTGGAGTTTAACACAATTACATACTGGCCGTTGTAGATTAATATGCTGAATTTATTTTTGGCCAGTTGCAATTTATAGACTTGCCATGCAACCTTTTAAATGGAAGTTTTAATGGTAACAAATGTCACTTCAAATATTAAAAGGCACAGTTATCTAAATGCATTTTCCAATGCATGTAAACATTTAAAAGGCTGCTTTTAGTGTGGATTTCAACCAGTCAGTTTGATTTTTCTACCAGAGAATCTTATCATAAATAAAAATCATTGAATTAGGTTTCTAAGTAAATAAAATTAATTGTGGAGTGTCTTTTCAAAGCTCAATACAGCACAAATTTTGAAAAAATGAGTTATATATAAGATCGGCATGTTTTTGATGCCGGCAATCGGTCTGTGAAATCAAATTTTGCATAACTCGATATTTGTCATGTGTATAGCATGGTGGAATTATGAACATTATTTCATAACTCGATAGAGCGCATGCACAGCAATCTTACAGAACTCAATACAGCACAGTCTAAATGAAAAGATTTGTCACCTGTCAAGACCCGTCACTGACCTGATGATAAGTTGCAATATTCTGCTTGTCCAACCTCGCTTTCCTGGAATGAAAAGCTATACAAAAACCATATCATTATTTCAAAGTCTTCCCACGGCTAAATAATATAGGGAATGATTCATTTAGTCTTATTGCTGCATTTTTCGATTCGTTGGGAAGAGAATGACAATACTACTTGGCATGTGGTTTATATCAACAGGCTCTGCTGTCAGATACTCTTTCAGAACCTTTTTTCAACATTGCTCTCAAAGCAATATTACAAAGACCTAACAATCAAACATGTTCCACACTTTAATCAGGATAGCACAGCAATACTACAAGATAAGCCATTATTTACAACCATTGTTTACAGTAAAGAATGTTACATTTTGTGAATCACTTCTACGTCTGTGTCACTAGTGTTATCTACACAGATTGAACCAGGCTCTTGCAAGCACAAGCTAAGTCATGGATCAAAGTACAGGGTTTGATTCTCCAGTGACTGAATCTGATGGTGGCAGGAAAAATAAAATGTCTGTTCAAGCTACAATACCTAATAATAAAGAACCGTCCATAAAATATAATCATAGAATTCAAGATTGTCCATCTAAGTCAATAAAGAGGGAAAGTAAGGAATGCAGAGTAAGAGGTCTGACATATAAAGATACTATTGATTTCCATAATAAAGTAAAACATTGAAATAAAGTGGACCAACACAAATTCCTTCTTAAATACATGACAATTAATTCTCCAAAACAAAGGAAAGTGAAGGAGGAAAATTCTAAAATAAAACAATCTAAGTATTAAATATAGCATCAGAAAGAAAGATGGAGATATATTACCAATCTGCACTGCAAGTTTTCAGGACATAGCAGGCATGTCTAAGGATACACTATCCCTCCTTGCAAGAAAGTTTTATTCTGCTGGGAATTCACCCAGAGAAAATCAAGGAGGGGATAGAACTGGTGCAAAGGCAAAGGAATTTATCATTGCTGTGAAAAATTATTTTAAGAGCTACAGGTACAGAAAAAGCCACTACACTAGAGGTAAACCTTCAAAAAACTACCTACCACCTGAATTAAATATTCAAAAAATGTGGAAAATGTTTTGTGAAAAAAGAAGAAAGGAAAAATTATCTACATGCTCATTATCCAAGTACAAGTTTATTTTTATAAGTGTTTTAATCTCTCATTCAAGACACCTCACACTGATACATGCTCCATGTGCAAGATAGGACTAATTTCCATAAAGCAAGAGACAGATTTGGAAAAGAATGAATATAGGACAAACTACAGACTGCATAAGCTTTGTGCAAAGAAGTTTTATGCTATAATGAAAGAAGAAAATCTTGATGTAATCAAAATCTGTTTTAATATGCAGCAAGATCAGCCACTACCTAAATTATCAGTAGCTGAAGTGTACTATTCCAGGCGAGTGTGGTTCTTTACATTATTATTCACTCTAAACCACAAATGAAAGTGAATATACATTTCTACACCTGGCTGGAAACTGAGTCATCTAAGGGAGTAATCAAGTGGCATCTGCTTTGTTGAATTTTCTGTTAGACCTGGAAAAAAGAAATTAACGGTCCTTCCATTATTCATGTTTTCTCAGATTCATGTCCAGGTCAAAAGAAGAGCAATGTAGTAATGACCACACTCATTGCCTTTTTGGAAAGAAGTACAATGTTTACGTCTATGCATCATCTCTTTCCTATACGAGGATACAATCATTCTGATCGTGTATTTGGTAGGGTTGAGAAGGCATACAGAAGAAAGGAAGATATTTTGTCACCCAATGAATTCTACTGAATTCTGTAATCCCATGGAGTTATCAAAGCTCTCAACAGGAACTGGCAAATCAAAGTATCGTACAAAAAGTCTTCTACAAATGTGTGTAATGTTTCTGCAACTGTGAAGAATACTTACTCTGCATCATCTGTGGAGGTTTCTATTTTCAAATCTGGAATTAAACATGCCACAAAGAAATGCTGAGGTCCTCATGTATACAGAACATGAACATGGTGTCCAGTGAGAAGAAGGAAGATGTATAAAAGCTCTTGCAATTTTTTTAAATTCCAGAAGAAGCAAAAGGATTTTATGAAGATGTTCTCAGAGACTGTTAAGATATCAAAATAAGTGTACACATTATTACTTACTATTTTAATCACTTTGTGTCCTTAAATTTCTGTATTTATTAATTTAATAATTTTGTAATTTTATATAAATGTCTATTATTTCATTAATGTAACAATGTTGATTAAATCAATTATTGCATTTGTATACTGTATGTAAAAAAAATAAATTATGAAGAAATGAAAATAAAATCATAACTGTAATAAAACAACAAAACTAGCAGCAAATTCAGGTTCAGTCAAATTTGCATGTTTCATAGTCCATGTCCTCTATCAAGTTTTGAAAAAAACAAGCATATTTTAACAAGCTATGAAAAATATGTTTATCCTCTAGGAGTTTCACTGTTGTCTAACTTTGTCTCATGATAATGTCTAGTATTGCCAAAAATAAAGTTTGTGTAATGAAAGGTTATGTACTAGAATAAAAAAATGTAATTTCTGTAAATTTATCTTTTTGTCCTGTATCGAGTTTTGAAAGAATGCTCCTCAATTATATATTTGTATTAACATAATTAATTAACCCCAAAAATAATAAAAAGAGTATGAATGATTTATCATACCTTTTTCCTACAGTAATAATTAATTTGAAACTCATCTGAAGAAGTTTTTAAAGTGATATTCTTGGAAGGTAAATATTAAGTTTTGTTACTTTTTGAAAACAGAAGCACAAGGAGCTTTTTGGTAGAGTAGTTAATTTCTTTTTCTCAAAAACTACTTGATAGATTTGTCCCAAAATTTTAGAATTAGTTAAACGTGCAATAGAGGTATATGGTAAAAAGAATTTAATTCCATAAGAAACAGCAAATTTGAAAATTTCACATGTTGGTTGGTCCCTTTAAGCCCCTCTAGTTCAGAGAACCAGGTCATTTGCAAATGCAATGATTTTGCTTTGAGAAGTGAAATCCAAATTTAGAAGCAAATTGTACATGATATTCCAGAATCCAGGGCCACAGCATAAGCCTTGTAGACAGTTTTTCTGGACCACTGTTTCAATCTTGAAGTTGTTTAAGGAGAGTGATGCTGTTCTGTCGCTTAGACAACTTTTTGATAAGTTAAATAAGTTTCTAGGATATTTTAGACCTGTTAATCTTAAAAGAAAAAAATGTTAGACTTGTAGCCCACTCTCTATGGATAATTTCTTGAACTATAAATCTGTGTTAACAACATGTGCATCTTTTCTATATGTTTTTGTTTCAAGCTAGAACTTAGAAGCTGCAAGCTACAATGTATTTTTGTGTTACAAATAAAATGTAATTGTTTAACTTAAAGCCAAATAAATATCTTTTAACAGGTTATGGACCCATGCTGCATTTTAACTGGTGCACAGGTATTCTTGTTCATGATTAACATGGACACAAATTTGCCGGGAAGAGTTTGTATTTGAAAACTGGACCCTGTGTGTGACAAAAATAACTAACAATAACAATGACTATAAAATACAAGTGATTAAACTCAAAGGTCCTGAGGACTACATGAAATGGAAATGTTGATGTTGATGTTGTTACGAGTGTATGCACTTGAAGATGTTATCAACGGTACATGCAAGTGTCCTGATCTTGCAGAACAAATGGCACATCAGAAACGGTGGAAAGATGATGTGAAAGTTGCAAGTTTGTTGGCAAGTGCACTGGAAAAAGGCGTTGCTGAGCTCATGTTAACATGCAGCCATACAAATGAAATTTGGGACTAGTTACGTGGGTGATGTGAAAGAAGCAGTATGCAGTGTTTAAATATGTTGATGAAAGCCTTTTTTCCAGTGTCACAAAACAGACAGTTTTTGTTGATCCGAACAACGAACTGAAGCAGCATAAAAAAAATGTTCTTTGAGAACAAATTTTAAATGGCCAAATTTTATCCATGCTTAGAAAAGAACATGGCCATTTTAAAAACTTCTGGAACACCATTCAATCAGGAAATTAAGAGGTGTACTTGTTGACTGAAAAATTGTGTACTATGGAATTACATGACAAAGCTACAGTGAAATCAGCTGCATTTGTTCCACATGGTGGTGCCCCTGTGAAGAAAAATCAGCAGAATAAAAGTCAAAATAGTGAAAAATTGAAAAATAATGTAGAATGTGCAAAACAGAAATTTTCATGTTATAAATGTCAGCAGCTAGGACATTGGGCAGCAGAGTGTCCATTGAAGAAGACAGATGGCAGCACTAGGCAAAACAGTTGGAAAGGAATGCTGAATTATTCATATGTCTTTGGTGCTTCAATTGGTAATCTTGTTGAAGCAATTAGATGGTACTGCAACAATGGCGCCACACATCACATCACTTGAGCCAACAATATTCTTAATCTTATACAGGATTTGCTGTTCCTGAAGATTTCACTTTGAAAATGAGGTGTAAGCATGCTGGTTCATGGACAGAGAACTGTGAAAATTCAAAAGCATTTAAATAACCCCTGGAAAAATGCTGAATTGAAAAATGTGTTTTATGTTCTTGAAGTAACTGCTCATTTGTTCTCTGTGAAAGCAGCTGCACAACAATGGTTTTGTACAAAACTGATTGATAAAAGGATCATACTGGAAGATAAAGTCACTGGACAAACAATGACGACTGGACATGTTCATAGTGGTTTGTATGTGCTTGATATTCATGTTGTTAAACTGGCACAACCTCCAAAAGTGAATCTAGTGACATTGGATATGCTACAAGTCTATCATGAGAGATTTGGCGATCAACAAAAAACAACATATGAAGAAAGTGTTGATGCAAATGGACATCAATGTAGATGAGTGCAACAAAGGATTCTGTGATGGATGTGCATTAGCAAAAATGCATCGACTGTTATTCACTAATGGAGTGAGTCATCCAAAGGTGAACAAATCCATGGAACAAACCTATACCAATGTGAATGGTTCTATGACTATTGAGTCTCTTGGAAAAGCTTGTTCCTATGTGTATTTCAAAGATGATTTCAGTAAATTTTGCTATATTTTCTTCTTGAAACAGAAAAGTATGGTTAGCACTGTTTTGGAACAATTCTTGAATGAAACTAAAATAAATGACCTTGTTATTTAACAACTTAGGTGCAATGCAGGAAAAGAGTTTGACAACAAGAAAGTTTCTGAATTGCTTGCAAACAGAGGCTTAAAAAGCTGCATTACTCTATCCTATACACTGCAGCAAAATGATGTTGCAGAGCAAGAAAATTGCACCATTCTATACTTAATCTGAGTAAATTGCCAAAAAAACTGAGCAGAAGCCTGTAAAACTGCCACATTCCTTTTGAACCACACTGGGAAGTCAAATCGCCTTATGAGCTATGATATCAATGTCCAGTAGGGAGCCTATCTCATCTGAACATTTTTGGAAATTAATGTTGCGTACATATGTACAAGAGTGTCCATTCCAAGTTAGACTGTAAAGCTGTTCATGGTCATCTGGTTGGATTCATGAATGATAGGGATGTATTTAGGTTCCCAGAGGAAGTTTGTTTTAAGCCATGATGTAAAATCCAAGCCAGAAGTTGTCTGCAATCTGCACACCTATACTGCTAAAGTACCAACTCCAGTTGTAAGCTACATCAAGAGGCCTGAAAACATACAAGGAGAAGAATTGAGGCATTCCCGAACACAAGGGTGAGCTCTACAAAGCAGTATGTTGTTTTTATTTAAGCATTTGCTTCTTTGGGTAACAGTGAACATTTTTGTAGATGAATGTAGTTGAAAGCACCTTAATATTCTATGCAAAATAGCGAGATACAAATCGTAGGGGTTCGGTTTGAACGATAGCAACACAGTCCATAACGGCAACTTGACCAGAGACTGTGGTTCCACCACTCTAAACCTACTTCACTACTCTGTTCAACTACCTCTCTTGTAACCCCTATCTGCCGGTTTGCATTGTGACTTGTGTATACTGAGTATTCATTCTGCCAGTGATGTTTGAACGATAGCAGTGCAGACCATAAGGGCAAACTTGACAAGAGACTGTGGTTCCACAGCTCTAAACCTGCTTCACTACTCTGTTCAACCCCTATCTGCCGGTTTGCATTGTGACTTGTGTATACTGAGTATTCATTCTGCCAGTGATCTTTATTTCACTTGGTAGAGTTTTGTGTCCAGTGTTGATTGTTTATTGCAAATCTGCTGTATGTACCATAATGGCAAATGTCGCTAAAGGATGAGAAGTAGTAGGTGGTTATCCCTTTAAACGACGATCGAATGAGGATACTTGGAAGAAAACTGTGACAAAGTAACACTGGAACAAAGACCAAGAGTACATATCCTGTTCCTCAGGTCGTGTTTTGGCTGCACAACGGATTAGTGATCCTCGCTCTTGTGGCTGCTTTGAAAAAAGGTTGGTATGAATAATGTAATATCTGTTTTCAATGCATTTTGGGCCATTGGAAGCTACAATTTATGAAATGACTATCACTCCAAACTTCTAGAGAGTGTAGATGTTACGAGAACTAGCGTAAAAAGTAGACTGAGCTGAACTTTGAGTAGGACTCAATACAAGATTATTATAGATTGCAATGTCTTTCAAGTCTACTGCACTGCATTTTATAGAATTTTGTAGAAACATGTCTGTAATGTGTTGGATAAAATTACAGAAAATGACAGCAATGAGACTGACAAAGAGGAAAGCACTCCTCTGTCAGGAAAATTGTCCCTGACCGAAAATTGAGAACTCGGCATATAAGGTTTCTACCAACAGTTACAATCCATTACAGCAGGACCGAGAGTCCTCACAGGAAGTATCTTCCCTTGGTCTCAACATCAACTCTCTTTATGATCTCTATCATACATGGTTGCTTGAAAAATACCCTGGAAGTAAGCTGGTCTCCAAACATTATTATCGCAATCATTTCAATACATGCAGTATTGGATTCTAACCACTTGCCAGCGACACATACCATTTCTGCTATAAAACAAATGTGTCCATTAAAATTTTGAAGATGAAGAGTAATAAAGATGTTAATGCAGAGGCAATAAACTGGAAAGGAGTAAAGAGGCGCATTTAAGTAGTGCTAAAATTGCTCATACATTAATAAAGAAGTTGACAAAGAATAAGGATGACACGGTGATGGCTCTCACCTTTGACCTGCAACAGGCACTTCCTACCCCTAAGCTCTCAAGCATCATACAGTTCTATAAACGAAAACTCTGGACCTTTACTTCTGCATGCATGACATAAAAACAGGATGATCCACTATGTACATTTGGAACAAAAATTGCTAGATGTTGGATATGTTATCTCTCAGGTGTTGACGACAATATCAAGACTGTGTACCTTTTTAGTGACAACAGTCTTGGTCTAAATAAGAATGCTAACATAGTTTTGACAAATTTTATATTCAATCTCAATGACTGGTGTGACAGTATCAAACATTACTCCATGAGTTCAGGGCATTCCTACCTGTCTCGTGACCAAGACTTCGGGCACATTGAACAAAACTGTTTAGCACTCTGATGTGTTCTCCAAAGAGCACTATGTCCTGTTCATAAAGAAAACCTGCAAAAGGTTACTGCTCGATGTTATAGATGTTACACATGAATATTACATTGTTACAGAAGAAGATAACAAAAAAATATATTGACCGGGGCAAAATTTAAAGATGGCAACATTTTTCTGTACTGTCGTGATAGCAAAGAAGGATTCCACATACATCCAAAATATAACCTAAATGTACAAGCTGAGGCTTTCATGGTCGGTGTCTTGAATAATGAAACTATTTGCCCGGCTTGTAGGCCTTGGTCCATTGGGTCTTGAAGTTCCCAACATTTTGCCAAGGGCTGCCTTGGCATCTTCACGGGTGCTGCAGTGGCTGGTCAGAGTTTGAATGATTTGTTTTTTTTTTCAAGTGTGGGGGTCACCATATACTGGCAATACCCAATAAAAACCACTCCACTGGAGAGAATTAGGGTGTAGGAATGCAGCAGTAATGCTTATTGCACCTGTGAATTCATCTATTGGGTGTGTTGGCTGTCCATAGACCAAACCCAGGAGGGAGTGAGAGCCAGGATGCAAACATGGCCAAAGCACTGATTGCGCCCTTGGAAATTTGGGGTGAGGATTTACATAAATATTACATGTTAATATCTGCAGCCCTGTAGCAAAAAGTACATAGTCAGTGTAAAGAAGGCGAGTATTCTTTAACACTTGCTGCCTTTTGGGTATAGCCATTAGTCTTGACTAATATAATTATAGTTAATGAATTTGTTGTATCTGCAGCCCTGTAACAAAAAGGACGTCAGTTAAAATATTACCTTAAGGATATATTCTAAGCTAGGCGTATTTCTACAACATTGGCTGTTCTGTCTGGCATAGTCTTTAATCATTAATGTAAGTTTTTCATGCAGTTGTGTTTGCAGCCTTGTAACAGAAAGAACATAGTCAGTATGCAGAGAGTTCATTGATGTCATGAGGTCTTTCTTAGCAGTCATCCAACCAAGAAGTGGCCACGCCCAATGTTGCTTAGCCTGTAATAAAGCGTTATTCTTAGCAAAAATTTCTTACATTCTATCAATTAGCCTATGGTTGAATATATACTAGAGAATGTCATTTTTAGTTCTGCCATATCACTATAGAGTGGGGGTCCCTCATAGCCCTGTATCCGCCTGACTCAGAGAGCAACGACTTCAAGGGCTACCAAACTCACATCGAAGACACATTCATGGGTGATATTTATTGTGGAATTCTTACCAGTGATTCTAAATATTCTTGTATATTTATATCGGGTTCCCCCAGGCCGAAGTTCTGTCAAATAGGGAGAGCGGTCGTTTGTGTTTGTTATTTTCTGTTTCATAAGCACTTAGTTCTTGTATTAGGTCATTGCTGTTCTTTTCTTTGCATTTTTACAAGTTGTAGATTTGGCTTTTTATAAACTGCTCAATTGAGTGTAGTTTCAGCTCCTCATGAAGGAGATGAGCCAGCACTACTGGAGGGAGGTAGTTTGGCAATTATTCTATTCTGGAGTGTCTGTAGTTATCTGTATGGGCTTTTACCGCGCAACCCCATATGCGATTGTTCTTAATAGTGTTTTATATAAGGTCATTCCCATGTTGAATTTCAATTGGCTATTCAGATTGATTATCAGATGTAATATATTTTAGTTGACCATTGGCCTTAGCTATATGCCTCCTCCAGGTTAGGCTTTGGTCCATGTCAAGACCTATGTAGGTCACTTGGTCTTTCCACTTGATCCTTTTGCCTTGATAGTTAAGTGGTTGTAACATGTTTCTGCCTTTATTGTGATATATTCTTTCAGTGAAGACTATAGCTTGTGTCTTCCTCGCATTGACTTTAATTCTCCATTAGGTGAATCTTGGTTCAAGTGTTTTTGTAGAATTTTGTAGGCATAAGTGTAAAATTTGCGGCTGAGTGGATTGTATCACTATAGCAGTGTCATCTGTGTATATGTACTTGTTGGTTCTTACTAATTCAATCATGTCATTTATATATAAATTGTACAGTGTTGGGCCCACGTTACTTCCTTTTGGAACTCATGCTCTTATTTGTTTGAAGCTTGAGACTGTATCCTCCAATTCCAAGCTGTTTGGATATTATTATGTTGTGTCTGTGTATGGGTGAATTTATTCGCTTCAGTATTGCTTTTTCTAATACCTTGCTCATAGTACTTAGTAGGCTGATTGGCCTGTAGTTAATTGGTAGTGCTAGATTTTTGTTTGCTTTCGGGAATAGTAGAATTTTGGCTTCTTTCCATGCAGGTGGAAATCTGCTGTGTTTGAGTGTGTGAATGACTATTTTGACTAGTGGTGTTACTGCTCTTTTGGGTAAATTCTTTAGTACCAGATTTAATATCTTGTCTGGGCCTGGTGCTTTTCTTGCTGGCAGGTGTTTTATAATCCAGCTTATTTCTCTTGCATTTATTTTCTGCATTTTGTTGTGTGTTCTGGTATGACCTATGTTTTGGACTTCATCCTCAACTTCTTGTATGAAGTTGTCTTGCACATTCGCGGGTTTGGGAGAAAATACTTCTTCCAGAGTGACCGCAAACTTTAGGCTTGGCCTGGGGGGTCTCTGCTATGGTGTTATTAATTTGTAGTGGTGGTATATGTTTGTGCGTGAACGTGTTAAGCATTTTGCTATTCACTATACTGTGTTTTGTTGGGGATTGAGATTTTCGAGCGTGTCGTTCCATTGGTTTCTAATGTAGGTTCTGGCCTTATTACTTGCTAATTCATGTGCTTGATAATATTCGGTTCGATGTATTATATTCCTAGTTCTTTGCCATTTACGTCTGGCTCGGGTTTGAGCTTTTTGCATCTCTCTTACATCATGGGGATATCTAGCATTAACAGTGTATTGTCGAAGGGTATGCATGCATTATTTCCAGTTCTGGTAGGCACAGATCTACCGTAATTTTAAGCTCTTCATAGTCCATCTTATTGTCGCTGTGTCTTAAGGGTTCTGATTTTGGCATGAAGGGAGCATTGTCAAAAGTACCGGCAGATGGTCCGATGTCAGCTCCCGCAAAACATTTACATCCGGGTCAAAGGGTATTATTTAATAGTGCAATGTCCAGAATGTGTGGTATTTGATTGGGCAAGTGAGGTGCAAACGTTGGTTCGTCGGGACCTGTAATTAAATATTTTTGTTATCTGTGCAGTTTAGTAATTTAATTCCTTGTGCATTACTATTAGTGCAGTTCCAAATTTGTATTTACAATTGTAATCTCCTGCTGCAATTACTCTATGCCCTATTCGTATAATTTTGTGGATGTCATATGTGTCTACCTCCCCCGCGGGATTGTATACCGACGCTATGACGATTTCAGTGTCGCGAATAACAATTTTGATTGCCGCTATCTCAGCGTGAGTCAATATGTGAGAATTAATCTGGTTGTGTTCTATGCTTGAGTGAATAGCTATCGCAGTTCCACTACCCTACGGTCGCGATCATTTCTGTATATATGAAATCCGGGAACTTAAAGAGGTCTTTATGATTTACGTGTCTTTGGTTTAATGGTGCTATGTGAATTGAATGTGATTGTAGTACATCAGTTAAATCCTTAACCTTTTAACGTATACCGTTGCAGTTCCATGTAATTGTTCTCAATGTGTCTGAATTAGCCACGAACGTGTCTATCGAGCGTATCTATCAGTCACCAGGATGTGGGTAGGGTGGAGTGCAGTGAAGCGTCCCGGCATGCTATTAATCGCAGAGTTTTGTCTTAACAGTAGTGACTGTACTATGTTCATTGTCTGTGCATTTATGAGCGCTGATATTATTCGTAACTTTTGGCCTGTTACCACGCTGAAGTCTTCTTCATTTTCTACTGGTTTTTCCCGGCTGGTGAGTGACATTGCTGCTGAGGGAGGCCCAGGAGCCTGTTTTGAGGGGCGGCCTTCGGTCGTTGTGGTCGTTTACAGGGGGTCGCTCTTCCGTGATTGGTTGCACCTCAGCGCTGGGCTGAGGTTTCCCAACTGCAGAGTGGTTCTCTGTTGGGGCTGCGCATATCAGGCCTTTACTATTCCTGGTGAACCACTCTGAACTAAGTTGTGTGGCAGCCTCGGGGTTTGCTTGCGTTCGTCCTACTCTGGGGATCTGGGAAGCTGCTCATGCGTGGTTTTTCCACATGCTGCATAATATGCGGAGCAACCGCGTCAAGTTGCTCCATGGACCTGAACGCCACATAATGTGCATTTTCGTTCCATAACTCTTCCCCGGTGAGCTCGGTGTTCGGCCCCTTAATCACAAAATGTGCGGTTCTTTCTTCGGGGTGTGCTATTAGATAATGCTGTTCACCGTTTTCTTTGAGGTATTATACCATCATCTTATAATCACTCAAACAGAACGACTTGATTGCAAGGTCACTGGAGATTCGCTTCTGTTCAGCAGTAAGTTTGTAATTTAGTGGGAGAGTGTGTAAGTGTTTCATTAGTTGGTGGAATTTCACGGCCTTGCTTCTGCTAATAAATACTGGTGCCAAATCTGACCTCTCTACCTGCATAGCGGAGTGTGGTGTCGTGTGTGCTGAGGTTGAGGGGGGGGCGACGGGTTAGGACCGGCAGAGGAGGGAATCACGGGAGGTGGTGTTGCAGGAAGTAAGGCGTCCGGTTTGTAAGTGGGTTTTGGAGATGAAGGAATCAGGGTGCTAGGTTTAGAAGCCTGTGGAGAACAAGGACGGAGAGGAGCAGAGGATTTGGTTTTGGTTCTGGTAGTCATGGTGGGAAATAGAGGCTTGATAGTCGTTGTAGTCCTTCCAGTCTTCGCCATCTCTAGAAATAAGAAAGTCTTAAGTTATAATTTAAAGAAGTTTAAAGTTTAAAAACAGAAAAATGGACAGTAGGAGAGAAAAGAACAGATAGAGAGTGCTAAAAAGCTCGGGGAAATACAGGGTTCCACTTCGAAGAGGCGCTTAAGCTAATCTTGCGACTGCTTGCTATAACCTTATTCCCCTACCCGTCTAAACTGCGGCTGTGCAATGCTCGGTGAGCTTTAGGCTTTGGTTATAAGAAACGCGACAATACCGAGCTGAAGACTTTGATTATAAACAACGGCAATTACTTCTTTGTATTAGGCTGCTTCTTCATCAGGAGCTTCTCTTGTAGGTGTTGCCTCGCTGAAGATCTCTCTGGAAGATGTCCAAAAAGGTTACTACATACGAGAAGCGAACCTATGAACCTCAGCACAGAAGTAACCTGCGTTTTTGTCTAAGGGCTATAGTGAATAGCGAATTTTGCCGCGGAGAGCGCGCTTTTATACATGGCCGGTGAGCGGAGCCTGTTACTCTCTGTGCTGTGATTGGCCCGAGTGCATTTGTGGACTGTTTTGTGTTTTGCGTTTTATTTTCTTTTATGCCATTTCGTTTGCTTTCCAAAACAGGTATCCAGGTCTTGTTTATGTGCATGGCTTCTTCCTTGGGATTATAGTTATTTCCATGTTTGTATATTTCTATTGCTTCAGTATGTAAATGGGCATGATAGCTAACAGAAGAAGACAGAATTTCGGTGTCTTTATATCTCGTGTCGTGTTCAAATAATAAAGAGTGTTCTACTACTGCAGATTTTTCCATTTGTCTTAGTCTACTGTGCTGATCATAGTCTTTTAATCGTGTTGCCACACTGTGCATGGTAGTACCAATGTAAACCTGGCCACAACTACAAGGCATTTTGTAAATACCACAAAATTAGTGGCGATCACGTTTATCTTGAGCCGATATCAGCAAGTGTTTTATTTTTAGAGTGTTTCTGTAGATATTATCAATGTTGAAGGATCATAGAAGCTTGCCTATGCATTCTGTTACACCCTTGATATATGGCCTTGGTGTCTGGTCAATTTTCTGTTTTTTCACTGGTATGCCTGGGATGAAGTGCTTGCCGTATCTCCTTATTAGAGTAGTCATTGTCTTGGAAGACTGAATTTAAATGTTCTAGTTCCTTTTCCAAATGGTTTTTGCTCAGATATGTTTGGCTTGGTCGTTTAGAGTTTTTATTATTCCTTGCTTCTGTCTAGGAAGGTGATTTGAAGTTTTATGTAGATACCAGTTTGGTGTGTGTCAGTTTTATGTAGACCATGTATTCTAGGTGAAGGTCTGCCGTTCTGATGACTAATACATCTAGAAAGACCAATCTATTATTTTCTTTTTTTTTCCATGGTGAATTAAATATTGGGGTTCAAGAGCACATCAGCACCGCAGGTTCATATGTGAACAATTCCAGCCATTGCATATAAAGAATAAAGGATATACAACCAAACTGCTTAAGTTTCAAAAATGACATCAAATCTGATGAAGGAGATACCTTTGTTGAGTATGACAAATGAGTTTGAATGTACTATTCCTTTGTAATAATACTCCTAATATGATTCCATTCATGTCAAGTGTTGATGATAATAAATAAATGAATAATGTGATGTTTAATGTATTTTATTACCATTTATACCTATAGATTAAATCAAAAAAGGGGGAATAATATGTCAAGGTTGCCCTTGGTAGAAAATTGAAATGACATTTTGTGCTAAATGTGAAGTTGTTGGTTTCGACCTTTTGGTCTGGATCACCTCAATGTCAAGTTCGCCCTTGGCAGAAAAATCAAATGACATTTTGTTTCAAACATGCAGTTGTTGAATTTGCCCATCTGGTCGGGAATGTCCCAATTAGACTCAACGTCTAGTTCTGAAGGAGGCACCATGTGGCTAGAACAAATGTTTCAAAGAATTTATGGAAAAAGCAGATTTAAAAATAGTGATGCAGATCCATGTCATTTCTATTACAGGAGAAACGAAAAATGCTTACATGTTGCAATCTACGAAGACAATGACCTAGCATTTGGAAGTGATAGAACAGAAATTGATGAGTTCCTAAAAGTACTACAGCAGGAGTTTCATACTGCAAAAGGGTCTCAACAATTTCCTGAGTATAAAAATACAGAAGAGTGAAGATGAATAGTAAATCAAGAAGTTTATATCAGAAAATTCCTAAAGATATATGCACTGGATGAGTTGAATGGAGTCTCTACTCCAATTGGATGCAAAAAAAGTAACATCAGAGAGAAGATCATGGCCAACATTCCTTATCATGAGGCAGTGAATTATCTTCAATATTTGACTACAACTTCACATCCTGACATAACTTTTACAGTGAACAAAGTAGCAAAACCATGGAGGATCCTACAACTCAAGACTGGAACCAAATGAAACATATCTTCAGATACTTGAAGAGTACTGTAGATTCAGTAAGTTGCCAAAATCAGCAGCAACTTCCATCACGGAAGCAGAAGTAGTAGCAGCTAGTGAAGGAGTTGATCTGCTTGAAAAGGTTGCTACCTAAATTATCTGGAACTGTCAACCAAGATAAACCTCCTCCTCTTTATATCGACAATGCTGTACTGTGAAACTTTCCAAAAATCCAGCATACCTTCAAAACTCTAAGCACACAGAAGTTAGGCATTTCTATGTCAGGAAACAATTTGTGGATGGTGACCTTGGACTGGATCACATTGAGGGAACAAACCAGTTAGCTGATATTCTGATCAAGCGTTTGGAGAGGGTCCGATTTGAGATGCTGCATGACAAGATTGTGGTGGAAAAAATTAAATTGTTAAAACTGTGCAATAGTTTTGTTTACTAATTTTTCTTTTGGAGGAAGTATTAATATTAAAAGAAAAAGCTGATGTGTTACTCTCACATAACTTTCTCTAGCTACTCTACAAACTTCTTATAAAACATAATTCTTCTTTCAACACCATGCTAATCGAGATAAACATTAGCAGAATTTTATTACTTAGTTCCTTATAAGTATATAAGTAGAATGGAATTAAGGGCTAGTCAAATGTTTTAAAAGCTGTTGTTATGCGATTATCATTGCAAATTACTTCTTTGCTTGACCAGGAGTATAACAAAAGAAAAATGGACACTTCCATCTGAGAAAAGTATAAGTACTTCACAATTGAAACTAATAAGGAATACCTCGAAACCAGAACTTGTGTATTTTAACAAGGTGTACCTTTTTTATATAGTAAGTTTTTGTCTATCTCTTACAGTTTACTAGTTATGCAAAATTAAGCAAAATTCATGAAGATTAGACAGGTCTCTAGAAGCTCTTGCCAGAAAATTCAAGATATATATTTCATTTGTGATAGAAATTACTTTAATGTGTGGTATTTTAATCAAAATCATTAGAGCCATTTTTAACAAAAGTAAATTTTTCAAAAATATTTGCATGTAAAGGATAGTTAGTTGTGGGGGGATTTTTCTCAAAAATTTCATGTCGCATCATTGGAAGATATGTTTGCTATTTAACTGTCTCTTCATTTGAGCTATACTGTCCCCCTCCCCCCAACACACACACACCTGTTTCTGAAAATGCTTTTTTTTTTTTGGATTCAGGGCAACCTAAAACATGTATATCTGGTAAAATCATTACATCAAATTTTTGGGTGGAATATAATACTTCTCTATCCCTATGTGCATTGTACATATAGGGCTAGAGAAAGTAAAAAAATGTTACAATTGTAGTGCTGTCTCTACAGACAATTTCTTGAACTGTAACTGTGTTGGCAACACTGTATTCATTGCATCTTTTTGATATGTTTCTTTCACCAGCTAGAACTTAGCAATTGCATGCTGCAATGTATTTTTGTGTTACAAGTAAATGTAGTTATTTAACTTAAAGCCAGATAAATATCATTTAACAAGGTCTTTTAAATTCTTGATTATGCTTGGCCACCAGGCTTCATCAAATGCTCCTTTTACGTCTTGGCCTGAGATGCAGTTATCTTCTGTTTTAATTCAAGACTTTCTGTTGTATTAACACTGTTAATACTCACTGCAGCTTCAACTGCTCCCCTTTGAGGAGTGAAACCAAATTGATTGTTATTCATAAGACCCTGCAAATAAATGTGGAATGATATCCTTTCAATCAACAATCTTTGTAACAGTTTCCCAGTAAGGAAAGTAGACTTATTGGCCTATATTTTGATACTTCGTTACTCTCTTTTTTTTTCTCCCCCATTTTCACATTTGGAATAATAGTTGAACGTTTCCATTGTTTTGGAAACCATCCTTTTCCTAAACAGATGTGTAAATCTTGGAAGACTCTTAGTAAGATGTCCTGATTACTCCATCCTCTCTTGGAGTTTTATTTGAATTAAACCATTCCAAGTTTGATGCTATTTCATCCGTTGTGAGATATTTATCATCAGTCATGTCGATAGGTTCTGGGATCTTATTTCTTAGTTGGTGTTCAGAGTTGCTGTCATGACTGTCATCAGGTGCAAAATATTTGAGCAAATACTCCAACATACTCCTGGCATCTGTGGTGTAGGTACCATCCTCTTTTTCCAGAGTTGTTAGTATTGCCCTCGATATAATTTCACTCATGCTATCTCTTAAATGGCAGTCCATTGATTGTGTTCACCTTCTATGGTGCCGAATTTTTTTCCTGATTCAAGTTTTGCTTCCTGCAACTTTCCCTTTTATTCTTGTTTCTGTTCTAAATATTTTGTTTGTCTCTCCTGTCTTAGGTTTTGGTTATTGAAAGCATTCATTTGTTTCTTAGCACCATTAACTCCTTAGTCCACCAGGAAACTGAACTATGTTTTATACCCTTTTTTTTTTTTTTTTTTGTGTGCTAAAATATTCGGTACCTCC
Organism: Hymenopus coronatus; assembly: GCA_030762935.1. Classification (NCBI taxonomy): domain Eukaryota; kingdom Metazoa; phylum Arthropoda; class Insecta; order Mantodea; family Hymenopodidae; genus Hymenopus; species Hymenopus coronatus. The sequence continues at coordinate 288,487,029 of CM060900.1, forward strand.
TGCTGTGATGCAGATGAAGCAATTGTCCATTAGTTTTTCAGGATCTTTAAACTGCCCAATTTTCTTATATAGATCCTGGTCTAGTTCATCAGCAACTTCCCCATTGTTCTGACAGTTGAATTTAGAGATTAGTTGTCACGTTAGGTTATCATGGAACCTGTCATAATAACGTATCTTGGTCCATAAAACTGTTATTGTTATGTTGCTGTCATGCCAATATTTGGATAGTAAATGCCAGGATCTTGTGATCTGAACAACTCTCATATGCTCCACATGTCCATTCTCAGACTTGCTGCATGATTTGAGTATAGGCAATAGTTAGGTCATTGTGATTACTGTCCCTATTAGTTTCAATAACTGGTTCTGACTGTGATATGAAGACTCTTAATGGTTGGAAAATCTTCCAAGGCCTTACCTCTTCCATTTGTTGCTACATCAAACAAGTTTTGTTCCTGGTATGCTGTCAATGGAAAGTATTAATCTTTTTCCTATTGTGTACTCCAAGATAAGTTCTACTTTTCTGATGTTTGTTTCAATGTCGTTAGTGATGTCAAAAGTATGAGATGATTCCATGGAATTTATTGTTTCCACAGCTAATTTCAGTCACAATGCAGTCCTCATTGAAAATTTAGATTATGGTTATCACGTTGATATAATTATTATTTACAAGAATTGACACTCGTTTTTTGCCACCACCACACACATAAGTTTTAAGTATTCTTGGAATTAAAGCTAAATTATTGAATATAGTGTACAAAAGCAATATCTATTTGATTGTGGCTCATTTCCTCTCCCCACTTTTGGGCTGTCTTATATGGAATGGTTCTGGTTTTTATGTACTTTAAGTAGAGGTACTTAATTAAGCCTTTAAAAGCAAACATGAAGGAGGAATACATACCTACAGTAAAAGCAATTTTTGTCTAGTAATGCTCATCTTTCATAAATTATTGAGATGTGTAGAAAACAGCCTCCTGGAATAAAATTATATTTCTGAAATTCTACTTTTATAGTATGTGCATTTCTTTGTAGCCTTATAATCTAAGAGCATCTGAATGAACTACTCTGAAACTGGTATGGATTTAGTTTTACTTACATTTCACATTATAATGTGATATTTCAATTCTGAGAGCAGGGGCAAAATAGGATACCAAGTCAATGGGTGCAAAAATCTTACATAGTTTTTGAGAAAGTTTTCAGACAAGTTTTGTTCTTTGCTACTCTTGTATAGAACTCACACTTAAGGAATTTATATAGATTTTGTTTTAATGTTCATCAATTTCTGTGCCTAGAGCTTAACTAATATGTAAAGCACCATATATTGTGTTATTTTTTTTTTTTTATAGTGTTTAATGCCTGCCTTTACTACATATGATACTGCAGATGAATATTTTCTATTATTCTAAACCTATATAATTTTGGTTATTATAAGTGAGAACATATGAATATAGATAGGGACTAGTTTTATGATTTAATTTGTTCACCTCATATGCACTTTTCTTTATTATCTGTAAAATGAACATCATGTATTATCATCATCAACATCATGCAAGTTTAAAGAATTTTTACTGGGCATACCTATCAGATAAGCTATGGAAAATTTGTCAAAAGAGATAAGGAAATTGAAGCAGTAAGTTTAACCAGGATCCAAACGTTGAACCATAGGTAAAAGGGTTACTTCTATGAGGGATGATCAGAAACTGAGGTTACAATGCCTGCAGTGAAACCAGTATATTTTATTTCATACAACCAATACAGCCATCTGATAGTACATACATTAGATTATTTTCACATGTAGTCTCCATATCGGATGAGGCACTTATTTGCTTCATGGAATGAGTTTGAATATTCCCTCTCGGTAAAAATCCTGTCCTTGTGTGTTCAGTTACGTTGTCGTGAAGCATTGGACCTCATCTGAAGCGAATTGTCAGCCTCCTAGGTCTTCCTTCACGTGAAGAAAAAGGTGAGTAGCCTGGAGCGAGATCTGGGCTGTAGAGAGGATGGTTGATGATATCCCAGCAAAACTGCTTCAACAATGTGGTAGTTTTCTGGGATGTATGCGGTTGTACATTGCTGTGAAGGAAGATGACACCCTCAGTGAGGAGTCCTGGCCATTTCCTCCTGATTAGTTTGCACAATCGTGTCATGGTCTCTCAGTATTGGTAAGCAGTCACTGCTTGCCCTCTTTCCAAAAACTCCACCAGTATGACACCTGCGCTGTCCCAAAACACTGTGGCCATCACACCTTCCCAGTAGATGATGCTATTAAACTTCTTTGTCTTTGGAGAAGAGGGGTGTTTCCACTCCATTGACAATTGCTTTCTGCTGGGGTATAGTGGTGGATCCATGTTTCATCACCTGTTACAATGTGATGAAGAAAACTGTTCCCTTCCATGGAGAACCAGTGCAAAAGTTGCAGACTTAACCCCATGCACTTCTCGTTGTGTTGGTTTCAGATTTTGTGGAACCCATCAGGTACAAACTTTCCAGTACTGCAGAATATTGTGAACAATGTGATGAATGCTTCTAAAAGTCATTCCCAGTTTTACAGCCATATGTCATAATGTGATCCTCCTGTTGTCCTGAATCAGCTGCTCCACACAAGCTGTATTCAAATCTGTGGATGGTGTGCTGGGCCGCCACTGAGATCCTTGAAGGTAATATTTTCTCAACCAACTGCCAACTTTTGAAACCATCTGTGACATGCTGGCGAGATATTACAGCCTCTCCATAAACTTCGACCAGCTGTTGGTGAATGTCAGCCGTGGTTACATGTTTCGCCCACAAAAATCGAATAGCTGCGCAGATTTCTTCACAAGACCAGTTTTCCAAACAAGTTGCCATTTGTGTTTACCTTACAGTAGCACTGTGGGTGACAGTTGGCTGAAACTCTGCACAGTTGTCAACCACATATATTATTAGAATTACCACACACTATTAAGTTCATTGAGAAAGGTGAAACACTAAGAATATGCGCTTTGCACCACCTCTCTGCTCGTAGTTTCAGCCATTAGTACTGTTGACAGAGCTTATCGATGGTTCAGATTGGTCCCAAATATCCTCTTGAAATCCCTACTTGTGCTTCCTCCAGAACTTCAGAAACCTTGCTCCAAGGGAGGATAAGCTGCTCGCTGTGGGTCTTCCCATCAGGTGACTCCCATACTCTGACCAGTGCTCCTGGCTTAGTCTTCATTGAGTCCCATTGGGCCCAGTAGGACTTATACACACTACTCCCAGGTGTGATGTCTTCCAACTCAATCCAGTCCCTCCATTTCTCTCAAGGGTGACCCCAAGTCAGAGCCTGCCAGCTGCTCCGTCCTCAGGCCTGCGCTATCCCATCCAGCTGCAGGCCTTGCCAAAATGACATGGACAGCTGCGGCGCACTCTTTCCCCTCAACTTTGGTGCTGTGGCTGCACTCTATCCTCTGGACAGCGTTGTCGTGACATGGAAACTGCATTGTTGTGACTCCTTCCTTTCTGATATGAAAATGTACTCTTGGAACAGCTATCAGCAATCTCTTCACCAGGTCTGATTACGGTCACAGCTGCTCCTGTGTCTTTGAGTTTCCGGTACAGATTCTCTTGTAACCAGTCATCTGCAATTAGACTGTCGTCCAGTCTTTGTCCAAAGCACGTGATGTCACTTGAGAGAGCGGTGAAGTTGGCCCCAACGTACCTCTCGCCATGCCAGTTCCACCTGATTGTCAGCTTAGTGTGGACAGTCCTTCAGGTGACCTGGCTCACCACACCCCCAGCACACACCACTGAAAGGTTGTCTTTAAATTTTCTTACTGTCAAAGTCTTCAAGGGCGGTGCAGCTGTTGTCTTGGCCATCTCCATCCTTAAAGCTGTTGTTAATGCTTTTTGGATAGTTTATAGTCGCCGAACTTAAGGTGCTGTCGATGTTGTAGACAGCTTCCTGGAACATGTATCTAGGTGGTAAGTTCTGTTCACCAGCTGTTTAATTGCAAGGGTGAACTCATGCATAGTCTCCTCTGGCTGTTGCAGGCTTTATTTAAGCTGATTGTGGTAGGCTGCAGCCAGACAATGGTTCCCGAAGCAGTTCTCGAGGGCCTCCCAGATCGGAATGGCATTCAATACTTCTGCTTGCCCATCTCTGGAGGCTTACTATCAGTTGTGCAGCTTCCTCTTCTGCTGACCATCATTTGTGGGTGGCGAAATGTCAGTGGAAGAATTCGAAGGTGAATTTTACGTCAAACTTGAGTGACTTGACGCATGTAGATGTTGTTTCTTGTCCCACCATTTTGATCTTCAAGTCTTTCAGCCTTCTGTCTAGCATCTTTTCTATTGTCATGTTGAATTCTTTTGCTCTTCTGTCAATTCTTCCCTCCAGGGTATTAAGTCAATCCCCACTGCCTTACAGGCGCTGTTCATGGTCCTTCACTGCTTCACCAAGCTCTTCCATCTTTTCCCCAAACTCTTTCACATCCTTCTTCATGTTGGCCAGTTGTTCATCGATTTTGTTTGATGTCTCTGTTTTCAGGTTTTTCATGCTGGATTCCATTTTATCCTCCATCTTCTTCATTCGTGATTCCATCTTTGTGTCTATATTTTCCTTCTTTTTTTTCCGTTTCAGTTTTCATTTTGTCCATTCTGGTTTTCATGTTCTTTATTTCTTCAAATAAAGCTTTCATCATCTCCTCCATTGTGGCATTAAATCCCTACTCCTGACACGAGTGTAACAAAAACTCTTTATCACTCAAACAAATGCCTCTTTAGTTTTCCACAAACTGATAACAATCTGCTAATAAATAACTGTCTTTCATACCAATTATGCTCTATAGTCTCTGGTTGATGTTTGTTGCAGTGATGATACATTTTGCAGCAAAATTGCTGTCGAACTCATTGTTGCTCATGATGTGTTCCCACTGAAAAGTGCACATTGGGCAGGGCTTTGTTGCCCACTTTTATAATTTTAGGTTATGTCACTGGAAATTTCCAGAAACCACTATGTGTGCAGTACACTGCCAATATTCACAAGGTCATTGAGCTTAACAATGTGCAGCTTGGATGTCAAAAAACCTTCTGAAAGAACATGAGTCCACTTGCACAGGGGTAACAATCACTGCTGTAATGTCAAAAGAACATTTGTGGCAAAGATATTCACTAATGTATGTGTTTAACAATGGATGCCAACAATCAGCTATGACTTACAAAGGAAGCTGTACACACATGTTTGGCAATTATGGTCACAGGGCATAGTCGCAGTATTTTGTAATTTTTCAAACCAAGTCAAATGAGTTTTTAATGCTCCTCCTTTAAATTTTCTGTAGGGACTTGAACCTGCTATCCAACCATTTGATTGTATGTTATAGAAACTATTACTGTTGGTCTCATGTTATTGCTAACAGTCTCATGTTATTGCCTGTATTGGATTCAGTCTTGGATAGGTCAAGTTATCTGGTTTGATTTTCAATTGTTCAGTGTTTAAAAGAATAATTTTGACTTTTCTTATTGTTTCTACAAATGACTAGATTCAAGATTTTAAGAGTTGGTTTGCATCTGTGTAATTGTCATCTAAAAGAGGCTTTTTGAAATTGGAGATGTAGTCCACCTGCTCAGAAAATTATCATTTTTGTGTGCTTTGGAGTATCAACTGATTTTACTTGCAAAATGTGTATGGTTTTCCTATGATGATTTATATGTACATGGGCATGGCTGACTATTTTTAACATTTCTGTTTTACTGCATTTGTTCTTTTGATTTTAGACTTGGGTTGGCTACCTCAGTGTTAGCTTTGTACTCTGCAACATTTTTGGAGAAATTTATACAAGTTTCCACCCCCATGCTGAGCAAGTTTATTTGAAAGATGAAACTAATAAAGGATAAAAAAAAATCTCAACATTTTCCAATAGCCAAGGAAACATATAAGTGATTAACTTATCAAGACAAACTTCAATATGGACAAAACCAAAAGGTCAGACAGTAGAAAATTTAAGCATGACTACAGGTTCCGAAACGAAGGCAAAATTGGAGTAAAAGTTATAAAAAAAGGTGACTCAGTTCATTTAAAATGACTACAGATGCAAAATCCTACCTTTGGACAACTGAGCAGATTAATCATGTGGCACCAGAGGACTTCACTTCTATGCCCAGCCCAGTTGCAAAAAAGTTGAAGATGAAAGGAAAATGCTTCATAAATTTGCAATACTTTTCAATGTTTGAATAATTTTCAATGAAGTTAGTGTGTAAACCAGCTCAAGATTCAGTTCAATATTAGTTTCACTTATATAAACTTTTAAATAACATTACAATTATATTTGTATACTTAGTCAGCTTACTCTCCCTGTATGGTGGACTTACACCCTGTAGGAGTTAAACATGGGTATCTAGGGTCAGAAGCCTGCTGGAACTCAACAACAGTTATTCATAGAATGAAGAGCCTGGAACAAACAATTGGTGCATAGCCATGCATGAGAGTGAGGAATTAGATAATATGAAATGAAGATGAAATGGACAATAGGAAAAGTGATGATGGAGCAATTGGTGGAATGAATGGTAAGGGAAACCAGAGAACCTGGAGAAAACCCACCCAGAACTACCTTGGTGAGAGGCAAACAGTCTAATCACTTGCTCACAGTGATATCTTATGCTTGTATACACAATGCTTAAATGTAAAATAGCTTTCAAAATCTCAGTTTAAGGATCAAACATTTAAAGTTTACAGATCAATATATTTTCTCCCATCACAGGGATGATGAATAATTTGGTTTTTTTGTATTGCATAGGTCCATGCTAACCACAACAGGGTGCACACATACACATGCGCACACGCATGCACGCACCCGCATGCACATACACATTCTCACTCTCATACTCTCACACACACACACACTCTCTCTCTCTCTCCCTCCAATCTGTAGATCCAATTATGAGATTAGACTCTATGCCTACACTCTAGGATGTAGATCATGTCAAGAATTACATTTATTCATACCTATTAATACATTTGTTTACAAATAATAATTCTGATAATGAATTTTCAGTTTTGCATAATTTTAAATACATGTCTGTTTCTAAAAGCCTACTCGTACACTTGCATTCTTAGAATATTCATGTTTATTATATTTACAATGTGCACCATTACCAGTGTTTTTGATTGAATGAAACCCTCCTCTGTATATAAAGTGTGAATAATAAGATATCTTTTTATTCTGATCTAAACTTGTTTTTATTCATTTGCAATTCCTTTATAGAAGAGGGAAGTGAATTAAACAAAATTATTCTGTTGTAATAAACCCCTCTTTAGAATAACTGCAAATTATTTGTTGGTCTATGTAAATCCTGCCTATGTCTGGTCTCTTTGTTATGAATATCTGTATTTTTTGTAAACTTTTCTGGGTTATTTATTACAAATGACAATATGGCTAGAATATATGCACAGGCTAATGGTAAAATTCCAAACATTTTGCAAAGTGGTTTACAGTGAGTTGATCATCTTTCCCCTGCCATTGTTCTTATTACCTTTTTTTAGCATTTACTGAATTTCCCCAAAATATAATTCCATAAGGCATCAATGAATGAAAACATGCATAATAAGCTGTTTTTAGTATGCTATTATTCATAAGCTGAATTAAAGATCCGACTGCAAAACATGCAGAACTCAGTTTGAGTAAGATATAATCAATATGGTATTTCCAATTCATGTTATGATCAATCGTTAGACCTAGGAATTTTGTATTACAGGCTTCTGCAATCTGATTTTTTTCATATTCTAAGCATAATAAGCTGTTTAGTATGCTCTTATTTATAAGCTGAATTAAGGATCGGATTGCAAAACATGCAGAGCTCAGTTTGGGTAAGATACAATCAATATGGTGTTTCTAATTTGTGTTACGATCAATCATAAGACCTAGGAATTTTGTATTACAGGCTTCTGCAATCTGATTATTTTCATATTCTATCCTTAGGTCTGCCATGTTTTTATGCTTTGTGCAAAAATCAATCTGGTTAGTTTTTTCAAAGTGTATCTTAATTTTGTTACTTTCAAACCAATTATTTAGTATGTTGAAAATTTTATTAGATGAATCTCAGAGCTGACTGACATTGAGTCTTTAATTATAATACTTGTGTCATCTGCAAAAAGAACTGGATAGGCATTGTTGTTTATTACTGCAGGTATATCATTTTTATACACTAAAATTAATAAGGGACCCAGAATAGAACCTTGTGAGACACCATGCTTTATTTCAGACCATTCAGAATATACATTGCTATTATGTGAACTATTTATTATAAGTTATTTAATATTTATTATAATAAATTATTTCTGTTTGATAAGTAAGATGTAATCCTTTGCCCCTAATTCCATAGTGTAATAATTTTGATAGAAGTATTTCGTGATTAGCACAGTCAAATGCCTTTGATAGATCACAGAATATTCCTAGTGTATTAAGTTTGCCATCCAATGACTTGAGAACTTCATTACTTAACTTGAAAATGGCATTGTTAGTTGATATGATCTTCCTGAATCCACACTGCTCGTTTGCTAAAATATTATATTTATCTAGATGGTAATAAATTCTTTTAAACATAATTTTTTCAAAGATTTTCGAAAAAGCTGCAAGTAAAGATGCTGGGCTATAGTTTGACATTTCTGAGATTTGGCCTTCTTGTATAATGGCTTAATGAGTGAATTTTTAATCTGTCTGGGAATACCTCTGTTAAGATGGATATGTTACATATATGACTTAAAGGTTTGCAAATAATGTCAGCACATATTTTTAATGTTTTTGCGCTTATTTTGCTGTATGCTGATGGTCTTGTTTTTGAGGGATTGTATTACTTGTTTTATTTTGGTTGCACTTGTGGGTACTACCTCTAAGGATGTACAATTTTCCATACAGGATTTCTGAAGGTACGAAATTTGATCTCTCCTAGGCTGTTTCTTTGTCAGTAAATTTTCTGCCACCTGAATGAAATATTCATTAAATGCATTTGCTATCTGCTGGGGATTATTTGTGGTCGCTTGGTTTAATTTAATTTCTTTTATATCATTTTTTGAGTGGCATTTACCAGTCTCTCTTTTAATAATGTTCCATATAGTGCTGGGCTTATTATGAGAAGACTGTATTTGTTTTTCATAACAAAGTTTTTGAGCTGTATTTATAACCCTTTTTAGAATTCTGCAGTACATTTTGTAGTGTTGTTTACTTACCACACTTACCTTCTCTAGTTGCTAAATAAAATTCTCTTTTATGTCTACATGATATTTTTATACCTTGTGTTAGCCAGTGATTTTTAGAATTGTTATTAATTTTCTTTACGTGGAGTGGAAAACTGGAGCTATGAATTCTTACGAAAGTGTTTAAGAAGGAGTTAAACTTGTCATTTACATTATTTAGTTTATACAATGATTCCCGCAATTCCTCAGATAGTTCGGCTTTGAAACACTCTGTGTTTTCTTTATTTATAATTGTAAAGCTGGGTATGAGGTTTGTGTTTTTAAAATTTGGAGTATCATAATCAATTTTGATGAGTTGTCCATCATGGTCTGAAAGTCCATTAACAAAGGATTGTGTTTCATGGTACTCCTTTTTAGACATACATATAAAAGTGTTGTTGACAGCCATTTTGGAATTATTTTGAATTCTAGTTGCAAAATTAATTATATGCATGAGATTGTATGATCTTAATAGTGAACAAATTTGCATCTTTTGATTGCTGTCTTATCAGGAAATCTATGTTCAAGCCACCACACCAAATCAATTGAATCTTTGGTTTGAGAGCAGTTTTAGAATAATATCTAGGTTATGCAGAAAGTTGTCAAAATTTCATTTGGGAGCTGTATATACTGTTAATGTAATTAGTTGGTTTACTGTGTTAATATGGACTGCGCAACATTCAAAGTTTTGCTCTAGACAGTACTTCTCAAGCTCAATTACATTGAAGCTTATATTATTCTTAACAAAGGTACTCACACTTCCTTTAGAGAGTTTTTGTCTACAATACCAAGCTGCTGTTTTATAGCCATCCATTGAAAAATGTAATGTTTCCTGTTAGTATGCTAAAATTGCTTTGTTTGGAACTACAAGAATGAATTGACTGGCAATAAGCAATACCCCTACTAGTTCTTTATCATTCTGAAAATGTAAACTACAGTATAACATATGTTTTCAAATGGAGATGACTAAAATGTATAAATGGGGAAATGCAAAAGTGAATTTTGTTATGGAACTGAAACTGTTTTATAGATTATTGCTCAAACTAGGATTTACTACTTAACATTGAAAGCAATGAATGAAACAAACACACAAATAATTAGTATGCTATTTAGTGTATTTGCTAATACTGTTATTCATAAATCAAATAAAAAATAAATATTCAGAGTACAGGTGATTTGTACTGGCTAAAAAAGATTCTCAATTTTTATAGCTTTTTTGTTTTTGTCACACAGTCATACACTAGTTGGCTATATGTATTCATCATACAAATGCCATCAACATTTAGGCTTTGTGATGATAGAATGTTTAATATCTAGGGTTTGAATAGTCTTATACAAACACTTATTTATTCCTACTTCTTCATCATCATCATAGTAGTATCATCACATACAACCTGGGAAAGATTGCCCTTGATTGACTGCATTATTAGCACAAGCATACCAATAATGTGTTATAAAAATATTGATACCTCATGCAGCATCCCTTCTGTTTCGTGCTGCAACAGTAGGAATATGATATACATAAATCATGCATAATATAGCTTAACACAGCATGAACGTAATGTATAAATGAACGAGAAATGAAGTTGAGTTTTATTTGTGGAGGAGTTGACTTAAATGACTAATACCATACAAAAGCAGTCTTATAAATTAGTTATAATTTGTGCATCCAAATGGCTTGCATAACATAAATAATGCTTTTTCCTTTATCTTTTTGACTTTGTTTTACTTTAGGCTCAAGTAATATATCCTAAAGGGAACACAGAAAGACATTATAGCAATGTAAAACAACATTAATTTTGTTTGTGGGATTTATAGTTGTAAAAACATCACTGGTGATATACAGTACTGCAAAACATTAGAAGTAGCAATTTTTGTATTGTGATTTTATTCACAATACATCTTATGTTATGCAAGTGTAGCATAATGCACATGAAAAGATTAGGAGTATATGCAATTTGTTTGTCTCTAATACAGCTTTATTTGATACAGCCCTGTAAATTCTTCAGGTTTTGGCGTACTTTTTCAGTTATTTATTTTTAAGGGCTTATCTATGGAGGATGCCTTACAATACCTAGAGGAGATATTAGAAGATAAGAATGTAGAGATGGATAATATATATTGAACCTCCTGATGCAGCTGTACTATCTGATGAAATTTATGAAGATGAGGGCAGTTTAGCAGATAACCTAACTAGAAGACGCTACATGCATAAGCTGAAATTGTCATGTGTAATAGTTCTGAAAATGCATGTGATGGCATTTCAGGAGAATTTTTTGGTCCAAAGCCACCTAAACTGGCCAAGAAGCACCTTGTTCACCATCAACATAGGCCAAGAAGATCTCATTACAAAAGAGCTCACCTTTCCTGAGGCACAATTCATCACTTCATAAGAAATCACCTGTCAAAATATTTTAATTGTTTTTGTATAAAGAAGCGGATGTTTTTGTGTACTATGTGTACTTGTTATGCATTATTTAAAAATAAACCAAATCGAATGTTAACACTTACAGAAATAAAAGTATTCATTGGCACCTTAATTTTGAGTGGTTATGTGCACATTCCTGGGAAGAGAATGTTCTGGGAAAATGCAGAATATTCCATAGTGAAATGGTTTTCATCTCCATGTGCTGAGATAATTTCATTCAGATTGTGACATGTATTTATTGGATAGACAACATACTGAAGCAGAATGACAAACTTTGGAAGCCGAGGCCCCTAATAAACATAATTAAAGCTAAATATTTGTGGCAGTTTAGGTCTGAACAAAATCTAGGATATGACAAGTGTATGATCCCATATTATGGCCTGCAGAGCTGCAAACAATGTAGTAGTGGTAAGCCAATTAGCTTTGGCTACAAAGTTTGATGCTTGAGTACTACAGATGGATATCCATCTTGTTTGATGTGCATCAAGGCAAAAGTGTGAATAAACAATATGAGGCAGATTTTGGCAAGGTGCAGCACCATTAGTACATAGTTATCATAGACTATCTCCTAGAAGTAATAAAGTTTCCATTTAAGTTTTATTTTGATAACTCGTTTACTGGTTTCAGCTTGATGAACCATCTTCACAGACATAGATATGGTTGCACATGCACAATATTGAAAATTGAGTACCAAAAATTGCCCTTTATCCCAACCATAGCAAATGGACATGAAATGAAGGATTTATGAATATTAACAGAGCAAGGAAGAATGTGATCTAATCTATAATTGGGTTGATAATGCAATTGTGTCTGTATTATCATCACATTATGGGAAAAAACCCTGTTACAAATGTAAGTAGATATAATTAGGCTGAAAAAAGAAGATATGTACATATTCAAATGTACTAGGCTAGTATAACCACTTCATGGGTGATATAGACTATATGGATGAGAATGTGTTCCTGTACATGGAATAAGAGGGGAAAAAATGGCAGTGGTCCATTTTTATATGGTTCTTGTATTCAATGGTTCATAACACTTGGATTCTTCTGCACAAATTAGGAAGAGAGATATATCAATTAGAATTCTGACCAGGTCTGCAAATACACCCAAAACTGGAGGATGGCCACCCACTTCACTGTGGAGTACAACAGGGATTGGACCATCTGATAATATAAGACTGGATGGACTTCACCACCTGATTGCTCCAACTAATCAATGGTGTAGTTATGCTGAGGGATCTTGTAACACTCGCATTTGCAGAGAGTGTATGACATATGTCAGGATTTTTGTTACCTGCTTCGTGAATTTTCACACAGTTCCTTAACTTGTGAATGCATTCCTAATAGAATTAATCATAAAATAAAATATTAATATGATTTGTAAGTAGTTACTTTATTTTGATAATGATAATGCAGAGAACGAAATCGATAATTTTTCTTATGCAAAAACCTGTCAATACCATATTGTAACAAAAACTATCTTTTCTCGAACAATAACTCTTTATTTCTCCACAAACTGGTTACAATCTGCTCACAAATAATTGTCTTTTATAACCATTCTGTGTACAGACTCCTTTCGATGTTTGTTGTGGCAGTACAGCTTGCTATGAAACTCCTGTTGAACTCACTCACTGTTGCATACAATGCATTCCCAGCAAAAACTGTACACTGGGCAACGCTTATTTCCCCTTTTATATCTGTTGGTTATGTGAGAATGGTAATCTCCAAAAGCATGTGCAGTACTGCAGGTGTTGACAAAACTCACTCGGCTTAATGCATGGCTTCAATGTCAAAGAGCCTTCTGGAAAAACATGTGTTCACTCGTATGTATGTAACAATGGATGCCAACAATCAGCTATGGCTGGACTTGCCAGATTTTTAAATTAACAATAAGGAACTACCCCCCCCCCCCAATTTTGAAGACCAGAGGCATTGCTGTAATAATTAACTTGCAAAAAAAAAAAAAAAAAAAAATGTATATTTACATCTATTGAACATCTATTTATATTCTGCTAAAATTTATAAGAAATGGCCTGAATGAATTTGTTCAGAAATATGTGCATTAAAACAATACTTTTACACTATTTTTCATTAATTATTTTCCTAAGAAATTTGCCTCTAATATACAATTAGTCATCTGTATATATTGATGAACTATCATACCTCATACTTGCAACTTTTCATTTCATTGGTCTATAAAGCTCATATTCTTAATTGTGGCATAGAAACTGACAAATCATGCTATAATTCAGTGTGATTTTAATTAAACACTTTATCAAATTTAAACAGCATTTGTTCCTTTCAGTGTTAAATTTTTGTTGGAATTTGAAAATACTTCTCTTTACAGTCACATGAATCATAAATGCCTGAATATCTAACATTGATATTAAGATACTCAATTAAATAATCACTGAAAAATTTGAACAATTTCTTTATAAATTTTAGATAATTCAAACTATCTCAAAATACTTCATAAAAGAAAATCCTTTTACTTTTCGGTCCCAATACATCCTCAACTAAAGCTTTCATGGTTTGGCCAAGTGACTCTGTGACATGACCATGTACATGCAGCTACATAGTTATTACAGCACCACAACATGACCATGTTGTTGCTCATATCAGTGTAGCAAAAGAAAATGCATGCTTTTCAGAACACAATCTTTAAACAGAATGAAATGAGGTTTTAGGTTCCCCTTATGGTGGTAATATGAGACATGGTGTTTCCTTCTCAAATACAGGATATCTGGCAAGTCTACCATGGCTTATAAAGCAAGCCTTATGCACATGTTTGGAGATTATGGCTGCAGGGCATAGTCACTGCTCCATCCTCAGGGCTGGTCATCCTGACCAGTACCATCATAACTGGCTAACCGATCCGGGTGTACTACTAGCCTCTTACCCCAGGGGCAGCCTCTGGATGCAATAGACGATATCATTCATCCTCTTCGCTATGGTTGTTGAAGTTTAGGGCAGCATCTGTTGGTTTGGGTATGGCGATAAAGCCACACCAAATCACCCTGCTGGAAACCTCGGCTGTTGACCTGCTAGTTTTAATGGGTCTTCGTCTGGTTGCTCGCTATCTGGATGTGTTAATGCGCCATTTCATGCCTGTCATGAAGCTGACCAATGAGATTCCAAGTAGTTGACTGCTGGCTGTTCTGCCCCAGGAGGATTTCCAAACATCAGGTAGATGCAGATCCCTGTCAAATACCAAACTGGCTATTGTCAACCCGATGGAGTTATGGGTTGAAGAGCAGTAAGCCAGCAAGAAAAGTGGCATCCTCACATCCAATCTCTTTGGTGATTGGTCATAACCTTCTTCAAATGTTCTTCTAGAGTCTTATTGTACCGCTCAACCATGTCATCTAACTGTGGGTGGAGAGCTGTTGTGTATGTCTTGTGCTCTCCAAGTAGCTCCAATGTCTCATCAGGTTAGACTTGAAATTGGTGCCCTGCTCAAGGTGTCGCTCCAAAAATACCCATAGCGACACAGCCATTCTTCTACCAGGCAGTTTGCAATGGCCTTGGTCTTCTGGTTAAGGATAGCGTAAACTTCCGGCCACCTGGTGTAGTAATCCATGGCGACCAACAAATACTTGTTGCACCTGTTTGAAACAGGGAATGACCCAGTTACATCTATGGCTATGCGTTCAAAAGGTGATCCCATGTTTTACTGTTGCATGTGTCCCTGGCTGCTAGTCTGTCGACCGTGACTTACCATGCAAACATGACATTGGCAGCGGCACCTCTCAGTGTCTTGCCCACAGTCTCAGCCAGTAGTATCATTGGAGCTTGTCGGTATTTCAGTTAGTCCTAAATGTCCTCCCGAAGTTCCTGCATTTACATCATTGAGGAGTTCAGCAACCTTGCTCTGAGGGAGGACCAGCTGCTCTCTGTGGGTCTTCCCATCAGGTGACACCCATTCTCTGACCATACTCTTTTCTTGGTCTTCATTGAGTCCTATTGGGCCCAGTAAGACTTGTACACACTACTTCTGGATGCAATGTCTTCCCAGCTTGTTCTACTCCCTGCCTCCATTTCTCTCAGGAGTGGCCCCAATTGTCCACCAGCTGGTCCCTTCTCAGTCCTGCACCCATCCAGCTGCAGGCACTGTCAAAATGACACAGACAACTGTAACACACCATTTTGCCTCAACTTTGGTGCACTGACCCTATGACCCTCTGGAAAGTGTCTTCGTGACAGCATCTGCATTGTTATGGCTCCTTCCTTTCCAATGTTCTGATGTGAAATTGTACTCTTGTAGCCTCTGACCCTCCAGGTACTAGAAGCTCAACTGACCTCTGAGGGCACAGTGGTCAGTCCACAGCTGGAATGGCTGACCAGGCAGGTGCTTCCAATACCGGTGCCACTGGCATCAGTGTCCACAATAAAATTACTACCAGGTTGTAAAAATCCTAAAATAGACGCACTACAGAGTGCTGACTTAAGCACCTGCAACGCACTCCTTACCTCTTTTGACCACGAGTAAGGCTCTTCCGTCAGATTAGTGAGGAGTTTCGTGATGTTGGAGAAACCTCTGACGAACCGGCGGTAGTAGCTGCATAGACCCAGAAAGCTTCACGGCTGTCGTTTGTCTTTCGGGCAAGGCCAAGCTCTCATTCCTTGAGCCTTCTCCGGGTCCTTGGCCACCCCAGATGGTGAGACTATGTGTCCCGATTAGGTTACCTCCTTGCAGAAGAGTTGGCACTTATTTGCGTTCAACTTCAGGCTAGCTGCCTGCAGCCTTAAAAGTATCCTGGACAGGTTCTCGAGATTGTCTTCGAAGTTGTGGCCCATTACGATGATGTTTTCCAGATATAGCAGGCAGGTGTCGTAAGTCAACCCACTCATCACTGACTCTATGAGGTGCTGGAAGATGGTTGGTGCATTACAGAGGCTAAATGACATAACTGTAAATTGCCAAAACCCTTGGTCAGTCGAGAATGTTCCCTTCTCTTTGTCTCTGAGATATAGGACCACCCATCAGTATCCCGATTTCAAATCCAAAGTCCAGAACCACTGCGCACGAGCAAGTGTGTCCAGGGTGCCGTCAATCCGGGGTAAGGGGAGGCAGTCCTTTCTGGTAGGCATTCAGCTTCCTATTGCCCATGCGGAAGTATAGCTCTACGTTCTTCTTCACCAAAACTACTGAGGAGCACCAGGGGCTGTCAGACTCTTCAATGATTCCCCTAGATTTCATGTCTTCCAGCATGTCCCGTACAGAGGACACATCTTGGTGATTGCTGGATAGGTCGGGTGTCTCCAGTGTCGATGTAATGTTTTATCCGGTCAGTGTGACTACAATCGCCGTTTCCTTCGTATTGGCTAAGTATATCCCGGACCCTTTCCTGTTGTGAAGCAGTCAAATGGTCGGCCGCCCTTTTCAGCAAGGCTTTCAGCCGCGCCCCAGATCCTGCGATGGTGTTGACTGGTCGGATCCGTCGAACGGCGATGTACTTGCTGATGGCTCGCACTAAAGTATTTCTGTCCCGGCCTGGATGTCCTGGTCGGTGTCCAATTGGTTCAGTAGCCTTACGGGCACTTCCTCCCGACAGGGCAACATTGCCCGGGCAACACACCTCTTCAATGGTGTTTCCCGGTTCTGTACAAGGTTCCTTAGCCATTGACCCACTAGGTGTGTCGTCACCACCTCCTCGCTTCTTGTGGGCATCGTCTTTCAGGATCACTCTGCAGATCCCCGGATGTTCGTGGGGGCTCCGGAGCAACACTTCATCTCAGCCGAGTCGCAAGGTTTTTCCAGCTGATGTCAACCGTCGCCTCGTGGCTCCTGACGGCATCCAGCCCCAGGATCACTTTCTCGGCTACCCTCGCAACCAATCCCCACAGACTCACAGTGCTCCACCCAATGTCAACTCCAGCAGGGCCTCTTTATCTACAGGTAAGTTGTCGGCTGACGCCATCACGAGTTAGTAGGGCCGACTGGATAATTGTGTCACAGCTGCACCTGTGTCTACTAATATCCAGCACAACTTCCCTTGAATCCAGCCGTCTGCGATGAGGCTGTCATCTATATAGCGGTACTCGAGATGTTCATGATGACCGCCCTGTCGTGCCCCTCCATTGTCTTTCGCCTGCTGGTCGGCTCTGATGTTGACGTCTCTTGCTAGGCATTCTGGTTGGCTACACTCCCATCACATACCATTGGAAGATTGTCCTCATCTCTGGGTTGGCTCTCCGTCCATGTAACGAATCCTCTTCTTCGACGTCAGCGTAGCTGTTATCTTGGCCGCCTCCATCCTTAGTGCTACTGTTAACATCTAGTGGATGGTCTTGTAGTTGCCAAGCATAAGGCGCTGTCGTATCTCGGCGTCACACACCCCATTGACAAAGGTGTAGGTGGCTTTCTGGGACACTTAACTAGGTGGTAGGTTCACCAGATGCTTAATTGCCGGGGCTAACTCCTGCATTGTCTCCCCAGACTGTTGCAGCCACAATTTAAGTTGACTTTGGTAGACTGCAGTGGGGCGATGTTTCCCAAAGCGGTTCTTGAGGGCCTCCCAGATCTCGCCAGACATCGCCGACATTGGGACCCCATTTAGTGCTTCTGCTCCCCCATCCCTGGAGACTTGCTATCAGTTGTGCGGCTTGTCTGTTCTGGTGACAATTGGTTGTGGGTGGCGATGGCAACCTGTCGGCATAAGACTTCGAAAGTGGGTGTTCCATCTAACTTGGGTGGTTTGTTGCGTGCAGAGGTTGTTTTGCCTCCTATCATCTTGAACTTCAAGCCTTTCAGCCTTCCATTGAGCATCTTTTCCATCATCATGTAAATAGTTCTTTCGCTCTTCCATCAGCTCTCCCCTCCAGTGCATTAAATCTTTGGTCGTGGTCTTTGATCATTCCACCAAGCTCTTCTAAAGCATCCTATGATGCTCTCCAAGGCGTGAACGCATTGGTCAATGTTCTTCATCCTTCTGCCAAATTCTTCTATGTCCTTCTTAATCCCAGCAGGTTGTTCATTGATTTTGTTAGCTATCTCCTTCAAGTTCTCCATTCTGCATTGCATTTCCATCTTCATATCCATCTGCAACTTCTCTGTTGGGGATTCCATTGTTGTGCCCATCTTTTCCATTGTTTACATTCAGGAATCCATTTGTGTTTTCATTTCATCCATTCTGAGTTGCCCTTTTTCCATTTTTTTCCATTGCAGATTTCATTTCTGTCTTCATTTCCTTGATTTCCATGAGTAAAGTTTCATCATGTCCAATGTGACGTTAAATTCCTGCTCTTGACTCCAGTGTAACAAAAACTCTCTTTTTCTCCAACAGCAACTCTTATTTCTCATAAATTGATAACAATCAGCCCTCAAATAACTGTCTTTCGTAATCACTCTGCCTCAATGTTCGTTGTGACAATACAGCTCGCTAAGAAATTCCCGTCGAACTCACTCACTGCTGCACGCAAACCATTTCCATTAAAAACTGCACACCATGCAAGGCTTTGTGCCCCTTTTTGTATCTCTTTGTTATATGAGTGGAAATTCTGAAAAGCCAATGCATGTGCAGTATTGCAGGTGTTCACAAAACTCACTCAGCATAACAATATTTGGCTTTGACGTCTAAGACCTTCCAAAAGAACATGTGTCTGCCCGCGCATGTGTAACTAAGGATGCCAGCAATCAGCTATGTCTTACAAAACAGCCATACTCACATGTTTGGAGATTATAGCTGCAGGACATAGTCACAGTGTGGTACCAGGTTATAATTGGAAACTGATGACCATGATATTTAAAATACTTTTCCTATTGGCATCTACATTTAGAAATTCATATTAACTTCTAATTTTCAAAATTACAAATGAAGTGCAGCTTTCCTGAGTAAGTGATAAAACATGCAAACAAAAAAATGTGTTATTAATAACAACTCCATGGCACGACAGCTCACGGGGAACCTTGGCCTACCGCCCGGCCGCTGCGTCCCCCATCTCGGTCCACTACAAACGTCATAGATGGGGTGCAGTATTGGAGGGTGAGACGTGGTCAGCGCCTCGAGCCCCTCCCGGCCGGTTAATGCGGTCCTCACGACCTGGAGCCGCTACTTCTCCATCAAGTAGCTCCTCAATTGGCCCCCCAGGGACCTCACGAGGCTGAGTGCACCCCGGTCCAGGTCTCCCAGCGGGGGAAAAATCCCCACGCCGGTACTGGGGATCGAACCCAGGTCTCCCGCTTGGTAGGCAGCTGCGCTACCACCGCGCTAAGGAGACGACATGTGTTATTAAGTTACATATTAATGGACAAGTGTGGTGCCTAAAAATCTTATACTTATGATAAACATGGAAGTGAATAATGTTAAGTGAGGTTCCACAATATTTTGTATGCAGTGTTGAAATTGACCGTTTTAAAGAAAAATAAAATATAATGGCTAGTAACATGCACTGGATATACTCATACAAGTTTAAATAACCAAAGCACTTATTTGTAACAAGTTGTTTATTATTTCGCAGTAATATTTGCATTCTAAAGCAGCTAACTATCTTGCTTTTATTTCTTTACAGGATATGAGAACCAAGTACAATGCAGAAAAGGTTTCACCTACTCCTTCACAAGAGTCCTTGGTTTCACAGCATTCAGCTGATGATCCTGGTGCAGTGTTTGCTGATATAAAAGGAGACGAAGGCATGAAGAGCCCTTTTATGCCAAAGCCTTTCTGCACCTACACAGGCCACACATCTGATTTACTGGATGTCTCCTGGTCAAAGAATTACTTTGTCCTGTCCTCCTCAATGGATAAGACTGTAAGACTCTGGCATATTTCAAGAAAAGAATGTTTGTGCTGTTTTCAACATATTGATTTTGTAACAGCCATAGTCTTTCATCCTCGTGATGATCGCTACTTTCTGAGTGGTTCATTAGATGGTAAGTTACGTCTGTGGAACATACCTGACAAGAAAGTAGCAGTGTGGAATGAAGTGGATGGCCAAACAAAGCTCATAACAGCAGCAAATTTTTGTCAGAATGGAAAATTTGCAGTTGTAGGTTCATATGATGGACGATGTATCTTTTATAACACAGATCAGCTAAAATACCATACACAAATTCATGTACGATCAACTCGTGGTAAAAATTCAACAGGCCGTAAAATCAGTGGTATTGAACCAATGCCTGGGGAGGACAAAATTCTTGTCACATCTAATGATAGCCGTATTCGCTTATATGATTTAAGGGATTTGAATCTTTCATGTAAATATAAAGGCTATGTTAATGTTAGTAGTCAGATAAAGGCCAGTTTCAGTCATGATGGTAAGTACATCATAAGTGGATCTGAAAATCAATGCATATATATCTGGAAGACACACCATGACTATTCCAAGTTTTCTTCTGTACGACGGGATAGAAATGACTTTTGGGAAGGTATTAAAGCGCACAATGCAGTGGTAACCTGTGCTGTGTTCTCTCCAAATCCAGATAATA
This sequence comes from Hymenopus coronatus, assembly GCA_030762935.1. NCBI lineage: Eukaryota > Metazoa > Arthropoda > Insecta > Mantodea > Hymenopodidae > Hymenopus > Hymenopus coronatus. The sequence goes on from CM060900.1 coordinate 288,508,067, forward strand.
TCATTCAACAAATAGAAGAACAGCAAGGTACATCAAGTTCCAGTCAGAGTCTCAAAGTGGAAGATCCAGTTGTAGCTCAACACACAAAAGGTTGTGGTGGCTATGTCCTTGTTAGTGCTGATTTTAATGGTAGCATTAAGGTGTTTCTAAATAAAATGAAGCCTAAACACAGTTCCTTACCAGTTTCTGCACTTGCTTAGCATTCTGAAAAGTATAAATTTAATTTAACAAGTACTTGCACATCAGCCAGACAGCAAAGTGAAACAAGCTCTAACAATACTTATTAAATTTATGTTGTGAATCAACCTTTTTGCAGCTTAACTGAAATTGTATGTGATAATAAGTGCAAAAGAAATCCAAGTAAATAAATGAAAAGAAGGAAAATAGGATAATTATAAAGGAGAAATTGAAGTTGCAGTGTTATTTTGCTGTTGGGAATTCAACATGACTTGCTTATTCCCATTAAATCAGAGCTGCTTCTTTTTCACACTACTAAATAAATATAAATAAAGAACCTGATACTACATGGTTGTTCGTCATTGTATAAGAAGGTCGAATCATCAAATGAATGCTATACGTTAATATCAAACTTCGTTGGATTTCAGGGCTCTGCATTTATTGCAGAGAGAATAAATGAAGTTGTGAATGCGCTTGCAGTTTTAATGGTGCTTGAGTTCAAGGAAAACTATGAAAAAGGTTACAGAGTAATGACATTAATCCTTAGTGATGATGTGGACATAACCGCAAATGTCTGCAGTTGAGATAAACTTAGTTATGAAATGAGCATTTGTGGCTGGATCTATCCATTGCTTTGCATAATCAACAGATGTCGGCAATATGCAAGGATACTATTCATAGCCTGATAAAACTAGTTTGTCATTGTACATGTGCATGCATGAGTAATTAAAACTTTTTTAGAATTTTTTGCATAATACAGGAAGAGGACATCAAAACTAATACTTGACTATAGTGAAGTAATGTCATTATTCAAGAATTCAGAGATGATTCTTTTGATTTCAAATTATTTGGCTCTGAAGAAGCAGCAGCCACTCTTTAGCAACCTGCATGCAACAATGGCTCAAATGACTCAAGTGATGACAGTGTTGAGTGCTAAGATTCACAGGTAACACATACTGTCACTAATACCTGTACTGCAATTGGCAAGCTGCATCTCCATCCAAATATGCGTTTCAAGCTCTATCACACAAAGACAACCTGTTTACAGTGAATCTGTGAATGTATAATACCTATGTATATTGCTTAGTATAACTTTCTGCACATAGTTTTTGCATCAAGCATCTAGTGAATTTTTTTTCAAAATCAATATAAAGTTAGGTATGATCACTTACTTTTACACAGCATTAATTATAATGTGTATGAATGAGTATAAATAGCAAAATATTTTCATTTAATTTAGGGCATTTTTTACACTGTTAATTCTGGCCCAAACTAATTCTGTAAGTGAGGGGTTAATGGCTCCGTTTTTTGTATATTAATTTTTGAAACTGCAATGCATAATTCATGCATGAAACAAAATTAACAGTGATTGATTATGCAGTTAAAGCATGTTAAATCAAACACAGTATGAAATATTATATAATTCAATCTTTCTTATCTGAAGTATGTAGTTATACATTATGTAAAGCTTATTATTAATTTCTGTTTTGGACATGTAAATAAAATGTGAGATAGTTTGTGGTTTATATTGTTCACCTTTTATCATTTTACCCATGTCATTTTAGCTACAATAAATAGTGGAGAAATTATTTTATTTGGCACTATAGCATAGCTATATAGGGTGTATTTGAATTGTTGTAACAAACCTTGAGAGGTGATTTGTAGTATCATAGTAAAAGAAAACTGCTCCATGAGCATCCATCATACAATGCATTGTTGCTGAGTTACAGGCTAAAGAGATGCAGGATGTACAGTGACCTCGAGCAGAACTGTAGAAGTTGGTGAATGTGTCTATCCTACGAGTTGGTAGTGAGGCACATACAAAACAAAACAAGCCTACACTCGGTATTTATAGTATGATATTACAATACACAGTACCCTGTTGGTCATACATGCTAATCATACAGTGAACAGGAGGGATGATACAATTCTACATGTGCAGTGAGTAGTGAAAGGGTAAACAGAGCAAATAACTGGTTGTATGTAAATGTGGTACACTGTTCAAACCAAGAACAAGGCAGCATGTTCATGTATGGGTATGCAGCTGCATGTTTGTATTGGGAGCAGTTTCTGAATGGACAGAAACCATTGTAGGTGATATTTGCCAAGTGTATGTCAAGTGTGTGAAACATATTCAATACTGTCTCCCCATGTGGATATGATTGATCTGCAATGTACCGAAGGAACACGTGTTATGATGTGTTGAAAATGACTCACATACAAGTACACAAGTGACTCACATGTAAGTCACATGTATGTTTAGCATATTGTTCATGGTAATGCATTTTACCCATACCATCTGCAAAGGGCACAGGACTAAGCGAAGTTGATATCCACGCATGGGTGGAATTCTGCAGGTGATTCATTCACGTAGCCACTGTGGCAGAATCAACTGGTCAGTCAACTGGAATAGGCCATCAGCTGAGCACTTCTCGAGAACTCTTTCCTCTCGGGGTGTGTTACTGGAGCAGAACCTGCATACTAAAGATAACATTCTTTCTCAAACAATCTTTGTTTTTATCAATAAATTTTCAGCATCAAATAATTTCAACATAAATAATAGCCTTCTTTTTGAAGCACACTGAATTGTTTATAAATATGCACAATTGTAATTCTGTTGAAATTAACTAGTCTTGTTGAAATACTCAACTTATTTCTTATCTTTTCCTTTCAAATTACTTTCTTCCTTTCTTACTTCAACAAAAATATTCTGGACAATAATTTAAATAATTTCCCAGAAATTATTAATTAACTTGTCAAATATCGTGAATACTTTATTCTCTGATGTAATATGTCAAAAAAATAATTATCTTGTAGAATTAACTTTCTTCCCTGATGAAGTCTATGGAAGAAAAATTATCTCACAGAATGGACCTCTTTTTCCGACAAGGTCAGTAGGAGAAATGAAGTTTAACCTGGTTATCTAAGAATTGTATGTTACCAAAACAGTTTACTTATTCAAAATCAAACATCTCCTCACCATATGCAAAAATTGGCTAATGAAACAAAATGCAACAAAATTTTATCTTTCCAAAAAGAAGACATAAGTAATAAATAAAACTACACAATAACAGGGAAAAAAAGATGTGCTCTTACTAAGAAGGCTATCAATAACATGGATGAATATAATTATTGCTCTGCAATGATTAATATTGCCTCACCACTATCATACATTTCTATTGTTCATTTTGTTCCCTGATTAGGCCACATTTGTAATAGAGTATATCATAAACCTGCATAACACATATGTATGAAGCCCCATAATATGGTTGCCATTAGTCAACATTGATTTGGGCTCAGTGTGTGGTATGGTATTATCAATGATTACCTGATCAGGTCATACGTCCTACTCCGACAACTAAATGAGGTAACACCCTTAACCTTCTTGAGGAACATGCTGCCTGTACTGCTGAGCAATTTACCCCTAGCAGTTTTCCATGCCTTGTCGTTCATGCATGATGAAGTACCAGCTTGGCATGGAAGTTCAGTGCATTGGCCTGCCCAGTCTCCAAACCTTAATCCACTGGGTTTTTACTTGTGGGGCCACTTGAAAAGTGTACTGTATGCTACACTGGTAAACAATTTCAATGACCTGGAACAGCATGTCTGTAATGCCTGGGCAGCCTTACCATAGAACATAGAAATCACTGAGCAGATTTTCTGATCCATTTTGAGGCATTGTTTGACTGCCTCCATGGTTGAGTGGTCAGCAAGCTGACTTCTCACTCGGGTGTCCCGGATTCGACTCCCAGCTGGGGCGGGGATTTTTTTTTTAGCCAGAATTATTCCCTATCCCCTACAGAGCCTGGAAGTATGTATGAGAGAGTGAATGTGTGTTGTGTGTGTGTGTGTGTGTGTGTGTGTGTGTGTGTTGTGGGTTGGGGTGGGGGTGTGTGTGTAATAAAATGATTTAAACCAAATGTAAAAGAACCTACAGACGAGTTATTTCAAGTGCAAAGCCCCCTTAGATGTTAAAGGGGCTATATAAATAAAATAATAAAAAACAAAAAACCAATTTTCAAGTGCTTGTTAAACCAGTTGATGTATATTTCAGAAGCTACTACTCACATCTTCAACCTCTGGGACTGCCAGTCTGATTTGGTGTTCTCAAATTAATGTTTTCCTATGTCTGTGATGGCAATGCAGCCTGTTATATTTGTCAGGTGTTTTGGATTTGGGCCAATCTCATACTCAGTTCAATGTTCAGTCTTTGGTATTGTTGTGTAGTTAACATTATTTGTAATTGAATCATGAAACACATACAAATTGTCATAAAACTACAAATATGGAAGGGAAGAAAGTTTCAATCTTGGAAGAAGTAAAATAGAATAGATACCTCTTATTTTTATATTTAAGCATCATAAAAAGGTAAAATTAAGTTTCCCATGTATATACAATTACGAAAATATTACAAGTCTCCCATTTTCCCAATAGTATGACACATGAAGGTGGAGCAGGGCTAAATACATGTTCTGATGCCTCCTATCTTTACATAGTATTCATGGGAAAAGCATTCCATTGAGAGGTGGTATGTGGTCAGCATATTGGCCCACCTCACCTCATCTATTTGCCTGTGCTGTTAATTATAACCCTAGAACAAACAAACAGGCAGCTTTCACTGTCTCATTATACTATCAAAATATATAGAGTTCAGCAAGGGGTAAGAGAAAGTCAATGCCATCACAGAACTTAACAGCTTCAGGAAAACCTACTCGTGAAAAAATACATTTTATCATAACTTTTCATGATGAAATATTCAACCAGCTGGACAGAACTTATATTACCTGAACTCAAATAACAGGTTATCTACCAGGTGGCCCAACAGCACCATATTTCATGTGTGGAGATAACCCTTCATGAATTTAAAGTATTGCAGAGCTCAACAGGTCAACTGGAAGCAAATACCAGTCAGTGGTGGGTAGTACGAGTGATCTTTGTTGCACACCTCTTGTATATCAGTAAAAACAGTGAGGGAATCGTGCTCACGAATCCCTCACTGAGAGGCAGTTTTCAGACTTTAACTAGAGTTTTTGATGATATACAAGAGACCGAAAATGTCATTAAATCTTTTCCACTTCAGTAACAAAGGCTTTATTTTTGAGAGAATAAATTTACCTACCAGTAACTACCAACAGCAAGCTGTATAATTGTGCATATGCCATTCTTATCTAACATTAGAGACTAGGCACACTGAATGGTAAATCAAAATATTAAGGCACCATAACAAAATCCATGCATGAGAGCACATAGTGTTTCACTGTTTGTGTTTTTATTAATCAAAATGTGAAAACATTTTATCAAAAAACATCAGCATGTGAGAGAACATAAAGTTTCACTGTATTTTTATCATTAATGTTATTACGCAGAATAAATCAAAACATGAAAACACATAACAGAAAATATGCAAACTCAAAAATACATAGTATTTTACTGTAGGTATTATTAGCATTAATACTATTATGCTAAACCTGAAAACATTGTAACGAAAGCCATTCAAACATGACAGCACATAATGTTTGACCATATTGTCATTAACATTATTACGCAATGTACACTTTTAGGAGAATGAATCAAACCTGAAAACATTGTAATGAAAAATATGCAAATATGACAGCATGTAGTGTTCCACTGTATTATTATCATTAACATTATTGTACAGTTTATGCTTAGCAGAATGAATCAAACATGAAAGCATTGTAACAACAAATATACAAGTAGTAATGTTTCACTGTATTATTATTATCATTAACATCATTAATAGTATATGCTTAGCAGAATAAATTAAAGCATTGTAACAAAACCAAACAAACATAAGAGCACGCAGTGCTTCACTGTGCTATCATTAATACTGTCATGCATTATACGCATAGCAAAATGAATTAAACATGAAAATATAATGAAAATTTATACAAATTTGACATCAAATAGTATTTAACTTGACTATCATCATGAATATCATTAATAGTATATGCTTAGCAGAATAAATTAATACATGAATACATTGTAACAAAAAATATGTAATATAAGAGAATGTAGCGTTTCACTGTATTACTATCACTAATATTATTTCATAGCATAAACTTAGCGGAATGAAACAAAACATTAAAATATTTTAATGAACAACGTTATAACAGGAGAGCATGTTGTGTTTCAGTGTATTATTATTTATTATCATTAATATCGTTACACAGAATGCACTTAGTAGAATAAATTAATACATGAATACATTGTAGCAAAAAATACGCAAATAGGAGAGCAAGTAGCTTTTTGCTGTATTATTATCATTAATATTCTCACAGTTTTTTAGAATGAATTAAAACATGAAAACATTATAATAAAAACTTTGCAAACATAAGAGCGTGTAGTACAATCCAATTTTGCCCTTTTCCATGTTTGTGTGTTTTTTGTCGTGCATTAAGTTTTGCTTTGCTCTGGTGGTGGTGATGGCAGCAGTAGTGGTGGTGGTAATGGCGGCCAGCATACAACATTTTCTGTCTCTTGTATATCATCACAGTCTCAAGTAAAAGTCTGTAAACTACCTCTCGGTGAGGCATGACTGAGTGCAATTGCCTCACTTTTTTCGCTGATATGCAAGAGGTGTGCAACACAAGTCACTGACTGGTATTCGCTTCTAATTACCCTGTAGAATTCTATAACTCTTTTATCTGCACATGTGAAATATGCCACTGTTGGGCCACCTGATATAAAAAGGGTCCTCAGTTTCTCAAAGAGGTTTCATTCCATTTGTTACATACCAAATAGAATCAAATATTAAGTATATTCACATTGAAAATAAAGAGAATTTGTAACCAGAGCTATAAAATGCTTTAGGAAGAGAACATTCAATACATGGAATAGTCATATTTATGAAGTAAAATGTATGGCATATATTCTAACCCAAAACTTTTGAAATGCATAACATGAAAATTAAGTCTGACTATGTGAACATTACAGCCAAAAGAATAATTGGTATGTTTTAATTTTGATAAGGCTTTTTTTTAACTGCTTGAGTGATGGCCATTTAAATGCTGCACGGCCGGTAATGGATACCCAATAAACAATTCAAGGCATTTAAATTGTTAAATGTAGGTAAATATGTTTTGTACATAAATATTCGTATCTTTGGTATTTATTAAGATATTTTAATGAAACAAAAACTGACTTAAAGCTCATTAAAGGCACTATACATCTATCGTAGAAACAAAAGAGAGACTAAATTAACAAACATTTAAATATTTTTCCATGTAGTAAAAGTCATTCTGTACGTTGAACGCACCTAATTTGTGAGTTAGGCTTGTGCTATGCATGTACAAATGTATGTACATAGAGCTAGCTAAGCACAATGTTCTCGACTTCAAGGTTTTATCATTCTGTTTATTACTACAATGATATTATGTGTGTGTATTTGTGAGGAACACCCAAGCTGCAAAGAAATCAAACTTCTCTGTCAGCGTTTCTATTTATGCCTTAGAATAAATACACAGTGGGGATTTATTGTAGAGCCATGTAGCTACGGGGTTCACAGTTTTTTGTTTTAGCTATCAGAAAAGCACATTTGAACATGTTATATCTCAGTTCTAACCATGGCTTTGACTAGCAGTGTAGCTAACAAATTAGCTCGTGTAGGCAGTGTCCGGGCTTCAGAAATAGCTTCAGATAATGTGGAGGACCTTTTGCTATATGACAGTGACTTTTATATTGACGGCGAGTTTTCAGATTTTGAGGGGGGCATCGAGGATATAGGTAGCAGTGAGGAAGAAAGTGACTCTCTTCCTTCAGGTGTTCGTGAAGAAGCAACATTGTGGGGTGGTCAAAATTACTCCAAAACAAGTAGACATATTTTCATGAGCACAGCCTCTGGTGTACAACCCCAAGCTCAGTTGACTTCTGACAGCCAACCAATTGACATTTTCACAAAATTTTTTACTACTGACTTAGTGTCTCTCATTGTTACAGAAACAAATGCATATGCTAGTAAGGTAAAGGAAGCTCTGAATTCTAAAGGCAATTTAGGGCCTAAGAGTAGAATTCAGAAGTGGACAGAAGTAACACTGAATGAGATTTACAGGCTAATTGGTCAAATTACGCTCATGGGTGTTATTTGTAAACCAACTTTAGACATGTACTGGTCTACAGATGACATGCTAGCTACTCCATTTTTTGGGAAATGCATGTCAAATAACAGGTTTACTTCCATTTTGCGGTTCCTTCATTTGGTTCCTTAGGCTGGAAGCAATACATCAAAACAAAGAGGGCCAGATTTGGCATAAAGAGTTTTGATCTTTGTGAAAGTAAAACGGGATATCTTTACAATAGCTGCATTTACACTGGTCAAGGAACTGATAATACTGGAGGCAAAGATTTGTGGTTATCTGGCTTCATAGTAATGCACCTGATGGAGCCTATACTTGACCAGGGTAGGACTGTATATTTGGATAATTGGTACAGCTCCCCTAAATTATACATGGCCTTATACAAAAGGAACACAAATGCAATTGGAACAGTTCGTTCAAATTGTATTCGTTTGCCGAAGAATGTGAATACAAAGATTCTAAGGAGAGGAGAAATGCAGGTGCACCAGCTCCATCCTTTGACCTACATTACTTGGCAAGATAGGAGGGTGGTTAAGGCATTGTCCAAATGCAGCCCTAAGATTTTTATGATTGACACTGGAAAAATAAATGCCCACCCCAAAATGTCAATTTTCAAGCCTGATGTTATCCAGGAATACAATATGCCTATGGGTGGTGTAGATCTAGTAAATCAGGTATTGCAATCATATCCTTCTTTACGAGAAACAGTTGAATGGTATAAAAAGGTATTTTTGCACCAGCTGGATATAACCATATTCAATGTTTAGTAATTTGGAGAACTCTAAACCCACGCAAGACGACCTACCTGGACTTCCGCATATCAATAGCTCGTAGCATAATTGAGCACTATAGAATTCAGAGGCCTCTTCATACAGGGGGTAAGAAATCTACAACCCCTGCACCCCTCAGATTTGAAGGAAAACACTTTCCTAAAAGGATACCACTGACGGCAAAAAAATTGCATCCATTTCGAAGGTGTTTAGTGTGTCGTAAAAAAGGAGAAGGGACTAACATGATATGCCGTGAATGTGGAGATGTGCCCTTATGTGTCTATCCATGTTTTGAGATGTACCATTCAAAAAGGAACCTTTAAAGGTAAGACTATTTGTCCTAGAATTTTTTTAAATTTATTATAAAAGATAAAAATTAAAATTATTAGGGTTAAATAAGCATTAAACGCATGCATGCACAGGACGTCATGTGACGTCCATATCAGTTCTCCTGTATTTTAAAATTGACATCATATGACCTCCATATCCACAAAAAGGTTAAATAAGTTTTTGAACCACTTCCATAAGGCAGCTCTACTGCTGTGCCATTTAATGTTCAAAATTTAGTTAAAAGAATAGGCAGTTCCTATTTCTGGAACATTTCCTTATAATTCCTAGGTAAATTATTTGCAAACATGGTAAGTAAATATTTATTATTAGTATTGCATTTTTTAGTTAACTGTGCTACCTGTACCTTAACAGAAGAAGGAAAAAAAAAAAAGAAAATCTGAGGCTGTGAAATTATAATCCCTAATCTGTAAAACTTTTAATACACTGGAGAAAACATAATTATCGCATAGTCATCTTTGTTCACTATAATATTCATTTACAGAATTAAGCTGTATAATGGTTACAGTGATTCTTAATAATATTCAAAATAAAATACATCTGCATTATTTACATTGCTTGAGTACATAAGACTATTATTTATATTGTACAGAACTCTATTTTGAATTAAAAGGCTTGCACTTTTGATAGTTATTGGCATTATTAAGGTGTTCAGGAATTACTTCATGCCATAGAAGAGCGTGGAATTAAGAATTTCTTTACAACCTTCTGGAATCATTTGCATTTAGGTTTGAATTTTTTTGGTACTGTATTGTATACCAGAATTTCAGTGTGGAGAACTGACTATGTTTCTTAGAAGCTCTGCTAATTTCTATATGAATCTGATTACATTACAAGTAAAACAAGTCTGAATTTCACTGTTAAAATTAAACAGGTGAATATTTTTATATATAAAACAAATTGTTTCTAAAATATAAATGTACTTCAAAGCCAATGACATAAGGTTTACATCGTTCTTATTATTTGTTTTGTAAGAGAAATATTTCCATTATTTCTGCACCTAACCCCATAAAATGATATCTACCTTACATTATTGTACATCTCTGTATGCATTATATACAACTAGTAAGCTTTTTATATTACATATTTTCTTGATACTCTTAATTGCATAAAGAGCTGTATATCCTGCTTTTTGTAGTGGTAATTTGTGGTTTCCAATTTAGATAGCTATCTAATGCTATCCCTAAAAAAATTCAGGTTGTTCCTTACTCATAATAACATTATTGTTTATAATGATCTATTATTGTAATTGTTGCAAATATTAAAATACATATCCACTTTTTTTTTAAACTTTAGTAATCACACCATAAATGTTATGAGTGAATTATCAATCAGAATTTGTATTTCATGAGAACATTTACCTCTAAATATGAAATTTCTGCTGTCAGCAAACAGAATGGTTTAGTTATTTGGAATGTTTGTTGCCAAACAATATATGCTAAGTATAGTGAGGTACTAAGCTTCAATCCTTGGGGAATTCCAAAATATACAGTTTTGAGAGTTGATATAGTATTATTTGTTAAAACCATTTAGTTTATGTTGTATGTTGTAAATCATTAATGACAGATTCCTCTTTTTCCACAGCTTTGTTAAAGGTATATTTTGGTTGACAAAGTTGAATGCTTTACTGCAATCAATATAGGTATTGCTTTTTGATTCTTTTCTATTCCGTTAACAGTACTTTATATACATTTGTAGAATGCATATTTAGTAGACTTATTTGTCGTAAATGCATTTTGAGAACTGGATAATACAGATTTCCCAAGAAATGAGGCAGTTTGATTATACACAATTGTTTCCAAAATTTTAGAAAAACCAGATAAAATAGTGATTGGTTTGTAATTATATACATCTTGCTTATCATCTCCATGAATAGAGGAATTATTTTTTAAATTTTTAATACACTTGAGAAGGGGTCAGTGACAGATGATTAGGTTGCAAATCTCTGTCAAAGGTGTCAATATTAAAAGAAAAAATATTAGAATTGTAGCACCATCTCTATGGATAATTTCTTGAACTTAAAACTATGTTGGCAACACTGTGTTCAATGCATCTTTTTGATATGTTTTTGTTACAAGCTAGATTCTAGAAGCTACAAGCTGCAATGTATTTTTGTGTTACAAGTAAAATGTAGTCGTTCAACTGAAAGCCAAATAAATATCTTTTAAAAGGTTATGGGCCCAGACTGTGCATGAACTGGTACTCAGATATTTTTGTTCATGATTCATACTGATATGAACTTGTCAGAAAAACTTGTATCTCAAAACCGGACCCTGTGTGCAACAAAAATGCCTAACAGTAACAGTGACTGAAAAATACAAGTGGGTAAACTTGAAGGTCTCGAGGACTGGGCGAAATGGAAATGGCATGTGTTGATGTTGTTTCGCACATATGCATTTGAAGATATTGTTGATGGCAAGTTTGTTGGCAAATACACTGGGAAAAGCTGTTGCTGAGCTGTGTTGACATGTAGCCATGTAAGTGAAATTTGGGAGAAGCTATGTATGCGATTCAAAAGAAGCAGTATGAAACATTAAACAAATGTCAACGTATGTTGATCAAATCTTTTTTCGTGTACAACATGATGACAAAGAAGATAGCGCATATGTCACCAAAATGCCGAAGCTTTTTGTTGATCTGAATGACGAATTGAAGAAGCACAATGAAAATGTTCTTTCAAAACAAATTTTAAATGGCTGAATTTTATCCACACTGCAAAACGAATGCAACCATTTTAAAGACTTGTGAAACACAATTCCATCAGAAAATCAAAAGGTGAACTTCTTGATTGAAAAATTGGTACTATTGAATTGCATGACCATGGTGGAATCAGCTGTGTTTGTCACATGTCATGGTTCCTGTGTGAACAAAAATCATCAGAATAAAAGTCAAAATAGTGAAAAATCCAAAAATAATGTAAAATGTGCAAAGTGAAAATTCCCATGTCATAAATATCAGGCCACTGGGCAGTGGAGTGTCCATTGAAAGAGGCATGTGGCAGCACTAGGCAAAAGCTGTCTGAGATGATTTCAGGAAGCTACGCTGTATTTTCTTCTTAAAACACAAAAGGAGGTTAGCATGTTTTGGAACAGCTTTTGAATGAAACTAATATGAACAGTCATGTTATTAAACAACTTAGGTTTCTGAAATGTTTGCAGACAGAAGCATAGAAACCTGCATTACTCCACTCTATGCACTGCAGCAAAATGGTGTTGCAGAGTGAGAAAATCTCACCATTGTGATGTGCATTTGTTTGTGATTAATCTGAGTAAATTTCCAAAAGAACTGTGGACAGAAGCCTGCAATACTGCCACATACCTCTTTAACCACACTGGAAAGTCATCTGTTGAAAGCAAATCACCTTATGAGCAGTGGTATCAACATCCAGTAAGAAGCCTATCTCATCTGAAGATTTTTGGAACTGAATGCCATGTACAAGTGAACAAGAATTCCCCTTCCAAGTTGGACAACAAATCTGTTCCTGATCATCTGGTTGGATATGTGAATGACAGGGATGGATTCAGGGTCTAGATTCCTTCTTAGAGGAAGTTGTTTTAAACCATGATTAAAATTCAAGCTAGAAGTTTTCTGCAATTTCCATACCAACATTGCTGAACTACTGACTCCAGACGTAAGCTATGACAAGAGGTCAGAAGATGTTTGAGGAGAAAAAGAATCACACTCGGCATCTAGTTCTGAAGGAAGTAAAGCTTTAGGTGACGAACAGGAAGAAGAAAAAGTAATAGAAAATATTGAAAAAAATATGTGAAAGAAAGAAACCAAGTTGGATGACCGGTGGAGACTACATATACCTTGCCGGACCATCTGAAGAAAAGGACCCAAGTTCAAATGCTAAAGTATTACAGTCTAAAAATAAAGGGCAGTGGTGTAAGGCAATTAATGAAGAATTGGAGTATTTGAAGCAGAACTGTATCTGGGAATTGGTTGAACATCCAGAAGGTGTAAAAGTCTTGAAAAATCAGTGGGTTCTTTGCCAGAAAACTGTAGCAAAAGGAAAAATCTGTTTTAAGCCTTAACTAATAGATAAAGAATATGTAATAAAACAAAGAAGTGAAGAGAGAGAAGTTCACAGCCAGCATTCCTTATCGTGAGACAGTAGGTTTTCATTTGTATTTGACTACAGCCTCATATCCTGACATTGCTTTTGTGTGAACAAAGTAGCTAGACTCATGGAAGATCCTATAAATCAAGACTGGAACTGAGTGAAACATATCTTCAGATACTTTAAGGGTACAGTAAACTATGGAATCATCTACAAGAAAATGCAAACTTTGAAAGTCTACAGTTCCGCAGACTGTGCCAATGACAAGAACATGAGACGGTCAACAACAGGTGTTGTCACAACTCTCAGTGATGGTGCTACATCATGGTTCAGACAGTTTCAAAAATCGGTAGCAATTTCCATCATGGAAGCAGAAATAGTAGAAGCAAGTGAAGGAGCAAAGGAGTTGATCTGCTTGAAAAGGTTGCTTTCTGAATATCTGGAACTGCCAACCAAGACAAACCTCCTACTCTTTACTTTGGCAATGTTGGTGCTGTGAATCTTTCCAAAAATTCAGCGTACCATCAAAAATCTAAGCACATAGAAGTTCAGCATTTCTCTATCACGGAATGAGTTTTGGATGGTGACTTTGGACTGGATCACATGGAAGGAACAAACCAGTTAGCTGATTTGCTGTCCATTGGAGAGGATTTGATTTGAGATGCTGGGTGACCAGGTTGGGGTGCAGAAAATTAAATTGTTAAAACTGCAATAATTTTGTTTACCAGATTTTCTTTTAGAAAAAGTGTTTTATATTAAAAGAAAAAAAATGTACTTGTAGCACTATCTCTATGGACAATTTCTTGAACTGTAAAACTGGTTTGGCAATGCTGTGTTCAGTGCATCTTTTTTATATGTTTTTGTCACAAGCTAGAACTTACAAGCTGCAAGTTACAATGTATTTTTGTGTTACAAGTAAAATATAGTTGTTCAATTTAAAGCCAAATAAATATATTTTCACAAAAAGGTCTGCTATATAGGCATGCACTGCATTGTTTCATTAAATATCCTGGTATTTCATCTATATCTGTAGATAAGCTCTTTTTCTTTACTTTGATTATGGCTGTTGTCTCATTCTCAGGTACTGGTTTTAGATAGATACTATTAGAGATTTTATTTACTTTGACTTCCTTATTATTGGTATTATTTTGCAATGGTGTCATTCTAATTGCCCACTGAAACAAAATTACTATTAAGTATATCTCCTATGCTTGATGGATTACTTATTATGATGTTATTTGAAATATTTTCCACTATATTAGACCTAGAATTGCCCCCTTCTTTATTATATTCCAGCATGCTTTATTTTTAGAACTAAATATTTGGTTGTCTGTAAAGTTAGTTTTAGCAGATTTTTTAAAATCATTCTTAAGTGAGGTAGTTATAGTGATTTTTTTTATTTTTTTAAGAAATTGCAGTTGCCTATATGAGCTTTGAATTTCTTTACAGTTCCACATTTTCTTTATGTTTGGTTGTTTATGTAGCTTTACTTTTTTAAAAGGAAATGCTATGTTCAAATAATGGTTAAGATTTTCATGAAATCATTGAATTTTGCATTTACTGTGTATGAGCTATATACCTTTTTCCATGACTATTAATTAGTGACTAAGAGTAGTCATTGTTAGAGTCAGAGTAGTATCTTCTGGTAAATTAGTCCCTCCACATTTTCATGTTTTGAATGTTAGTTTCAATAAAAAACTATTGTGGGCAGATAAGCTGTATCAAAGTTTGATAAGCTGTGTTCACCTATGCTATTGTTCATTATTATATAACTGATGGCTGTCCTGTTTCCTGCTATTCTCATTGGGCTATTGATGTAATCTGCTATATTGAAAGATGTTGGTACAGATGTGTTGTGGTTTTTAACAAATTTACATTTAAATATCCACATAATATAACTTTCCTATTTCCTTTATAATAAACCTGCAACACTGATTCAGATTTATCTATAAATTTCTCAAAGCCCTTACATGCTATGCAATATATGCATATGCATATAACAACTTAAACATGTTTATTTCAAAAACAGTGTGTTTTTCTTCATTAAGATGTAATGCATTTTAGCACCATTTGAATTTTATATTTTTTGTACAACAATCACATATCCCCTATGACTATACTTGTCTGTACAGTAAATATCAGCTACTATAAAGTTATTAAATACATATTATCATTTTATGCAATGTTCAGTTATATTATTTTTGTGTTTGTTTAATGAATTAATGAGAATCTTAATGTTTCTAAGCTTATTGTTAATACATTGCACAATTTGTTTAAAAAAATTACTATTTAATAAATGATTGCCTTCAGATTTTTTGCAAGTCACTAATTCATTGGTCCCCCTAGCCCCTCAATGGATTATCCTCCAATGTCCTTTCCTGTCTGAGAGAAGTAAATATGTTGCATAATAATCTGCCAAAATGTTGGATCCTCTGTTCTTTAAATGCAGCGCATCTTTCCTAAAAACTCTCTGTTGTGAATATAATACTTACCATCCACCATTATATAGCTTTTTACACTGCAGAGCCAATTTAGTTCTCTGTTGATCCTTGCAATTCTTCTATTTGGTACATCTCTTCTCCAAAGAATGCCACTTAACACCACTTTTGTTGCAGGAGATGCTTTCTTGATGGTGGTAGTCAAATCCATTATACAGGGTGTATATAAATGAATATTGGGGTTTTAACTCTTTATAATATTTATTACATTCAACTTACAGTTATAAATGATATGTCAAATGAAAAAGCAACTCAAACAGTTTTGTTTGTTGGCATAAGTGCGCATGTGCGTGCAATGTTTCTGCCGCAATCCGCTAGACAGCGGTAGTAGCAAAGATGACAACTAGTAAACAGAAAGTGTTTTGTGTTTTGCAGTATGCAAAGACCGAATCTGTGGTTACTGTGCAACGTGCGTTCTTTAGTAAGTTCGGTTGTGATCCTCCTAGTGATAAAAACATCCATAGATGGTATAATCAGTTTGAAAATACTGGCTGCCTTTATAAAGGGAAGAGCACAGGACAACCAGGAGTAAGTGATGAGACTGTTTAGCGAGTGAGAGAGTCGTTCACTTGTAGCCCAAAGAAATCAGTCTGGAAGGCTAGTCATGAATTACAAGTTTCTGTGTCGACTGTTTGGAAAGTTGTAAGAAAACGCTTACAGCTACGTCCTTACTGTTTACAGTTATTACAGGCTCTAAAGCTGACAGACCATGGATTACATGCCAAATTTGCAAACAACATGTTGTTTCATGACGATTTTGTGGATTGTGTTGTCTTCAGTGATGAATCGACCTTTCACCTTAGTGGACATGTTAACACTCATAATGTGCGCATCTGAGGTTCAGAAAATCCTCACAAGATGGTACAAATGCAACGAGATTCCCCTAAAGTGAATGTTTTTTGTGCCTTATCCCGGCGAAAAGTTTATGGGCCTTTCGTTTTTGGTGAGCCTACTGGAACTGGCACTTCTTACCTTGATACACTAGAGCAATGGCTCTTCCCTCAGTTGGAAGAAAATGAGCCAGAGAACTTCATTTTCCAGCAGGATGGTGCGCCACCTCACTGGCATAATGAAGTACACGATTGGTTGAACGTCACTGTACCCGAGCGCTGGATAGGCCACAAGGGCCCCAATGACAGGGGTTGCTATGCATGACCTCCACATTCTCCTCACCTAATGCCATGCGATTTTTACCTTTGGGGCTTCATCAAGGATCGTGTGTACATGCCTCCGCTACCAGCTGACCTCCCTGAATTAAGAAACCGGATTGAAGCAGCTGTTGCTACAATTACTGAATACACACTTATCAACATTTGGGAAGAACTCGGCTATAGACTTGATGTGTGCCATGTGACAAAGGGTAGTCACATTGAACATTTATAAGCTTCTTGGTAAAACTGTTTGAGTTGCTTTTTCATTTGACATATCATTCATAACTGTAAGTTAAATGTAATAAATATTATAAAGAGTTAAAACCCCAATATTCATTTATATACACCCTGTATCAGCCATCATTTTGTCTGCAGGAACAGCCTTGTATCATTAATTATACGTGTATGCACTGCTTCAATCTTAGGTTTATATTTGCTAAGTCCATCTTTCCTACTATGTGGTTGAGTTTATTTGCTTTGATACCCAGAGAACAATACTTTGTGTTCTTGTATTTTTACACTCCTCATCAGAATTTAATCAACCATTACAATAACCTCAGCATTTCCACTATTACCTTTCCGAGCCAGTTGATCATGGGTGGCTGTATCTACATTGTTTAACACATTGTATTCTTACACTGCACAGTTTCTATTGTTCCTACATTCCTCATGGTGTTATGCGTGGTCTATGATTTACCTTTCATGATGTTGATAAAGCTTGCATTTTCTTCTTGTGTAATTAATTTAGCTAGGTTTTCATCCTTCAGCAATTGAATTTCTAACTGAGTACCTTTTAAGTCTTCCTTTTCTGCCATTAGCAATTGAATGGGTAGCTGAGAAATCTTAAAATCCTGGTTTAACATTTTTATTATCAACTGAAGGAACACTATCACTTCTGCCTGGTATGTCCTACTGGCTGCTGACTATATTTTTTCCTTTTCTCAAGTTCTGTGATGCTTTCACAATTGCCTTTATTTCCTTTTGTTCACACATCATTAATTTGTGTCTTACTATTATTCTTTCTCACCTCACTCACAGAATTACTGTTGAGTTTCATGTTCATTTTGAGTCACACTCCCCATCATGACTCCATTGTGTATTATAATGTACAAACTGTAGTTGTTGACCTCTCTTTCTATTGGTCCTAATCCTCACCCATGCATGCCTGTAGTAGCTTTCATAGTTTTCCATTCCACTACTAAATCCTATACTGTATGCAGGAAACCAATGAGCATGACATTTTAAACCAGAAAGGCAGTACCAAAATAAACATTTTGAGGATAGAAACAAGGGTTTTAGAAGCTTTCTATACATTATAACTACAGTATGTACAAACATATGATATTTTTTCACTCAGCATTTTTAAAATATTGTAAGTATGTGCATGTTAGTTTTTGTTTTTATGTACCAGTACCTACTTGTTAATTTAGACCTACATAACTACTTGTTTTATGATTTACATTTTATTTTGAATAACATATAAAGATGTTTCATAAAATCAGTTTTCAATTATTCATACAGCACTCTCATATTGTACTGAACCTGTGAACTCATGCGGCTAATCTCAAAATACAGAGTCTTCTACTATACTTTGTTTTTCTATATTCTGTATACATGTTTTTTTCAGAACTTTTCTGTGACATGGAGGGCAACAAACAAGCTACAGCTTTTCATAGTGACTCTTGGTTTTGAGACACAAATAGCATGCACTTGTTATTGGCAAACAACAAACGTTTTATTTTCTGATAGTGTTTGATGCCTGCTTTTATTACATATGGCACCACAGGTGAAACAACAAACTTATTTATGCTTATGCATGTGTGCACAGAATATAAAAAGTTAATCACAACCTCTTTCTTTTCCTACATGCAAGAATGTAATGGTAATGTCATAAATGAGATATCCAAAGTACTAATGATTCAGATATTGTGCCCTCTGAAGAAATGCTCACTTTTGTATCTGTGTAGGTGCACAAAGACCTCTCTCAGTATATGGAAAAGCACAGCATTGGTTTGGAACTTTGGAATGTGCAGTTATTTGTATTCTAACTCCTTTGAGGCCTAGCATATTGTCATCAATGAGGGTTCTTCATAGAGTTACTTACATGAAAACAATGAAATAATCTTGATCTCTAAGAGAGCAGATACATTTTGGCTCTTGCATATTTTGGAGAAGAGAAAAGTGCCTTTCTCTTGGCACCAGGACATTCAGTCTATGAGTTTTTTTTATAATGGTGTCACCAAGAGAATTATGGTACAACTTATTTTTCTACATACCTGTGAAAGGGAGAATAATTATGATTCATAATATTTGCAATCAATGCCTGCTTTGCTTAATAGTGCACATTTTTGTATTAAAATGGAATTTTTTTTGGCAGACTTTGTTTAGCATAAGATTTATGTATTTCTATGAATTAAAATGAATGTATAGATGTGCATTGAGATAAGTAAAGCTAAACTTCTTTTATGTCAGATTTTCACTGAGACTCAAATGGATTTTTAGCTTTGTGTAATACATTCTTAAATTACTTATTATATTAAATTTATGTTTCACAGCTTTGGGTGAAATGTAAAACACAAACAAACATCTGTTCACTTATATTATCCTGTATTGGCAGACAGTTTTGCAAAATATTTAGGGATGACTCTGTTATGCTAATATTGTACATCAAAATACTATCACTGGTACTAGAAAATCAGCTTAATTTAATAAGAAAATGTGATTGTTAATAGAAAATGGTTACAACTTGCACTATATCATATGAGGCTCAACTAGGAATTAATGACAATTTGGCTTTAAGGGGACATGTGACTAAAAATGATCAAAAATCATATTTTGTAAACATCAGTCCATACTAATGTATACACTTTTGAGAAGCTCCCCAATGAATTTTATAGCAAAACTATTATTCTAAGTGGATTTTGAAATATAAATAGCCTACCACTGCACATGTGCCATGCCCCTTTTTACAAAATGGTTTCTCCTGAGTGTATTTCTTCCATTTTTGATGTGCAAATGTTTTGAACTGGCATCATTTAGTGAAAAATTAGTGTGTTTTGGGTATGTACAAGAGAAGATAGGCTCAAGAGTGTTGAAAATTAAAAAATAAATGTAAGGAAAGAAAGTACAAGGTGGCAACATTATATGTGGTATTGGCGAACTTAGTAGCGGAAAACTCAAATCATTCAAATATAAATTTAGGCCTGCCCAGAAAATTATATGTATTTATGTATTGTGGATGTGTAACAAGAAAGAATGATGGCAATTATTTTATAAATATGCAGTAAGGTAAGCTTATCTTCACAAATTGTTAACAGATGCCAAACCTTAGCATGGATTCTGTAGTGATTGGTTCAAGTATGAAAAGGCACAAAACAATGGTGAATCAAAGGTTCATAAACATATCTTACTTGAGTTATAAATAGCAGAAAACCCACACTCAAATCCAGAACTACTAAAACCATGCATCCATGGCAAAACTCAAAACCCAAATGTAAGTCTGAATGCTTTAAACCCGGGGCTTATAGTACTTGTGACATTTTAAGTCACCATTGGGGTACCACATCTCAAAATAATTTGAGGTCTCCTGGCAAACTGGCAAACATGCAAGTCAGATGAGGAATTTAATGCTGTCTCAGCATTTTGACATGGTAGCTCAGCTGTTAGAACAACTGGCTAGAGACCAGGAGATCCGTGGTTCAAATCTTGGCTATGACATTGAATTTTTCAGTCTGACTCTACCTATCCAATTATAGCATTTGTTCACTATTGTATAAAGAAGGTGGGATTCGGTCTGTTCATGAGTGCCTCAATTTTATCTGTTTCCCTTTGAATGCTTAATTTAATATTTCTGAAATTGATTAAATAAATAATAACAGCTAAGGCAGATATAGCTGGCTGAAATTTCATTTCAGAAACGTTCAAGCTGTTATTTTCTACATCTATACTTAATGTTGAAATATTTGCTATTAAACAGGTTATTCCTCAGCAACTTTTTAAAGACTTTAGTAGTTTTAAAGATTGTGTTTCTGCTTTAGAATCGCTTATTTAATTTTAAGTACTTAATTTAAAGACAAAATATAAAATTGGTCAAATTATTTTGGATTCTTGAACATAACATTACAGACAATAAAATTGTAGATTAATTAGTAAAATTAGGCACAGAAAAGGGAGATATCTTTGTCTGCAGTTGGCCACAAACTCATAGGACATTAAAAAAGTTAATAGCTGATAAATGGTAGCAGCTAAAAGCTGCAAAACCTCTTCAAGTACTACAATATTCAGAAAAGTATACCAAAAAAAATCCCTGATTCTTTCATATTAATGTTTCTATAACAGTTACTATCTGGTCAGGTCACATATCAAGCTAAACAAATACACAGAATTGATATTAAAAATGACTCCTACAGTGATTTTGGAGAGCAGGATTCAGTATATCACTTGTTTTGACTGTCTAATGTGAAGTGAGCTCTATTCCAAGTTAATTATAAACACTTTTGAAAGCCCCATAAGTATAGCTCTTTGTTAAGCAAACCATGGCCAAAAGTTTGTAAAATAATTGTTAAAATGTATTTCAAAATGTAAAAAGAAAATTTAATGTAATAATTTAAAATCTCATATTTGACAAACTGTTCATTGCATCATAGAATGCAGTTGTTACAACATAGCTTATACTTTTATGTGCATATACTGTATTTATACAAATCTAATGTACATCCCATATTTGAAACTTAAAATTAGAAATGTATCGAATGTAAAGCACATCAGCGACAACAAACAAATAGGAAACAGGTACCTATTTTATTTAATTCATTTAATACAACAATGGATTTATCATATTTATATTATCCATAAGATTATACAATTGAAAGTGAACTATTGTTATGTGACACATTGTTAAAGAAGAAAATTAGAGAACATGAAATAAGAAAAGCACACATTCAAAGTGAATTTATGAACACAATGCCATAAATTACAAGCTTGAATCACCATTATTCACACATTCTTTCACCTGTGGAATCCTCAGAAGTGTCCCATCAGAAACAGGTTCAATTCCTCTCTCCCCGTCATCTTTATTGTTCCAGGGCATGTCATTATCACTGCCATCCAAAGCATTTGAAATGCAGCATTTCTTGAATGACTTTTCAATCAATGGTGCTTCAATGCTTTTCCAGGAAGCAGAAACCCAGTGTGTAACGGTATATGGTGCAGTATGCTTAACTTTTGCAGTTGGGATCAACTCATAGTTTGGTTCACAAAACCATTTTTCTTACTTCTGACAGAACCCTTAAAATGTTTATATATATTAATGTCTAGGGGCTGTAATACAGATGCCATTCCATCAGGAATAAAACAAGACCACTGCCTAGGCCAAATACCTTCTTTTTTACATTGTCAGTGACCACGAAATGCACCAGACAAAGTATTGTTGGTGCATTGGAAAGCCCACAGGGAATATTTTCCACACATTTCAGATCCAATCATCCATCATTTCACTTCATTTTGAATAGTGATATCATCGGGAAACAGTTTTTCATTCTTAGGGGTTTTGGGACATGTTTTCCTCTTGAAGATTAAGAAAGGAGGAAGCTTGCACCCATCCACTGTGATAGCCAGCATTACTGTTTGTACTGTTTTTTGCACCCTGTTGTTTTGATGATAACTTCCTTTGTCCCCTTCTCAGTAAAAGTGTAGTTCCACAGCATATCAAACCAAATTGGAATCTCATCAGCATTGCCTATTTGCCCTATTGAACATTTTTTTTTTTCCAAAGTGAAATGACATACTGCTGAAATGTTAAGTGGTTGTCCTCAAAATCTACAGGAAGCTTCTACCACAAGATAAACCCATCTGCTCCATGAAACAATCAACCCATGCTCGGCTAGTCTAAACTCTTGTTTTGGAATGCCATGAACTTCAGACTCCTTTTTAGCATTCTCCCATATAGTGTCATTAGTCACAGGTTCCTCTTTTCATGCGCAAATTCCAACACTTTTTCTTTGACTTAACGATGTCTTCCTTTGCGAGAACCCATAAATTTCTTCCTACTAGCTTTAGTAGCAAATGATGCCAATTTCTGTGTTTGCCACAAGCGAATGTTGCTCTCTGATACATTGAGCTCCCTTCCTGCCTTTCTATTACTGTTTTTTCAGCATAAAGGCTTACTTTATGCTTTAAAGAAGTGTCATAAGACATTCTTCTCAGTTTGCCTTTGCCCCCTATATTGTAACTAAAAATGCTCAGTAATAGGCCAATGACAAATAAGTGCTTGTCACAAGTTTTCGGATGCACGTTAACTCCAGAAATCCATTGTGACATGATAAACAAATAAATGAGCGGTTAGCTTGTTGCAAGGTTCCAGATGCATGTTAACTCCAGCATTCCTTTGTGAGGTGATAAACAAAAAAATTGAATGAAGTTACTGGCATTCCACAGAATGGATTTGCTCTCAAATCTAATGCTCCAGTGAATCTAATATGTTCCATGATTTTGAGTAGTACATTTGGTCAAAAAAGGTGTATTTGAAGACCACATGGGATGAATGAGTTGTCACTTTTATTAAAATTTTCAGGAAAGCATTTTTAAAGTTTTAAACCTAATATCTTGAAAACTAGTACTCAAATTTTAAATAGGTATACATTCATGCACTATTAATAAAGCAAGCTGAAAAACCAATAATTTATGTCTTTTTGGAAGCTCAGAATAATACTGTTGAGCATCAGGTCCTACAAATCTCTTTAGCTTGAAGGTTTTTATACTTCTCCTTCAAAATAGACAGGGAACCTAAATTGAAAGAGAATTACAGAAATAGTAAATTTTTATAAAATTAAAATTAGTATTAAAAACATTTAAAACATTTGCACCTGCAATTTTCACCTGGTTCAGGGCTTTCACACTTAATTTCTTATTTGCATCTTCAATCCTACCAAAGGATATCCTTTTTTTTGTTGCAGTTGAATTGCCATCTGACTCTGAAGAACCATTTTAAACTCTGAAATAGCCTGACATGCTGTTATACATTTATAACATTATCAACAATGGCATTTAATGGGACTGCCAACAATGTTGGCAATTCACTGTTACAAGTGTGCACATCGTAATAAGTTAATAGTTGCCATTGCCATGATTTACCATATCCTTGTTTTATTTTAAGTTGGCTTACCTCATTCTTTTCCTGTATGGTTTTTTTTTTTTTTTCCTTCTATTTTTAAGTAAAACCTCACTATCAGCATGAACTTGCTACAGAATGATAGATTCAACTTATGTCATTCTACCCGTGTGGTCTTCATTTTTGTAACTGTATTTTATATTTATGGAAATGAATGAAATGTTAAAATGATGCAGCCCATTAATAATATTTTAGTTAATTGTGTAAGGAAACGTTTTAACATCTGTTGAATGGCTCTACTGGATGCATTACAAGAACGTTTCCTAATTTTCAGATTCACAGACAACATGAAAATATGATTTTTTTAATAAAGTGATTGATGCTTGTAAACTGTTTGGTTTTAATATAAAAGCTGAAATTTATTTCCTCTTAAATTTCAAGCTTTCTAATTTTAGTATAATGTTTCTCAGGAATTCAAACAGAATTTCAATTTCTACTGTTTTTACAGGCAATATCTGTCACTGTATGTAGTCTAAACTGCATATCAACAAATATGCAGCATATGTGCTCGACAATATTATATGCCTGGCTAAAAATATTTCCATCCTTTACCCACAAATGGTTGCAGGTAAATCTTTTCCATTAAGAGAAAAATAGTTCTATCCTCTTTGTGCTATAATTCAGCCTTTTTAGAGAGATGTCCCAGAAAATTGGCGGAGTCCTATTCAGTTATAGGTGTTTTGCAAAGGCTAGCATCTCAAAACAAAGTAAATAGATGTAACATTATTCCATATAAACTTATTACAATGAGGTGAGATGGAATGTACCAAAGAACAGAAATCTATGGGTTCTCATGAATACCTCACCCCACACTTGTGAAGTTAAGCACTTCACGTTAATATCTATGATTTGACTAGAGTAATAGAGTAAACTTATGGAGTCATTTTCCAAGCACTCTTGAGGATCCTCTCTTGAAGTGGAGGGATTTGACAAAGAGAAAGAACACCCAGGCAAAAGAAAACAAATTGCACCTGTAAAAATTAAAGAATACACTATATTAATGACATATATATAATAAACAAGTTGATTACACTTGGAAATCTACAGCATTTTACAACAAAATCTCCACCTCACCATCTTACTCTAAATTATTTTAATGATAATAATAATAATAATAATAATAATAATAATAATAATTAATAACTATACAAATAATAATAATAATAATGATTAATAACTATACAAATAATAATAATGATTAATAACTATACAAATAAGAATAATAACAACAATAATTGTAAAAAATTGTACTAGTTAATAATAATCAGTAATTATTTTAAAAATTAAAATAATAATAATAATAATGACAATAATAATAATAGTAATAATAATAATAATAATAATAATAGTAATAATAATCTGTATTATTTTAATGTCAAGAATCATGTTTGCAACTCATAGTTTGAGTGCAAATATACCATCATGCACTTTTTCTTGGGTGCTTGACTCCCTATTCTTTGTTTGATAGGTTTCATGCAATTTTAAAAGCAGGGTAGTGCAACAACAGAGATCTGTATATTCTACACCTCCACCTCATCTAATGGCTTCAATGGTGAGGTTTCATTCTGTTTGTAGATCCCAGAATTTATGCATGTGAACAGTGTTTTGTTTAATGATTCATTAGCTCACAGTTAATTAGATAAACTATTCACCATAGTGGCTAGGGCCTCAAGCAAAGAAAGTTTCTTTGGTTTACAGACAATACTGCAGAAAGATAAGCAGGTGATATCTCCCTTCTTCCTCTCAGCCCTCACTTCCCCATAAAAGTAGTGCCCCAGAAAAGGTGCATGCATACTACTTGAATTAACATTACTTCAGAATTCTGATAGTTGCTTTTTGCAATGTTTGTTCCCCTTGTGTCATGTGCAAAACCTGCAGTGTTGTTGGTTCATCATACATTTATCAGCTGAGTGGAAGAGAGAGGCAAATAAGATAAAACTTAGCATGAGTTACCTAACAACAGAAA
Organism: Hymenopus coronatus; assembly: GCA_030762935.1. Taxonomy (NCBI): domain Eukaryota; kingdom Metazoa; phylum Arthropoda; class Insecta; order Mantodea; family Hymenopodidae; genus Hymenopus; species Hymenopus coronatus. The sequence continues at coordinate 288,534,301 of CM060900.1, forward strand.
AGTGTAAAGAGATTAAAACTGTGTTTTGACGAATGAAGTAATTGATTACTTTTCTGTAACATTGGATACAACAACATCTCGCCATTTTACAATATCAAAAGATATGGCGTAGCACGACAGTAAACTTTTGGATAATTTTTTGTGCTGTGTGAAAATAAGCACATATTTCACTTTATTGTAATACCTCTATAATTGCAGCCACATAATGATTAAATGTCTGTGCGTAGCATTATCTAAGAGACCAAAGTTTATTACTTTCTCCACTTTCATTTTTCTTACAGTTCTACAATTTTAAAACATATCACAAGCTAGTTTTCTGAAATACCATTGCAAAACTTGCTTCCTTATTCAGTCTTATTACCATATTTAAACTGAAGTTCATGTTTTAATCTCCATTTATTTTAACTTTCAGTTGAATAAGACCAGCTTTGCAATTTAAAATAAAAAACAAAATAATACTTGCATTTAAAATAGATACTTATTATTTTGTATTATTGGAAACACTGAAAAATTAAATGCCACAGCCAGGATTTGAACATGGTTCTCTTGCTCTACATGTGGTTGCTCTAACCATTGGGCTACTGTGACAACATGCCAGTATGCTATTCAAGCTTCCAAATGATTATGTGTTTTTTACCTGGCTCAACCAACCAGTATGTCTCCCCTTAATGGCAGCTTACCTTTGTAAGTACTTAGTATCCAGGTAATACTAACATGTTATCACCAACTATCCAGGATATTCAAATATTTAAAAACATATAATCAGTTGGAAGATTGAATGGCATACTGGCATGTCACAGTAGCTCAATGGTTAGAGCAACTGCATGGAGAGTGGGAGAACCATGTTCAAATCCTGGCTGTGTCATTGTATTTTTAAACTGGTTCCAATAATTAAATAATTATCAGCCTGTGTAATATCATATATTGGAGAGGAGTATTACCATATAATAATAAAATACTTTATTTTTAGTCACCCTGCAAAAACAGCTGAAAGATTAAAACCTATTATATATTGTTCCCAGAATCAGTCATAAACAAATTTCAATAGAGCTTTTCAAGTCTAAAGTAATACCACAATACTGACATTCACTATAGACTAACTACATGTTTAGTATGATAGTATGCAGTTGCAGAGCTTATAGTTCATAGATTGTATGCATTCCCTTGAACTATAATATGAGGGTACTCTAAATGTTTTGAGAATGGTTGCAATAAAATATTAAACGTTTAGATCTGTTTATTGCATCTTTTTATAATATTCTCCATTAGATATAACTAGGAGTTATTTCCAGGCTGTTTTGCTGTGGTCTGCTGGAATAAGATGATCAAGATGTTTCGTCCACAACTGTGTGGATATCTTCAGTGGCATAGTCAAAGTTTGCTCAGAGAAGGTTTCGCTGCACCTGAAGCGTTGACTGTCAGAGTCGCTAGATTTATGCTCGTGGGTTGGGGGGCTGGGCTTTGCCTCTTCAGTGCAGGTGCCTTCTGATAGGCCCACTTTGATCTTACCAGTTTAATGATGTTTCCTGCCTTCGAAGATAGGATGTCAGTTTCCGTTGAGCTTTAAGGCCTCACCTTTTTTGTTACCTGGAAATAACTTCTAGTTATATTGACTCTGGCCATGAAAGCCTACATTCTCTCATTCTCCATTAGATTCTATACACTGTTTCATCCTTTCAAGTCCTTTTTCAAATGCTGAATGCTATTCCTCTTTGAAGAAAGTGCAAATATACATTCTTCATAAGCAGTTACTGCTAATTCAGGTGACTCAAATCATTGTCCTCAAATTGTTCTTTCATTTTGGGAATAGAAAAAAGTTGCATGCTGTCAAACCTGGAATGTAGGAAGCTGACAAATTTCTAATTCCTGCAGAAATTGGGTTATTTCTTGTGTAGTGAGAGCTGAGACATTGTCATGGTTGAACAAAATTCCATGCAGATCAGTCTTAGGACACTTTTTTGTCAGTTCACTGAACACCTGTGGCAGATATTTTATGGCAGTAACAGTCTTTTGTCCTTCAAGTGGAATTGTCACAATGTGGCCTCTTGTTGAGAAGAAGGAACAGGTTATCTTGTTGCCACTCTTGTTGGGGGATTTTCTCCTGGGAAGAGGTTTAGTTTCTGAATCAATCATTTCCTGGCACCATTGCATTTCTGCTCATTTGTGAGGTGGAGGGGTATCCAGTGACTGCAGAGCTTCCTGACATCAAATTTTTCTTTCAGGATTGTTTTTACTGCTGCCAATCCAGTATTTAGGGCTTCTTGAATCTGATCTTATGTGTGATAATGATCTTCCTGCAATGTGCACTCTACTTTCACCACATTCTCATCCTTTGTAGCTGTAGCCAGCCATCCTGCTCAGTCTTCATCTTTGAGCATTTGTGGCTGACCCCAAACCAGTGTCCTTCATCAGCCAACTGGTATAAGTAGGCATTGTTATGCACCAATCAGCTGCTCTGGACTTTGCCTATCTTTCAGTCTATCACTTCATTTTACTTCATTTCTAATAAATGTCTGTATGAGCTGATGATACTGCTGCTAGTTTGTATAGCTATCTCTTTGCCATTTATTCTGGCATTGCCTGTATGTAAAATACACATGACTCACCAGATTCCATGGCAGCTGGTTTTCCCACCACTGGGCAAGACCTGTGGCTTTGTTTTGGTTGTCATTTTTAAAAATTTGACCCTAATACCACTCTCAAGAATTAGATGTTTCCCCTATAATCTTTTCTCTAAGGGCCTGTGCCCTCTCTCCCATTTATAGGTTTATTATAGAACCTATTTACTCTTCACATATCCATATTTTGCATTTCTTGGCCTTACAGTGCCGCTATCAATTCAATCTCTTCCCCTAGTGTCCTCGGTCTCATCACTACCATAAGATGCATCATCTGTTCAGAATAGTGGCGAATTATCAATGAAATAAACTCAATGTCAGGAATTAGGCATTGATAATTGTCTCAACTGCGCCAACCACGAGATGCAATCTATCATTAATTCCTGGAAGATGGTGAGTACCTGTCATTATTAATTTTCCTTCTGACCCCATACAGGGTACCCCCACTCAAGTGTTTTGCTAAGAATGCCTGCCAAAATTTGTCATAGTAAGCGTGGTCACCTACCATAAGACAAAACCAGGCAAGGGATTGGTATAACAAACCCCTAAACAAAATTACCATGCAGCACCTAATTGGTATCCTTTTGAGTTCAAAATATGCTTCCAAATCGTGGACACATTCTCTCGCATTATTACACCATGCATAGAAGATTGGGATCAGAATCTCATTTATAATTGCATACCTAGATGCATATATGGAACACTAACTACCTCATTGCGTAATTGCTAGAAGATGAGGTTTACCCTTTCATGCTTCTTAGGAACTGCACTACCCTGATAAGAATTGTTGCTAATTTACCCATAATCTCCTTGATGTTCAATGCTTCTTGCATTTTATTCTCCAGAGTCACAAATACTTCACATTGAGCGAGGGTGAATTGTGAGACGGTTTCCATAAGTTCCAAAATGTCATGCCTTGGTACCTTTTGTTGTCTATCTATTATATCTCTGACCTCTCTTTTTTCTTCTAGTTAATTTTGGCTCAGTGGCCTATTGATGGTTCCAACACTCCACAAGCTGTTCTTGTCTCCGTGCTCAGGTATTCCCGACTCCTTTATCTTTTCTCCATCGACCTCTGACTCTAACTTAAGCTACATAACTCCCCTTGAATACAATAAAATATACATTTACATACATAAGTTACCTATTCTCTCCAAACCATTATCTTATAAACTATACTGAATACAACAAATAAAAATTCATAAAATCCTTCAAAGCCCTTATGTTGAAGGAGAAGGAAAAATAACTATACTGTCATATTTTCAGGACTTGTAGAATTCGTCAACAACAGTATAATGATGTGACTCCTCAGGTATATTCATGTTGTTGCCATAGCTCGATGGGCTCCTCTGCTCTTGGGCGCATTGTGTATACTTGCCCGCGACTGAAACACCATTTTTCATAATTTACCAGTGTTTGAGAGATATTTGTGTTCAAGCAAGCATCCATGTGTCAAATATTTTTGAACATGTCAACAAACACTATTTTTAACACTAGTTTAAATGATTATAATTTATCTCTAAATGTGTGTAAAAACTGGGAACTAAAAAGACTCAGTTCATATATTGAAGGACTTTTAACTAATTTGCATGATGTTCATATATCAGTGTCATCATATGCGGGAATTACGAATGGGAGTAGAAAAATTATGGAAATGTGTAGCTCAATAAATAACATGTTTAAGGACATATTTATTTCATGTATATAGGTCTTATTTTTCTTTTGATCACTTAATTTAAATTACTGATTGTACAACACATCGAAGAGCTTTATAAGTAATAACCTTGTTATGCAGGATCAAGCAAAACAAAGATGTCTGAGCAGATATATTTGCACACGATTGAATCTTTAATCTTATGTTGAGAGTTCCATTCATAGCCTCTTCTGGTTGATGAGAGCAATTGATTACAAATAGCACTGAATATTGAAGCAAATCACCTCTTCCCATAATAAGAGATCTGGAATCTTGAACACATCTCATGCAATGATACAAACTTTGAACTTAGAGAGTCTAAATTTATTTCATGATGGCAATAGCATTCACTATTCAGAAAAAGCTGCAGATTAATAATATTATAATGATTCAAACACTGAGCAGTCATTTGAAGCATCATTTAATCTTGTCGTCTGAGTGCCTTTTATGACAAAGCGTGGCTTCTCAAGTTTTGATGTTGTTGCAATATTTCATATGAACGATCCAGTCAGACAGCCTAATTTTTTTGGTCTGTAATTGTATGATTACATTTAATAGTGCTATTTTTATGTATTGTTGGGTAGCATTCGATCTTAAGGCATACTGGAGGGCATTGAAGTGTGAGTATCATTGAGCCATAGTGTTTCAGGCTTCCAGGGTGAAAGCTAGTTTTTTTTATGGTATGTACCCCAGTTTAAACCTGCAGGTCTTTGTGGTATTACTAAAGATCATGTGAGGTAATTGTTGATGTCAACTGGCATCATCATGTTGCAGTTGTAATAAGTTGATTGAGCTTAATGGAATTTAAGTGTCGGATCCCCTTATTTTTGAGTTCCTTTGGTCTTGCTTATAGTGTTTTGTTATGTTTGGTATGTGGTGTGTGCCTACGTTGTTTTTTTATCCAAGTTTTAGCCAAGTGTTTCTCATGATAATATTATGTCATGTGTCCTGTAATGCTCAAGTATGCCTTCCTATCCACTTTCGTTGAGTTTGTCAAATAACTAGTAGCCAGTGGAATGGAATGCCATTCCGTTTGGCCCCCTAAGTGATCATAATTTTTTCTGTTATGTAAGTACTCTATTTTTATGTTTTTCAATTAATGTTATGTGACCGTGGCCCTTAATTTTGTACCTTTTCCTTTTTTCTCCAAGATGACTATTAAACTGTCTGCTACCCTTTAACCTCCTACCTCAAAATTTTGTTTCTTGCTGCTTATTTTTATGAATTAGTCTTCCACTTTATCTTTTGGCATTTTTATTTTAAGTGAGTATTACCTTTTTCAATCTGATCCTGGCGGCTGCAAAATACATTGCCCAGGCTATTACCATAAAGGTAACTCAGACAACAATTTTTGGCTCTAGCTTGTGCCCTTTATTTTGTTTCTCCCTGTGTGCTATAATTTTTCTTATACATTATTATTCTTTCCCATATTTACTTGTTTTTGTGCACATTGTCTTTCTGCTGAATAATTGAGGATGCTGCATGTTACTCTGGTACCCCTTCCTAGAGCGACACCCTTATCGTTGAGAAACTGCACATATGGTGTTTAAACCATTTATACTTCTATAGTAGTGGTAGCACAACAAGGACACTTTGCTGTTTGCACCTTACCTACTGTCACTGGTAATGCCATGTATGGACTTACTTAAAAATAGGGTGACAAAAGGACTTTCATCTGGAAGATATATGGTATAACATATGTGGTATATCTAATGACATGTCAGCATATCCAGACTTTTTGTTTTCTTCGCACCAGTAGACGCTTGTCAAGCTTTAACTTTCTACCTGTTATGCAAGCTGTTGCAGCTGTGCTGTGAAGTGTTGTTCACAATTTTGTCTACATGTGCATTGGTATTCCCAAAAGAGAATCCTTGGCACCCTTCCCTACTGTGTTTAGCATACTGTTCTCTTCTATTGCTATCCCCTTCCATCAGAGTAACTTGTCTACCTGGCCCATTATTTTATTTAGATATATTCACTGCTGTAATAGTTTACTTATTGTACATTTTTCCCAGCATGGGACTTGGTATTGTGTATTTTATTTTCGGCTTCTTGTTTGGCAGCTACAGAGAGCTGAATATTCCATGCGCGCGCAGTATGAGGATTAAATTTTGGAATTTATATTTTGCCCATAAGAATGAGTAATTTTCTGGTAGCCACCTTTCATTGAATGCAAATGTATGACACGGAACTTAGGCTTCTACTGTTGGCCATACGCTAAATCAGCTGTCTGCTTTTGACGTGGTAGAATCAAATAAATATCCCAAGACATGCCCATCTGGTGTGGACCTGTTTGCTGGTTGCCAATGTCAGCTGTGCCTTATTAGTATAATACAAAGCTGTTGCTTAGGCCAGTTCTGAAAAGCATATTTAAACCCCAGGTTTTTGTACCCCTATGTCTGTTGGCCATCTTTGCTACCCAAACCTGCATTGCTTTGTACCCCAAAGGGAATTTAGATATTTTTTGCCTGTGAATTATGACAAGAACTCCCGTGATTCTCGGAACTCACATCACGCTCCTCTGACCAAAAGATAAGGTGATCACATCTAGATTAGCCTTTAACAAACGTGGTGGCATGTTTGTGACAGTAACATAGTGGTGTGATCATATTGACCACTCATTTTTGAGTGGGCATAACACTTGATTTTTTCTCTTATTATTTTTTGTACCTGTTTTGGATATGAAAGAAGACACATTTTAGGGTTAGCAAATAAAGCTGGTACAAATTTTATATTTCTTGTTCATTTACATGTAATGTTTTAAGAAAACTTTACCAACATTATGTGATGATTTTTAGAATGACATTTGAAAATAAATCAAATTGAAAATACAAAGGTATTATATGTTCTTTAGGAACAAAAGCACAGCAAAGAACAATTATTTGGCTGTAAACAAGATCATAAAAAAAAGACAGGTCTACAAAATTTACAAGTTTTCATAATGCAATTTGCATACTATTGAGCAACACTGTGTGCATATAAATTTCTTGCAGAAAGAGTAAACATGAGAGAGGTGTTCTTTTTCTTACTTGCCGGGCAAATTTTGCAAGTTTTCCTATTTTTAGGGCCTTCACAGTTGCATCCATTGCTTCTTCTGGTGGAACTCAAGTCCCAGTATAGGATGTATTGCCAGTTGCAATTCTTGTGAGAGTGTTGGATTCTGTGCTCTTCTTTGCATGTGTTTTTGGACAAAGGAACGAGTAAGTTCTTTTAAAACTGCAGCTCTGTCTCAGGAGTTTCATCTAATGCACTTTTCTGAAGTACATATGCATTTTTTGTGCTTATGTGCAATAAATGGTAAAGCAAGCACATTGGCCACTGTCAAGCTCACCAGCTGCAGGAGTGTATGGAACATTTTTTGTCCAGTCTTTATAGAAAGATATGATTTCCGGCTTTTGATTGAAGGAATATTCAGCTGGGCTATGATGCATGGATGATACAAGTAGAACTGCCTTATTTACTTTTGGCACATGCCATAAGAGAGTGGTGTGTTTTGTAAAGCCATGCAGGGAAGAACCTCTGGAATGAACTTGGAATCTCTCTCTTATTTTTCTTAAGAGTTCTAATAAATGTCAGTCGTCTCTTTCCAAGTTTACCTACAAAGTGAATCTAACTAAACCAGTTGTCTGCAGTTACTTTGCGATTAGTACTGTAGATTGGCTGACAAAGACGTAATGTAGACTGAGTAGGAATTGAGAATTTCTTTTCCTCATTAGGCAATGCTACTCCATCAGAGCCCTTTCCAATATATACATAGCCATTTTAGAAGTAGCAACACATAAGGACATTATTTTCAGGTCATATTTATTATGCTTTGTGGACATATAGACCACAAATGAACATCTTCCACAAAAAGGAATTAGCTGCTCATCCACAGTAGCACATGTGCCTATATTGTAGTATTTCTGGGAATTTTCCACAATTTTCTTGAACACAAAAGAAATGGTAACCATTTTGTCATCTTTCAGTCTTTCTCGTCTGTTTGAAAAGTCATCAAAACGTAAGCAATTAAGCAGCATGAGAAAACGGTTATTGGACATAGCATATCTGAATGTTTCATGGCCTGAACCACCATTTGCAAAGATGTAGTCTGCATATTCATGATTAGATTTGAAAGTAGAAGAATATAGCAAGAATAAAAGAAAATGCTAAAAGTTCATCCATATCCAGGTTTTGAAGTTCAGCTTTGGTTTGGTCAGAATACTTCAATCTTACAAGTTATATTTTGGAATTTGTCCACTGCAGAATATTTTGTAGAACTTCATCATTAAAATACAGCCACCATAAAGAAAATTGGATTCTTTGGTTGTGCATAATTTAACTTTGTAGTGGGAAATTTCATTATTATTTTATGGAGAGCACCTCTAACAGCATGGGTTGCATGCACTTTTGCCTATTTGTACTGGTTTTTTGCCATAAAAGTAGTTACTTCTTGGCATATCATCATCTGACTCATATTCCCTTTCAGAAGTTGAATTAGGTGCGTGTTCCTGGTCAATTTCTGATGCGCGTTGTTTCGAAGAGGTGTCATGCTTACTCAAAGAAGCAAGCGTCGTCTTCATATTCTTCACCGTCACTACCTAATTCTTCTAACTACCTATGTAGGATTTTATTAATTTGTAGTCTGAGGTTTTTACCTGTTGCAGTTGTCTTCTATCTGAAGCAGAAAAATTAGCTTGTTTGTCCATATTTTCAGCAAAACCACTGTAAAAAATTGTAAGTTGAAACAAATTGGAAGAGAAAGTAATTACATAAACATTGTAGTGCTGTCAGAATGACCGCATTAGAATTTTGTAAATTTTTTACTTACACAACAGAAGAGTACAACAGCAGCGCACACTTTGTTGATCAGATTACAACTAAACAGGAAGCCACTGAAATGATGACAACAATAAAAGGTGGGAAACAACGAAATGCACAATAATTAAAAAATTATATGGTCAAATTGACCGACCATGTTGGTTTAAGGTTATCTATCATCAACATTAAAACAATTAATCATCATCTCTTTGTAGCATATATAAATACGTTAAACTATTACCTAGGGTTACCTCATTTGTAGCATCTGATTTCACTACACCTGGTCCTGCCTCCTACATTTTAGGTTAGTGTTGTATATTTGTAAACCCCAGTACCCTAGGCTACGCACATTCATAAGCATTCCATTCCTCCAGTCCAGTGCTGTGACGTATCTGGTTGAGCCGCTATGAAGTGCCGTGAGGGCGTCGTGACACTTGGTTTGAGTCTCCGATTTTAAACAAGGCTATCTGTGAAGAAATATATAATTTGTCAATAAGACTAAGCAGATATGGATACCAAAATGCAGGTTTAATTTTACCTGTTCAACCTGGCAAATTGCTGTTAAAAAAGAGACTAATTAGAATAGGATGTTGATTTTTTGTAGGGTTTAACGCCCGCTTTTACTACTTGTAGCACCGCAGGCGATGATACTGATGATAGATGGAATGAAGATGGAGCACCGGTTGAATGCGATGGCGGGGGAAACCGAAGAACCTAGAGAAAGCCCGCCCCTGCGCCGCTTTGTCCACCACAAATCTCACATGCTGTCGCTTGGGATTGAACCCGGGCCATTTAAGTGAGAGGTGAGTGGTCTTACCACTCGGCGGCACGGCCCGAATAGGGTGGTTACATTGCCAGGTGAGAAAAAGAGTAAATATAATGCGGTACTGTAAGTGTCTCGGTTTTGGACACAGCATCACAATGCAAGGAAACAGAAATAGGAAAGGATGCTACCTAAACTGTGGAGAAAATGTACATAAAGCCAAATAGAGCAAAAGTGCTTACTTCTGCATAAAGTGTAAGAAAGGTGGACATAGAACGGATCAAACGAGATGTCCGATATATAAAAAACTGTTCGTGGACGTTAGAGGTAAGAGGTTAAAATAGAGTTAATGAGTATAACAAGTATTGAAATTATGTAAGCCAATTTGATTAGGTCGCAGAGCAGTTATGATATAGCAATTGCAATCGAGAGACCGATTGATATTATGACCATAAGTGAACCAGACATAAAAATGTGTATCCAGTAGTAGTTGGGTTAAGGATAGGAGATGTAATATGGCAGTTTTTGTTTGTATGTTTTTTTTTTTTTTTTTTTATTAACAATCTAAGGTTCGAAGAAGGGCACATATGTATCCATTTTAAATATGTTAGTATCTATGGCTCTTGTTCACCAAATATACCATTTGACAAATTTAAAGATGGTGTGGATACAATAATGCAGGATTGCAGATAATTAGGAGCAGAAGGTATCACAATTAGGGGATTAAATATTAGTAACCCCAAGGCCGCACCGTAGCCGAGTGGTTAGACCATTCGTCTCTCACGTAGATGGCCCGGGTTTGATTCCAAGCGACCGCATGTGAGATTTGTGGTGCACAAAGCGGCGCAGGGCGGGTTTTCTCCGGGTTCTCCCTCCATCGCATTCCACCAGTGCTCCATCTTCATTCCATGTCATCGCCTCCAATCTTTGTGAGAGGGTCTCCGATTCATTTATAGATGTTAATTGGGATGTGCTTGACAAGGAATCAACCACAGCCTTACTTACCTTGAGGTAAAGGAAACAATAAGACGGAATAATAAGAATATAGAAAGACTAAAACAGAGTACAACTGGGAGGTATTTAAACTCATTACGGAGTGAAAGGTATTGAATAGAGATATCAATAAGGAATAAACCGATCTGGATGGAATGACAAGGACATTACAATAGCCAAATAAGTAAAGCTAGGAAGGGAAGATCACAAGATCCATATTGGGGGAACAATCAGATTGATGACCAAAGAAAGAAGTGTATTCGGATTAGGTGTAAGTTGATAAGATTAAATAGTAGGTGCTCTGGAGGACAGGATGCAGAAGAGCTAAGAGTAGAACATAAAGAAAGCGTAAAAGTGTTAGGCTCATTAAAGAAGCCAAGAATAAGTACTGACTGAAGGACTCATTCAAGATATTTGTGCTGTTAGTTACAGGACGGTTGACAAAAAGGATCCCAATTGAATTGCCAAGAGAAAGGAAAAGAGCAGTGGCTGAACATTTATTCCCAAGAAGGGAAGATAAATTAGGGGACAGTCCAAGGCATATTGAGGTAAAGGCGTTTACTTTGGAAGAATTGCAAAATGCAGCGCACGATATAAAACCAGGCAAAGCACCGTGCCTGGATGCTGTTCACCCAGAAGCTGTTAAATATGCTGTGGAAATAACCCCAAAATGGATTTTAGTTTCTCTAAATGCCTTATGAAATAAACAGATATTTTTAGATGAAACTCCTTTTTATTTTTAAAAGGAGACAAGGCACCGCAAGACCGATCACTCTAAAGGCCACTATGTTTATTGAATACAGTGAATAAGCTATATAAGAGACTAAGACTAATAAGAATAAGGCTCGATAATGGGATTGATCAAGCGGAGACATTATCCTATAAGTAATGTAGTTTCAGGAAAGGCAATCGAAGCAATAATTAAAATAAAAAAATAAGGAAAAGATAAATGAGTTTGTGTAATCACTTTTGACGTGTAAAATGCATTTAATAATGCGACATAGAGTACAGTAACCACGGAATTAAAACGAAGAAATATCTCGATATATCTCATTAATATAACAAGACAATATTTTGATAAAAGAGATATTCAGTTAGACAAGAATGCAAGTAACGGAGGGAGTACCACTTGGCTCAGTACTGGGACCCACATAATGGAATGTTTCATGCGGCTTAAATTGACGATGTGGGCATACATAATAGGGTTTACCGATGTTCTGAAGCTTGTAGTAATTGCAATAGATGAAAAAGAGGTGATATTTGGAACAAACAAGTCCTTAAGTCGTATACAGGAATGGATGAAGGCTAATAGATTAGATATAGCAGCTGTGAAACAACTGAAGCTGTGAATTTAAAAGGCCCCATATCAGCATTGGGTAGACTGATGCCGAATATCGGAGGTCCGCGTACTACGAAAAGGCAGCTGCTATGTAGTGCAGTGTATTCAGTGCTGTTATGTGCTGCACCTGTGTGGGATCCTGTGCTACATAAAGGTGTAGGAACCTGATGCACAAGGTTCAAAGATAGGTGTTTCTGAAAGTAGCATGCGGATATAGGTCATCACAGGGTCTATCCCAATTGATCTACAAGTGGAGGAAAGAAGGATTATACCTGAGACAGGAGCCGTACATCTAACCAAGAAAAGGTGAATATAAGGGAGCGGATACTGGAGTTGCGGCAAAGGCGATGGCAAGAGACCACTTTAGTAGGACAGTGAACAAAGAAAATTATACCAGACATTAATGGCTAAATTTTAAGTACCGACTGCTTGATTACTTCCTAATTCATTTTTTTTTATGTAGCTTAACGTCCTTTAACCTGTGTGGTCATATCAGAATATTAATGAAATTGGAGAAAAAATGCTCAAATGATCTCTGAGTCCATGGAGTTTAAAGTTACTTGGCATTCGTCTTCTCAGGAAATAAACCTTATCCGGGTAACTCACCCTAAGCGAGATTCGAGCTCACGATCTGTTGAATGTGAGTCAGATACGCTACCCCCAAACTAACCAAGCGAACCGACTCAGGTGTTGTCAGGACATGGAAGCTTCAGATACTATACAAAGAGGATGGGAAAATCTAATGAAATTCAAGATTTGAACTCACGACCTGTTGAACGTGAGACAGACACGCTACCCCTACACTACCCAAGTGGGCCGACTCGGGTGTTGTTAAGACATGGAAGATTCAGATACTATACAAAGAGGATGGGAAAAACTTATGATGATAAGTGTAATTATGTACACATGTGAACAATGCGGAACACATCCTCTTTCAGAGACCAAATGGAATCAGCAGAGGAATGAGGCCCAAGGGAAATTAGGATTGCAAATAAGTGCAAATAATCTAGAAGAGATCATGGTGGACATTGCAGAAGCATGGGCTTTTATAAAATCTCCAGAAATGTCAATATTACAGGTTAAAGAACAGGAAAGGAATGGACGAATACTTTAGAAAATAGATCACTTTTTTTTTTTTTTTTTAAAGGTAATGCTACCAGAGTTCCTCAATGGCAACTAACGATGGCAGGGTTTCTTATTTGGTGAAACTCCAACTCGCCTATAGAGGTGTCTTTGAAAGACCCCCCTTCCACCACCACCTCCGCTACTACTACTTTTGCTGCTGCTACTAACGATGATGATGATGATGATGATGATAAAAGTAATAATAATAATAATAATAATAGAAAAATTGAAATCATATTTATAAAGTATTAGAAAACAAAGGCAACAAGAAATTAATTACAATAAAGTAAAATTAAAGCTAAATTAAATTGCTACACTCTCTAAGCTATTGACTAGTTGCTGGAAGCCATATGTGCTCCCCATATTTAGTTTTCTGTGTATATCTGTTCAGAAATAAGTTATGGATTGCACAGGCCAACATACGAGAGATGTTCAATAAAGACTAGCACTAATGCTCATACAACAATTTACTGTAAAAAATCACTGATACAGGCTTTTGTTACCCTCAAAATACTTTTCCCCAATATAATGCGTTTGTCCTACCTCCTTTGCCACTCCTGGAAGACGTGCAGGAAGCCATTCACTGACATCTTCAGGGTCGCCTCTAAAGCTTTCACTGTCTTGGTTTCATTTTCGAACCGTAACCCTTAAGTTACTTTTTGGTCGTTGGGTTAAGAAAAAAGTCACACGGTGCCAGGTCGGGACTCTAAGGTGGATGGGGTACCTTAGAGATGCCTTTTTGTGCCAGGAACTGAGTAACAGCATTAGCAGCATGAGGCCTTGTATTGTCGTGATGGAGCTTCCATTTCCCAATCAGGTTCCTTCGTTTTTGGGGATGTGATCCTTGATCAATTGCTTCAGGATGTTCTGGCTGTAAACTGCGGTGACTTGGAACTGTGTGAGTGTACACCATACCCTGGTAATCAAAAAAAGTGATGACCATGGCCTTATTAGCAGACGTTTTTGCTCGTGCCTTTTGTGGTGGGGGTTGACCATATTGCACCCATTCTGTGCTGCTCTGCTTCATCTCTGGGTCATAACAGTACACCCAAATTTCGTCAGCAGTGATGATGTTTTGCCACCCAGCATCACCCTCGTCCTCCACAAGTTGTTTCCAATGGCGGCACACATCAACACGAGCCTGCATTTGCTGTGGAGTAAGCAGTCGCTGTATCCATCGTGCACACACCCTTCATATTTGCAAATACTCGTTTAAAATTGTGTCAGTGCTCCCAACCGATATCCCAAGGATGTGTGCAAGCTGTTCTCAAAATGAGACGTGAAAGCACGATGCCAACTGAAACATGCTCTATGAGATATTGCATTTTCTCCATAAGCTCTCTTCAGACCATCGTATGTTTCGGTAGCATTTTTCTTCAAGAGAACACAAGACTATATGGCATAACGCTGTTCATAAAAATCAACCATGATAATATTTAGAGGCGATGATGAAACACGTTCACTCTCACAGGCTGCCAACACTCAACTGATAGAGCTATCGCTGTGAAGTTTTCAGTGATTAGCGATTAGAGTTCGTAGTTCAATGACGCATGGACAGATATTGCAAGCAGGCACTGAACAGAAGGGGAAAAATCAGTGCCAGTCTTTATTGAACATCCCTCGTATTTGCTTTTATGCAGTTTTGATGTAAACGCTACTAAATTTTAACATTTTAGTTCAAAAACGAGGCAACACTTCAATCACGTGTCCGATAGTTTTATCACATTTATTCGTACCGCTATGAAATCTGTGCTGCATTTCTCCAAGATACGGTTATTTCGGCATTTCGTCTAAAAGATTCTGCTCATAAATTACTCTTGTAATTTACCTTTGTCTAGCCTGTCGGGTACATCATAACATATTGTAGCGTACCCAGGGATGGGTAGGTTTAAGCCTAACACTGAACATGTTAGGGGGAAGCAAATCAGGTTAAAATGAGCACTCGCTAGCTTACGAGAGGGGAAGTGGTTACCTCCTGATTTAGGGCGAGCAACGGAGAAAGTCGGGATGAGGCTGGGAAGTTTGCAAATAAAAACACTAAGCATGCGGAGAGATTCAGGCCTTTACATACAAATTACGGGAAAGCTTTGGCACTGTTACTGCAATGACTACCATACTATAATCCTTCGATGACACACACCTGGATAGTGTGAAGCTGCATCTTTGATGCACATTGTGAAAAAACAGTAATGTCCGTGAATCTACGATCTACCAAAGTTCATGTAGCAACGTTGTTGGAGGCACACAAGGGCTATGCCTCGACTAGGTTCGCGTCGGCCGTCACAGTGGGCTGTTTTGTTAGTGCATTTTCTGATCCATTAAGGCCGAATACAGGTTATTCCGACGACTTGAGTCACGTTTGTGTCGTTTTTTATCGTTCTTTTTGTTTATTTTTCCCTTCCTCTTGGTTTACTCTGCGTTCCTTCCTCACCCATTAAGGCCGCCCTGCTACCGGATGTCGGTCTGCCGTGACGACTGTGACATTGATGAATCCTGTGGCGTCATATGTATAGCAGCTATGACGTGACGGTTACCGTAGATGACTGCCATGTGCCCGTAATTGTCTTAGTAGGTGCTTGATCAAAACTTCATTTACTGTGGTCTGATTGCAAGTTTAGAGTCCCAAGGATAGTAGTGGGACATGTTTAAACAAGAAGAAAAACGGATTGACGCACTATTAGAATGGCGTAAAAAATGTAAATGGCGTATTATTTATGGACGCTCTTTAACTACTGTGGTTCTCAGCGTCCCATTCTAAATTGGGCGTGAAAGACCCCTTAATTTTGCTCAGAGGCCTTTCTATCAGGCTTGAGGTTCTTTTACGACACGACACAGGACTAACGGCTTTACTTCCCTTCCGAAGGAAGCCATGCTAAGGATTTTTACACCCGAAAAAATCCATCGTCGTCCGCCGGGTTTGAACCCGCGACCTTGGGTATATGAAGTCAGCAGGATAACCATTACCCCACGGAGGGCAACATTAGAATAGCGTGCTCTGTCACTTCATGAATTTTGAAAAATGGAGAGAGAGAGAGAGAGAGAGAGAACAATTCATTTTCCACGAGCAGGAATGTGTGGTGGGAGTTACGTTTGCAATACGAAAATACCTAACAGTAAGGTGGTGAAATCTTAGTTTTACGTATTGTAAATAAATCTTTCTTTTATACAGCAAGTATAAAGGGTGTTTATTCCGAAACTTTCATGACAATTCTGTGGTGAACACTTTATCCCGTCGCTTCGACGCGTAGACAGCTATTAGCCCCCCCCTCTCTCTCTCTCTCTCTCTTTCTTTCTCCTTCCCACCCCTTGCTCTCTCGGTCTCACGCGAATACGCGCTCGGAACTCCAGTCCAAGCTGATTCGCTGCTGGCTTTCTCTCTCTCCTGATGACGACGTGACCAGAAACTTATATAGAAGAAGTAGTCATTTTAGAACGTGTGGCATTTGCGCTCAAGTGTGGCATTCCAAGACATAGAACTACTGCTGCGGCTATTCACCTGCTAACTTTAAGCCCCTGCGATATTGGGTGGTGTAGGGTGCTGGATGCTGACAGAAACGTGAACACTCAGGTATAAGTGATTTTTTTTTTTTTTTTGGTAGTGTTTAACGCCCGCTTTAACTACTAATGGCACCGCAGGCGGTGACACTGGTGATACATGAATGATGATGGAGCACCGGTGGAATGCAATGGCGGGGGAAACCGGAGTACCCGGAGAAAACCCGCCCCAGCGCCGTTTTGTCCACCACAAATCTCACGTGCGGTCGCTTGGGATCGAACCCCGGCCGTCTAGGTGAGAGTCGAGTGGTCTAACCACTCGGCCACGGCGCGGCCGGTATAAGTGATCCAAAGTAAATCGTTTAATACATGCGGTGATAACGGACCATAAAGATACAGTCACAATACTATTGTTTTTAATTATATGTTAATTTTTTTGTGCTTCCTTCACTTACAATACTTTACATCTGAGGAGAGAAAGATTCGTATCCGACGATAAGCGTTCTCGTTCGCTGGGTTCTCCTGTTTGGCTGTTCCTGCTTGTCAGCACATAGGCCTGTTACTGCCTCAGCGAATTACCTTCCGTTATTTCCTTCTAGTGTGATCTTAGAAAAAGTCGATGATTTGTGTCAAGGTTTGATGTCATTTATGCGCTCATCTGAAACTAACTCAACTTATTATTACACATTTTTCATGTACCTACAGCCGAATCTGGGTGTTTAATAATGCTATCCGTGATATGCGTTCTTTGAAACCTAACCACACATCACGTCACCGTAGGTTCTGTAACTGAAGACAATTGTTACTGATTATTCTATTTTCTGTTTCATACTAAATCTTCACCTGATTTTCCTGCTATTTTCACTAATATGTTATCACACCATTTCTAAGCATTGTTTGTCTGAATAGCGTAGTTCCTTTTGTTTGTTACTCCATTTTATTCGACTGGTATTTCCCTTTAATTCCTGTTTCGGCGTTCTATATGGAAATAGTTCCACTTTAAACTCCGCTTAGTGCTTTAAGCTTCGTACACTTTCTTCTAATCTCACTTCATTCGATCACTCTAGCTTACGTTGACTGACGTCTTAATTCCCGTCCGTTCCTTTCTTCATTTGTAAAGTTTCTGCTCTTATTTTGTTTAAGCACCTGGCTTTAGTTTAATCTTTGCTTTATTAAATTGTTTCGTTTATAAGCATATTTGTTTATTGCACTTATTATTAATGTGCTCGTCCGTATTATTATTATTATTATTATTATTATTATTATTATTATTATTATTATTATTATTATTATCGTCATCATCAACATTATCCTTATCATCAGCAATATTAATAATTAATAATATTGCTATTATTATTTTTATTATTATCATGATCATTATCATTGTTGTTTTATTATTGTATATTATTATTGTTATTATTTTATTAATTTATTTATGCATTTATTGATATTGCGACATTATTCTACTGTTGCTGCTGTTGCTCCTGCCACTACTACTACCACCAACACCACCACTACTAACTCTACTACCACCACCACCACCACCGCCGCCGCTACTAACTACTACTACTACTCCCACCACCACCACCACCACCACCACCACCACCACCACCACCACCAGACTAATTCCAAAAATAGACAAGTGGATAACATGTAAACATAGGAATATAAATTATCTGACACAGATACTTATAGGACATGGTTCTTTTAATACCTATTTAAAGAGGATCGGAATACGAGAAAATGGCCAGTGCGACTATTGTGATGATGTGGATACAGTGGAACATATCTTATTTTCCTGCAAACGATGGTAAAGGGAGAGAGAAAACACCTATATGAGTTTGGGTATTGAGTTACATACAGATAATATGATTGATATTATGGCTCACAATCAGCACAATTGGAAATTAATACTATCAATGGCAATAGAGATAAAGGAAGCAGAGAGAAATGAGAGACAAAGATATAATAGACCATAAGGTCTAAGGTTTCCTAATTGATGTGTTACCTATTTTTAGCTAGTTCCAAGTAGGATTCCAACAGAAAAGAGGGTTTGTTTTAGTCCACCACCGACACCGCCACCGCTACTACTATTACTACTATTTTTTTTTTATTTTTTTATGTTTCATCACAGGGGGAATATCTTAACTTTGCTCTATGGGATGTTATAACTCTAGTGTGGGCTGAAACGTATTGAAATGTTATATTTCCTAGCCGTCCTTATTGATTATCTTACCATTACCGAAATTAATATCTGTTTATTTTATTTTTATTCTATTTGACTTCTACTATTTTTTACCCGAACGTGTTGTCTTGTTGATTCCCAAAGTTTTTCTGTACTTTCCTTTTATTCAATAAAGCTGTTAATCTCTGCAAATATTCTTATTATAGCATGTTGGCAGACTCTTGCATTTTGTTTATTGTACATAAGTTGGCAATAACCCTTATAAATTCCGTTAGCCGCGTGGTGCAATTAGGCTGTTTTTATACTTCTCTCCTTCAAATTTAGCAAGTAGTAAAATTAAAAAGGGGGGGGGATTGCCTGTTACAAGGTCAGGGAACATTTCCCTACCCTTGCCCCCCCCGCTTCCAACACCAGAACAAGGTCATATCAATCAACCCAAAAAGGGCGGCAAAAATAAAGCAACCGTAGAAGTTGCTAGCCACCAAAATAATGAACCAAATGAAAGGCCAGCATCTCCAACTAAGGGACCCCGGACGGAGCTGGTTGACCTGGCCCAGGCCCTGCTTATCAGCAATGATAGACAGGCTTCTGGTAGTCGGAGTTCCGCCTCCGGTGCCGGGTATCAAGCCCCTCAGTCGGCGGGTGAGCAAGAATTCTTCCTAAGAAATTAAGGGAGGTCCTCTCAAAGGCTTTTGTGGCCGACTACTGCATAAAGAGCCTCGCAGCTCTTACTGCAGAGTTTGATAAGGTCTACAGGCCCAAAAAGCACACGTCGCATTACAGGAACAACTTCCATGGCTTCCAGTTCATAACTCTGGATGACTACAATAATTTCATTCGTCATTGCAGAAATAATAAAGTGCCTTTCCACGTCACAGCCCAGCCACAAGAAGTTGCCTACAAAGTAGTAATTAAAGGACTTTACAATAACATGACTTCCCTAGAAGTGGCACAGGAAATAGGTGCCCTAAAACTTGATGTCACTAAGGTGACACAAATATATTCCAAAAGAATAAGGGCCCTAGTACCGATCTTTATAGTGGAAATGCCCAACGAGGTCTCCTCAGCGGCCATAAAGATGCTGACGGACCTCGCCCACTGTAAGATACGAGTTGAGGACTATATTCCCCCAAATGGCCCCTCACAATGCGGCCGATGTCTCAGGTTCCGCCATCTAAAGCGGAACTGTGAGGCACCACAAGTATGTGCCAAGTGCGCCGGCCCACACCATGTGCGAGTGTGCGATAGCACTACGCGCAGATGTGCGCTGTGCGCAGCCGCAAATCACGGGGCCAGGTGGAGGGGATGCCCCGTTTACCAAAGAACGGCGTTCCCTTCCAGACAGCAAAATATAAGGCCAAGAAACCACAATGCATGGAGGCATGCAACTCAGCAGCGAGGCACATATGCCGCAATGGCACACAATCGGCCAACCGCTTCCGAGCCAACTTCGGTCCAACAAAGCCATCCAAGGGAAGAAAATACTCATAGACAACAAGAGCACCCCAAATCTCCTAGACAACCAGAGCACCCCAAAGCTCCTAGGGACACTCGGCAAGCGCCTCACCACAAGTGCCAAAAACTCCTCAACAAACCAGAGAACATTTTATGCTGGCAACTAGCACCCCAGTACAGGAGCAGGCTGAAACATCTCATGACAGGAGCCCGCCAACAATAGGGAAAGTCCCCTATCCTGCTGGCGGGTTCCCGTCGCACTTCACCACCGACAGGAGGGGGAGGCCAGTGCTTAACTTCGATAACGAATGTAAGTGGTACATAATGCAGCACGGTGGAGGCAGCAGCATGGAAGGCTACAAATCCCTCCTGGACGGCTTTCATGTGATGTTTCAGAACTGCAAGACGAGAGGTGACATGGCCACTAACATTACCAATTATATTAAAGCAATGGTCCAGCTAGCCAAAGAGATGCAGCAAAACCCAGAATAACTAGAGAGTCGAGCAACCACACCATCCAACACTCGCATAAATGGCAGGCGAAACCACTATAAACATCCTCTCCTGGAATACCAGAGGGGCAAGAGCCAGGTTACAAGAGCTAAAACACTACCTTCTCACCAATAACATCACAGTAGCGCTCCTAAACGAAACTCTTCTCACCCAAAGAGCATGCTTCAGCATCCCGGGTTACACAGTCTATAGAACAGATAGGCCGGAAGGACAGGGAGGGGGAGGGTCCGCCATAATTATAAAAAACAGCATCCAACACTCGCAGAAACACGTTCCAATGCTTAACTTTATCGAGGCAACAGCGATCAAATTAAAAATACACAACCAACTCACAACACTAGTTAGCACATATATACCCCCACACCAAATTGACGTTAGAGACTTGGAAACACTCATCAAGCTAGACAACACCCTACTCGCAGCAGGAGACTTTAATGCTATTCATTAAAGCTGGGGAAATTCCTCCAATAACCCTGCAGGTAATGCCCTATACTCGCACATGAATAAAGCGAGCAGCGACTACTTCATAGCTCATCCCGACACGCCCACCTACATACCTACAAACCGTCACCTCACACCCCACATACTAGATATCGCCATACTAAAAAACACTACATTTAAGTACCAAATTCAAACAGTAGATTCATTCGCCTCAGACCACTTAGCAATACTGATACAGATTGAAGACACACCAATATACTTACCCCGGTTCTTTTCAGAAACTGGGATGTATTCTCACAACACAAACCGCGCCCTACCCCCTCCCGCCCCCCCCCCCCCTCACGCACGAGGAGGTAGACCAAACAACCCTGAACCAAGAAGGAGCCATACAAGGCGCCATAGCGGCTGCTGTCCCAATTAAAGCCCCATCCCGGCACGAAATCACCTACCCACCGGACCTACTAGCCCTCATGAGGGAAAGCGACCACGAAAGACGCAAGTGGCAACGAACCAGAAATCTCGTCCACAAAGTAAACACGGTAACCCTCAACAGCCAGGTAAAAACGCGTCTCTCAGAAATTGCGAAACGACAATGGGATCAAACATTAGAACAACTCAGCCCTGGTGGACAAGCAATTTGGCAATTAAGTAAAAAATTAATCAAAGAACCTCTAAACATCCCCCCAATAATAAAACCCGACGGCACAGTCGCGGAGGAAAACGCAGAAAAAGCCAACATCCTGGCGATTACACTAGAAATGACGTGCACACCTAACCCGACGCTAGGCGATAAGGATCATGATGCCGAGCTGGAAGCAAATATGCGTAACGTACTAACCCAGGCAGCGTACAACAAAATTAGTAAAACAAACGCAGGCGAGCTGCGCTGGATAATTATGCACCTACCAGACGCAAAAGCCCCCGGACCCGATGACATACCAAATTTCGTGTTGAAGCACCTAACCAACGACGCACTGCAACAGCTAACTAACATATGCAACTACTGTCTGCAGGATGGTTATTTCCCGAAGCCCTGGAAAATTGCCAATGTTTTGATGTTCCCGAAACCAGGAAAGGACAGAAAAAATCCGAATAATTACAGGCCCATAAGCCTCCTGAAAACCATCAGCAAGGTCGTGGAAAAAGTTGTACTGAAGCGAATAACGTCACACGTTAAACGACATGACATTAATTCATGAACAGTATGGCTTTAGGGCATATCACTCCAGTACCCTGCAGCTCACAAGAACAATAGAACACATCACTCAGGGCTTCAATCAGAAAAGATAAACGGATAGTATTCCTGGACATCCAGCGTGTTTTCGATACAGCACACCACCCGGGTCTCATATAAAAGCTCCAGCAGTTGAACTTTAACGACAGTATGATTAAACTGATAGTCCAATATCTCACAGACCGTTCCTTTACAGTAACCACGAAAAACGCAACCTCCAACTCCCGCCCAATCAGGGCAGGCGTACCACAAGGAAGCCTAATCGGCCCGTCTCTTTTTAACTTATACATTAATGACATACCCAAAACCAACCACACGCAACTATCCATTTACGCGGATGACACCGCCATCGCGGCACAGTCCTGGAAACCAGAATTGGTAACCACAAGACTCCAAGATGCCTTGGACGACTTAGAGCCCTGGCTCAATAAATGGCGCATCAAAGTAAACACGGACAAAATCCAGGCAATCCTTTTTTCAAGGCGACTAAAACACGCACGACTAAGCGCGCCTCTTAACCTTCATGGTGACGCCATAAAATGGACTAATAAGGTTAAATACCTGGGAGTCACCCTAGACTCAAAACTCACCTTCGCGGACCATGTAACCATCATTAAACGCAAAGCCAATGCCCAACTGAGTAGAATCTATCCGCTGCTCAACCGAAATTCAACACTTAGCCAACAACTAGGCATCACGCTCATACGACCAATCTTCACATATGCGGCACCCGTATACAGCAGCTGCAAATTCTGCAAAACCAGGTGCTCAGAACCATCGCAAAAGCTCCCCGAACAGTTCCCTTAGATTTACTACACAGTGACCTGCATATGCACACAGTGGCCTGCATATGCACTGTGAAAATTATCAAACTGATACAGGTTACTCTCCCTTGCTTTGTCTGTTGTTATGGTAATAATACTCATTACATGCATCACATTTCACAGAAATTGTGTGCATATCATAAAATTACAACAGAGAAGCTATTGTACGTATACGTAAATAATACATTTACTATAATTAAGAATTACGACGATAAGATAATAGAAAGATGGCGTCCCCTAACTTAAGACGCATGCACATTTAAATTCAATAAATTCAGTTAAATTTTGGAAATGGATAAAAGAAAACTGCCAGGGCAGCCCCAATGTTGGTGACACAAAGCCAACTCCACGGACCTGATCAGGCTATCTGTAAATAGTGATCTGTAATATATGTGTGAATATGTACCCATATAAAAAAATTAAAAAATCAATAAATAAATAAATAAAATAAAAATAAATAAGTTTACCTACCCACTCCCCATATTCCCTATATCCATATTTGTACATAACATAGAGAACAGGCAGCTGACGCTGTGACCAAACCCTCTCCGACTGCAGCCACAATCACAGGTAGTGTACCCCGATATTCGTATTAAGCATGACACCACGACATCCTGCCCTCAGCATGTAACACCACTACTAACATTTAGGTCCCAGGTCTGGGCAACTTGCCAAGGCCTATACCTAACCCCACTCTGTCTGTATACTCCCTTGTATACAGGCGTCTATTTAGTATTCACCCACTAACATCAGGTTTGCTTCGGCGGTACCAGACACCATTTTACCACCTTCCTAACCATCCTTGTAGAATAGTTAGTGCATGGTAGGGGAGGCGACGTAGATTCTTTTCGGATGATCGCCACCAGGGCTGGCGGAGGCGGGGCCATAAAAAAAAAAGTGCATGTCTCTTTGCAATCTTGACACGGCATGTAACAAATAGTGAACAGTTAGTGCCGAGCAGTGAGGATGCAAGATGACGGTCAACATTCTCTAACTCCTCTGGCCCAAGTTGCGAATAATTATGTAGTTGTAACCCGTTTGCCATAAAGTCTTTGTTTGGAAGGGAAAGCATTGTTTTTTTATGTATACATTAAGGACTTTTCTGTGAACTCAATTATCAATAAAGCAAATTGTTCCTCTCGTGATTCCTTTTGTGTTTGTGTGAAAATTGAAGCCTAAATAATATTTTACAGAGGGATTGCGGCATACTGTTGGGCAGGTGCCGGATAAATTGAGATTTTAAATTTGGAGAGTGTGTAAGTTATAAGAAGATATATGATCCTAGCTTTATAATGGAAAAGAAAGAAGGAAAAGTTCCCCTGCACTTTTCTATCACGTGATAAATTTTAAGGTTGTGTGGAAAAGTTCAGAAGTTTTGGTGAGGTTTATGACCTGGTTTTTGCTGGGGTTTGTTTTTTGTGAGTTTAATGAGTGGCGTTCATTATATGAACACGTGATCCACTTTTTTGTGCAAATTTTCTATAGTCTGTTCTGGAATGCATTTGCACTTTAGTATTAACGAGAGGCAGAAACGCTGCTTTTGGAAGTAAATTTGACAATTTTCTTCGTTTGTTTTTTAAATTAATACTTCTGTTTTAGCTTTGTTTTGGTAATTTCGTATAACGTTTGTCTTGCCTCCATCTTGTGTGCTATTGTTGCATTTGATTCTAAAGTGTACCCAGTGATCTGCCTTATATTCACATGATAATTTGTCTTCAGCTTATATTCTTGCAGTGGTTCAATCAGCTGTTTCTAATACTCTTAAGCACTATACCATCTCAAATCGTTAGATCAGTCATTCAGCCTACTTATTTTGATCCTATAAGTGCTGATTCTATTATTGGCTTTCTCAGAATTTTGAATTCATTCTCGAGTTATTAGGTTGGCATGAAAAAAGATATTGAGCATTTTGTTATGGCCTGCCCTCGTTGGCAAATTTTTACAGGATCAATAAATCAGAAACCGGCAATCTTGTTGCAACCTATTCCAGTTAAGGTTATAGGAGATCGCTGGTGAACTGGCCATTTAGGACCGTTGCTCTGGTCAAATTTTGGAAATAAACATATCATTGTCGCCACATAATATGCCACACCTTGGGTGAAGTCTGCTTCGTTGGCTGTTGCTACAATTGCTCAAGCAGCAAAGTTTATTTTATATGTGATTATCTATCGCCATGGTGTTCCAACTGACTTGTCTTTTGATCGAGGAATTGTTTTTCCGAGTGAGGTTACACAAGAACCTTTCAAATCACTGTCAGCCTTTGCCTAGCTTTACTAGTGCTTATCATCCCTACTTGTAAAGGACTAACTGAGAGATTTAACCAGACCCTTGTGAACATGTTCAGCTATTTTGTTGATAAAGCAATGGGGATGTTATTTTCTCTTAATACCCATCGCCTCAAGGTACTACAAAATATTGACCTTCCTCTTTAATCTATGGTCAAAAACCTACCTTGCCTAATGAAATATAATGCAGCTACATGTAATGGTCCTTTTGTCAGGAAACCTTTCCAGGATATCCAGGAGGCTGGCGTGTAAGGTGGAATGATTTGTTGTGGAATATGTTGTGTAAATGTGGGTGTTGAACTTGTTTCTCGTGGGGAGGGGGTGTTGCTATGTTGGCTGCTTGTGAGCTGGTTGCAACCGTGTGGTACTGCCCTTAGTGTGGCGTAACCCCCACGACACTGGTCCGTAGTCCCTTGGAAAATCCGCCTTCTAGCTGACTTGCTGCTCCCCTGGTTGCTGTGGCGTTAACTAGAATATGGATTGGTACAAGAAAACGCGTGCAGACTTGTTTCACGAGTTTTATTGGTACTGACTTCTATCTATTCACATGAATGTTGACTATTATTGGTTAGAAACAGAAGTTGCTACGTTGTTAAATAATACACATCACTTGAACTAATAAATTATGTGACTTGACCAGAACGTACAGTATATGTGCCGTAGCCTGCTAACTTTTTGTCGGCGAGTAAGATATCTATAATCTCGGGAACTGGTTACTGTAGGAGTAAGGATGCGGAAAGAATAAGTAAGTTTTCTTTTATAAATTTCCAAAATTTAACTGAATTTATTGAATTTAAATGTGCATGCGTCTTAAGTTAGGGGACCCTATCGTTCTATTATCTTATCTTCGTCGTAATTCTTAATTATAGTACATTTATTATTTATGTATACGTGCAATAGCTTCTCTGTTGTAATTTTATGATACGAATTATCACTTTTATAATTAAACTTATAATTCGGGATATTGCTACCCTAATAACTCTGCGTTCCTCTTGACGCTATCTTCTGAGAAGCTGTATCAGAGTAGTGAAAATTATCAAACTGATACAGGTTACTCTCCCTTGCTTTGTCTTTTGTTATGGTAATAATACTCATTACATGCATCACATTTCACAGAAATTGCGTGTTGCTTCTTTATAGACATAATAAATTAATTATTACTTTTTCTTAATCACATACAAATTAACAATAGTTTTAGGTTTAAGTTATTGAACAGAAAATATTTAAAAATCATTTGACTTGGAATATAGCGCCACTATGCATCGCTAGCATCCGGTTACGTATCGTATTTACTTTTTGTTTTCTTTTATGTATTTCTTTTAAGAAATGCTTAATGTGCTGACTCCACAATTACAAGTGCTTGTTAATTGTTAATTAATACAAGAATGACAATGGATGCTCTTTTAAAGTAACTTTACATATTGTTTTGTTACAATTTCTTCTCTTACGATCTCATAACCCTTTCTCGCCATGACGTCATTTTTCGTTCATGTTACTTGTGTTTCGTGTTTTACGTGATATTCGTAAACAACTTGGTATTGTAAATTAACTACTAATTCTTGTGAGGGTGTGACGATAAAATACTGCGTCAAAATGCACTTCCTTTGCATTATTTGTTTATTTTTGTTAGTTAGAACTTTTCATTTAGGTTTCATAACATTTATGACATAATCTTACATTTAACAAATTTACAATTCAATCAGTATAAAAGAAGTTTATGGGAAAGAACTCATCATTATTTACAAAAATTGCATCTGTGGTTCGTTTACAGCCATTTATGTGATGGCGTTGGATGTTGCATGGACTTCTTCTTGTGGAAGCTCCTTGAAAGATATGAGGTATTGCTTCAGATGTATTCCCATATATTTTTGCTGTGGGTCTGCTATTCTAAAGGTATGGTTTCCAAATTTCTTTAAAATAACATACGCTTCTGAGTAGAGTAATTGTATTTTATGTGTTCTTCTTTGGCTGAATCCGAGAGGTTGTTGTTGTTGTTCTTCTTCTTCTTATTATTATTATTATTACCATTATCATTATGATTATCATTATCAGTATTATTATTATTTTTAATAATTATTATTATTGTTGTCATTGTTATTATTACTCTTATCAGTAGTATTTTTATTGTTATGTTCATTGTTAAGTATAGAATCACTTTATTAATTTAACTCTAGCATAAATTATTTGTTAGATGTATACCTTTTTTGCATTCAACCCAAAAAATTTTTATCAGTTTTTCAAACCACCGACATATGTGATGTCTCGACGTAAATATGTTTTTTCTGCTGGGTTTTGCTCGTCGAACTGTTTCCTTAATACTGGATTTTTCAGTGTTATACTATTAAACACGCCCACATTCACTACTGCATTCATACTTCCGGACTCTTTTGGGGATAGGCAATGATTGTGGCTAAAGGAAACTAATCACCGCCACAGCTAGGAATCCACCTCTATTTTAAGAGAAGCCCAGAACACTGGCCACTCGACCGCAGAGGCAGTTAAAAATGTTTTGTAATCTCTTTGAACTGAAAGCATTTTCAGACATAGACCTGTGCGCGCGCGTCCGTCTGTAGTTATTAAATTTACCAATATCTGCGGTTGACTTGTAACAGGAAACAAGTGCTACTTAGTAGATGGAATAATGAGCTTTTTGTAATATTAGCTTGTCGTACTATAGGTAGACATTTCGTGTGTTTGTAGCACATTAGACTATTTTGTTACGTATAAAACAATGAAATTTCAATTTTTAGGAATGTAATACTTGTTGCAGACCATACACCGCAAGTACTGCAGGTAAACATGCCACGTGTTTGAAACACGCTAGAAATGTTTACGTGCTGAACAATGAAACTTCACCTTTCAGTTTAAGAATATAATGGGTACCTACATAAATGTTTAGGCTTTCACGGCCAGCGTTGTCAATTTCATTATATATGATTGCTGGACCTGTACGCCGTAATCCACATGTATTTATCACCGAAGTTTCACTGAAATCTGCGCCCGGCATCTTCAGGGGAACAAATCTATTAGTTAAGCTCTGGAGTCCAAACAAACCTGGAGCGCTCAACCATCCTCGCGCACTTGTGCGTGTGTGTGTGTGTGTGTGTGTGTGTGTGTGTGTGTGTGTGTGTGTGTGTGTGTGTCCGAGCGAGAAAGGGGAAGCATGGCCAGTTTGAGGGTGGGGTATGGTTGTTTATTGGCTGTCACCTGTCGGAGGACTGTCTCTGGAACAGGTATAAAGTGAAGAATTTCTCTTTCCCTTTTCTCTGGCAGGCGAAGGAATAATGTTAATAAAGCGACATCATCACATCAGACATTTTACACTACCTGAACAATTTAAAGAAGAAGTACTAATTGAACTAAATATCCAAACATAGAAACTAGACATATGCGCCACATCCACGCACATCTCAACACAGAATAATCACTTTCCTATAGAACTACTAAAGCACCTAGGACAAACTTACAAATACCTACCATTAACAGGCGATCTCAAAGCCTACTGGACACACACTCACATCCGCCCGCTACACACACACACACACACACACACACACACACACAAATCGATATGACAAGCAGCTCCTAAAACTTCTGTGTAAAACTCCACTGAAAATAGCAGAAATGCCAGGATCCACTCGACTAGGAACTAAAACGCAACAAGCAATATCGCCGGACAAAGTATTTACCTAACCATCATTACATCATAGGATAACTGCGTTATATAAAGAGCTCAGGCCACCTCCCAGTCATTGTCACTTTAGCCACACGACATGGCACTGTGATGTACCAAATACATATGAAGTACCAGATTTTAAAAGTGCCGACTGGGAGCAATATAGTACAGAAATCACACAACTGCTTGTAAATACACCAGCAAGTACCATCGGAATTATCACACAACAAATAAGTGAAGAACCATAACCGTACAAGAAGTCGTACACACCGCCAAACAAAAAGCACTTCCCATGCCAAGACGCGACCATGGAAGGAACATCAACACTCTACAACGACCTATAGTGCAAATGATCAAGGACAACAGGAAAGCACATAAACAATTTATAAAAACACACCACCCCTATAACAAGACAATACGAAATCATTTGCAAGACAAGTGTCAGCATAGCCATTGCAGATTTTCGAGAACAGAAGTGGAAACAATATATTGGCACACTCAACAGTAGCCGAACCGAGGACCCCCGACGCTTCTGGCAAGTAACTAGAGCCACAAGAGGAAAGAAAAGGGCCATATATCCAATAAAACACGACTTATATGTATGGAGTACAACACAAACACTAAGCAGTTTTAAAGTACGTTACGACGAAATATTTAAAACTCCCGAAAACTCAAAATATGACACATACCTCAGAAGAATAAACTACCATGTCAACAATAGCCCACATCTCTACACCGCTCAGTACAGAATATATGACCCTGAAGAAACTAATGAATCCGGCAAACCAATAATAATGGGCGAACTCACAGTCATCATCCAAATACAAGGCAACACTGCACCTGGCCCTGATCAAATTACTTATTGAATGCTAAAAGAACTACCGAATGTAACGACGCGCAAAATACTTGACTTGTATAGTAAATACCTGAAACATGGCTATCACCCATATATATGGAGACATGCGCATATTCGAAAAATCTGGAAAAGGCAGCACGGATCACAAGAACTACAGGCCCATCTCACTAACATCAACACTAAAAATACTTAAGAAAATAATATTCGACTATAAAAATATATCACCAAACAAAAACTCATCCCAGACACCCAGGCTGGCTAGCAAAGAGACGTCAATCTGCAAGACCAACTACTACGCGAGATGTCATATCTACAAGACGGATACAACCGCAATAAGGCAACAATAGCAGCATTTCTGGACATAAAATCCGCATTTGATAAATGCTGGATAAAGGCTTCCTCTTCAAAATTATATCTCTCCAACTCCCCATGAGCATTGCAAGATGGACTGAACATTTTGTACGCCAAAGAACCGCATAGATCAAAATAAATAATCAACTCTCAGAAATAATACAACTAGAAGCCGGAATACCCCATGGCAGTGCCATCTCAGAACTGCTTTACATAATTTACATTACGTTACACCACCATCAATAGCAGTCACAATCCAATTCACCCATTACGCAGATGACACGCTATGGTGGTGCATCGAGTTGAAACCCAGCGTTGGAAAACGCAAACTGGAAAAACAGCGCTGCACATTCATAGAGTGGACATACAAATGGCGGATAAATATATACACCAATAAAACACAGTTTCTAGCCATCAAACGGAAAGCATGCTTCCAAAGAAAGAACTTTACCATTAATGCGGAATAAAAGAACCTAAAAAACCCAAACATTGGCAAAATACTTTAGAGTAATAATCACTAACTGACTAAAAACCAAACAACACTATACAAATAAAATAAAAACAACCAAGCCAATCCTGCAAACACTCCGACACTTAGCAAAGCCAAGCGGAGAGGATATATCAACATAAGCGCTACTTCACCTATACAAAGCTCTAGTAAAATCGATAACGATATAACGACGGATATAACATATGCAGCTGTATTACTTGCCCCCACCACACCAACTATAAAAATACAGGAGTTTATCAAGAAGCTTGTGCAAAATACATCGACAAAGCAAACAACCTTCCACAAAGATATAAATGACTAGAAGAAGAAACAAATTCCAAAAAGAACGCCGCCAATCAATGCCGAGCATTAACACCCCTGGCCCTGCCTCACATCAAAACAGCCATAGAGGAACAAAGACTACAGGACGAAACAGAAGCCCAGCAACTACTACACGACTTGGTGCCATAAGTGGAAAAGAAAACTAAGAAAAATGACCATTGACCATACACCCTCATAAATCAAAGGAAAAAAGACGAAAAGGTGCAAGTGTAATACCCCCTGATCCAGACCAAACAATAACGCCACAATAAACAGTATTTGGCCGAGGAGCCAGTCAAAAAAGAAAGGGAAGGGGAAAAAATACAAAGAAAGGAAAACACACAAGAAATGAACGACCGTCGCAAAAAAAGAAAAAAAAAAAAAAAGAAAACAACAACAACAACAACAAAAACCTAATAAATCCACACCGTTCCTGCCACAGAAACACATAAACGAATTTCGCTCCTACAGCAGAAGATCGATGCCAATAATAAACAATTAACAAAAAACTCAGCTTGGCTGAAGAGGGATTTTAATTCTAAACATCATTGTAGGTGTAAATGTACCTTAATAACGTAATTCATTCATTTTCTCCGGTGGGCCGACTTCTGATCAAGATGCCGAGGAAGAAACACCACTGCAGACCCGATGCCGCTTCAGCTACCACTGCTGCCGCCGCAACCGCCTATAGCGAAGTCTCGGCACACGATCACCATCGATGTCCGCCGCCACTGCTTCACCGGCAGCCAGCGCCACTTCGTCGCCGCGAATGCAACAT
Organism: Hymenopus coronatus; assembly: GCA_030762935.1. NCBI lineage: Eukaryota > Metazoa > Arthropoda > Insecta > Mantodea > Hymenopodidae > Hymenopus > Hymenopus coronatus. The sequence continues at coordinate 288,566,536 of CM060900.1, forward strand.
TCGCCACCTCCACTGAGCTTCGAGCTGCCGTCTCGGTGCACGGCACCACTGCTGAGCTCCACGCTGTCGTCCCGATAGAGTGCCGTGGTTTGGGGGGTCCCGCGGGATCTCTTCACCCGGTAGCTGCTCGCCTCTGCTCAGTCCCGGTGGCCTTCTTGCTTTTGGGCCACTAGGGTTATTGCGACCGGGGCCCAACATCTTCAGTTAGAGTGGAGCCACAGGACCGAGCTGTTCTGGACGCTGCCTTGGCGTCAGTGTTGCCCTTATTAGGGCGACTTCTGCACGTCGAGCCAGCAAATAAGACTGACACCGGCGCTATCGTCGCTGATGTGCCAGTGGGCATATCCAGGAAGCCTGTTTTTCGCCGCCGAGGTGCCATTACTGTGGCACCAACACCTACAACTTGGAGTGTACTGGTCACGGCTCCGCCGCCGTCGCCGGTTCTGTTCCACCTTTAGTAATACGGGACACTTCATCGGGCAAGTCCAGTACCCAGCTACCCAAAGAGCAGGCAACCGTCACCACAGTCTGTCCGGACAGCATCATCTCCGCAGACAGCGCCGCCTTCAACATCTCAGATCATCACCAATTCTCAGCAAGAAACCCAGGGACTAAGTGAACTTCATTCGGAGCTTCTTACTCTGACGACCAAGTTGACAGCCCTTGAAGACCAGCTTCATGCACTCCAAAATCCAACCAGCGAATCACTTCAACAACTTCACGAGCAGCTTTTAGACAAAAATACTCTGCAACTACTCCTGAAATACGAATTAACAATTACGCTGCAACCGTCCGGATTGTCGTCAGGGAGGAGGTGAGAGCTCTCCAGTCGGCGTCTGGCGAGCCATTCACCTCGCCGGGGTGGTCAGACTCAAGCCAGAGAGGCCGCCACGACACTACAGGTAATAGCTTCAAGTCCAGACCCTCAATCCCATATTTCTCACTCTGAAACCGCTGCCGGGACAGGCTGAGCCTTAGTCAGGTCTATTTTCTGGCTCTCACTCCTACTTCTCTGGCCGTTATTTCCGATCCTGTACCTTTCACCTTGAATCCACGGGTGCATTTTGCGGTACCGCCGATCCTTCTCCTTTCAATATCCGGTGGAGGGGCTTTTTAGAGGGTATGCCGCCTTTGAACGGTGAGCCCCACATATCCTTCCAGCCTGTGCTATCTGAGGGTTGGATGCATTAATGCAATTTACTCCTCCACTTGAAAAAAATGTGCGAGTCTTTCGTTGAGATCTCTCCGAACGTGAACATCAAGGATCTTCAAGACTACACCAGCTACCCCGCCCTGTAGCTTAGTCGAGTAGGTTAGTAAGGCCACAGCCAACTGATTCATGACTGGTTCTATAGGCGATCTTCTTAAGTGTCCGGTCCTCTACTAACCGCGCTTTTCAGCTCTCGCTGACTATTTTTTCTTCTCTTACAGCATCCATGTTTCCTCTTTCTGTCTAGCATGTAAGTCGCCCTGGTAGCTTCCGTTTATTGGCTTTTATTCTGTTTTTCTTCCTTTCTTCGGGTTAGCTTAGGTTACTATTAGAATAAAACGCTAAACGTTATCGTCCCTTATTAGAGAACGGCAGTTCCTACCAATTGCTACAATGTTTCTCAAGGTGTGCAGCAAGCCTCATAACACTACATCCTTTATCAACGTGAGTAGCAGATCCCCACCCTCCAAAATGACCCGAATGAATAAGTACGCCCTGCATGGAGGCAGCAAAGGCAAGTCGACAGCACCGGTAGAGGAAAGGCGCCACTCAGGAGAAGATGATACCAGCAGCACGAGCAATCGAGACAGTGATGCGCTGCAGATAATAACAGAGGACAACCATATTCCTAAAGACCTTATCGTCACGCAGAAGGCACGGGAGGAAGCAACCATTGCAGCAAGTGAATCCCAACAGAAAAAAAAAAAAAACAAAAAAAAAACAGGACGATCAGCTCAAATGCACGGGAGGTCAGCTCCAGCAGCAACGCCGCGATAGCCCTGCCACACCCACACAAATAGATTCAGCCACTAATTTCATGACGCAAATACACCAGAACATTCCAATCATATGCATGGCTGATTACTACACGCAAAGCTTCATGTCATTAACCGAAAGTTTTGATACAATGCATCGGCCTGCCGACTATAAAGCAGTATACTGGAACACTGCGTGTATACACTTCACGCGGCTCTGTGATCATAAGGAGTTGGCACACTTCTGCAAAGATATAGGTGCTCCCTAGTTTGTTACAGGACTATCAGCAGACAGCTGAGGATTTGCCAACAACTCGACCATCTCTCCGGTCGAAGCATCAACAGATGTTAACATAAGTACCTCAATTTTTCTTAGCATGAAAAAAGACCTAATCCCTCCTGCATGATCATGTACTTCCACCACTAACCGTAGATACTGGTCTGAGCATCCTGTCAGCATACTCCCTTGTATGAAGGCGTCTATTTAGAGATCACCCACTAACATTCGGTTTGCTTCGTCGGTATCGGACACCACCTCACCCCGTTTATCCATCACTAGTGTATGGTAGGAGAGGCGATGTATATCCATTTCGGATGATCCTCACCAGGTGTGGCGGAGGCGGGGCCACAAAAAAAAAAAAAAAAAAAATCATCTGGCTTCTACCAACCGAGCTTTTCAGCGATTGCTATCCATCCCTTTTTCTTTTTCTATAGCTATTTTACTCTATTCTTTCTTAGTTTACAAACCACCGGCTAGGCCCATGTTTAAAAAAACTTTTCTCTTTTTCTCTCTTCCATGTTCTTCGTATAAGACAACAAGCTCAGTAAGCATACATTGTAGCTAGGCAAAGAGTAATAAAACGGTAAGTTCCCCCCAAAACTGTTTAGCTACCTTTGTAAAGGCATCAACAGAAAGACAACAATTGTTAAGGCGGTCACCGAGGATAAAGAAAGGAGGGGGAAAAGAAGGGAAAAATACCCCATAATTATATATATATATATATCCCAAGAGGAGCAATAGGGATAGGGTAAATGAAAAGATAGAACCGCCTATGGACGACAACGATGCAAGTAGTAACATCAGCACGGACAAAGACGCACTTGAGAGAGCGGAAAAAGCAGTCATCACCCAGAGCAGGGGGGGTGTATCAGCGGCTCCGGCGGCGGCCGGGTGAGCGGTATGGCTGTGAGCTTTGGTCCCGTCGAAACCACCACAGTAACGGCGCAGACTGGGGTTCCGGAGATTGCTAGTACGAATGGCCACTTCGGCAGCTCTGTTCCCGCAACACACGCACACACACACACACACATTAGAGAGCACACAAACGAGAAGCCAGCGTCTCCTCCGATGGCTGGTGGCACAGGGGGCTCTCACAACAGGTAACCCGACTCCCCACACTACTTTATGGGCCAGGAAGGAAAAAGCATACTAAAGGTGTTTGTGTCTGACTATTGCTCCCGCAGCTTGGCATCTATAACAAGGGGAGTTGACATGATTTACCGACCAGCAATTTAGAAGGCAATCGATAGAGATCACTATCATGGCTTCCAATTTGAACCCGTGGAGGATTATAACGGCTTTTCCTTTTCACATCACATTAGCCCTCAATGAAAGGACGTACAAGGTTGTATAAAAGTACTGTATCCAAATATTGACCCCGCAGAGTTAAAACAACTGCAGAAATTGGAGTTGAAGATTCAAAAAGTAAGTAAACTGTTCTCCAGAAGAACTACAATGCGCATCCCCATTTTCCTGGTGGAAGCTGGCGATTCATGTGTAATTATGGCCATACGTTTATATCAAGACAAGCCAACCAAAGACCAGATATTTTAGGCATTGTTCTATAAAAAAAGAGATTCCGTATGACACCGAAACAACGGTAATAAACGATCACACATCAGTACACCTATCGGCAATAATGGAGATCGCAGCGCCAGTAATGTTCAAACCAGAGCCCGCCAGACGCAATTTTAGTCAAGCAAACAGGACGGCGTTTGAGGCACTAATAGAAACAGAATTTGAGCAAAGGGGACATAATTTCAATTCCCAGGAAACACAATTTTTAGGGGTAGAAACAATAACGGAAGTCATTCATCACGCAACAGAAAGCCTTATGCCGCTAACAAGACCGAGTGATTACGTGACGACACAATTCCTCCTGGCAATAAGACGGGTGATTCAAGACCGCAACCGAGCCAGACGTCAGTGGCACCTCACACGCAACATCATACACAAAAACGAATGCGAAAATCTAAGAATTGCCGCCAAAACTCTAATGGCAGAGGACAAAAGAGACAAAAGAAACACCACACTTGATAATATTGCTACACAAAACAGAAGTGTAGCGAATAGCAAAGTGCCTAACGCGTACACGCATCGACATCCCGCAATTGCATTCAGGTTGCCAAAAAGCGGAAACATGCGGAAAAGGCTGAAGCACTCGCGAATGCTTTAGAAGAAATATTCCAACCAAATGCTGACCCGTGCGACAGATATTTTGCATAAGCAATGGAAGACCAAATTGCGGATATTGGAAACGATGTAGCACACAATAAAATGAGAAAGACTAATGCTGGCGAAATCAAATGGCTAATTATGCACTTTCCCAACAGGAAAGCACCGGGCCCGGATACAATTCTCAATCTTGTTCTCAAACATCTTTCACCAAAAGCGTTAAAGCTACTAGCGGACCTATTTATCCATGCCCTCAAACATGGAAAGTTCCCAGTCCGTTGGAAGGAAGCACAAATGTTGATGTTCCCCGAAAAAAACACAAAGAGTCCTCAATTCCGATGAATCATTAGCCAATTAACCTCCTTAACAATTTGAGCAAACTCCTAGAAAAGGTCGTTCTAAAACGCCCAAACTCATTTCTTGATAAAAATAGCACATTAACCAGCGAACACTGCGACTTTCGAGCTAATCATTCGAAAACGCTACAATAACTTAGAGTCACAGAAAACGTTACTACAGCCTTTAATAACATGCGATGTACATGCGTGGTCCTACTGAACATTGAACGAGCCTTCGACAAATTTTGGCATGCAGACCTACTCAGAAAGATAATCAGCATAGGCGTGCAAGACTCGATGATCGCATTAATCAAAGACTATCTCAGCGGAAGGAGCTTTCGTATCTCCGTAGCTGAAGCTAAATCAACTGCTCACCCAATCAGAGCTGGAGTACCCCACGGAAGTTTAGGCTGTTTAACATCTACATTAATGACCTTACCCAATTGGTCAGAGTAGATAAATACATATACGTTGACGACGCAGCCTTAGCTACACAGTCAACCCAGCCGCGCATTATACATTTATGGCTACAGAACGCTCTTAATGCAATGGAGCCGTGGTTCACCAAATGGCGGGTTAAACTAATTTCAAGAAAATGCCAAGCCATCATTTCTACCAGAAGAAACCTGCATAGACACAGGAGGGAATCTCTCCTACAACTCACCTACAGACAGGAACTAATAGGGTGGGAGTCTAATGTCACGTACCTAGATGTTAAGATGGATGAATATCTAACCTGGAAACACCATATAAACTCAGTCAGAGCAAAGACTAATGCTCAATTCAACAGACTCTACCCACTTATAAATCTTAACAGCAGCCTTAAACTGCGCATGGAACTTATGCTGTACAAGACGCTAATCCGTCCCATATTAACTTACGCCGGCCCCGTATGGGGATGTGCTGCAAAAACGCACATGAAGCGCCTCCAAACAACGCAAAACAGAATACTGCGAATAATTACCAAACTGCCTGAAGAAGCTCCCGCGCTTACAATGCATGAGGAGCTGAAAATACTAACGATTGGGCAATTCATCAAACTCTTAGCCTACAACCTATATGCGAGAAAAAATAAGAACCACAATTGTCACATTAGAGTGCTAGGAGAATACGAAGCTGTACTCGACAAGCATCTCCGCCCTGTGTTGCCCTTTAATCACAGTATTGGCATTGGCGAACAGGAGATTAACATAGAAGAACATTAAAACGCCTTAATATACTACTCATGGTCCAGGCAACAGGAACTAACACATACACAAACTCACACACCAACAGCCCTAATCCGCAGTATTCTCAGCTATACAACCAATGCGGCCCAGGGGGACGAGGGGCCCTTGTAAGTGACACAGGCTTGCTGCTGTACTAAAGCAGATAGCCCAACCATGTGTGCCCTATTTGCGACCCTGCTATCCACTGGCACAAGAGACGTCAATTGACGGAGCCGGCAGGCGATAATAATTACACTTTACATAGCATTAGAAACTAGCAATAAATACATGCATTCAAGATAAAGCCTTCAGACGGATCCTTGCACCTAAACCTCTTAGAATAAGCGCAACTTAAATTACCAAAACATAATTATTAAGGAACTTAAGATGAAGCCATTGGCGGACTATTACATACACAGTAGCTACTTAGGAGAGCCAGCTCTCTCTCTCTCTCCGGGAGTAAATTTTCTTTTTGCCGACTCTCACTACTCGACGTGTCCGGCAAGTAGGCCAGCAACTGTCGGCTATTTCAAGCAGCTACCGCTGACCGTTTAACATAAGGTATGCCACTTGCTCAGCTCAGTCCTGTGCTAATGGGTTCCCGAGAATGGATCCAGCGCTGAAGGCAGCATTCGACGCCTGCTTCTCCCACTACCGCACCTGCAGCAAAGAAGAGATGGAAATACTGCGTGCAGAGGTCTCAACGGAACCGCACTAGGCGTGCGTAGGGGTACTACGGTGCCGCCTCGCCGCGCAGTGTGGAAACGCTCCCGGCCCCTCCTACACCGCCGACTGCCAGTCCACCTGTACTACTGGAGCAGGTGGCTCCTCCGCCAACAGCCGTCGCAGCAGTGTCGGAACCCAATCGGGAACCGACCCGGCCTATTCCACCCACAGCCTCCGCCGCTGTACCAGAACCCAACCGGGAACCGGCCTTGCCTTGCGGCCGTCAGCCGCCGCCGCACCGGAACCGCACCTGAAACCGGCGCGGCCTTCAACATTACACTCTGCCGTGCCTGCTGCTCCACCGGAGCCGGGCAACAACACGACTCCAGGCGGCTATCAAACGGTGATCATCTGCGGCGTACCCCGGGAACTGCCAGCTCAATAGATTTGGTTTTTACAAATGAAGGCCAATCGCATCACTTCGACCTGGGCTCCCACATCTCTGGCCCTGCTTCACCTTGGTTTCAGCTAGGACATGGAAGCTGCCTGCTCTTCTAGGGCATCGGTTGCGCGTTGAGACCAGCATAAGCGAAAGACCGGTGTGCCGACGCTGCTGTACCTACGGGCACGTAGCTAATGATTGCACCGCTGCACCGAGATGCCACTACAGTGGTGCGGGTTGCTTGACAGCCGCCTGCCTACAGCATGATCTTCGCCGTCGACGCCGCTTCTGCATCACCTGCTCCGGCCGCACAAACTACACTGGGTAGGCCCAGTGCTCCCTGTATCCCCGGAGCAGGAAACCAGAGCAGACGCAGATCCCGGACCACCCAGTTCAGAGAAGTCACTCATCTACAACGGCACCACCACCATTTCCAGACAGCATCACCGTAGAGACCACATCACCGACAGACACCTTCCTGAAGGATGCAGCAGATCATTGCCGACATCCTCACGGCTACTCACACACACATTCGGCCTCCGTCTCGAAGAACTTCAGCGCGCAACCATTGAACGATTCGAGGCATTGGAGGTCGAGCACCGGACAACAGCAAGAGATGCAGACGACAAGGTTGAGGTGCCTGGGTCCGTCCAGCGCGAGCTGGAGCGCATCGAGAGGCTCCTCGTTAATACACCTGCCAAGGACAGCGACGACCGGTACTCGCGGCTGGGGTCTCTTGAAGCCTCGGTCGTGGGTATTCGAGAGCTGCAGCACCAATTTCACCAATCCATCTCCAAACAACTCCACGAGCTTCAGGAAGGATTCAGGACAGGTCTTCTCACCAACATGACACCGGCTCCCACAGGGAGAGAGTGGCGGCTCACTCTGCACTCCCAATTCCATTGTCACAATTAAATCCTAACCACCACAACCTACAATTTCCTCCAAATTCTTCACGTATACTTCGCTGCGGGAGCCAGGTGGGCCTCGGTCAAGCCGGCCTGCTAGCAGAGCTCAGTCCCCTGGCGGCCGCACAGCGGGCTAGTTCACCTTCACCTCAGACTGCGAAGGTGCATATTGGGATACCGCTGTATCCTAACCATTCACTATCGTTGGAGAGGTTTTTTTAGTCTGTATGCCCACTCTGGGAGACCCAGACACCCCGAGCTAGCCATCCCGAGTTGGTCCTTAAGGTGGATTTTCCCCTCTGCTCGAAAAAGAAGGTACCAACTTTCAATAGCTAGTATTTTAATATCTTCTAGTAACTAAAATGGTTTTTTTATGCTTGTTTAACGGTACTGCTGCGTTTGTTGCGGTTTTTATGGGTTGTTCAAGCTGTGCTATTGCCGTGTTTACGTTTTCTATTGAGTTTGGCTGTATCGTGGGAAGGTTTTCGTTTACACTTGTTGGGAAAGTGTTCAAGTCAGCTTTGTTGTAGTGGAGTCGCTGTACTGGTGGTTGTTGGGTAGCAGAGCCCTCTAAAGTAATTAACGCTGGTAGCTGATCGGAGGATAATTCATTCTTTATTTGTATGTTTACTCTTCGTGTTAGGTCGCGTACTAGCGAAATGTCTAGAATGTCAGAGGTTTGATTTCTCATATAATGAATGTAAGTGTGATCTGTAGGAGAGTGTATTATGTAATCCGAGTTGATTTCTAGGTCTAGCAATTCCTGCCTACGGTGTTTGTTTCGTTGCGATCCCAAATTTGGTGTGTTGCATTTGAGTCGCCTGTTATCATTGCTCTATAATTTAGCTGTATCAGTTGTTTTATGTCCGCAGTGTTTAAGACACCTGGTGGGGCATATGCGGCCGCTACTAGAATTTTTTTGCTGTCTAAAGTGATGAATATGCTTTCTACACCTTTCAATACCCAACATAAGTATTTTTCAACCTTCTTCTTTTTCGTTTCACATAAGCCCGTTGCAGAGTCTTTAAGTGCTCAGCGAAAGCCGAGGCGCCCCGGGAGAAAGAGTCTCCCACCGTGATAGAAGTGGCAGCGAACTTCGGGCAGCTGCATATGGAGTCGGTCACATAGATGACGACCGGAATGATATGGGCCACGCGAAAGACCGGACGTAGGACCAAAAGCTTGAGCGAAGAACACGGGCTTCTGTGCAACCATCGACGACCGGGACCCTTTCCCGTAAGAACTCAGCACAGGATGCACACAGATCGCTCGATCTTCCAATTAGCATTAAGCATGTTGATTGAAATTAAGTTAGACGAATACCAAATGACAAGCAGGCACTATCCCTGCACAAAACTAAATTAGTACACATGTAGCGATTAACAGCATACTTTATTAAAATGCCTGTAAATCCACTGGTATTTTTCAGGTTTCAAGGGTAATCCCAGCTAAAACACTGACGCGCTCGCATGCAATGCATGCCAGCATATTAGCTTACTCTTGCTAATCGGGGTGCTATGCAGGACCCGACAAGTTCATGAATAATACAGGATATTCTTAGCATGTTAGGCTTAAGACGTGGAGGGAATTTTTAGTGGATATGCCGACTCGCACGGGCAGCTCCATATATCTCCCTAGACGTTGCACATAGACTTGGGGTCGAATGCCGGAATGCATTTTGCTCCTCCATGGTAAAAAAAAAGAAGTCCCAACTATATAGCAGGGTAGAAGAACAAGGCCGCAGCCAAAAGTCTCTTGACTGGTACCTAGGTGCCTTTGGGCAGATCCTCTGTTCTTCGGGCTTTTAGCGCCCTCTAGCAGCTCTTTCTTTTCAACCATCTCTATCCTCCTCTATTCAATTAGGCTAAGCTCCACTCTACACCTCTAATATTATGAACTAGGCTTTAGACTTTTAATGCCTAACTTCTTCCATCTTCTAATATTAAGAACCAGGATACTTCCTCCATCTTCTAAGCTAGCTTAGATTTAGATATAGACTAACTTCGCTTTCAATAATATCTAAATCTAATAAATAAACTCAACAATCTCGTTTGCTACCTAATCCTAATGACATGATAGAAGCCCAAGAAGTACGCTCCTTCGGAGGTACGTGTCACGAGGCAAGTGGTTGTCAAGACACTTATTGACTTTGGTTCCACTCCGTCCGTCCCTCTGGTCCTTCTTTTACTGCTCCAACCTCTACCGCTCCCCCGTCTACCGTTCCTACTTCCTCTGGTTCCCCAGCCACCATTTCCTCTGTTTCCCCATCCTTAGTGTCCACCACTTCCCTTACCCCCTCGCGATTGATTCACCCTTCCTCTGCACCTTCCTCTTTTCATCCGCTTTCCATCTCTGTGGTGACCCAGGGACCCCCTCGTCCTGTGACCGCTTTCTCTTCCACTACCTTACCACTACTGCCAACCCCGCCTCCTCATTCTCTGTCCCCTATCCCGGGTCCTTCCTCTCCTAGCCCTCATCACCCTCTTGCTCCTTTCTGACCTTCTGCCTCTCTTCAACCCAATCCTGCTTATCCTGTCCCAGGCTCCTCATCCCAGCATCCTGTGAACACGATGCCAGCCCCTCCCGGTTCCCCGTCCTCCTACTCCCAAGCTCCAGCCTATATATCCCGCCACACTTGTTCTCCGTTTCAAGATCTTAAAGAGTTCCACGCCCTACGACCTAACGGAGGGTATGTCTTGTTCACGGCTCCTATATCAGGGTAATTCACGGTGGGCACTAAATCGACGGAGGATTGCCAGCGCCTGACTGCCTTCCTGAGGGATCCTGGGGTACCTTTCACACGGAAAAGGACCTCCAGAAACGACTAGAACTTCCGTGCTGTGGTGAAGCACATAAACTTTGACGGCGCTGAAGAAGCCATTAGGGTGAAGTTGGAAACTGTGCATTTTTCAGCGCTGCGCGTTTCCAAGCTCAGGCGTTATGACGGGGCCCTTACGCCTCTTTCTAATTGTACCTGCCAAAGGCGGAGGATCTCGAATGTTTACCATCGCTGAACACTTTGCTTCAGTTTCGAGTGAAAGGAGAAATATACCGGCGACTGGTGATCCCGGTGGAGTGCAACCGGTGCCAGCAGCTTCGGCACACTGAGGAGAGGGGCGGCTCGAGGAAGGCGGTGTGCCCTAGATTCGCGGGAGCCCACGACGCAACCTAACACGAAGAGCTAACATACAGGTAAAGAATGAATTTTTCTCGGAGCATCTAGCAGTAGTAATCACTTTAGAGGGCTCTGCTGCCCAACAACCATAAGTACAGCGACTCGGTTACAACAAAGCTGACGGGAACACTTTTGCAACAACTATAGACGAAAACCTTCCCACGATACAACCAAATTCAATAGAAAACGTAAACACGGTTATAACACAGCTCGAATAAGCCATAAAAACCGCAACAAACACAGCGGTACCGCTAAACAAGACATGGGAAACACAATTTTAACTACCACATGATATTCAAATGCCAGCTTCTGAAAGAAGTCGATTTAGACAAAGATAGCAGAAATCACGTCATCTTGCTGACCAAGAATATCTCCTATACTTAAATGCTCTAATAGGAGAAAGAACGAAAAACCTCATCTCGTAACAGTGACAAAACACACTTGAAAATCTCAATTATGAAAATGATTCAGAATGGAGAATAGCGTGCCGTCTCACAAGAGACAAAACACAACACCCTCCGTTACACTTGAATCAAACAATTGCGTCAAATGATAAAAAAAAAAAAAAATAAAAAATAAAAACCTGACACACTAGCAGATGCCTTAAAACTAACATTCGCTGATGACCTTGTAGTTGAGCGCCCATAAACACTAACCTACAACTAACATTAGTGCAAAATCCCATTCCGTCCTGCACACAATATAGGCTGAAACGGAAACGGACACTGAACACTGTAAACAAATACAAACTCACAACCTAGTACGTAAAACCAGCCCTAGCGAAATAAAATGGCTCATTAGACATCTACTAAAGAGAAAGTTCCAGGACCGGACAGCATTTCTACAATCGTTCTTATGCATGTGCCAGAGAATGCAAATAGGTACTAACGAACGTATGTAATTTGGTGCTGACTAGCGGGTACTACTCACACAGGTGGAAATTGGCCTCAGCGGAACATTTCTCCAAGAAAATTAAAAACCCGTCAAACCCGCTAAACTACAGACTAATTAGTCTACTTAGTACAATCGGAAAACCATCAGAAAAAGTAATTCTAAAACGACTCAATGGATTCAGTGGCCAATTATTTAACCATCAGATTTTAATTCCAGAATGGATGGGTTTCCGAGCCAAACATTCTACTAGTCTTCAACTACTCAGAGCTACTGAAAACATAACGCACGGTTTCAACATAAACAAATTGACAGGAACACTTTTACAAGACATGGAACGAGCGTTTGACAGGTTATGGCATTCGGCCCTACTAAAGAAACTCAAAGCTCCCAATATACACGACACAATGATACAACTAATAGCTAACTACCTACACGACCACAAATTTCAATCGAAAGTGAACAATCACCTCTAAAATCAGCGCCCAATCAAAGCAGAAGTGCCTCAAGGCAGCTTACTCGGGCCGACCCTATTTAACATATTCATAAATGATATTCCGAAAACTGAAAACACGAACTTGTACATCTACGCAGATGATACGGCCAAATGACACAATCCGGAAAAACTCCCCCAGGGGTCTACTAAGGTAAGTACGGGTTTTGCGTACCCGGAGGTTTCCAAGCGACCCCTGACTACCTCGTATGGGTAACCTCCCAGTGATGAGGGAGTCAGTCAATCAAAATGCCTGCCCACGTGTAGACCTTGGTGGAAACCCGTTTCGGTGGAAAGGAATATCCTGTTTGGTTAAGGGTTTCGCATCGGAGCCTGGGCTTCTGATCTCCAGTAACTGGGGAGGGTGCGCAGCTTAATACGGTTTGGTTTCTGCTTCGCCTAAATGGTCAATCGGCCTAGTCGATCGGCCAGGACTAGGTATTGTACCGAACTCCAGGATGATTCGGACGGCGAGCTTGCAATATCCCCTGAATAGTCCTGTCACCCCAGTGGGTTTACCCCACGTTGGGCCCCGTGGTGGGTGGGGAGCACTGGGAAATGAAATTTCATAATATGTTTTATGGCACAATCAATTAAAGATAAATTAGTAATTGGAAAAGAAGTAGTCGGGTGCTCAGTTCCTCGCTACTTAGCGATACTTAGGACAGAGGAAGGTGGGACCTTTACGTCAGTCAGCTCTTTTATTATTCAACAGAGTCTGGACAATTTTTTTGGTCCCGATAACTCCTGTATGAAAACACAAACCGCACACTCTTGGTAGAGACATTTACGGCATCCCAAGGAGGCAAATTTATGAAGCCCAAAATGTTTAGGCAGTTACCCGGTGAAGATTGAACAGTATAAGACGTTTAACTCCTCTCGTGGTATTATTACCACCCGTGCATTGGTCAATTTGTCCAATGAGCAGCTTCAAGAACATCTGGCAGACCAGGGTGTTCAATCTGTGTATAGGGTTCTACGGCAAGACAGGGGTGAACTCGTGCCTACCCGTACCCTATTCCTTACCTTTGATCGTGTGAATCTGCCACAAAGGATTAAGGCAGGGTTTGAAACCATCAAGGTTAGGACCTATATTCCAAACCCAGCGGTTTGGGCATACCAGAGAATTGTCAATCTACCTGCGCAATATGTGCAGAGGCATCGCACGATGGAGCTTGTACTGCCACTCCATCTTGTGTGAATTGTAGCGAGTAAGACTCATCTAGTTCCCGTAATTACCTCCATTGTATGGAGGAGACAACAATCCAGGAGATATGGGTGAGAGGAGGTTTCTTTCGCAGAGAGCCGTAAGCTCCTGCGTCTCCGCCAAGCCTCCATCCCGCCCTCCGGTACCTACAGCTCTGTTACCGCCTAAGCCGCTACCGCGTCTGGAAATCGCAACCCAGACCAGCGATATAAATGGGGCCACAATGGCAGAGAGGATTAATGTAGCCAGACCGGTATCCAAGTTTTGAACTTCAGCATCCACGTCGGCATTACCTCCTGCCAAATCCGCCAAGGGAAAGAATACCAATGGAATGAGCACCACAGGATACACGTCACCCAAACCGTCGACCTCTGGCGCCAACAACGGTCCACCCACAGGGTATTTAGTTCCAGCAAGGTCTTTCAAGGCCAGTAATGTTCGCAGCGACTTCCTTAAACAACGTGTTAAGCCCTCTCCCAAACCAAACAAGGGAAGGCATAGTCCCCGCCACTCTCCACGTAGATCCTGTTCTGAGGAATCTTCGGGGGGAGCGCAGATCGGTGTCCACCACCTCCACTGATCAGGCACTCGAACCGAAATTTTCTATTGGTAAGAGCTCCTCATCCGTGGAGGAGATGGACAGAAGGATTCTGCCTCCACTGCCAGGCGGACAGTGGGTAAGCGCCAGGGTCGTGGTGCTGAACAAAATTTTAGTCCGACTCCCAAGAAAAATAAATTAAACCGACCAGCACAGCATAATATGCAGAAACGTCTTTCTATCTAGATCTTATCCCCAAAGACACACAATGGCTGTCCTTAAGTGGAACATATGCGGAATTAGACCACAGCGGCCAAAGTTTGAAGTGTTACTGCGCTGGAATCAACCTCCGGTCGTGTGCTTACAAGAGACAATGGTCCGTCCACAGAACACCGTGTCCATCACGCATTAGTACTCCGTACGGTGGGACTTATCACCGGAAGAAGGTATTCTGACACATGGGGGCACTATGATGCTGAATTGTGATGATATATTTGCCGAATCCGTGACTTTAATATCCGGGATTCAGTCCGCTGCTGTACGGATTCAGATACCTTCCGCTATATTCACAATTTGTAGCGTACCTGCCTCCATCTGCTGACCTCTCGCACACTGACTTAGAAGACCTAGTTTCGTAGTTACCAACACCCTTTCTATTGGTAGGCGACTTGAATGCCCACCACCCACCCAATTTGGGACTCACCTCGGGCTTGTGCGAGAGGCAGGCTAATTGCCGACTTCTTGGACAATAAGAATCTGACTCTCCTGAACACCGGAGAGCCAACCTTTCCATCTAACGCCTTTTATAGTTTTTCACACCTTGATATAGCACTCTGTTTACCTCAGTTAGCGGTCTCGTTATTCTGGAACATCATCTCTGATTTGCACTCTAGTGACTACTTTCCATTTCTTATTATACTGTTTCCACACGATGTATATTCCCCTCGTTTACCTAGATGGTGCTTAGATGAAGCCATTTGGGAACTGTACTCCCGTTTGAATGAATTTAACTATTATGATAACGACTCCGTGAACCATCTAGTTGACCATCCAACAGAAAACATTCTTTCTGCTGCTGAGCACTCCATTCCGCGTACGACTGGCCAAAGTCGTCGATTTCCGGTATATTGGTGGACTGGTGCATGCCGGAATGCTATTTGCACCCGCAGGTACGCTCTCAGGGTTTTCCGGCGTCGCCCGACACTGGAAAACCTTATACAATATAAAAAGCTGTGTGCCCATGCTAGGAAAATTATTAAGGATAGAAAAAAAGTCATCCTGGAGCAAGTTTGTAGCATCTTTTAACAAACACACACCTTCCTCTGTCGTATGGGATAAATTAAGACGTGTGGTCGGGAAATCGACCCATTTACCAATTGCGGATCTAAAAACAGCGGTAGGCACTGTAGTGGATCCGCTCGAGGTGGCTAACACAGTTGGCAGTGCTTTCGCTCAAGTGTCTAGCTCCGATTATTGTTCCCTGAGTTTCTGCCTGTGAAGACTCAGGTGGAATCTCAAGGGTTCCCCTTTCGTTCTGGCAACGTAGAAGATTATAATCGCCTTTTCACGATTGCGGAACTTGAGCATGCACTTTCATCTTCTCGTCAAAATGCACCCGGTCGGGATGGTATCCACGTCGAAATGTTGCAACAGCTCTCTCCTGGAGATAAAGATTACCTACTCCAGGTCTACAATCGTGTCTGGGTTGACGCCAATTTTTCAGATATATGGCGGGAGGCCACCATAATTCCAATTTTGAAACCTGGTAAGGACTGTCATCATCCTTCCAGCTACCGTCCCATTTCCCTCACCAGTAGAGTTTGCAATGTGATGAAACGCATGATAAATGGGCGGTTGGTGTGGTGGCTTGAAACTCATACATTATTGTCCAACACCTGCCGACGTCGTTCAGCGGCTGACCACCTTGTTTTATTGTCGACGTAGATCATGGACGGTTTTCTTAAGAACAGTAAAACAGTTGGAATATTCTTTGACTAGGAGAAGACTTATGATACGTGCTGGCGAGAAGGGATCTTACATACCCTCCTGCACTGGAATATACGTGGTCGCCTACCGTTGTTTCTTGAGAAATTTATGAAGGACTGCGTCTTCAGAGTAAGGGTCGGCTCGGTTTTTTCGAATCTTTTTATTCAGGACAACGGTGTGCTCCAGGGCTCGGTTTTGAGCGTGACGCTGTCTGCTATAGCTATTAATTATATCTCGCAATGTGTTCCCCTAGGTATCTCGGCCTGCTTGTTCGTAGATGACTTTGCCGTTTTTGGAACGCCGACTTCAACGGTGTTTGGACAATCTTTATGATTGGAACTTAACCCACGGCTTTCGTTTCCCAACTGAGAAGACCGTCTGCATTAACTCTTGCGCCATAAGTGGTGAGTGGTGCCTTCTCTTCGATTCGGGCCAGACTTACTTGCTTTCGCAGATCAGGCGAGATTCCTGGGGTTGATATTCGATCGAAAACTATGCTGGTTACAACATATAGCACAGCTTAAAGCGCAATGTGACCGTTCTCTGAATATTTTACGGATACTTGAGTGGCAAATCTTGGCGAGGAGATTGAACAGTGCTACTCTGTCCTAATCGTGCGCTGATTCACTCCAAGTTAGACTTTGGATATATTGTATATTCTTCAGCACGACCATCTGTGCTGAGAGGATTAGACGCAGTGAATAATCAGGGCATCCGTGTGGCTGTTGGTGCAGTTCCCAGAAACCCAACTGTTAGCCTCTACGCCGAATCACCAGAACCCCCTTTGCGATATCGGCGTGATGTCCTGCTGGGTAATTGTGACTGTGGTTTTCGCAGCATGCCTTCGCATCCAACTTTTAACCCCTTTTTTAATACCGTGCTAGACGAACGGTACGAAAAGTTGTCACTTAGCCCCAGGTCTGCAGATTTCCGTTTTCGCGAGCTCCTTCGGAAACACGATAACGCACTTCCTCGCATGTTTTCGAACGGAGAGAGTGTGTACCCCCTTGGTTACGTGCTACATCCTACGTAGATCTCGGGATGACAGTGTACGAGAAATCTGCAATGACTTTATCTAGTATCCGTCCTTGTTTTTTTTTGGAATACTTATCCCACTTAAGTGACCGCTTCTGTATAAACACCGACGGCAGCAAGTGGGCCGACGGTGTTGGATGTGCCTTTGTTACTGAGACCGACACACATACTTTTAGCTTGCATAGTAGCACATCCATTTATACTGCTGAACTGTTGCCACCTATCGAGCCATTTTATACATTCGCCGTCGCAACTTGTAAGAGTGCCTCATTATGACCGATTCCCTTAGTGCCCTTCAGAGTGTTCGCGAGTTGTACCACCACGTCGGCGTGCCGCGTAATGAACTGGCGGTTTTGGCAGCTAAGGCGGCAGCAACGCAGCCGAATACCCTGATCCCCCTTATGACCTTGGCGGACTTCCGGCTTGTTATACGTAAGGGAGAGCTTTCGTGTTTGAAAGGCGATTGGTCCTCTATCCGCTTGAACAAGCTCAGGGAAGTTAAAGATCTCCCTGTAAACTGGGTAACCCCTTCTCGTATATATCGTCCGGAGGAGGTGATATTGGCTCGTTTGCGAATCGGTCGCTGTATTTTTACACATAGCCAGATTTTCAGTAAAGAACTGGGTCCTATCTGCCCGCTCTGTAGAGCGACGTTGTGTGTGCAGCATGTGCTGTTAGAGTACCTTGCTCTTGCAACCTGTCGCTTATCTTTGCAGCTGGCGGCCTCCCTTGAGGAGATTCTTGCCGAAGACCACTGAGCGGTAGAGAAGGTTTCATGTTTTTTATCTTAGGTGAATTTCCCAATAAAGATCCATATTTTATTTTTTTATCCAGAGTCTTTAATGGAGCGGTATCTCTTGTATTTTAAATGTTTTCTGCATAGTTCTTTTAATCCGGGTTTTTATTAATTGTTATCTCTGCGTTTGCTCCATCTTTTATTCAGTTCTGCATTTATCTCTGGGTTACGCCATCAGTTTTATTCCCTGGATTTTATAACCTACACTTTTCTTCTATCGTTTTAATTTTACGTGGTGTTTAACTGTGGTGTATTTACTCGACATTGTGTTTATAAGGGCGTCAGTGACTTTTGCAGTCGATCGCCCCTAAACACTAATCATCGTCATCACACCGGAAAAACTTATTTCAAACACATAAGACTAGAGAGCGCCCTCAGTAATCTTGAGGAATGGCTCACGAAATGGCACATCAAGGTTAATGCAAGGAAAACACAAGCAATTATGTTTACTAAACGCAACAATCACAGATTTCCAAGACACCAGTTACCGCCACCCGCCAAATTTGATGAAAATATGGAATGGAAGAACAGGTTAACATGGCTAGGTCTCAAAATGAATCAAGGCGTAAGTTGGAAACAAAACACATTGCAAATACGGAGAAAGGCCAATGCACAATTGGGCAGGCTCTACCCACGCAAAAACATGGGCTCCCATCTAGATCTAAAATGGGACTCGCCTTATACAAAACACTCATACGCCCAATACCAACTTATGTAGCTCCGGAATAGGGCTATGTCGCCAAATACTACATTGAAAGACCACAATCATTTCAACATAAAATATTACAAATGGTAGCTAAAATGCTATACACAGTTCCATCCGACATCCTACACGAAGAACTCAAAATTCATACAATCGAACAATTCATTAAGAAACTCACTTACGACACATAAAAAAGACACACATCATAATCCACTGCTAATAAGATTAGGAAACTACGCCACGCAAACAAACAAACATAACAGACCTCTTTCTCTATTTGACAGAGCAGTGACACATGACACTACACAAGACAAAATAAAACTTTTCCTTGACAACCTCCTACTACGCTAAAGCCTTCCTATACCTTTCAATATCCACCATAAATATTTTTCAACCTTCTTCTTTTCGTTTCATACAAGCTCATTGCAGAGCCCTCAAGTCCTCAGCGAAAGCCGAGGCAGCCCGGGAGAAACGGACTCCCACTGTGATCGACGTGGCAGCGAACTTCGGGCAGCTGCATATGGAGTCGGTCACACAGATGACGACAGGAACGACATGGACCACCCGAAGGAACGGACGAAGGACCAAGAGCCTGAACGAAGAACACGGGCTTCTGTGAAACCATCGACGAGCGGGAACCTTTCGCGCGAGAATTCAGCGCAGGATGACACAAATCGCTCGATCTTCCAATTAGCATTAAGAATGTTAATAGAATTGAAGTTGCACGAAAGGCAGATGCAAAGCAGGCACTCTCGATACATAAAGCAAACATGTAGCGATTAACACCACACTTTATTAAAACGCATGTAAATCCACTGGTATTGCTCAGGTTTCATGAGCAATCCCAGTTAGAACACTGACGCGCTCGCATCTAACGCATTCCAGCATATTAGCTTACTCTTACTAACCGGGGTGCTATGCCGGACCCGACTAACGAATGAATAATGCGTTTTAGTTGATATACCGCACCCGAGCGGGGAGCTCCACACACCTCCCTTGCCATTGCACATAGGCTAGGGGTCGAATGCAAGAATGCATTTTTCCTCTCCAAGGTAAAAAAAAAGAAAAAAAAAAGGCCCAACTGTATAGCAGGGTACAAGAACAAGACCGCTGCTAACAGTCTCTTGACTGGTACCTAGGCACCTTAGGGCAGGTCTTCTGTTCTTGGAACATTTAGGCGCCCTCTAGCAGCTCTCATCTCTTCAACAATTTCTATGTTCCCGTTTACTATCTGGGTTAAGCTCCTCTCTAGGACTCTAATATTAAGAACTAGACTTTTAATACCTTACTTCTTCCTTCTTCTCATCTAGCTTAGATTTAGACTTAAACTAACATACACATTCAATAAAATGTAATAAAATCAACCAATCCCATGAACTGCCAATTCCCAACGGCACGAAGGAAGCCCATGAAGTACTCTCCTTCGGAGATACGTGTCACGAGACAAACGGTTGTCAAGACACAGCTTTACTTTGGTGCTACACCGTCCGCCTATCCCTCTGGTCCATCTCCTGCTACTCCACTTTCCACTGCTCCCCATCCACCGCTCCCCCATCCACCGCTTCTGCTTCGTCTGCTTTCCCGACCACCATTCCCTCTGCTTCCCCATCCATAGCCTCCCCGTACCACCTCTCCATTGACTCACCCTTTCTCTGTTTCTTGCTCTTCTCATCCGCCTTCCAACTATGTGGTGGCCTAGAAGCCCCTCGCACTGTGGCCAGGTCCTCTTCCGCTTCCTCGTCGCATCTCCCAACCCCGCCTCCTCATCCTGTGTCCTCGATCCCGGGTCCCTCCTCTCCTAGCCCTCGTCACCTTCCTGCTAGTTTTTACCCTCCTGCCTCTCTTCAACTGAATTCTGCTCATCCTGTCCCAGGCTTCTTATTCGAGCGTCCTGTGAACCCGATACCAGCTCCTCCCAGTCACCCATCCTAGTCCCAAACCCTTACCTCCCGACTACAAATTCCCACATATATCTCCCCCACC
Organism: Hymenopus coronatus; assembly: GCA_030762935.1. NCBI lineage: Eukaryota > Metazoa > Arthropoda > Insecta > Mantodea > Hymenopodidae > Hymenopus > Hymenopus coronatus. The sequence goes on from CM060900.1 coordinate 288,587,325, forward strand.
GTTGTTCTCTGTTTCAGGTTCTTAAGAAGTTCGACGTCCTGCGAGCTAACGAAGAATATGTCTTGTCTAAAGCCCCCATATCAGGGGATTATATGGTAAGCACTAGATCTGCGGAGGAATACCAGCGCCTGACAGCCTTCCTAAAGGATCGTGGGGTACCCTTCACACTCACCAGGAACTCCAGGGACGACCAGACCTTCCGTGCTCTGGTGAGGCACCTCTACTTTGACGGCGCGGAAGAGGCTGTTGGGGCTGAGTTACACAGCGTGCAATTTTCAGTGCTGCGTGTAGTGCAACTCCAGCGTTATGACCAAGCCCGAACGCCTCTGCCGATGCAATTTGTGGATCTGGCTACAGCCGTCAATGTGATCCATGGTCGTTAGAACTAGTGCTCCACTTTCGTGTGAAAAGTGGTACCTTACCGGCGGCCGTTCATCCCAATACAGTGCAACAGATGCCAGTAACTGAGGCACACAGAGGCAACGTGCGTGCGAGTGCGGCCGTGTGCTCCAAGTGCGCCACTTTCCATGATTCGTGAGGCTGTAACGTCCCCCCCCCCACCAAAGGATATGCGCGCTGTGTCTCAATTCGGGCCTCGGGGCCAAATAATGGTCTGGTCCCAAGTATCAGAGATCGGTTGCTGTGGCGCGCAACCTCCAGGGGGAAGGGGGCATGGACAGCTGAGGCGGGAAGTGGTGGTCTGGTGTGGGGATAGGCTCCGGCACCAACACCGTCTGCCCTTCGTGGCCCAGGTATGTGTGTTGGAGGCGCTGCTAGGGAAAACGTGCCCAGGACTCGAAGGCCTAGCCAACCCCTAGTAAGGCCAAGTAAAACTTCGCAGCGAACCCCGACGAGAGAGGGGAAAATGAAATGGCGTGATATTTATGGACGCTCTTTAACTACTGTGGTTCTCAGCGTCCCATTCTAAATTGGGCGTGAAAGACTGCTTAATTTTGCTCAGAGGCCTCTCTTATCAGGCTTGAGGTTCTTTTACGTGCCGTAAATCTACGACACGGGACCCACAGCTTTAATTCCCTTCCGAAGGAAGCCATGCTAAGGATTTTTACACCCGAAAAAATCCATCGTCCTCCGCCGGGTTTGAACCAGCGACCTTGGGTATATGAAGTCAGCATGGTAACCATTACACCACGGAGGCCGACAACGAGAGAGGGGATTGTGTCAGACCCTTGTCTGGAGCACCAGCGGGCAATGTTTAGACGTGCGTCGGCTAAGCGATGGAGGGACGCCGATTTTCAGGAGGTTCTGCATGCACGGTTCGAGTTATTGGCCACTTTGATGGAGTCGGAAACCCGGAGCATTCTAGCCACCCACTGCGAATTCTTTCAACTCCTCACCTCTCTTGGCTTCCAATGAACCTCACACCTTCCTCAATTGTATGACATGGAACGCCCACAGTTAAAAAAAAACATAAAACTGAACTTAGAGGCTCTTTAACACGAAATGACATACACATAACTCCCATTACGGAAACGCTCTTAAGCGACAAAGACAGATTTAATATTCCAGGTTACATTACCCATCGCAGCGGTCGAAACAGACGTGGAGACGGGACAGCCACAATAATAAAACAAAGTATTGCTCATGATCTAGCTCCATAGACTCAATTTACAGCTCCAGAAGGTACTAGTGTTTACATCTCTATGGACAACGACAAAGTTCTAATCAGTGGCATATGCCCCTCCTTGCGTACTAAAAGTAGCAAACATTAACGCATTCATGCAAGCAAACAATAGGTTACTAATAGCCGGAAATCTCAATGCAAACACCTAAATTGGGACTGCAATGAAAACAATCCCGAAGGTACGGCCCTTCTGAACCTTGAAAATAACTCTGATATAGTGATTCACACTGCTATGGAACATACGTATATCCTGCTCAGCCGAAACCAAAGACCATATATATTGGATTTAGCTGTGACTCGCAATCTAACTCGTAGAATTAACGTACAAGTATAGCACAAACTCTCTTACGATCACCTACTGGACGCCCCAATCCTCCAGCCGAGTGACTCAATTACAATAAAGCTGACTGGCACAGGTTGTCACAAACCATTAATGAGCAACTACGCACTACACAGCTAAACACAATAAAAAACATGAAACAACTCGAAAATGCCATATGACCTGGAACCAAAGCGGCAGTTCCAGTAAGCAAACCTAAACAATACCAATCTCAGCTGTCACCAGACATCCACATGCTAGCTGCGGAAAGAAACCGAGCTAGACGGCAATAGCAGAAATCCCGACACATCGTAGACCTGTAATGCTTCAGACACTTAAATGCTCTTGTCGCAGAGAAAAAAAAAAATGTCGTGTTATTTATGGACGCTCTTTAACTACTGTGGTTCTCAGCGTCCCATTCTAAATTGGGCGTGAAAGACCGTTTAATTTTGCTCAGAGGCCTCTCAATCAGGCTTGAGGTTGTTTTACGTGTCATAAATCTACGACACGGGACCAACGGCTTTACTTCCCTTCCGAAGGAAGCCATGCTAAGGATTTTTACGCCCGAAAAAATCCATCATCCTCCGCCGGGTTGGGACCCGCGACCTCGGGTATATGAAGTCAGAATGGTAGCCATTACACCACGGAGCGCGACTTTGTCAGAGAAAGAGAGAGCATCAAACCACATGTATCAGCAGTTGCAACATACACTATAGAACCTCGACTACGAAAGAGACTTTGTGTGGAGAATTGCACGCTAGCTAACACGCGATAAATTACAAATACCACCACTATACCACAATCAAATAATCGCATCCACAGATCAACAAAGAGCAGATATGCTCGCGGACACACTGCAAAAAAAAAGAAAAAAAAAAACAGCACGGCAAATCCTTCTCCGTGCTATCCTTAATTTACGGCAGCAATGGAAGTGGAAACGATAGATTTCAAAGAACAGGTAACCCACAATTTAGTGAGAAAAACCTGTCCGAGTGAAATAAATTGGCTAATCAGGCATCTCCCAAAGACAAAAGCCGTGGGCCTGATAGCATTCCAACAGTAGTTCTTATGCATCTGCCTGAGAGAGCAATGAAGCTACTCTCAAACATTTAATTACGTGCTTATTACCGGGCATTACCCAAGCAGGTGGAAACTGGCCACAATGGTTCATTTGCTCAAAAAGGGGAAGAACCTGTCCAAGCCTCACAACTACAGACCAATTAGTCTATAGTCTACTAAGCACACTCGGAAAACTTCTCGAAAATGTAAAACCTAAGGGTCTCAACTGCCTACTAAACAAACAAAACATACTTTTTCCAGAACAATTTGGATTCCGGGCTAACCACTCAAAAACTCTTCAAATAATCAGAGCTACCCAAACTACAACGCACGGCTTTAACATCAACAAATAAACAGGATCTTTATCGCTAGATGTTAAGCAAGCCTTTGATAGAGTATGGCATGCTGGCCTACCAAAGAAGCGAAAGACAATAAGTATACATGACTCACTAATTAAGGTTATACAAAACTATCTATGCGATCACAAATTTCAATCTAGAGTAAACAGTCACCTGTCAACCGAACGTCCAATCACAGCCGCAGTGCCACAAGGCAGCATTTTCGGGCCAACTCTGTTTAATATTTATGTAAACGACATCCCAAAAACCGAAGATACAATCTGATACATTTACCGGACGATACTGTAATAATGACCCAATCAGGTAAGATTCATACATAGAAAATTATAGAGCGCCCTCAATAACCTTCAGGAGTTGCTTACAAATTGGTGAATCAAAATAAAGAATCCAAAAACTCGAGCAATCATATTCACGAAACGCAACAATCACAGATTTCCCAAACACCGCCTGTCACCGCAAACCATATTTGGTGAACACATTAGATGGACAGATACGGTAACTTTGCTAGGACTTAAAATAAATCAGGGACTAACATGGGCAAAGCACATTATCCAAACCCATGGTAAAGCCAATGCTCAATGAAACAAGCTATACCCACTCATCAACATGAGCTCCCAACTAAGGCTCACTTTTTAAAACATTAATCCGACCTATCATTACCTACGGCTCACAGGTATGCCGCCTTAAACCACATCAAAAGTTTACAAAAATTCCAAAATAAAATTCTACGCTTAATATCCAAAGTACCATACAAACCACCAGCTGACATACTTCACGGTGAACTCAAAATGCACACCAACGAACAATTCATTACAGAACTATTTTATTATACTATCAAAAGCTAAACGAACATCACACGTTAATAGAGACGCTAGGAAACTACGACACACAAACCAATAAACAGAGCAGATTTTGATCACTTTTCGACAGGACGATCACACAACACACCACGCCAGACGAAATAGAAGAATACCTCACCAACCTCCTTTCCTAGAACCTCTATTCTCCCCAAAACCCCAACACACATCTTTATTTAATAATCTTTCTCTTCTTATATGTTTTCAGTTCCAGCCCGTTGCAAAGCTCTCAAGCCATCAGCTACAGCTGAGGCGGACCGTACGAAAGGGCCTCCCACCGTGATCGATGTGGGCAGCAAATTCGGGCAGCTGCATTATGGAGTTGATCACTTAGACGACCTAGGCAACAACCTGATAGACGAGATGACAAAAGTCCGGAATCACTACAAGCAACGAGCGGCTGCGCAACCACTGACGAGTGGAGAAATCCCGCAAAATATCAGGGTTGATGCACTACTACAAATACCTACATTTTAATAATTCTAGTCATATACTACAAGACTAGACTAAATGGATAAAAAAAAAATAGCGCTTTATTTAGACACAAATACATGACAAGCAGGCTCATCCAGCAGAGGAAGCACATAGCAATGCACGCAATTAACACACCAAAATTAACACATGATTTTCCACTGGTATTGCCCAGGCTTCGTGGGGAATCCCAGCAAGCAACACTAACGCGCTCGCATGCAACACATGCCAACTAAGTAGCTTTCACTTACTACCGGGGTGCTATGCGGGATCCTACGCACGAAATTTCTCAGTACTACGAAAAACACGTGCAGGGGATTTTAGTGGATATACCGCACTCGCGCGGGGAGCTCATCATATCTTCCAAGCCACTGCACTTAGGCTAGGGGTCGAATGCAGGAATGGATTTTTCCCCTCCACGGTAAAAAAAAAAAATAAATAAATAAGTAAATAAAGCAGAACTTCAGTGCGCCAATTTGCTTTGCGTTGAGTACAGCAGCTCCCCTTAGTGAACCTAGCTATCAAGTGCGACAGGAACGTGTTACGGTGAGAAAATTGTTAGTCTTCAAATCATACTTAAAAGGATTTATCGTACTGGGGACATGCAGAAACCTACATTTTACAAAGTATCTCGGATATAATCACTAAGGCTTTCACAGCCGGCGTCCATATCATAAATGAAAATGTAAATGGGCTGTGAACAACTCTTTAAATATAAACACTGTGCTGCATCCTTCAGCAGCGAATACAATGGAATTCGTCACGAAGAGCATTGTGGTGCAGGCATGTCCCTGAAGAAAACAAAGACTGAGCCTACCAGACATCACCTATTGAGTATAATGGAAAATGAGTGTGACATAAAAGAGTATGGGACATCATTTGAAGGCCATCTAAAGTCTTTATTCATCCGATGCATTTCGAGCAAGGATACAAAGACTTACCTGCAGGAAGCTAAGCACAGGATTACACAATCGGTCTAAAAAGAGCTCTCCATACATAAAGCTGTGAAGGTTAACTTCTTAGTGGAATGTAGATTTGTAATAGTGCTGGAGAAGCTACTGATAAGACTTTCAAAGCCAGAAATCGGGCAGTGTTTCTAGAAAGAGGCTTAGACTGAAAACGAAATTCAAGAAACTAGCTGCTGAAATAGAGGAATCTCAACTTAATGGAAACACTTGAGCTCTCCTTGCTGTGGAGGGGGTACGTCTGCGAATTAACAACTATAATCCTCTTCGCGGGAGCAGTTATATTCCTCTACCTGCATCTATAGAAGCAAAGAAAGGTGTGTCAACCCTTAAAACTACCATGATGAGCTGCTTTTTATGTGCTATTCTTGCCCAATTTGTCGCCAACAAGCCCCAACGTTAGAAAATACAAGGAGATTGAAGATAAGATTCAACTTCTCGTGTATCAGGTTTCCTACGCCATTGGCAGATATTTCAGCACTTGAAAATATTAACAGTTTATCTATCAATGTGTTTGCATTGGATGAAAATAAAAAAGTGTTTCCAATAAAGGTTGTGGAGGAAGGAATAGCTGATTATTGTGATATTCTGCAGAGTGATGGAAATGGAACACATCACTGTGTACACATCAAGAACTTTGAGAAGTTTATTCGAGAACAAAAGACAAAACTTAAGGACGAATGTATATCTGTAAACGCTGCTTCACCCAGTTTGATGATCGATATGGATATAGTGAAGGGCAAAACAGGAGGAACATGCTAGTATCGTCATCCAGCATTCTATCGCTAGGATAGTTATGTCTGCAAAGAAAACCTCTATCATTAAATTTAAAAAACGTGGATAAGATGTTGAAACCTCTGATTTTGAGAGTGTGCTTAGGTCTTATTACTCATGCCAGTCTAATCCTGAAGCTTCTTATGCAACAACCTATCAGAAGCATCCTCCAATGAGTGTCGCTGTTTACGTCAAACCAGCGTCATTTATTGAACAGCTAGAGACTGATCATCCTGTTGTCCCTTATGTATACAGGGTATATGATGTGGTCTGAGTAATGTATGGATTATCTACTATCTCTTGCAAATAAGATTATCATTATATAAACATATGCTAAAACTCTGAAACTAACGGATCAACAATTGGAGGACTTTGAGTCTTCTAGAATGCTACTTGTGTAATAAAAAATTCACTGAAGAAAACTGGAAGGTTAGAGATCATGGCCATTAGACTGGCGAATATATTCATAATGAATGCGATCTAGCCTGAAAAATACCAAAATATATTCCTGTCTTCATGCACAACTTAAGCGGATATGATTTGCATTACACCGTTAAACAATTAGGGCGTACAAGAGAAAGAGCGGAGGTGATTCCGTGTTCCGAAGAAAAGTATATTTCATTCTCGAAGCATGTTGGAGATACTAAACTGTGGTTTGTGGATATTTGCCGTTTTCTCAGTTCTAGTTTGGATAAACTAACAAAACCCTTACATCGTTTCCTGTGACTTGCAAGTATTTTGCAGAGAGAATTGGTTTGATGACATGCAAAGAAGTATTTCCCTATGATTACATCACATAATGATATATTTTGAAAGAAACATGCTTAGCTCCAAAGGAAGCACTCTACAATAGATTAAATGAAGAGGAAATCAATGATCAAGACTACGAGCATGCTAAAAATGTTTTGGAGGAGTTTATTATCCGAAATTTGGGAGAATGCGGTGACCTCTACTTAACCTCACACGTCTTGCTATTCACTAATGTTTTTGAAACCTTCAGAGACCAAACATTGAAAACTCATAAAGTTAACCCTGCATATTACTTTACATCTCCAGGACTAACCTGGGATGCTATGCTTCTAAATACCGGAATTGAGATAGAATTATTATTGGATTATGAGCAGCTTCTCATGGTGGAATCTGGCATAAGGGGAGGATTATGTCAGGTATCTCACCGGTATGCTCAGGCTAACAACACCTACATGGAGGAGTTTGATCCTGAAAAACCAACTCATTTATCACATACGAAGACGCAAATAACGAATATGGATGGGCTAACAGCATCCTCTGCCTTATGGAGGATTTCAGTGGGTTTCTCCTGACAATATTAATATAGAAACACTAAAAGAAGATGATATTCTTGGAGTTGACGTGGATTATCCCACTGAGCTTCACGATGTTTATAATGATTTGCCATTCCTGCCTGAGTGTCTGAAACCAAAACAATCGAGTGTAAGGTAGCTAATTCTACACCTTAGAACTAAGAAGAAGTATGTTGTATATTACATGACGTTAAAACAGGCGCTCTCACATGGACTAGGATTGGCAAAAATCCATCGAGTGCTACAATTTCCACGTCCTTGTTGGTTAAAACGTTACAGGTAGTTTAATAACACGCTGCGGCAACAAGCTAGAAAATATTTTGAAAAGGAACAGCACAAACTTTTCAATGATGTTATGTTAGGAAAAAACAGGGAAAATATACGAAATCGGATGCAGAGACGCCTTGTAACAAACGAGTAACCAATGGAAAAAGCTTATTGCTATGCCGACATTCGTTAGTAGAAGTATTTATGCACCTAACCTGGTATCTGTGCATATGGCATCGCGACAGATTTTATTCAACAAGTTAATATACATCGGATGAGCGTCCTGGATATCTAAAAAACTGTCATGTACTCCTATCAATATGATGTGTTAATGCCGTGTTATGAAGTTGAAAACTTGAAGCTTATGTACATGGATACGGACTCTTTCAGACATTGAGTCACAACATCTTCTATATACCAGGAGAAAATGCAATTTCTTAAACATTTACATACATCTGATTATCCTGTAAGCCATATGTGTCACTCTACACAAAAAAAAAAGTGCTGGGAAATTTTAAAGATGAAGCTAGAGGAAAAGTCATCCCGCGGTTTGTTGGACTTAGGCCTAAGATGTATGCCCTCGATATTGATGGAGGTATGATAAAAAGGATTAAAGGCATAAAACTGAGCGCTATTAAGCGGTTCATTACATTCGGCAATTAAGTAGACCGTCTTAAAAGCAACGAAGTAATAACTCATATAAATTTTATCATGTCACAACAGCATAACGTTTCGTCTGTAAAAATCAATAAAATCGTCTCTCACCCAATGCAAAGAGTGATTACTGGCGATGGAATATCAACCTATGCTTATGGTCATTACAAAGTTGAGAATGTATCTTGCTACATGCAATGCTCGTCATCGGTAGCGTGGCAGCAGAAAACTGAAGCTTAGACTACAAACACTCCCATGCACCCAACAAAGATATACGAAGGGAGAAGAATAAGAACGCGAGGCGGCGGAATCTTTGCTATTACAATAAATTTCAAATGCTGTTCTCAAGCCCAGATAAAAGAGAATATAATAGATGTAAAAAGTTAGCAATACTAGCTAGAACTCAGAAAATATGCCCAACGCTTCAACAGCATAAACGACAGTAAAAAGATCGGGATCTTTATTTTAGATAAAAAAACAAAACAAAAAAACATGTTGATTAAAAGCAAATGGAGTGTAAAAACAACAACAAAAAACGAATAAAACACAACGAATCATAATGTTCACTAAACAATAAACACTTCGACAACAAAGGCTTAGACCCTCCTTCTAGTGACTGTCTCAAAAAGGGAGATATACAAAAAAAAAAAAAAAAAAAAGGACAAATAAAACAAGATAGAGAAACCGAAAGTTAGATTCTGTTATATTTAGAAGCTAAGAAACACTGTAAACTATGCAAACATTTCCCCTAACTTCAGAAGTTATCATTGAACATGCAAAAAAGGGTATATAATGTGACACTTAAAGGACTGCAAAAAATGAAACAGAATACCGGAATGGTCATGATGCAAACTATGGAAAAATATGACACAACTGTAAAATACTGGATAATCTATATAGGGGATAAAATGTCTATGGACATATACAAATTATATAAAACACAGCAAATAGTGTGAAAAACGGCAGGAACACTGAAATGAGTAAATCAATTACTGCAAAAATGCATAAAATTGTTGCAGAAACGACATACACCACCATAAAAATGTCATCGGTTAGTATCAAACATATGAAAAGGGTATACAAGAACACAGCATGCGAACATTGCCTCAATGGCTCGTAAACGTACTAAAATAGTATTAGTATACCTTTCACTGTCACAAGGTTCTTAAGGAGCTTCCAAAAAAAAAAAAAAAAAAAAAGAAAAAAGAAAACATACATTCGAAGTCGGTTGAAATATAAATTGCATGAGGGCTTAATACTGGTGTATAGTTCTGAACACTTTAAAAGTCGTAAATGATTTGTAAGGGGACAGAAAGCACTATAGATTACCGCAAAAATACTCAAAATGTGCCGAAATGTCTACAAAATGATAAGAAAACAATTAGAAAACTGCAAAATGCTGTAAAAATACTAGCAAAATGCCTTAAAAGGGCTAAAATAGCTTTCATAGAGTCCTATTTCCAACAAAACTGTTGGAGATGTGTGAAAAGCAGCTAAAATATCGATAAATGCACTGAATTTAGCTGCTCTACATTCCTAAGTACCATTCACAAAGGGTATGGCATGACATGAAAAGCATACTGAAAAACATTGGTGGCGCTTCAAGTCACCTTTAAAATCCTGAAAAATCTATGTGAAAGCACTGCAACCTCGGAAAAATAGTCCCAAAAAGTCTGTAAAAGTTCTAAAGAGCATTAGAAAACACTGCAAAATAGTGCAGGGTATGGATAAAAACGTCTGAAAAAGCCTAAAATACTTGTTTAAAGCCTCAAATACCCTCAAAATACCGTGAAATGAAATGAAAAGAGTTAAAATGCCTGATGGATACCCCTCGCAACTAGCGCCCTTAAGGCCTAAACATCCTCCAAATGAAATGAAATGACATTAAAAGAATTCATACAACTGTGACAATACTTGAATCATCTTAAATATCCCGGAAAATGTATGTAAAAACACTACAATCACTGAAAAAATAGGTCTAAAATGCTTATAAAAGCGTAAAACATCATTAGAAAACATTGTAAATACCAGCAAAAACGTCTGAAAAGGGCTAACATACTAGCTTTAGAGTCCTAAATACCCACAGAATGCCGTGAACTCAATTGAAAGAAACTAAAAATGCCTGATGAGTACACTGATATTTAACTGACTTAGAGACTTAAACACCCTCCACATTGCGTGGAATGCCATTTAAAGGCATTCGAAAAAGCTGTCCTAGTAGTCGAGAAACCTAAGAAGTGCTTATAAATGTTCTGTACATACTCAGAAGGCAGAGAAAAACACTGCAAAATAGTAAAAAATAAATAAATAAATAAATAAATAAAAAAATAATAACAATAATAACAATATAATAATGGTAATGATGAAGATGATAATAATAATAAAACTCTTCAATCAATACCCCCGCCATACAAACAATCATTAAAATGTCAAACTTCTGGAAAAAAACCATAAAAATATGTGTAAAACGAAGCAAGTGACATTGAAAATGACCCTAAATTGCTGTTAAATACACCTGATATTCAGTGTCTAGATTAAGTTGCCCCTCCTCCTATCTTTCCCATGTATGCTCACTTGCCCCTGGCCTAGGATCCATCTTAACTATTTCCTTTCTTTGCTTGACCAGAAGCACGAAAACTAATATCGTACTTGAGGTGTGTTTTAACACTTATTTTGTGTTTTAACAAACTTTATATGTTTTATGCAGTAAACTTTCTTCTCTCTCTCCCTCTCTCTCTTCTCTCTCTCTCTCTCTCTCTCTCTCTCTCTATCTCTATCTCTTCAGAAAATCAAAATTTTAAAAACTTTTCAAAGTAAATGATAGTTTGGGGAGGTGGAGTTTTCTTGAAATTCTCCAGATCACATTTTTGTAATATAACATAACTCCATGGCACGACAGCTCACGGGGAGCCTTGGCCTACCGCCCGTCCGCTGCGTCCCCCATCTCGGTCCACTACAGACGTCATGGATGGGGTGCAGTACTGGAGGGTGAGACGTGGTCAGCGCCTCGAGCCCCTCCCGGCCGGTTAATGCGGTCCTCACGACCTGGAGCCGCTACTTCTCAATCAAGTAGCTCCTCAATTGGCCCCCCAGGGACCTCACGAGGCTGAGTGCACCCCGGTCCAGGTCTCCCAGCGGGGGAAAAATCCCCACGCCGGTACTGGGGATCGAACCCAGGTCTCCCGATTTTTGTAATATACTGAACTTAAATATCAAGTATTTGACCCCGTTTTCGTTTTTGCACCATGCTGTTTACAGACACACACGGATCTTTGTCTAAAAATATGTTCTCAATCGGGGAACCCCAAAATGGGTATTTCCAGTGAAATTGATTTTTGAGTGGAATGCAATATTTTATCTTGCCACTATGCACTAGGTAGAGAAGATAAACATATAGCATGAAATAATGGATTAATAAAACTCTTTACCAGCAACTCCACATGGAAAACCAAACAAAGGTAGCATTGACTCCTCAACGATATGTTCTTTTGTTGCATCATGCTGACCAGAGGTCACCCTGATCATTCATGGCTAACAGGAGCAGTTTAAGCATATATGCTTGAGACAGGAGAGCATAACTAGGAATCTTCAGCCACCTTGGTCCTTCGGTAGACGCAGTTGACTACGCGTAAATCGATAGAAATTCCCGATAAAATAGCCCATTGTCAATTCTCACGCAATGGGGTTTCGTGGGTTAGAAAGTACGAGCAAGGGACCGAATTCTGCAGAAGGCAAAACGTTAGCGCAGCATAAACGCTTTACGAAATTCAACATCTGTGTTTTCTGATTATACATGACACCATGCAAGACAATACGAGACGTTCAGTTATATTCGCTCATGTCCGGGGCGTTGTCAGTGAAGCAGTTCCCCAAAACCTTAGTACACTGCACAATAGGAATACTTAAAGTTGAGGTATCTGAAGGCTTTAACGCAATTGGTAATATCTCAGCCATGGACAAATTAAAGAATATCACAGTATTACCCTTATATTGCTGTAAACAATCTATCATGCGAAGATGTGTTGTCATAATTGCAGTAATATCAACTGTATAGGCTCGTAAGGAAGTCGCTGCCCAAACAGTAAGAACAGATTGCAATTATCAAAGCAATGGATCAACATACAGGACAAAATATGTCAAAGACTAGGGAGAGCCCTTGCGAACGGAGGGTTTGACTGGTACAGTAGTTATGAAATGCCCATTGCAGAGGATGCTGGTTGAAGCAGCATCATACAGAGCTCGCATATGGTTTAACGAGCTTTTGAGGTACTTTAAAAACCACCAAAAGTTTCCACAGACCCTCGCGAACAACACTGTCGAAGGCTTTCTCAAGGTCTAAGGTAGATATAGCAAGGCATTTATTTTCCTGTGTACGATGCACTATGCAACCTCGAACTCGCTTTACATATGTGGTAGTATTTTTTGCATATGAGCGCCATTGATTTCAAAATACGTTGTAATCACAGTGTAATATTATGCGCGGTCTAAGAACCCGTAATATCTTCGGCTGAGCACAATTCGGAAACTATGCGACAATATTATCCGCTACAGTGGATGTATATGTATGTATATATATATATATATATCTTTCTTTCTTTCTCTCAATCTATCTCTCTGCAGTCCTCATTGTCTGGAACATTTGAATAACTCTTGTCCGGATATAGCGCTAGCAGCGCTTGTAAAATTCATACGGCAAGCTAACACGTTCTGGGAATGCACGCATTTTAGGCATCTGGATCACGTCCAAAAACTCCGATTCTCCAATTAGTAGTGGAAATTCTTCCGAAAAAAATGGAACCTCTGCGTTTTGGAGAACTCTGCGGTTACGGAGAATCGATGAATGCAGAGTGAATGAAATAATGAAAATTTTCGTCCCATTCACAGTCAGTTAAGTGTTGCGCTTAGGACGATCATGTTTACGTTCCTTTTGCCAGGTGGTAAAAGATCGCCTTTTCCCCATACACCATCTTCACCGAATTCACTGTAGCCAAAGTCCCGTACAGCTCGCGTTCTTTCTAAGCCTTTGTGTGTTCTTTGGTTCCTTTCATGAGCTGTTGGACATATTTACCTTACTGCTGGCGTATGTGAAGCTCCTGCAGGACTTGGAGATAATCCTAGTCATAGCCCGACGTCAAGCAGTAGTGCAAAAAAGCACGTTAGTGCAGGTTTGCCTTTACACACCCAATAAGAGGCCTTATTATGTGCTAGCAGAAAGGATTCACGCAAGTGTGACCAACATTCCTGGAAATCTGACAATGCTTCCTCATCCGTAAGCAAAGGGCAGTTAAGCTTCCAGTAACCTCTACCTATAATGTAGCTCGTAGTCCTGCCTCCAATAGCACGAATGAGTGCATTATGGTCACTAAACGCCACAGGTACGATTTTTGTGCGACGAACACGTGGTAACAGCTTAGCCGGAACATACATACGGTCCATATTTCAAGGCTAATTCCTTTCTCGCGAAGGTAAACTGGACTGTGAAACCTTGCTTATGCTCCCAGGTATCCTTCCGGCATATTTAGTCCTTCAATTGATCCAAGGTAAGCCGCCCATAGAAGGCTCCGTGCTGAATTTTGGCCACCAGTGTACGATTAAAACCATCGACAAACATAAAGGGCACAGCCGATGCCATATGTGTCAGGACGCCTTGCCGAAAAAAATTGTCTCCTTGCTTCCGTTTATTATTACCGGCAGGAGGACAATTATTCAATTATAAAACGTCATGGACAGCACAAATGGCCACATCGGATTGTTGGCCCTCGAAACCGTGTAATTGTAGGACTTGTTGGTAAACAATCGCTGTAACGGTGCCCTCATCACAAAGCTTGGTCTCATAATCGAAGCTATACAAGAAGTCCATATTACAAACATTAACTTCCTGGAAAAAAAGTCTAAATCATTACCTATCAAGAAGTCCCGCAAAAGTTGTTCACGTTAACGCTAAGCGAGGCCCATATTTGAAGACCTAGAGGCATTCAAAGAAAAGCAATGCTATCCGCAACAGCGCCAGGATGAGAATTACCAAGGAGCACCCCAGAACCAAATCAACCTCACCATTTTCCGTGTAAGGGGCATCCTTAGGAAGTTTAGATGAGTGATAGACATCCGCAAATCCCTCTCTGGCATCCGCTGCCATCCGCTTACCAGAATCAGTCTATTTCACTTTGGAATCAGCCGCAGAACTACTTAACAATTGTGGTACGTCATGCGGTTACTGCCGCACTGAGATGTATTCTCCCTCTATCCGCCTTTGCTGACCTCAAAGCTAAGAATTTCGGCTAGACAAAGAACAGGCATTCGGCCTAAATTGGGATATCTCACTCTCCAACACCTCTACCTCTTCATCACTTAAAGCCTCCTATGGACGTTCCTATCATAATGGACCATGGTTTCTGGATTCCAGCAAGGGAAGATGTGGTAGCACTCACAATCTCACTGAAAAGTGCCGGTCGAATCCTTGGATTTATTGGAAGCCCCGTTGCACGACGCGGAAAAGCTGCGTTCAAGTGTGTAGGGTCATGACACAAATGAGAAACTTGTGCTTGGCTGATGTAACTGGTGGCTACAAAATATGTATCGATAATCAAACTAGCCACTAATTTACGTTTCAATTCCATCTTAACTAGATGCATGTCATTGTTAAACGGCTTGCTGCGCCCTGGCCGAGTGGTTAGACCAGTCGTCTCTCACCTAGACGGCCCGGGCTCGATCCCAATGGAACGCGTGTGGGATTTGTGGTGTACAAAGCGTCGCAGGGGCGCGTTCTCTCTGGGTTCTGCAGTTTCCTCCGCCATCGCATTCCACCGATGTTCCATCTTCATTGCACATATCTGTAGTGCCATCGCCTGTGCTGCCATTTGTAGTAAAAGCGGGAGGCAAACACTATTAAAAATAATTTTTAGACGGGAGAAGATAGTGGGAGCGCCATGTTCCCTGAATATGTTATACACTGCACCGAATTTACTCAGTTTTGTGATAATACTGCGAAAAGCGCATCAGAAGGAAAGTGAAACACTCGAACATTAACTGTTTTCGGATAACCCGATGCAATTTTCACGTTCCGTGAGTTCGCCAGAGGCGTTCGTAAAATGCAGTTCATCTTTATAACAATATTCAGGATCATTATATCATACCGTAGAATCGCTTGCTCTTGTATGAAGCTGGAGAGTGTAGACTCGATCTGCTTTCGGCCCAATGGCATTTGTTAGCCACTGGTGGAATTTTAATTCAGTTGATTTAATCTACGTTGGAGGCAAACTGAATATAATAATGTTCACTCGTTTGTAAATTACCATGATAATCGTTAAAGACAAGCTGGTCCCTGTGGCCACGATCGCTAAAGTGCCTAGCTTTAGTGCTTCGTGGCGCAGGGGACCTTGGGTTCGAGTCCCACCATGGACGTGGGTGTTTGTTTGTTTGTGGATGTTTGTATGTAAGCAAAAAAAAAAAGACTGAATAAACCGATATTAAAATATACCCAATTGAATTGGCATGCACGCGCGAGAACTGTCAATGTATGTAGTAGCACATTAAACAAAACAACTCTCGATAGTACCGGCCGGTTACACGCAGAGCGGGTAGACAACCTCATGGTACGTCAGCCGCTGCAGGACTGACGTTGAATATTGCTAAAAATAAACTAACGAAAAATATAATTCAGATATTAGTTTGCCGATGAATAAGCAACTTTCTTCGTTGCCTGAGGCAAACTAAACGAAATAATCGAAAGATGATTTTAAGACGTGGGAGGCATCTACAGAGCTCTGCGAAACAGATGGAAACAGCAAAAACTCATAGCTATGATGGAAAACAAGTGACCATCTGAAATATCATACTGCTGCCCGCATGCTTTACTCACCCAAATACTTTTTACGCTCATTTTTTGTTTCCGGGATATTGCTGAAAAGTATCATTCTTAATTTTCAACAACACAGAAAAGTATCTAGTAATAATATACATCTCTTCTTTCAGGATACAAAGTGAAGTTTAAAAGGAAAGAACGAATTACACAGTAGCAGATTAAATTTTTCTTGTTTCAACATCAAAGTGGCATTTAATTACGGCGACGAGATAACGCACTCTAATATCAGCTTTTGAAATCAGGCACAGGAAAGAAGTTTTTCTTATATCAAAATAAAGGTAACACAAATAACATTGACGTACAACACGCGGCTTAAGATAAATGAACATACTACACAGAAAAAAATTGGATGGATGACAAAAAGTGAACCTTAAAAACAGTTTACCCATGTCGAAATTTCGATGAATTAATAATAATTGAGAGAAAATGAAAAGAAATTTCCGAAAACGTTTTGCGAGATAAAAACGAAAGAATAGATGTTTCATCTTATAGAAGAGTACAGCACAATCATATAATACATAAAATTACTTTTAGCAGAAACCTGATATAAGTTCCCAAAAATGCGATAGTAACATTTAGAAATATTAAACTCATACGGGCTTTCAAAAAATACGTTCCATGCAGTGCTGTGCTTGTGTGACAGTATTAATGGTGGTGGTGGTGGTGGTGGCGGCGGCGATGGTGGTAGAGGTGGTGGTGGTTGTGGTGGTGGGGGTAGTGGTGCTGGTGATTTCAGTAGTGCTAGCGGATGTGATAATTGTGGTAGTACTAGTAAAATGGTTGGGGAGTTATGCCAGAAAACACATCCATGTCCAGCGAGAATTTCTCTGAAATAAAAATTAACCTCTCCATTCCGGAGCTTACACCAGGAATTCAGGTTCACTGTTAATATTTTGATCCAGTTTTCTATCTATATTCTGATTTTGAGCATCAACTGGGGCCTTCAGTGTCTTCTCAAGAGCCCCTTCTCTACTTATGTCAATTTCCTATAGTTGAAGGTGCTCTACGGCTTGCGACCAAGTTGGATCGGTTCTCGCACGGACCAACAACATCTTGGTAGATGTGATGCAATAAGCCCTGATAATTCTTATTCCTACTTTTCGATATATGGTTAAAAGTATAGTGGCATATAAATTCTTGGCTAGAACCTTACACACACCATAAACCAAAATGTGTGGCACACTAGAACAAACGACTCTCCGGTGTCTTTCCCATAGACAACGTAACTCCGTATTAGGCGAATCAGAAGGTTGTTCCTACCTTCTTTAAAAAAAACTGCCTTCTTATGATAGCCCATGTTACAAGTGCCAGCGGTTTGGGCATACCAGCGAATTCTCTACTGGAAGGTCTACGTGTTCTATTTGTGGCGACGCTTTGCACGATGGGGACTGCAGTACATCTCCATCTTGTGTGAACTACAACGGAGAACACCCATCTAGTTCCGGATATTGTCCCCGTTTTGCTGTGGAGGGATCAATCCAGGAGATACGGGTGAAAGAGAAGGTGTCCTCCGAAGCCCGTAAGCTCCTGCGTATCCCACAACATTCTGTCCCGCGGTCCGGTTTTTATAGCTCTGTTACAGCTAAACCGGTGCCGAGGCGGGAAATCGCAACGCAGACCTGCGATATCAACGGGGCCACTATTGCCGAAAAATTATTGTTGCCAGAACTCTTCCGAAGATCTCAACAACTACGTCAGTGTCGGCATGACCATCTGCCAAATCCGCCAACGTAAAGTATACTCCAGCAAAATTGTTAGCCAAACCGTCGACCTCAAGCAATAAGACCGACAAAACCGTAGAGTGTTCTGCACAACAGAAAGCTTTCAAGACCAGCTATGTTTAGGACTGACTTTCTTAAGGAGCGTGTTGCGCCTGCACCCAAAACATCCTAAGGTAGTAAAAGTCCACGCCCCTCTCCCCGCAGGTCCGCCTCTTCTTCTGAGGAATCTTCTGGGATCAGTACCTCAAATTGGTACTCAGTGCCGAAGTTCTCCATTGGTAAGGGGTCCTCTCCTGTGGAGAAGATGGAGCAGGAGGTTTTGCCCCGACTGCTAAACAGACAGTGTGTAAGTGGCAGGAACGTGCTCCTGAAAAGAGTGTTAGTCCAACAGCAAAAAAGAATAAACTAAACCGAACAGCACTGCCCAGTATGCAGAAACGTCTGTCTATTTAGAACTTATCTCATAATATAGACCATGGCTATCCTACAGTGGAACATTCGCAGCATTCGAACACATCGAGCAGAGCTTGAACTAATACTCCATGCGCATGAACCTCTAATCGTCTGCCTACAAGAGACCAAGCTTCGTCCACAAGATAATGTTACATTCGAGAACTACTGTTCAATACGGTTTGATTTAACTCCAACAGACGGTATTCCAGCACACGGTGGCACTATGATGCTCATAAGAGATGATCTTTATGCTGATTCCGTCTCCTTACAGTCGGACCTCCAGGCTGTTGCTATAAGAATCACACTACCCTCTACCATATTTACCATTTGTAGTATTTATCTACCTCCCTACGATGACCTCTCGCACACCGAGTTAGAAGACCTGGTTTCCCAATTACCAACACCATTTCTTTTGGTGGGGGACGTGAATGCCCACCACCCACTTTGGGGCTCCCATCGGGCTTGTGCGAGAGGTCAGCTAATTGTAGACTTCTTGGACACTAAGAATCTCGCACTCCTGAGCGCCGGGAAGCCAACCTTTCTTCCTGACGCCTTTCACAGTTTTTCACACCTTGATAGATCGATTTGTTCACCACAGTTAGCGGTCTCGTTATCCTGGAATATCAACTCTGATTTGCACTCTAGTGACCACTTCCCATGTTTTATTAGTCTCTTGACACACGCTGTATGTTCCACTCGTCTACCTAGATGGCACTTAGATCACACCAAATAGGAACTATATTCCCACTTGGCTGAATTTAACTCCGATGAGCACGACTCTGTCAACTATTTAGTCGACCATCTCACAGAGACAATTCTTTCCGCTACTGAGCAATCCATTCCGCGTTCGACTGGCCAACCCCATCGATTTCCGGTACCTTGGTGGACAGATGACTGCCGGAATGCTATTCGTGCTCGCAGACGTGCTCTCAGGGTCTTCCAACGTCACCCTACTCTTGATAATCTTATACACTACAACAAACTGAGTGCCCAATCTAGACATTTTATAAAGGATAGCAAAAAGACATCCTGGAGTAAATTTGTAGAATCTTTCAAGCCACATACACCTTCCTCTGTCATATGGGATAAGTTACGGTGTGTGGCCGAACAACTGACCCAAATGCCAATACCCGGTCTAAAAACAGCTGTAGTTGCTCCTTTTGAAGGGACTAACACTCTTGGCTGTGCCTTCGCTCAAGTGTCTAGCTCAGAGAACTATTCTTTTGAGTTCCTGCCTCTCAAGGCTCAGGTGGAATCTCAAGCGTTCCCCTTTCGTTCTGGTAACTTCGAAGACTGCAATCACCTTTTCATCATGGCGGAGCTAGACCATGCACTTTCCTCTTCGCGAAACTCTGCAGCTGGTCGGGATGGCGTCCACGTCGAAATGTTGCAACATCTCTCTCCTGAAGGTAAGGCTTTTTGTACTGCAGGTCTATAATCGTATCAGGGTTGACGCCAGTTTTCCAGAGAAATGGCGCGAGGCCATCACCATTCCAGTTCTGAAACCTGGAAAGGACCGTCACCTACCTTCCAACAGCCGTCCTATTACCCTCACGAGCTAGGCCCGTAAGGCGATGGAACGGATAATAAATAGGCGGTTAGTATGGTGGCTTGAAACTCGGAATTTTTTCACCAACACCCAATGCGGTTTTCGCCGACGTCGTTCAGCAGCTGACCATCTTGTACTGCTGTCGACGCAGATCATGGACGGTTTCCTTAAGAACTGTCAAACGGTTGGAATATTCTTTGACTTGGAGAAGGCTTATGACACATGTTGGCGAGTAGGTATCTTACGTACCATCCTCAGCTGGTATCTACGTGAACGGCTACCGTTGTTTATTCAGGAGCTTATGAGTGACCGCGTTTTCCGAATCAGGGTCTGCTCGGTATTTTCTAACCTTTTTACTCAAGAGAACGGCGTGCCACAGGGATCTGTTCTGAGAGTGACGCTGTTTGCTATAGCGGTTAACTCTATATCTCAATTTGTCCCCCCAGGTGTCTCCTCATGCTTATTCGTAGACAACTTTGCCATCTTTTGTACTTCTCAGCGTGCGCCGTTTTTGGAACGCCGTCTCCAGCGGTGTTTAGACAATCTCTATGATTGGAGCTTAAAAACAGCTATCGTTTCTCCACTGAGAAGACAGTCTGCGTCAACTTCTGGCGCCGTCGGTGGCGAATAGCACTTCTCTACGCCTCGGGGCAGATTTACTTCCCTTCGCCGATCAGGAGAGATTCCTGAGGTTGATATTCCGTCGCAAACTATGCTGGTCACCACATGTAGCACAGCCTAAATTGCGGTGTGACGGTACTCTGAATATTTTACGGATACTAAGTGGCAAATCTTGGGGAGCGGATCGGACAGTGCTACTCCGTCTTTATGGTGCACTGATTCGATCCAAGTTAGACTATAGGTGCATCGTGTATTCTTCAGCACGACCATCTGTGCTTAAAAGATTAGATTTTCCAACTAGCCCAGTCGTTAGCCTCTACGCCGAATCGGCAGATCCACCGCTGCGATATCGCCGTGATGTCCTTCTAGGTAATTATGGCTGTGGGCTTCACTGCATGCGTTCGCATCCTAGTTTACCCCTTTTACATCCAATGAGTTGGACGGACGTTATCACATCCTGTCACTTAGTGCAAGACCTGCAGGATTTTGCTTTCGTGAGCTTTTTCAGATGCTGAATATAGAAATGGCTAGCCTGTTTTCCAGGGGGGAGAGAGTGCTCCCACCCTGGTTACGTGCTACATCCCACGTCGATCTCGGGATGACAGCCAACGGCAAATCTACGCTGCCGGTGCCTTGTATCTGCACTTGGTTTTAAGAGTTTTTATCTCATTACAGTGACAGAATTTTTATCTACACCGATGGAAGTGTACCGATGGCGTAGGATGTGCCTTTGTTATTGGAACCGACACCCATACTTTCGGTTTACCCAATAACACATCCGTTTTTACAGCAGAGCTGTATGTCACATATCGAGCCCTTCTTCATGTACGCCATTGCAACTTTTGTGACTGTCTTATTATGAGCGATTCCCTGAGTGCCCTTCAGAGCCTCCGTGAGCTGTACAGTCACTTCCCCATCATACAGCGGATCTAGGATACGCTGCATGTTTGGCACGCTTCTGGATTCCTGGGCACGTTGGGTTGTCAGGGAACGAATTGGCAGATTTGGCAGCAAAGATGGCGACTAGAAGAACCCAGTGTTTACGTTAACTCTGTAACGGCAGACGATCTTAAACTTTTGTGCGCCGAGCAGTGGTTTCACCGTTGCATATGAAGTGGTCAGCTCTAAGCGGAAATAAGCTTAGGGAAGTGAAGGACCTCCCTGTCCACTGAACAACTTCCTCTCGTGTGTCCCGTCGAGAGGAGTTGGTATTGGCTCGACTACGACTAGTCACTGTAATTTTACCCACAACTACCTTTTTAAACGCGAACCCTCTCCTTTCTGTACGCTCTGTGGGGAGGCACAGTCAGTCCGTCATGTGTTGCTAGAGTGTGATCACCTAGCTTACATTCGATCATCTTTGAACATGCCGGCCTCTCTTGCCGAGGTCCTGGCTGATGATCCAAGAGCAGTGGACCGCGTTTTTAAATTTTTAGCAATACTTTCTTTTACCTTGCAGTTTTAGTCTGTGGCAGATGTATACTGTAATAGTATAGTGATTTTAAACATTTTAATTAGATAATTTTAATCTTATAAGTTTATATTGTTACCAGTGTCTTTTACCGACACGTTTGTGTTAGGTTTTAGCTATTTTAATGCCATAGTCTTATCACCAGCTCTGCTTTCCGATCTGGATCGTTGTTTTACCTTGGTGTTTTTTTCTACTGGTTTTATGTCTTGTTTTAGCCCTTTTAATCCCATCGTTTTATAGCCAGCTATGTGTTAGAGTTTGTCAGTTATTTTACCTTGGTTTCCATTTTATATACTGGTTTTTTCGATTATTTTAGCTGTTTTAACTGCGCTTCTTTTTAACGTGCGTTTAAAACTGGTTTTATAACATCTGTGTTTTATGTTAAGGGCACTGATAGCCAAGCAGTTGAGCGCCCTTAAAACCCCCATCACCATCATCATCATCTCCCTACCTTGATATAAAGCGACCAGCAAAGTCTATTCCAATGACTTAAAACGGACGTGATGTGTTCAGTCGGTCGGTTGGGATGGTGCTTCTATCTGTTGTTCTCGTGGATTGTTCAGAATTTGGTAGGGGAGATATCTGTGTTAAACTTTTCGGATTGTTAGGCGACCTCTAACAATCTAAAACTCACTTCGAAGTTCAGTCATGGCGACGCGAACTACAAGGTGATTCAGCTGGACGTGTGTGTCAGAGATAAGTAGTTCTGTAAAGCAATGGGAACCACCAAGGAGTAATGGGTGACGTTCTTCTCTACGAAGAGTAGAATACTGTAGCCTGCCACCCAGGCAAATTAGTCCATCATCCAGAAAGGGGTTGAACCGTGAAATTCTCCAGTCTCTCGGAAGAGGCGAGTTCTTCTGCAGTGCATCAAGTTCGGCTACAAAATCACCTTTTCGCACCACTCTTATCCAATGCATGCGGGCAGCGAAGAGATCAGCAGAAGTTTGTTCTCTTTTGGCTTTTTCCCTTCCACGGAAGTTTTGCAGGAAACGAGAAATCCACTCAGTGGTTCCAAGCAATCTCTAGTAGGAACTCAATTTAGAAGCATCAATTACTCCGGGGGTAGGTGTTGTAGTCAGCATTGCCTTTCCTCTGGAAGTGTTTTCATAGTGAAAGTTCTATCTGGCCATTCCTTTTCATGTAGTCGGAGTCATGATGGCCCATGCCACCAGATGTACAAACTGTGTATCTGGTTACAAAGCAGTCCTCTTGAAAGATAGTCAGTAGGCTTTTCATCTCCAGGGCAGTGTCTCCATTGTGTAGGATTAGTCTGTGTTTGTACCTCAGTGACGTGGTTGCAGACAAAACGTCTTCCATTTGTTTGGATCATTTCTTGTGCATCCCAAGGCCACTGTGGCATCTGTGCAAAGTGTTGCACAAGAGATGTCCGAATCTGTAGCTGTACAAAAGTAGTGTAGTAATTGTGTCCCCACATGCGATCCCAGAAGCTTTAGTCGCGGAAAGGTTACTCGTTTAAGAGGAGATAGTCTGCTTTTGCTGCAGACTGTGTGCACCTGAATGTTTTCTCTTTGGACTGAACGAATGTAAATGGCTGTTTTTGTATGCCCTCTCAGAGGCGTCACAAAATACGTGTATGATGAAAGTGTTACCGTTCTTGATGCCAATCCATCTCGGTAAAACTACATGCTGTAGATACGAGAGGTTTGGCATTCAATCACACCAGCGAATACCAAGGTCACTTGGTAGGATCTCATCGCAAGATAGTCCTCTAGTTCAGGTATCTTGAAATACAATCTTCCCCATCAAGGACACGGTCACCAGAAGTCCCAGAGGACTACAAAAGCTGGTAGTGACTCGCAGCAAACTTCTTTTGGTGACTATTTGTTCCTTCTCTATATCAGCTACTTTATCTTGTGCCAACGAAAACGTATCGCTGCTTGTAATCCAACAGACTCCTAATATTTGGGCGGCAGGCAAGGCTTCACGTCCTTCAGTGTTCCAGATTTCAATTAGTGATGAAGAATTGGTAGCCCATTTTGCCATCGGGAATTGAATAATTTTCATCAAAGAAGTGAGTTCGTAATAAAGAGCAATGGCGTTCTTTTCGTCTTGAGCACCTGCAGCAAAATCATCTATATACATGTTTTCATCTAAAAGCGATGCTGCAATCGGGTACTAATGTTTGTAATTGATTCCTAACTCTCAACACAGCCGACAATAAAACGGACTGCAGGTGAGTCCAGAAGGAAGGCGTTGAAAGCGGTAAACAATTCTTTCTTCAGTCGTAATTAGTCTCCCATAGGGGTGTTTCACAACGCGATACCAGAAAAATCTGGTTATATCCCTGTCGTCCTGATGAAGTCTAGCTGCAAGAAGGCCTGAGCAATGTCTGCGGAGACCGCAACAGGATGCATGCAAAATCACATAACCATGGGAGTGATTTCAGGCAAGAGGTTGTGACCCATTTCCAACACGTCATCTATGGAGAGTGAACTTCCTTCCTGCGAAGAGCCGTCAAACACGATATGCCATTTGATGTTGCCATGTTTCTCCTTTTTGGCCATATGGTAGGGCAAGTGGAATGTGTTAGACGATTCTTCCCCAGGAGCTAGCACTACGTGACCCTTTGCTATTTTGTCCATCATCTGCCTTTCGTAAGTCAGCCTAAGGTCCTGGTTTTTCTGAAGTCTCTTTTCTAAAGCGTGAAAACGCCTTTCTGCATTACTTTTGTTGCTCGGAAAGTGGTTTAAAGTCTTTCAGGGTAGACACACAACTCGTCTCCCATCTTCTATGAAGTAGGAAGCGCAGTGCTCCTCCATAAGTCTGATGCATTTTACTTGTTTAATTTGTCTTGCGCAACAGTTATGCCTATTGTTTATAGGTCCCAGAGATGTCGCAAGGTGTTGTCGCCTCATACTGGTTGGCAGTGATTCATATTAATGAAGTTGTCTGTAGTATTCTTTGCTAGTACGCCAGAGTGGTTACCACTCAGTATCCATTCAAAATGCGACGGCAGCTTCACAACAGATGATGAAATGCGTATGGGTGCTCCATCTTTGACCATCTACTAGTATTGATCGGCGCCCATGAGTATTTCGATCGGAGGGTTTTCAGGAGGCCTGATGTAGCAGTGGAGGTCTCGAAGGCATCCATTCTAAGAGGATTGTTGTTGACGACGTATAGCTGTAGGTCCTCTATCAAAGATTTGCAAACAAAGGTCGACTGCTGTCCAGTAGCATCGAGTAAACTTGGTTAAGCCAGTTGGTCCTGTGAGGCGTATTCGCGCAATTTAGATATACGTAAAATCAGCAGGTCTTATGCCAACATTGCCAACAGAAGTGTTGTTCGTTGAAGCCAAGTGAGAACTTGGGCTCTGCCAGTCACCACAAACTGACCTGTGGTGATTTTTTTTGCAATGGGACCAAGATGCCATTCCTTTCTGGTTGCAGTTTTCAACGTCGTGACCACGCTTGAGGGAGACAAAGCATCAGTTTGCTGACTTGAATTTCTGAACGCGTTCTGGCACACTTGTTACAGTCTTGCAATCTTGTCCCCAGTGACTGCGTGTCTCGCAGAACATGCAGAAGTGTTCCAAACTCGTTGCTGACTTCGGTTTTTTTTTTATTTTATTTTTTTTTTTTTTGTCTTTTCTTTGTTTTGTTTTTGTTTTGGTCTTCGACTGTACGTGAAGCGTTGCAGCTGTAGGAATGTAGGCATATGCGCTCGCAACCTCACCACGTATCTTATAGGCAGTAAGAGCTCCGTCTATTTCCACTCCAAGGAACTTCATCAATTTAATAATATCACCTTCCGACAATTTGTTTCCTTTTACGTGAATAACCCATCTTCTACGTATGTCATCAGGGAAGGCACGTAGTATTTTGTGGGTAAGGACACGGCAGTAACCGTTAACGTCTTCTCCCTGTGATTGGAGTTTCTGGATGCGTCTGTTCTATTCAATGAACATGATGTTTAAAGTTTCTCGACAAACTGAATTGGTTTAATATCCTCAAGGTAGTCCATGTGGGCTTGTATGATACGGTATCTGTCGCCGTATCGTGAATGCAGTATTTATTTGGTCTTTTCATGTGTCTGCTGTCACAGAAATTCCGTCCATGAGTAACTTTGTTTCTCTCTCTCTCCCTCTCTCTCTCTCTCTCTCTCTCTCTCTCTCTCTCTCTAAGGAAGACGTGTTTGTTTATGGTTGACAGTACCGTGTTCTTCTCTGCGAACGACTCAAATTGTTCCCAAAAAGGGGACCAGCATTTTATGTCTCCTGCAAAAGTCTCCAATTTTATCATTGGCATATAAACTGACGTAACGGTTGCAGTAAGAGGAAATACCAGTAATGCCGGAGTAGTATTTTGATGTAATGTAAGGTGAACCGTGGTGACAGCTAGCCGTTTCTCCAATTCCATAGAGGGTCTTTGGATTGCACGCTTGGCTTTGTCACTGTATTCTTCACATGTTACAATGTCGCTACTGTACTTTTTATCGGGTAGAAGATCATTAACGACGTCGTCTTGACGTAAGAGTCGCGCCAGTGCTTCCTCCAGGCGCCCTTTGTAGTTTTCATAATCTTCTATCGGAGTCTCTTCCGTGAAGCTGTCGATGGAAGTACAAAAGCGAGTCACATATCCTCTCTTTCCGTGGTTCTCTTTCTCTTTAATTTATGAAGTGAGTAGTTTTCAGTTATGATTAGCTTGGAAATCCGTGCGGACCTGCAATTGAAACACTATTATGCAACAGTGTTAGGGAGTCAGTCAACAGAAGCGCTAGTAGAATTCTTAACATACAGTAGGTTGTATTACCGACTTAGCCTTTATAGTCTAGTGAGTTCCGCCACACTTCGACAGATAGCGTGCAAGTTAGGCTCGTAAATTACGCTGTTAGTGAGTACAGAAATTTTCACTGTTTTTCGTGTAATAAGTCTCAATAACTAAGTATGAATATAACGTTAATGAGGGGCATGCTTTAGTGTTTCACTAGCATACCTGTTATAGTAGTTTTCCCTGCAAAATCCCGGGTTTTGGCACCAAATCATGTCGACAATGAGAGTAGTAACAACACAGGTATTCCTTCCAAGAATCAGGTTAGCAACTGTTTAATGCATAAAGGTAAATCTCATAACAGAGAGAATAATACACAGAACAACATGCATGGTTGTTCAAATGTAGAGGAGAGGGTCGTTACTAGAGCCTCAACAGTTGTATATTCCAGTATACATTCTGCTACTCGTGCTGTGCCGCACACTGATGCGCAACCTGTTCCAGCACCCCCTGAATCATATTCCATATACTGAGAAGACGAGCCTTGTGATTCACGGCCATACACATCATCAGACCCCCAACTTTCCATCTGATGTTAAATCCGAACATGACAAAATAATCCACAGTGAATTAAATGATTTAGTCAGGGATGAAAAAAAAAAGAAAAGAAATGGCCTGTTATTTAAGGACGTTCTTTAACTGCTGTGGTTCTCAGCGTCCCATTCTATACTGGGCGTGAAAGAGCGCTTAATTTTGCACTGAGGCCTCTCTTATCAGGCTTGAGGTTCTTTTACGTGCCGTAAATTTACGACACGGGACCCACAGCTTTACTTCCCTTCCCTTGCGAAGGGGAAGGATTTTTACGCCCGAAAAAATCCATCGTCCTCCGCCGGGTTTGAACCCGCGACCTTGGGTATATGAAGTTAGCATGGTAACCATTACACCACGGAGGGCGACTATTTTAGTCAGGGATGTGGATCTGTCTAAAGTCAACGAAGAGCTGTTAGTTTCTAGATTACAACAATAGAACTACCTTGCCCAAAATACGAAAGTGACCGTAAGGAACATCTTGAGAAACATTTTTCTGAGGAAGGTGATTTAGTGTTTAGCAGTGATGTTAGTGGCTTATTGAGTGCCCTGAACATTAATCATATCTCTGATCAATGGCGGTTGTTTATAGACGCTTAAAATTTAAATTTCAAAGCTGTATTACTCCGTAATGGCAATCAGTTGCCGTCAATTTCTATTGGTTATTCCATGCATATGAAGAAATCATATAGCAGTCGGAAACTCCTTGAATTAATTCATTATAACACGTATATCGGAAAATATGTGCACACTTCAAAGTAATTACAATATTAACTGGACTCCAATTAGGCTACACTGAACACTGTTGTTTCCTATGTGAATAGGACAGTAGAGATAGAGCTTCTCATTTCATAAAGAAGGAATGGCCTTTATGTCAAGGTATGGAAACTTGAAAAATGAGTGTTAAACATGGCCCTTTAGTGGAATCTGAGAGCATTTTAATTCCTCCAATACATATAAAGCTTCTTCTCATTAACTCTTCTCAACTTTGAACTGAAATGGACTGGCATTCAAACACCTAAATACAAGATTTCCTAGAGTTAGCGAGGCCAAGTTAAAGAAAGTTTTTTTTTTTTTGTTGCCACGCAAATTCGTTAACTTCATCAAAATGAGATATTTGAAGAAAGAGGGATGGATTTCTTTCACAAAGGTCAGAAACATCTTTTTGGGAAGCAAACCAGCTGCAAACTATGAGAACCTTATTACAAATTCGCGGTCATCTTATCACAAAATGGGATGCAACATGCCCTTAAATTGCCCTTTTTACACTCCCATATGAATTTTTTTCCTGGTAGTTGCGGGGAAGTAATCGATGGACATGGTGAGCACATAAAAAACATCATTAATGCAAAAACGTTACCAGGGAGAGTGGAGTGCACGAATGCTTGCTGACTAAAGCTGGACAGTGATCAGGGATACTCCTCAACCCGATTACAAGAGGGAAGCAAAAAGGAAGTATGTTTAGTAATGGTAAGCCAGCATGTTGTTGTTTTACAAAACATCAGACAGATTTTCCTTTATATTATTTCTCAAATCAAAACCAATCCAGCATTCCTTTTGTCATTTTCATGTATGCAGGTTTTCGAAAATATTTAATAGTTTTCTTAAGAAAAACAGTACCCCAGACCATATTTGGAAGTAGTAGAGTCTTTGCTCCGTTGTAGCTCTACTGCCGAAGGTAGGAAACAGACGCTCTACCTCCTTTACCAAATTATTTATTAAATCTGGCATCACATTGCATCGGGAAAGGCCGCCTGACAAGACCAGTGCCATGAATGACATGTCATCTGCAACTTAGAATCTCACCTTCCAAAATTTCATGATGAATCACCCTCTGAGCAATAGCGTTTGTGTTAAAACCAATGCATATAAGTGGGACTATCGTGCCATTCAAACGTAGGAATGATTTCTCGACTATCAGCAATCGTATCTACTTCAGCTAAACTTCCTGTCATTGCACGTCTTCTGGTATTCTCCATGGGAGAAAACCTCTAATGTATCTTGGCGCTAAAATCTAATTTCACTATAATGTCCATAGTGTGCTGCTTCGTGTATATTCATAGAGCATGTAACAATCCATTAAAGTTAGATATTTCCACCTTGAGGGACATATAACATACACAGCAAGGAACAGTGTCTCTAAGGGCAAAAAAAACATGGTACTATATACAACCAAATAGTACCACTGCATATTTGTAAAGCAATGTGAATGATGTTGTACCTGTATCATTGTTTTAGACTACTTTGGACTTGTTGAGAGCCTCCATTTTTTTGAGGCACGTTCTGTGGTCTACAGCCATATACGAGGCGTGTTCCAAAACTAAGGTCCGTGTGGTCGTAATAAAAACATTGTTCATGAGGCAAGGCTTTTATTGACAGTAGTATGTGACTACACATCTAATTAACTTTTCCCCAAAATCGCTGTTCACATCTGCGCACTTCCGGTGACGCTGAACTAGCTTCTTTAACCTCTCAGCATAGAAGTCTGCTGCCTGGGACCTGAACCAGTTAGTAACGCTCGTCTTGAGTTCATCGTTGGTTTGAAATCGTTGTCTACCAAGCCACCGTTTCAAATGCAGGAAGAGGAAATAGTCCTTGGTGCAAGATCGGGGCTGTACTGAGGATGGTCAAGGACTTCCCAACGACACTCTTAAACTTTCCCTTTGGTTTGGGCAGCGGTATGCGGACGTGCGTTGTCTTGCAGGAGGATGATGCCAGAAGACAGTTTCCCGCGACGTTGATTTGGGATTGCACGTCTCAGTTTGGTGAGCACTACAAATGTGCACAGTTGCACAGTACACGTCAGCTGTAATGGCTATCCCACGGTGCATGAAATCGGTCAACAAGACGCCCTTTTCGTCCCAAAACACGGAAGTCATCATTCGGCGATTCGTGTATGGCAATTGCTTACACTTTTTTGGTTTGGGTGAACCGGAATGGCGTCACTGCATTGACTGTTGTTTTGATGCTGCGTTGGTGTACGCTATCCACGTCTCGTCTCCCGTAACAATGTGGGAAAACAAACCATCTCCAGCTTATCTATAGCGCTCCAAAACTGTCGTGCATTATGCATCCGTTGCTCTTTGTGTTGACCGGTGAGCAGTTTTGGTACCCACCTCGCATAAAGTTTCTGATATCCAAGCTCTTCAGTGACAATCCTGTAAAGTGTGGTTCGAGCAACATTTGGGAATTCCATAGTTAGACCACTAATCGTCAAACGCCGGTCACTTGGTTCACTTAATCAACGATGTCGTCGGCCCGAATACTCGGCCTGCCACTCCGGTTCATACACTAGACATAACTCACGATGGATGTCAGCAGCTGGCGATCCCTTTGCCAGCAAAAATCTAATCATATCGCGCACTTCACAACTGGCGGGAGTTACAATTTGCTCCCATCGACAAGCAAGCGCCTCCTTCGGCACTCCTAACACTGCTGTATGTTCCCCGGAGTAGGTAGAGTGTGCTGCAGGCGTGAAACGTCATGGAAACCTATCATCTCCTTGTACTTCATGAGGTCAATGGCTTTTCTTCCTTTGTTCATATTACATTGGAGTATACGATAAATCTACTCACACTAAAATCTGTACAATGTGGTGCCTCTTATGTATTCATAGAACATGTGAGAAAATTTTAGCAGTACACATTTCCATAACATCATCGTCATGTCCATTATGCAGAAACTGTAGTACCACTTATAGTTGCAAAGTAACATCATACAATGTTACCCATATATAGCGTTGTACCAGGACCTTTGACTTATTATGCACCGCCATTGTAATGAGGCGCGACCCGACGTCTATGACATCATGTTCATCAGATCTACGGCGTTTCTTTCTCTGTCAATATTGTCTTGGAGCATAAAAATTTAAATTTCTAATAAGGCTTAAAAAAACATAAACCGCTGTGAAGCTCGGTCTACATACGTATAACAGTGTACCCTTTTACCATGTAAAGCGCTGGATACATACTGCATTTACCATTCGGACAATTATAGGCATTTAGTCTTTGGCCCCGCCGAGCATACGACAGACCAGAGAGTTCATTGATACAAATAAATAAATAAACTCTGCAATACTCCATCCCAGCACCTAGTTACCTATACCGGGTCGTATATCCGCAGATTTTAACTTCATTAAATCTTCACGAAATACAAACATTATAATTTTATTGATATTCATTGACACAGTTCGTAGCCAATGCTTTAGAACCAACACTACATCAGGATCCTCCAGTTGCTCCTTCCTCAAGTTTTTGTGTCATAAACCAGCTGCATATTGCACCGTGATTGCAAATCAGGCTGCAAAACTCTCCTTCAATTCGACATTCACGAATGGTTGCGGTGTTTTTAGCACCATTCTCGGAAAACAGCATCTTTAGAATGGCGTCTTCCTGCCCAGCGCTCTGAGGTACATTTTTATTTTTGCTGCTGTTGGACACAGCAGACCATCTGTCTATTCAAATTTGGAGAGCCCAACAAATAATTCTGGTCGGTGGAATATTGCGTCCGGAGGTGAAATTCCTGACCGTAAATGTACTTATAGAAATGCTTCAGGGTGTCCACAACAGCCTACAACTCTGGTCATGTCACGCAACGGTTCTGTTTGGTCTTAGAAATGATTGATTAACTTAGTCGTATCTGTGCCTACGATGAACTTCTTACCAGGGATGGGTTATAGCAGTTCCGAGATTTTACAAGGGGTACTGGAGGGTCTGGAAAGCAGCCTGAACTTGGCCGGCTCACCCGAAGGTTCATCGCGTTCCTTTATCGGAGTTGTCGGCGGTTGACGATATTTGCGTACCCCGCTATGAGCTTCCGGTACTATGTGCAGAAACCAAGGCGGAATTGTCAACGTTCTTATTTATTCTTTCGATGGAACTGTATCATAATTTACGACGTGCTTCAGGTAGAACATTTCCTTTAGAAACACCTGGCATGTTTTGTGGTTAAGCTTGATGTTGGCTTGACAAAGTCTTTCTAACACCTTCCTCAGACCAGTCTGTTAATACTTGATTGACTTGAATTTAACAATGAGGTCATAGAGTTAAGAGACAATCTGTAAATGAAGCCCTTCATCAAAAACTCCTTGTCTGGAACATCGCGGGGACGTTGCAGAATCCGAGGGGTATCACTGTGAACTGTCACAGCCCATGCTCACCTTGTCAAAATTGTCATCTGCCAGTATCGTGGCTTCGGGTCCAGAATGAAAAACCATCGGAACCCTCATAAGATTTTCATGTTTTCGTCAATCCGTGGTAGTGAAAAGCAGCCTTTCGTGAAACTGTCCAATTTCTTGCAGGCAAAGCAGAGGCGTAGATCTTCAATCTTGTTTTTCGTTAGCACTACCGGAGTGGGCCATGGGATACTGTATTGCTTCATATGCCCCTTGGCATATTGTCAGCTATCCGGTAATTCATTACCTTCTGCTTTGTTAGCGAGCTACAGTGAGGTAACTGTGGAATCGGTCCAGAATCACCAGTGTCGATTCGATGCCTCACTCCATCGGTAAGACCATGTTCGTCTTCTGATAGGTTGAATATGTCCTCGAATTTCGTGAGCAGCTTAAGGATCTGATCCTTTTTGCCTTGTAAGAAGTTTCCATCTTCCTTCTCGGCAAGTTTACTCAGTCAAA
Organism: Hymenopus coronatus; assembly: GCA_030762935.1. Classification (NCBI taxonomy): domain Eukaryota; kingdom Metazoa; phylum Arthropoda; class Insecta; order Mantodea; family Hymenopodidae; genus Hymenopus; species Hymenopus coronatus. The sequence goes on from CM060900.1 coordinate 288,620,643, forward strand.
AATACAGCTTGATGTTAAGTTGGCTCTCTACATCTCTAGTCAGAGGCGCTTTACAGCTAACTGGCTCACAATTCTCAAGGATCTCCTGGTCTTCGTCAATAGCATTGATGACCTTCAACAGAGCAGTTTTCAAGCCGGAATCAGCGTCTTTTCAATATTAAATCCATTTCACGGAGTACCTATTTGTATAATCGTGTTTCTAGTCAGGGATGTTTCTACCCACACACCCACCGCTCTTACGTTAAAGGCTACAACCATTTCCCGATCCTCAATTCAGAGCAACACGGAATAGAACCTATTCTACGAATGGTTCAGCAGGATCTGGTCTCGGCCTAGGTGCAGTATGAGGCATTGGCTCGAATGAAGATCTGAAGGGCATGCAGTAATTGCGCCCTGGGTGGCTGTGGTAAAGAAAACCGACAGTTGTAGTGTGCTCTTGCGAAGGATAAATTCCAGAGGTTCCTCTGTCGTGGGAAAGGTTGTATTCGAGACAGTTGGCACCTCGTAGCACTTAACATATTTCCTCATCGCTGGTCTCTGCACCACATTAAACCTAGAATGATATAAGTGTACCAGCACCCAGCAGCGATTGTCCCGAATGCATCGTCGTTACCAGTCACGGCATTCTATGTGAAGTGAGGGGAAGATATTGACGACGCTGAGGTGACCCTATTTTTACGGGTAGCTGTCTTGATACTCGGCTGTGCTGCACCTGAAATCTGCTCATAGCGTACAGGTCCCACACCCCAGTCAGAGTTTGGTGTGTCAGGCACTCTACCTTCATGGCGAATTCTTGTGGCATCTCGCCTGGTTGTTAAACTTTTGCCTTCTAATTCGCACGGTAAGCATAGCACTGCTCCAGACAGTGTAATTAGGTCTTTGGAAAGTGCGAAGGGATTTGGCTTCTTGTCCATGTCTGCTTTTCTTGGTGCTCTAGAAGAACTCACCCACCACAGTCATCCTCATTTGCATCTCAAATTTGATTTCCTTTGGATGTTAAAGTCTTCATTTCCTCTCCATTTTGTCCATTCCACCCAATGGATCTTAACTATTTTCTCCAAATTGGTTTTTATATCCCACTCCTGATAAAATTGTAACTGTCCAAGTTTGTCTGTTATTTTAGTAAGTCCCTTGCTTAAGGCATTTGTGCTAGATGAGAGCGCTTATTTTAAGTATTCATTGTCACGACTTAACTTAACATATTAGAGCAGTGGTATAACTTGGAACAAGATGACAAAATAGTTAATGAGCGTGGTATAAGTACAGCGTTAGTTAATGACACACATTAGATTTAGCACGATTAGCAATCAAATGTATTTAGCATTAAAAGAAAGAGCACACTCTAGCTATTCATACCTATCAGCCCTATCCGTAGTATTGAATTTCGCCAGTGATTTCAACTTTTCAACTTATGGTCTACACACAGAACTTTTGTGAGAGAAAAATGATAAAATAGTAATAACGTTTAGTCTTAGACTTAAATACTTCCGAAAACACAATAAATAACCACAGAAAAGTTACCCTATTCCTTGCAACAGACAAAAAATATAGGGCAACGGTGGGTCAAGAAGGAGTACTGTAGTGTGCGGAATTTTCTGCAGAAATCAAATTCATAGTAAACAGGTTCAATGCTAGGATATTTGAAGTACACTGTGGAAGAGTATTTTTTTTTTACTTTGATAAAGTCAGTAATGCAAAGTTGCACTTCAAATGCGACAAAGAAGTATGGCAAAAAGTGTAAAATGATATACAAAGGGCAATGAAAATAAATGTTGTGAGGTAATATATGTACCTATATAATATTCCAGTGATTATATACTGTTAATGGTAGTTTATATTTCTATTTGAACGAAGCATGTGAAACTAGGAAGTAAAATCCTATTGTGCTAAACATGCACATTAAAGAGCATATTATTTATACATAGGTATAATACAACAAATATTTAATACAATAAGTACATCATTGACAAGAAGTTAGAATAAGATTAAGTTGCACAATATTGCATAATCCAGGATAAATTATTCACATCTGGTTTCTTCAATGCTTTGGTTTCATTGGATTTCTTCTACTTTGAATCATGATATTTCTGAGCACATCATCTTGAAGCTGTAATCCTGAAGTGAATGATGCTGGTTTGTAACATTTGCTTTGATTCATTGTGAACATGTATTCCACATCTATGCCATATCGGAGTACCTTTTCCCGCAAATATGACTCGACATTTGAAGTCAATGTGGTTTTGCGACTCATGATAAAGCTTGACAAGTAACGTGCACTCTTCGATTTCTCTGCGCAATGAAGAAGCAATGCCCAAGACTTGTAGTCGGAGTCCAATACATAAGTGTTGTATACTCCTTCGTCTGTAAAAGAAGGAAAGTAAACAGAGTTTACAATATGCTATGCTTTGTGCAATATTTTAAATTATAAAAGTTACAGATTTACTCAATTTGAGCTCAATATTGCGACTGAGGCTTTAAATTTTAAAATAATGTAGAAGGAGCCCTATCACCATAGCCTGTAGCAGACATCTTTATCGCAGATGCAGAATTTTATTATTGTTTTATATATGGTCAGACAGGCAGACAGACAGGCAGGCAGACAGACAGACAGATAGACATACAGACAGGCAGGCAGACGGATGAATGGATGGATGGATGGATGGATGGATGGAGGGACGAACGGACATATGTGTTCTAACATCAGCAATATTTCCTCAAAGTTACGAATGTAAAAAAAATTAAAAAGATCTACATGTTTTGTATAGTAAATTTTTGTCTACCTCTTAAAGTTTACAAAATATAGAAGAAACAAAAGGTCGCTCACGCCACGGAAAAAATAGAAGTAGCAGACGTTACAAATGAAATCAACATTGACAGAATTTATCTTATCACTTATTTCCTTGAAGGCAGAAGGGAAATAAGGGTTAATTAAAAAAAAAAAAAAGTAGATAAAAGAATAAAGCTTTGGCAGCAATAGTTGTAAGTAGTTAATATAGGACAGAGCTGGCGCAGGGGCTCGTGCGTATTTACAGGAAAGATAGGGAATTCAAGGCGGAGGATGACCCTATCGAGAGAGCAGGACCAAGGGCTAAGGCGGGGAAAAAAAAAAAAAAAAAATATATGCTTTATATTTGAATGTTAAATAAAAAGAAACTTTATTGTGCGCCTATCAAATGAAATTACACCTAAGAAGGATGAAGTTATTCATGAGTTTATCAGAAAATTAAAGTCCTCAAGAAAGGAGGTTCTACTGTATTTTAGCGTAAATATTGAATAGTGTGCAATGGTACTGCATAGTACATTATTAAATAGTAATTTTGCAAGTATTTCAGCATAAAAATGTGTAACTTTAAGACCACTGCCACTGAATACATTTTGTAAAACAGAGAAATAGTTGTAAACTACGGCAGGTGTTGAGTGATCATTAAGCTATATGTGGAGTTTGGCCGGTTTAAGTAATCTGAGTGAAAGCATTACGTTGTTGTTCTATCACAGGTTACCAAAAAAAGAGTATTCTCTTATATTTTGGTGTAATTTGGCTAACTAAATTAATGACATAAACCTTGTAAACTTTAGATCCCGATACATGAGGCAGCATATAAACTAATCTGTGTGCGACAACAACTCATAATTTATACCTGTAAAAATCTCCGAAGAGTTTGATAGTGGTTATTTACGTAACTTATGAAACTTTCACATTATAATAGTAACCCACATTTTACAAACTGCGTACATCATTTACACCATAACAAACATTCAGAATAATCAGTTTTGCAAAATCAAAGAGAAAATATATTGTGATATTTAAGTATCAGAAAGTACTGAGCATACACTATTGAATGGTGTGTCCTAACGTGGAATCTCCTGCTTAATGTACTGGAATTGAAAAATCCATAATTATTCTACTTAAAACTATTTATTTATGCTGTGTTATTTTTCTAAATCAAATACATAATAAATACCGTATTCTTAAAATGTAAGCTCTATGTTACCTTTGACAGCTGGCACTGTAGCTGATATTTACTTTCTTGTAATTTCCTTTCGGGTTGGGAATTTTTTCTAGATAGGTTATTGCCGAATTTCGTTTAAAACTGAATATAAATGCATTACTTTGTGGACTATCACAACGGTACAATCTCAAGCTTTGGGTACAAATCGCTGCTCCGTTATCTCTGGTTTGAATATCAGTTTTTACAGCCTCTGTACTTCTTTTACAATTATACCAGCGGAATGAATGACTAATTCTACTATTAAAACCCGTAGTGACAATATATTATAGAGAAATACAGGCAAATACGCCTATGCCGAAACTTATTTGTACAAACATTTACATAGAAAAATATAGCACAACGAAGGAAAGTAAGGTATTCCTAATGTGTTCCGATACCATTTTCTATCCTCCTTAATGTAATTTCTCTGTTGAGTGCTTTTAAAATAAATAAACCTATAGAACAATCACAATATTGGTTTGTAGTCGAGGTAATAAAATCAGACAACTAGACATATATTAACTGCTCTCTATTGCTATTAAAAAGAATAATGGAATTCATTTCATAATGTATTACAGCCATTTTATTCTGTTCTGTCTCCCAATTAATGCTGCTTGGTCAGACATTATTACTAGTGTTTATGGGGTTTAAAGATACATATTGGAAGGGTTTACCGCCAAATATCGAAGCTATAGCACCTTGGTGCACTTACGTTCTGTCATTGCAATATCGAGATGCACTTATATTCTAGAGACCATTAATTGTAACGAATAACAGTTCATTTTAAATGAATATATCCACACTATTAAGTGTTTTTACAGAGTTTATATTTGTTACATTAAAGAATTAAACCCCTTAAGAGTTACAGACATTGGATTAATGAATTCTTATTTTCTTAAATCCGAAAACTAGCTCAAAGTAATATATGTTAAACTGCTTACTTTTACATTTCAGAGCTTATCAGGTGCTCATGTAGTGGTTATCATTATACACGAAACTCTATTTCTATTGTTTTTTGTTTCAAGGGAACACCCCACATTTTATAGCGTAACTTAATTGAATTCATCCTGACTAAATTTATACTAGAGCTAAGCGTATATTCAATTATTTAAAGAATGAAAACTGTCTAATCATGACGTGTATACCTGGAGCAGTAAAACATGCATGGAAAGGGAAATGCTACTACAAATATTTAAATTACTCTTGAAATGCGTCTTTTAAAATTCATTTACTGCCTTGCATCGTGGAACTCTGATTATTAGTGTCCGTAACAAAATAGGTTTAGTGTTGTTATATCTGGAGAAAGCTCTGGCCAGCTCATAGGTCCCTTGGTTTCAATCCATCTTCATAAAATTGTCTTGCCCAAGTAATAAAACTAATAGCTGCGTCATGTACTGGAGCACCATCCTGCTGGCAGGCTATGAAGTCCTCCATTTTTAAGAGGTAGCCCAGCCAAGGAGTTCAAAGAATTCTGAAGAAACTGTATATATAAGGGGCTGTTGAAGTACATGTATAAAAGTAACGGCCCAAGAAACCGTTGTCTAGAATTTCACAACATAAATTGGTACCACTCATTTTATGGTGATGAGTTTGTCGCATACAACTGGGATTTTCTGCAGACCAATAGTGTGTATTACGGTAATTAACTACTCCACTGTTATAAAGAATGGCTTCATTTGTCCATAACATTCTAGAGAGAAAACTGTGATTATCATATTACATTTTCACCATAACAAAAATAAAGCGTTCTATTTATGGACGCTCTTTAACTGCTGTGGTTCTCAGCGTCCCATTCTATATCGGGCGTGAAAGACCGCTTAATTTTGCTCAGAGGCCTCTCTATCAGGCTTGAGGTTCTTTTACGTGGCGTAAATCTACGACACGGAACCACGGCTTTACTTTCCTTCCGAAGGAAACAATGCTAAGGATTGTTACGCCCGAAAAAATCCATCGTCCTCCGCCGGGTTTGAACCCGCGACCTTGGGTGTATGAAGTAAGCATGGTAACCATTGCACCACGGAGGGCAACTTTTACCATAACATCAACTACATTCATTATGTATTGGCTAAAGCTTTCTTACCTATGAAAGTAACATATAGGTACTTACATGAATAAAAATGGACTATAATAAATTATGCTTCACACTTAAATTGAAAACATACACTGAATAACTTCTACACAACAGAATACTTTGTCAAAATGTGCACCTCGTGCACCTGTTATAACTGTGGCTGGCATCACATTCGCGAAAGTGCAGCACCGTGACAACATGAGCTAATACTTCAAAATCAATAATCTTTTCTATTAAAATTTCCTCAACCATACAGACTTTCGGGGTAAAATGTACACATCACTAGAGCTCGATTTTGGGCTTTGAAGTGCACACAGTTACAGACACTAATAGCAGTCAGCGGCATAAAGAGAGGGTAGTCAGAAGGGTTTTAGCGTAAACATGCACTCATTGAGGTATAATGTGTTCCAAAAGTAGCTCATCACATGTATTATCATTATATGCGTCATTCAAATTCAGAAAGTAACACAGTAAAACAATTATTTCATAATATGCTTTTTAAATGAAAACGGGCAGAAGAGACCATGCCTTCTGTTTTACGTCATAGTTATACTCTGTGTGCACCGGCCCTTAATCCGGGAATTTTGTGGCCCCGGTACGAGCTCTACACTTCACATTTAAACTGGTTTTGTTCTCCAAATGAACCGAATAGAAACCCATGACACCTAATATCCATTTCATTTGAACCACAACAAAGGCAACAAACTTATATAACACAGAGTGCTCCATCAAAAGAAATAAACTTTCTGCCGTCACAAATTTCAAGAGCACGTTGTATAAGCACCAATCACCGCACATTGCAGGCCTTAATGAACATTACAATGTAAATACAAAACAATTCCTAAATATACCATCCATTGCCAGGTATTGGCTGATTACACGGTAAAGTGACACAACGTAAATGTGAACTTTTTTAACAAGGTACTTACAGCCTGAACTCTGTATGTGTATGTGTGTGTGCGCGTGTGTGTGTGTCTGTGTGTGTGTTTATCTTCGTATGAATGAGAGACTCTTAGTCGAAGTCCAATGTACATTACCGATTGCTCAATATGAATTAGTGGTATTTGAAATTTGAGCTTAGAGAGAAAAAGAAATGACTAATATTGCACAAAACATGAAAACCTCCTGGTTTAAACTTTACCCTCTTATTTGCAGGGGCGGTTCGCCCTTATATGCTGTAGTGCTGCAGGGCGTCACTTTTTCTATAAATCGCATAATAGATAGTTTGAAAGATCATGTAACAAGCACAATGCATTAGAAAGGGAGCTCACCTAATAATTAATTCTGGAAGAATTGTAAACACGCAAGCTTCACAAATGTAATGCATTGGCAAATCTCTCGTGCTGGAAGATTGCAAGCTCACCCGATCAGTATTGCACTTGCATAGAACCTTCCCCTCTTATCTCCTTGTAGGTCATAGACCCTGAGGTTTTCGACCTGCTCTGTGCAGCGTTGTCCGCATCGCACGGGATGAAATGTACTCATTACCAGAGGCACTTCTTTTTCACTATTATTTATTTAGGGTCCCGTTATCAGCGTGGTTATATCACCACTTTCAAGTTATACATAAAATAGTTCTTTACATAATGGTAGAGTACAAAATGGTAACAATTATACTTCAGAATAGTTCACAAAGTTTAGATATTCTTATAAATAGTATTTTTAATTGTGTGGTGGTTGTGTAGAGCACTTTGTTATTTTCCTTATAAATGCTTTGCCAGCAGACGAAACAATGCCGGCATATAGCTCCAGAATTTAAATACTCGTTGAAATTATTATTGATTAAACATTTACTTCAGCGTTATATTTTAATGTAATAACCAATTATTGTTTATTATAATTATAAACTCATGCATGGAACGGGATGTTATCCTCATGCTTCAGTCTTTTTTTTTAAAGAAGAATATGTTTGTGAAGTGTTAGCTCATGTTATCACGGTGCTCCACTTTCGCGAATGTGATGCCAGCCACAGTTATAACAGGCGCATGTGGTTCACATTTTGACAAAGTATTCTGATGTGTAGAAGTTATTCAGTGTGTTTTCCGTTTACACACGGAAATTTAACAGAAATATGTTTTACAACAATTAAACAACAACGAGGGCGTAAAATCAGAAATGCGCTCTTTTTCTTTCCTTGCATCCTCTTCGAAAATACTTATTCATGGTCTATGGCGGGTGTTCAAGTCAGTTGTATGTACACTTTGTTTTTTTTCGTGTAGCATGCTATGCTTTATAAGCACGAGCCCCTCTGCTTGTTTGCCTGATCCAGTTTCATTTCATAGGTTTGTGCTGATTATCCGTTAGGTAGAGTACTAAAAACATCTAGCTTCGTATAAATCGTTCGTGAACACGTTTTCATTCTCTTCTTTCACATGCATTCACTGTGCTTGTTACAATTACTGCTTGAATTGCACTGCTCCTGCAAATTTCGTACCGTCTATTGCTACAGACGCTCCATTAGTATCACGGATCGATGCGATGCCCAATGGAACTAACTCGTATTTCGTCCGCCACTGCACGCTCTATCGATTCGTTGCAAGGTAATCTTTCCTTTTCGGCAAGACATGTCGCTAGGTGGCAGCACAAAGTACTGCAAATCACTAGCAGATGACAGGCACTCCAAAGCATGTGACAATTGGTGACAAAGTACTTTTCACAAAAGTAAATATCCATATTCTGTTGGGAGCGCGCGAAAGGCGTTCTAGCATAGAGGGTATCAGAATAACATTTGCCATACTATGCTCCTTTGCTGTTCAGAGCTAATGGCTCCCAACTCAGGAATTACCTTTCAATCAAATTTGTTGCCAAGTTAGGGACAAATTGGCTCAGACTATGAAACGAATAGAGCATACTGTTACCAACTGAGGAATAGGCGAGGTTGTTACGTGCTGTCCCTTGAATACGACAGTGTCGTGTGTCGAGGGTTCGAATCTTGTATCCTGTATGCTTATTTTCTGACATTGTAGACTAAAAATCTATTTAATACTTAGAGATTATTATTGTTATTATTATCATTACTACTACTACTACTGCTACGGCTACGGCTACGGCTACGGCTACGGCTCCTGCTCCTGCTCCTGCTCCTGCTCCTGCTGCCGCCGCCGCCGCCACTATCAGGAATGGAGATTCAGATTGAAGGCACTATTCTAGACATTTAACCAATTACAACTTTGTTGTGCTGTTTTTAATATACCGTTAAATTATTTATTCGCTGGCGTCCGGTACTCTTAAGAATGCTTTTTAACCATTAATTTTGTCTCTTACGTTATTAATTTCTTGTCTATGCTATGTAAAGTAATAATCATGTGCTTTGAATACCATGAGTCCTATTTTCACCTAGTATTGAATTTGTGTTGCATTACTGCATAGTTATCTATGTAAGGAATGTAATCATGCTGAGCTCACTCAAAATTTCTAAAATAATTATTTTCGTGTTTTGTGCCTGAAACATTTGAATTTGCTTCTTGTCGAGCGAGAGCTTTAACATGAAGATATAATGTTTCCTTAGATCCACTGTGGGTTAATGTAAACATTAACAATGCATGACCGAAGTATTTCTTTAACATGGTAATAGAATTCGAGATTTATACAGATGCGCATTTCCGTTGAATGCGGATATTAAAAGAAAATATTATTCATTTTGGGAGGAATGATTGACAGTTGAGGTAGGCGTATTTCCCTGTTTTATTTGCAGTATTTGCAATTAATATTTTATAAAACATTCAGTTGTAAAATTGTAACGGTGTTGCAGCATTTGTATGTAATAGGACGGCAATATTACAACGCTATGCGAAATAAAAAGTCTTGTAATTTGCTACTATAAACTTTTATTTTCTTATCAGAAAGAGGTTCCATTAGCCTATAAAATATTATATTTTGCATAAGTTATATAAATAACGCAGTTCGTTAAAACGAAAAGAAAAAAAAAATTAGTACTCAAAGCGATTCGAGCCACTCCTTTGTCATTTATTTGTGTCGCGTTTCAGCGTCTTCAGCTGTCCTAATCAGATGTATGCATCGTTGCTAATTAAGGTTACGTTTGTAAGTAGAGTACTCAACACTGGACTCGTTCTTACTTCTGCTACACTACTTAACCGAAACACAATACCAGCTCTATTGCATTGAAATCGCATTTAAATATTTGCCCAGTAATTTACAATGATTGTTGAGTTGGGCGCCATTAGCTCTGAACAGCAAAGGAGCATAGTATGAAAAATGTTATTCTCATACCCTCTATGCCAGAACGCCTTTCGCGCACTCCCAACATTTACTTTTGTGAAAAGTACTTTGTCGCCAATTGTCACATGTGTTGGAGTGCCCGTCATCTGCTGGTGATTTGCAGTACTTTGTGCTGCCACCTAGCGACATGTCTTACCGAAAAGGAAAAATTACCTTGCAACGAATCGATAGCGCATGCAGTGGCGGACGAAATGCGAGTTAGTTCCATTGGACAGCGCTTAGACCCGCGATACTTATGGAGCCGACTGTACATCGCACGTTTTTGAAGCAGGGTGGGTGAAGGCCTTCCCTGTGGTTTAAAGCATGTATTACGTCACCCCTCTGTCCCCCTCCTATGACTTTCCAAAACATTCCCATACCTTGGAAACGTGCTGATGACACTGTCAAATATCTAGGACTGCATTTTGATCGCCGACTGACCTGGAACTCTCACATTAATTCAAAATTTAATCTCGCCTACTCCAGATTACGCAAATTGTATCCCATTCTCAACCGCAAGTCTTCTTTGCAAATTTCAAGTGGTTCTCTCTTATACAAATCTATACTTCGTCCTTCACCCGCCTATGCTTGTCCGATTTGGGAAGGTACAGCCGCAAACGAAATTAATCTTCTGCAGGTATTTCAAAATAAAGTGTTAAGGTTTATAGTAACTGCACCTTGGTATATCAGGAACAATCAAATACATCATTAACTTGGATTCAGTACCATCTCTGCACATATTCGATCTCAGGCTCGCACATTTTTTCAGCACCTTCACTTAGTACCTGGTGCAGTGCACTTCTTATTGGGACAAAGATCTGATGCAGTTCCATGGATAAAGTGTCGTCTCCCACAAGGTTTGC